>CM073759.1:38501105-39162105 GCA_037127475.1 Arma custos
ACAACTACGTCGTTGTTGTCTGCGCATGTTTGGAGCCTGTTTGGGCTGCTTGATCGTTGGGATGTTTCCACCTTTTTCTTCGAGATGCGATTCACATAACCCCTTTTTGATTTTGGTGTCTTGATAATGGCTGAATAGGCGAAACGTCGACTGGTAAGTAGGTGTATTTTTTGAAACATAAGGCTTTGCATTGTGGTTTTTCCCAATTGCATTATAATAAATAATAGTGTTTCTTTTTGAGTTTTTGGCTCTATTTTAGTGCTTATAATTAACCTTTCATTAACAATGAGAGTAAAAATATACTGCCATTTTATTAAATTTTACTTGTTTATTTGTTTTCACGTATTTGATTCATTCTGGGAAAAAAGATCTTCAATCAAGAAACTACTTTCCTTGTCAGTCTCGGTCAGGTTAAAAACTCTTCGCGTGCGCTTATGAAAAATTTATTGAAGTACTTAGTACAATATAACAAATTAATCAGAAATTATTATTTAGTATTTTTAAAAAAAAATGGTATATAAATATTATTTATTTGTATCGCTTTTCCTCTAATCTACGGGGTCATTTACAATGCTTTTATACTAAAAGTTTAATTCTTTTTTTTTATATTTTACACTATGACTTTTAGCCTATTCGATACTTGTGATATTTAAAGTAGGATGTATTTTTTATGTACAACATCTATGGTATCGGATATCGTATATTTTGTTAGTTATTACTTTTATTTTAACTATTAATTATGCCGTTGTTCTGCTTTAGCGGTTATGAACCCACAAGTATGCACAATAACCTTAGGTCATAATCACAATCTTATAATCTTATCTATAATTCGTTGACTGTGAAAAAACACAATTTTCGTTAAGATTGATTATTGATAATAAATTCATATTAATCTATAAGGCACACAGTCAATGTATAATCTCATAGGTGAAATACGTTTGACAATACGCACAATTTTGAAATGGACCTTAAAGTTTTTTCACTCTCCTGAAAAGTGGTGGATTTCAATTTCGATAATCTGAATTTGTATCGGCGACATAGACTGCTAAAAATCTTTAATCTTTATTCATCCGAAGTTGGAAAAATCTAAGGCTTTGTCACCTCTGAAATCATCATAATTATTTTCATCGCTAATTGGAGTAGAAATGTCCTCCAGTTTACCCCATTATATTAAATTTTTCTTGTTTACTCACATATTTGAGTCTTTCTGGGAAGAAAGGATTACTTTTTCAATCAGGAAACCACTTTTTTCTCACTCTCACTCATTTCCAAAAGACAACGGCTTACAGACATCTCACTGTACCACTAATGAAATTTTTTTAAAAGTACATAGAAATAAAATAGAAGTAATAATAATAAAATGAGCGAAACGCATCATTACGTGAGAGGCAATCCAACAAATAGAATGATAATAAAATTGGGGGATACAGTTTGGTGTTAGTACATAGCTACATATCTATCATCCCCATCCAAAATTCCATTATACCATTGAATAGCTAAAGGATTGAAGAATTCATTACGATAAATGAGGTCTCTGACACATCGCCCGTGGTCGAGGTGGAAGCACCGCCATTTTGCTGAGTAACGAGATTTCCATTGCGTATAACTATTTACTCGGAAAAGCTACGACGTTCGTTTAAGTTTCAGCCGTCAGCTGTCGTCAAAATATATCGATTGTGCATTCAAAATGAGTGTACAATAGTGACGGTGAATATAATAAGGTGTTCAATAAAAAAAATAAAATAAAAAATATGTAATGCCTAAACGAATCTAAAAGCCAAATCCCGATACATTGGTCGTATACGGTTGGAAAGGCCTTCTCGGGAGCGATCGAATGGTGGCAATATAATACCATATGACCGAGCCAAGCAGTGCCGAGATTGCGACCGAGCAGAGCAACGACTGTGTCAGTACATCTGCAAATGGGGCGGTTGAAATAATGCAAGTGGATGTTGAAATCGCTTCTATATCGACAACGAACTCGATTAATGAAGAAGAAGTCGATGGTCGATTATGAAGACATATTGGGCAGATGCTAGTGCACGTTTCACTACAACGTTTGTCAGCAATGCATTCGGACTTAAGTGTGATGTCCTATGTGATCTTCTACAGTTTCTGCGTTTATAGAAGCCAACAAAAGAAAATCATTTGCCGCTGCTTAACAATACTTTCCTTGAAGAAACAGTAGCGGACTTTAAATTTTACGCCGAAAAATCACTGGACTCGGACGAATTGCCCGCGTTGTCACGTTCGAAAGGATTCGTGTACCTACCTAAGCAACACGGGTTGCCCGCATTAGATCTGTGCACGAATGGTATCAGCGCGACTGCTACTCATGCAGATTCGTAGGTTGCGTTACAACGGTAGCTATGGTATTATTGGAAATGTCATTAATGTACTCGTGGATGTAGACACAATGGTGCAACAGATACTGTGTCAACTAAGACGATGATCAGGTGCAATGTTAACATAAAGAAGAACGGGATACATGAATCTAAGTATCTGAGCGGTGATCACTATGCTTTGGAATGAAGAACATTATCTCGACATTGCTCCGGGCCAGTATTTAATACTACTGAATATTACTTATCATTCGACTTGT
Organism: Arma custos; assembly: GCA_037127475.1. NCBI lineage: Eukaryota > Metazoa > Arthropoda > Insecta > Hemiptera > Pentatomidae > Arma > Arma custos. The sequence continues at coordinate 38,503,708 of CM073759.1, forward strand.
ATGCCAAAGAATTATCGTTTCGTTTGATATAATACATAAATAATAATGTTTTATATAAAAAATATCACCCATTAAGTAAACGTCCATAGCACAGCCACACCCCAACTTTTTTTTACTTTAATAACGCTTTTAGTAACTACCCTCTCACATTTAGCCTCTTTCGTACTACTGGCATTATTGTCGTCACTTTTATTTTAACTACTTATTAATCCGTTGTTCTGTTTTTATTATTTTATCTTTACGTACTTATTATTTTTATCATTATAATTATTAATACTTATCCAATTATTTTCTTAATGCAATTATGTTCACATCTTGTTTATTTCAATAATTTTATTTTTATTTATTTTTATATCTTGTTTTTTCAGCTCTGATGAAGGCCTGGAATGTTGAACTGAACATTGACTTCCAATAATAGTTAAGGATTATATAAGAAGTTATCTTTATCTATAGCAAAGTATAAAATATTACATACATATAAGTTTCACTTTCAGTTAAATGAGGTTCGTTAAATTTTCTTTTTTCGGTGTTTCGAAAGTAGATTATTCTTACAATCATGCCCAAACGGCGAAATAAAAAATAGGTTTCTATAGAATAACACTAAACAACAGATTAGTCTAAATATAAAATTGACACTTGTATATTATTACATAAATGTTAATCCATTAATTAACATATCAAATTTAATATTTTTTTTACGTATGTTATGTATATATAATTGTACGTTGAGGCATCGTCAAGCTATAAGTACAATGTATATATTAATATCGTACAAGTATCAATTTTATATTTAGACTAGTGTGTTATTTAATATAATTCTATAAAAGCCTATTTTTTCACTGTTACGGAATGACTATGAGAACAATAAAGTCTGTAAAGAAAGTTTAACCAATACAAGACCGAATCTCAAGAGCTAAAAGTAAAACTTATTTTATTAACAATCAAGAAAAGCAGAGACCATTATATGTGTGTGTGTCCGATTAGTATTTGTCTGAGAGCTGTAGCGTCACGCGGTATTCGGCAGTAATAAACAAGTATCCACATTGAAGAGAGATATTTGTTTGTGTAGAGAAGGAGATATTAGGAATAGATTCGTTGAGAAGTTGTCCGATTGCGAAGGAACGATTTTGCGACTGGCTTGAGCAGCGACTGGCGCCAGGCCTATCGATTCGCAAAGCTCATTGTCCGGGTTTCCCGACACTTCAGGGTTTCCCGATACATCGGCTTCTTTTAGGCAACAGGTCTTATTTGCACTTAGTCGGGGTGTTAAGGGGATTGTCCGTTATCAATCAGATGTTCCTTATCACATCCGTTATCTCTCCCGATCTGGTCTTTCTTGGCTTGCCTAACCTTTAGAAGACAGGTTTATAGTCGATACGAATGCTAAGTATCGAAAGAGAAAAAATACATTTTTCTATTCCGAATCTACAAATGAGGTCTAATATTAAGATATAATTTTAATAAGTCGCAGTTTTACCAGTTTTAATAACGGATCATTTTTTAAATATCTATTTAATTATTGAAGTTTAAAATAGAAAAATGGTTCTTTGAGAACAGGTATAAATTTGAAAATTTTTATTCTGTTCGAATTTGAATACCAGTCAGTTGGTGGCTTATTTCTATAATAATGAATATGAGTTAATAATTATGAAAGAGCAGAAGTTATGCAGTTACTTATTTCATATTTGTTAATATAAATAAAGTTTGAGAAATTCGCAAACCCAATATGATAGCAATTCGTAAAACGTACTTCATAGCTAATTTATAAGAAAGAAAATCTAATTTACACAGTGTGCCCTGTTTCTTAAGTATATATCATATTTTCTTATGCTTATGGAAATTCTTTATAATTTCCTGACATTTTTCTTACGTTAATCAACAACATCAACAAGGTTAATTGAGGAAAATAACCTATAAAAATTATTAAATATATCTCATTACAAAATTTAAATGTTGGCCCCTCAAACTTATTAAAGGAATGAGGTTAAGCAAAGTTCTTGAATAATCAAACTTCAAAGGTTTTATCTTTTACCGTTTCGCCTACCCTCTCTTCACCTCTCCCTATTATACTTTCATTTTATAAGGAAAATATTTAAATTCCTTCTTTGATATTTCATCAAGTGGTAATGAAATTTAAAAGTAAAATTACTCCCAGAAACGATAAATATCCTAACCGTATTATTTTCTTCCAATGTTGATAGAAATATTAGTTCTCTCAACCGCCGACACTTCTTGAGCATTTCAAAAATATTTCAACAGTTTTTGAGTAAAATGTTATTTCTTAATCTAGGAAACTTTTTAGCATATCAACAAACTTTAGTAGGATATTGTGTTTACTAATATAAGTATATAACTAATGTTTCTTAATCAAATTATCTGATTCTTAATATTCATTTCAATTCTCTCTGAGCTTCTTACCATCCAGGTCTTATCGTCATAATGAAAGTAAATGACTGTCTAGAAATATCTTTTATTTTCTGCTTTTTCAGTTATAATTTTATGTAACACATATTTCGCCATTCAGTATAGTTTATTTATTTGTTGTTTTACTAAAATAAGTCGCTATTGCATAACTATTTCTTTTTCGATTTTGCCAAAGCCGATGTGTATTAATCCTGATTCTCCATTCAAAGGTTTGAGTCTGATTTGTGTCGGATGATGTTAAATCACCATTTGTTAGTTAAATCCCAATAAACTAATATAAATTCATTACACTTATTATTAAGTTGAGTTATTTAACCATTCATATTTTTATGATTTTATATACATAGATATTCTAATACACTATTTAAGGCAGAGTGTAACATAACAACAACAGTAATGCTATGCAGTACTCAACTAAAACTGGTGTGGAAAGTCCCACTAGTGAGGAAAAGTAACAGCCTCCAAGATCGAATTTTACAATCAACACTCTGTTATTTTAAATGTTAAATGGCTTTATAATATACTATAATATTATTCATTTTATATTCCTAAAATGTTAAAATAAATAATTTTAGAGCTATTTTATATTTAAATATTTTATTTGAAAAGAAAAGATATGACCAGCCCCGGTCCTGGGCATATCTTTTCTTTTCAAATAAAATATTTTGAAAAAAATTATATCATATAATAATTAAATAAATAATATTTTATATTTAATTCGAGATAGGTTTTATTTATTTTTTAAGCGATTTTATAGAAATACTAGCCTTTTTCCCGCGGCTACGCTCGCGTGGAATTGGGTCTGCCACATAAAGTTTCGTGACAGATCATTTTAAATAAATAATTTTTTTTTAACTATAATATATTCGTACATCCAAAATTTCAGATGTGTAACTTCAAAACTGACGGATTCCATACAATCTTCGAACCCCTATTATATTAAGGGAGAAACCCTTGAGGGTGGAATTATCCAAATTTCATTCTTGAATTATACAAAGAGCCTATCTGCAAATTTCAAGATGCTATGTTTCTGATTTGCCTTTAATTATGTACTATAATGGATTCTCCAAAGAACACAAAAAAAAATTTGGCACGTGCCCCGTGCCCTCCCTAAATCTTTCGCATATATAATATTAGTAGGAAAAGTAGATTAGATTTACCTTTAATTATGTACTATAATGGATTCTCCTTAGTACCAAAAATATTGTCTGGGGGGTGTATTTGGAGGGGGGGCACGTACTCCCGTGCCCCCCTAAATACGCCCTTGTGGTAGCCTATGTGTTATTCTGATGTATAACCTATATTACTGTAAAGCTTCATCCAAATCCGTTCAGTAGTTTTTGCGTGAAAGAGAGGCAAACATACATACTTTCGCATTTATAATATTAGTAGGATATCAAAACAATAGTTTCACTCACTCATGTTCTTTCTGTTATTTTAACAACTATTATCATGTGATTTGCCTTTAATTATGTACTATAATAGATTCTCCACAGTACCTAAAAAACTGTCGGGAGGAGCCTTGCCCCCGTGCTTCCCCATAAATATTAAATTATTTTATTTTTATTTACTTACGTTTAAGAGTGGCTTGTTTGCTACTAAAAGCACTTGAGGTTCGCTTAATTTACATTACACCATATATGTTTTACTTTTCAACAAATCTATTTAAAGAGAGTTAAAAAACAAACAAATTAAGTATTAAATGAACGCCAATAGATTGTCGTATTTAGATAAATTGTCATTCAAATAACTGCAAACGAATTTTTCATTCAAACAGGTTCACAGCTAGGTGGGCTTAGGTTGTTTTTAATTGGGGTAAAATATCCTTGGTTATGGGGTCATTCAGAAGGGACGTAAATTAGTCGTACCGACAGGCGTGTGCGATTTCAGGTTCTCGTGATAGATCTCTCTCCTAATTATGCCTAGTTAGGCAAAATTTAGGACACCTACTGATGCATAGTCTTATTAGTCATAGCAACATAAACTGGTGTCAAATAAATAAATAAACAAACATAAGTAACCAGTTTTTTTAAACCTCATAATTTTTAATTTGTTTAGCATTGTCTCATAATTTATTTCCATATTTCCACTCATATATTTATACCCGAATTACATGTACATATACACCAGGGGTCGACAAACTTGGGCCGTGAGTCAAAATCATCCAAAATTTGGCCAGAGACTGTTTTGTATTAAAAAATAATATATATTTGATTAAGGAAATAATGACAAACATACACTAATAGAATATTAATATTATAATAAATAGGGATATTGCTAATTTTGTTGTATATATTTCACCTAGCATTTATATTACTGTATATTTAATAACTACATTAATATTTAATGTTTTCGAATAACTTAAATTATGATTTCAACATTATAAATAACACTTTTTTATATGGATCCGTGGTCAATCCAAGAGACACCCTCGGATGAGCTAAACCCTAGAAAAGGGTGGAACCATGGTCGGTGAGAAAGGGTTTAGGGAAGTGGGGTTAGGACCTGGGTGATGGATGGTTCTCCAGAAGTGAAAGAGAGAATATAATCCACGCATAGAAGTAGTTTGTCCTCGCGTCATCCCCGGCGTAATCTGTCATGTCTCCCGCTAGCTTTCAATGTCCCTCTATTTAATTTGCACCCTTGAACCATCCTCCCTCTAGTGTTCAGTGCTATCTCTGTTGACATCGTATATTTGGGGCTAGTAGCACTTTAAGGGCTCAAAAAATTAATGTTAGGGACATTTAAAAATACTGTCATTTCGAATTAAATATTATATAGCCTTGTTTGAAGCCCTTGTATTTCTCATTATGAGTAGTCGGCAACGTATGACCAGTGGATAACCGGATGACTCATTTAACAATTAACTAACTCTCTCTAGCTACGAAAATAGGAGAGAAAAGTTATTAATAATCATTCATTCAATCATTCAACTAAACTACCCAGAAATGAATAGGATACTCTAATTTTGTTGCATTTACTTTGGTATTTGTATTTATAATGGTATTGGGAGTGGAATGGTTGAAAGATAGAGCACTGATTTGCCATGCCGAAGGTTCTGGACCCAAATCCCGCTCGCTGCGAGACTTTTATTTCATTAGTTAGCACCAGGACATAGACCCGCGTGGATCCAGGACCCTCCTGGGGCTCACTCAGCCTCTTTAAAGCGGGTATCCAAAATAAGGGGGGTGGATCTGGACAAATCACATCCCAATAAGTACAACCGTTGTCCAAGAAACAGTACAGTCTCTACCATGTACTGTACCTCAGATCCATTATGTGTTGTAGTACAGGTTTCTAAATATATTTTTATTGGATTCATGGTCTATAAACAAAGACGAGGATACTCAATCAAAATTCCGACGTATATCATTATATTATCTGCATAAATTGAAGTATATTTTTATACCGGAGTATGTTTAGGGAATTTAATTATCAACTAAATAAAACATTGAATAACTTAAATTAATAATTAAGACTTTTGAGAAAAAGTTCCATTCACCAAGCCATAAATCTCTGAAACAAAGCAAGATAGAAGAATACCTGTCAATATTTAGCCTATTTAGGAATCTTCAGGACAGAAAGAGTATAATAGCAAAGGAAAAAAAAGACACCATCTGAGAGTTGCATTTGGGCCTTGGAGGTAGTGGGTTGTTTCTTCTGATGGGTGTCTTACTGCATTCTGAGGTTAGGATGTGCTTTATTCATTGTTATTTTTCCTATGCTTTCTGTCACTAGAGACCTGAATAGACGAAATATAGACAGGTATTTTTTTTTCTAGTTTTACTTTAGGGAATTAAGGCTTATTGGTTGGAATTTTTCGTAAAGTATTTTATGCCTCTTTGGGGCTTTTTCTCTTCTATATTAATTAATTGATTCCTTGAAATCAATAATTTAATTATTATTGAAATAGGTAGAACTAGTTTTTGAGAACTTTGGTCTTCTACTTAGTATTTGCAGCTGTTTAGCATCCATAAAAAAATAATGGTTGATTTCTATCCTCAATTTACAGAAATATGAAAATTTTATTATATATTAATGGTTTATAGGCCGCGGTATTTTATATCATCTTATAGTCAGATTGAATAAAATTAATTTATTACTTCAACGAACTATGTTTTTTTTATATATATTTTTTTATAATTTATTCAATGAAATATGCAACTGTATTATGCTAATACACCAAGTAAATAGAATGAATGGTACATATTGGCATGAATAAAGACTAATAAAGAAATTACCCAGTGGTATTACTCAAATATTACTCAAGTTGAATTTAAAAGGTCACGATACCATCTTCTTTTCAGACGTCTTGGAAGATTATCAGGAATCGAAGAGGTTGCTGGGATTGAAACTAGTGGGTTTGAGTGAAAATGAAGTTTGTTATAAGATTGATATCGGATTCGGGCCAACTCAGCAACAAACGGGACATTAATGTCATTACGGATTACTGTGTTCGTAACAAGGTAAGGAGCATTTAGGATTTTACGAAGGATTTTGGATTGCAAGGATTGAATAAGAGAGGAATTCGATGGCCTAGTGGAGTCCCAAAGTCTACTCCGTAAGTCCAGATGGGTCAAATGATTGTCATGTGCATGAGTCTTTTGTAATTAATTATGAGCTTAGAGCGTTTGTCTAGTAAATGTTGAAGTAGCCTGGAACGGCGAGCTGTTTCTTGTCGTTTCAGTCTAGTATGAGGATTCCAATTAATTTTTTGTCAAGGTGTAGTCCTTAGTACCGGACCTGTCCTACAGGAACCAGTGGGAAGTTATTAAACGATACAGGGAGACAGGAAGTCATTGGTTTACGAGGGAGGGTAAAGGTATTTTGACGGGATTTGTGGGAATTTATAGTAATCCTCCAGTTTCGACATTATTTTTCAAGGCCAGTGTTATGGGATTGAAGAGTATGGGATGCTATAACTGGATCAGCTTTCACTGATAGACATGTGTCATCCCCATAGGTGGTAAGGATAATCTTAGGATGAGTTGGGATGTATCTGTATAAACTGTGAAGAGGATTGGGCTGAGGATAGTGCCTTGAAGAACACCAGCAGATTGAGAAAAGAGGGATGAAAATACATTACTGTGATTTACTTTGAATGACCTGTTAGTGAGATAGGATTGATTAATGAGAAAATAGGAACTTTACCCTTTTCCTTTGGTTGAACTATGGTGGTAGGTTGATGTAAAATGGTTATTTTTGGCGGTAAAATAGTGGAGTCGTTGACTTCAGGTGACTGAGGAACATTATTCTCTAGGCTCTCCCTTGTATTTTATGTGTTCTCTGCTGCAAGGAGCTTTTATACACCAAGCAACCTTTATCGTTCGCCGGATGGTCCCCACCACAAAGATTATATGCATTATTGCACAAAGATTACATTATGCAGGCTCCTTTCTGGACTTCTTTAGGCATGCTTCAGTTAGATGTGAGCCAGCACACTTGGCGCATCTTGGTTGGTGGTGACAATAGGTCTTGGTGTGACCCAATTTTTTCTGCCTTGGCTCCTCGAATTTCACAGTAGAGTATACTAGTCTAGTGACCTGAAATATCTCAGCATTATATCTGGCCGGCTCTAGTTAATAAACAAAACAAAGGAAGAGGATGTTTTTCAGTGGGGAACAAAACTGAAGAGATATTTCTGTTGTTGTTGCCTATCTCTTCAAAATCTCTTTTGATAACTGATGTAGGCGTGGTGAAGCCCTCTTAGAACCACTCTATATGATTTCTCTAGTATGAGTCAGTAAAAGTAAAATCGTAGTTTTTACTCGTGAGATGATTAATTAGTTGTTTTTTTTATGACTTTTCATTCAGGGTAATAATTTAGATGTCATTTACTCGACAGTAGCATCTAAAATTTGGCTGCCCAATCAAATCTGCTATTTCTCTTTGAAAATTATAAAAATCGCTTATTTTAGAGATAAATATAGGAGGAGGTTCCGGGTCATCGGAGTTTTAAACACTTGATTCTCGTTACGAGCATTAACGTTGGGGCCAGAGTTGCTATTGGTCCAGGTTTGACTCCAGTAGATTTACTGCGAGTAACGAACTATGTTAATTAACATAGTTTTAATTAGGTCCATTACGTAGTTTCAGACAAAAGAGTTATGCATTATGCACAATTATGCATTGAATTGATGATTATAAAAAAAATTATTTATTTTATTTATAAGTTTAAATTAAATAACTTATGGCTGGCCTCGCTCCCTCTTCCTTCCCTGACTTGTACTCACGCCCACCAGGTTGGAAACCACAGAAATAGGACATGTAATATTTTTTAGTTTGATAATGAACGTATCTCTAAAACGTTTGGCAATTCTCTTAGACGTCTAACAAGTCGACTGAGAGGATATCATAAGGATGATCTGTAAGGGTGAAAATATTTTATACATATTGGATTAAACAACAACCTTGTATATTTATAAATTATGAACAGTATCAAAATAATATGAAAAATTTAAACACACCCTCTGCAGTTTTTTGTTTTTTTTTTGACAGCTCTCAAGTAATGTGAGGCCAAACAGCGATTATTACTAAATAGTTTTTTCACTAATTAATGAATTTCTTTTTTACCTACACCCGGTTAATTTCCTTCCCCACATTTTTAAGGTCAACTAATATTACTCAAGATTATATAATAATTTAGAAGCTGAATAAATAGTTGGAATAATTAATTAGGCAAGAAGCCATGGAATCGAGCTGCTAATATCTCAACAATCGTGAAGAGGCTGACATGCCAGAATCCGGCAAGTTTGGCTGTGTGTGGGGTCTCGGGCCCAACTTAATATTAGTGCGGCGGTGGTTGCGGGACGCCACCCCAATATCACCCCACCAAGCCCCGCCACGAGCTGTAAAATGTAAATGAAAGCAGTAATTCAAACGAAAACTCGGCTAGAACTTTCCCGACCGCAGGAGGTTAGCTTTTCTTATTCGAAAGAAAAAACTTGCTTCCCCTCCAACGCTTTCCCCTTCCTCCCCTCTCTTTACACTTCCCCTCCTACGACACCCTTTCCCCCTTCCCCTACCGACGGTACAGATGTATATCTAAGAGCCCGCGACCTCGGCCAATTTGGTAACCGGCCAAAACCAGGCTGTTTATTGTGTATATTGTTCCACGCCTTGATATATACTTCTTCTCTAGGGCATTAGTTCTATTGGCTGATCCTTGAACGGAATAACAAACAACCTTGGTTATAATGTATCACATTCTAGAATGGAATATGAAATAAATGTATACAAATGAAAAGATTTCAATTCAGTATAATGTTCATATCTAAAAATACCTACATCAGCGCCACTATGGATGATTTGACAAAGGTCAGTGGTAGTAAAGATTAAAGTTTTTAACTCTTTCTCACACATTGTTTATTTCCAACCGTATATATTTTTTTTGGTGGGTGCTATAGACAATTTTGAATCTTCGGCTGCAAAATGTAGTCTTCTTGCAGACATATGCAGCTAGAGAGATCGCAGTCTGTCAAGATGAAGTTAGTCAACCATTTCAAGTTGGTTTCCGTGGTGCAGGGTTCGGGCCACCTACATCTTAATCTGTCTTTTTGGGATGAGGCCGATTCACCATTGACTTTCTCTCAGAAGGGGTTCAATGGCAAAACCGATCGGTCTAAATCTTCAGATTATGGGAGTTTTTGGTCGTTGTGAGTTGCTTCCTGTAAGCTGACGGATCCCACATCCACATCCCAGTGGTAGTTTGAGAAATCCCAAGACAGGGCCTCTCAACCTTTTGACCAGTTAGCAAGTATTTATACACTTATGTGATATGGTATCCCAAACTTGCGATCTATTCCAATTATTTCATTTTAAATAATCATGTATCGTGTCTATTCATCCCTGAAGAAGGCCTTTAATGTGGGCCAAAACTTTAGTTGCTAGTAAATAGTTTACCACTATCTAAGGAGTTATTTGTCCTCCAGTCTGACCATTTTCATTTTCAAATGTTGTAACGAGTTTCTTTTTTTTTGTCGCTTAGTTCGTCCGTCATGTGTCTACATATATGAGCTCACTCTACTGCGGGCTTTCGTGCATATCAGTGGTTTATATGGCCAAGTAATTGCCAAATGGTGGTTTACCTTATATTTTCTTTGCGGCTCAGCGGTAAGCATCCTATTAAAATTTGTAAAAGAAATTGTTTATAATCTTTGTTTTAATTAATTATTTATCTATGATTTTTTAGTTGGTGTTATGGTTATGTAGTTGGTGTTACCGCTTGATGTAATGATTGTTACGAACTTTATTATGAATACAACCTATTTTTTTGTACTTTTTTATTTAATCAATTTGCACCTTGGAACGAATGTAGACGGTTAAGTAATACTTGGGCTTGAATTATATTATATTATATTGAATTATAACTATTTAATTTTATTAGCATGAATTATTTTATTTTATATTTTTATTTTATTTTCTAGAATTAAATCACATAGAACTAATCTTACAACTACACATAGGCAGAAATATATCGCTTTCAATCTATGTAAGTTATAAAAAAAAGTCTGTACTTCTACAAACCCTTGAAGCATATGGATTTCAGTACTGTCTAGAATAGAGGTTCCCAGCCTGGGAGGTGCGAAGGAAAGTCGTGGTTGGGAGGGGAGCTGAGGGGGGAGGGGGGCTAGTTGAAAACGAATTTGACTTAATTTTAGTTGATTTTCTTATCTGCTTATCTATTGTAATTTTGACTCTATTAAAAAATGAGGTATTTTGGGCAATGACATTGTTCTTTTGAAGGAGAGATATAATGTTGTATCTTGTATCAGTAGAACTAAATGTGTTAAATGTTTCATTTGAACAGGGTTAGGGGACGTTGTACCAAAAAGGTTCAGATGCCCTGGTCTAGAAGAAATGATTTTGCTAAGATCGCGTTTAACCGCCTGGTTTTCTCTCAATTCACATAGGTTGGGCGAACCCAGGAGGGCTTTCAGATCCTACATAGCCGAATCACTATAGTGTATTTGAATAAATAATTTACTCTCTAATGCCGGTCTTAAACTCCAAACCTTGAGCTCGGTAACTCATCACTATACTACTGAGCTACATAGCATCTAGATTATTTAAGATAAGAGGATCTACATTATATGATTAACCTCTAATTCAAAATATCATTTTATTTGAATCAAAGGGAACTATTCCGTTTTATATTTTTTGGGAAGCTCAACAAAATAAAAATAAAATCTACTTTGTCGCAATAACTACGAATAGTTGGAGCAAGTAAACATAATATTTTAGCGGCATATATCTGACGCATAAAAAAGATAAAAAAAAAAAGATTTTTAAAAGCTTTAGGGCGAAAAGTAAATTAGAAAAGGGCAAGTTCCATGACCTGGTTACTGGGCGCCGGCAAGTCTGCTCCCAAAACCTAGCCGACGCCGACTGCAGTAAAACTCCTCAATTTATTGCCTCTGTTTCTGCCTCCTCCTTCCTCCCTCCTTTTTCCCTCCCTCTTTCCCTCTTTTTCTCTCTCTTTCCCTCTCTCTTTCCCTCCCTCTTCTACCCGCCATCCCTCCCGCCCATCGACACTCTCTCATTCTTCTAGCATTGCATGCCTATCTTTTTAAATTTGTTTTGTTCCGAAACTGACGACTATATTCTCTGGTGTAAAAAACAGTTTTGTATTTTTCCAAACTCTTGTTGTGAGCATTATATCACCTCCGGGATAGATTGCATTACCAATGAAATTCGGATTCAGATGCTTGTTTCAACTTAGTTCAACATTAATTTTTTTTTAATCTATTACGAAGGAGATTTTTTTTATAATAAATTCGGTTAGTCCAATGATTGACGACCACAAGAATAGTTTAATCGTATTATTATTATATAGTTTGTTATGCGGAATGGTAGAACTTGCGCCTGCCGGTCGCCAGAGAAAATGTTTCTTCAGGAAGGCCTTAGTTAAATGTGTTATAACTCCATTTCAAGCCAAAGACTGCGATAATGACACGATCCCAGTTCCGCCAATGCAATTAACCACACGCTGGAAAAAATCAACTTAACCACTTATTCATCCAAGCTTTAGATATAAAATCAAAAATTGAAATATTCTGATAATTTTCTTCTTTTTTTTCAAACCTTAGTTTGTATAAATACAATTTTTTTCTCTCAGTCCTCATTGTTCTATATGGAATGGATGAAGATCTACAAAAAGGGCAGGATGTTTAGTATTCGTTGATTAATTCAGCGTCTTCCAACAAAAATGTTTTATGTTCAGATCTTCAAGAAATTTTCTAGAAATTACAGTAAATATACTTGTTAAATCACTAAAGGATATATATTTATTAATACAAAGCAGACAGTTTCCAATCTCGAAAATACGTCTACCTAACAATTAATGCACAAGTAGATATTCAATTATTGCAGTCACTGTAACATAATTTCCGCGATTTGAGCATTGCATCTTTTTAACCACGTTCAAATTAGGGTGGTATAATATATATACACGATATATCTTGATTTGTAACTTTGTATATTGAGACGATTTATTGTTAGGAAATTTCAATAGCTTCAACCCAAACACAATAGCGCAATCTAGGCAATACAATTTGCTGGGTTTGCAATTATAACCGCTTCAGTTACAAAAATGAGCTTAAATGAGGCATAAAGTTGTAGTGGCTCATTGGTTCAGATTGAGGTTGAGAAGGAAAAGAAAATACTTTCAAATAGAACATACAATACGTAACGTGACATCATTTGACGGGAGTGAACCGATAGTTGGGCCTGCTAAACAATAACTTGTGAAACATCAGCCGTGTTGTCACCGATATAACTTCCTCGACCTCCCCTCTTCTATTACATGCATATAAACTAGCTTTAAAATTAGAGAGTCAAGAGGAGAAGGTATGGTTAGATTATAGTATGTAAAGAGAGTAAGTCATTAAGTTAATTCTCAAAAAGTCAATAAGTTTAAATGTTACTTCATAGTTTTTTAGCATCCTTAGTTTGTATAAAAAAGTCACTGTATATCCATGGTATAAATTTTAATATCATATTAAATTTATATCTTTCTTACAAGCTATCCACCGTTTGTTAACTCAAGACTTTGCCTATCCTTTCCACCAAGCTGTCAACCTGCGGAATAAGTACCATTTTTTAATCCGTGACTAGGATCAATTCAATCTTAGATTCAACCTAATGAAACCGACTCTTGGGCAAATAATTGCATTGTCAATTTAAGTTTAGGCTCAGAGTGAACTATTTATGTTCAGGCATTAATCTTAAAATAACTCTTTTTCGACTAAGCAATTTGTAAGTTGTCCGAGATATGTATCCTTGGCCGAGGAAATAAGTCACTGTAGTAAGTATTGAGGACGGTAGTAACAGTAAGAAAAAACTTGGAAAACCATAGCGGAAGAAGTATCTTTAGAATGAAAGAGAGGGAAGTGGGATGTTCATCAGAACCGCAATAACCTTTACGAATCCGTTTCTAAATGCTAGCATGACTCACTAGTTACGCAAGAGCGCAAAGACGTTGCCATATCAGCAGAGTCTTCTATATTGCCGGCGCACTCATTCGGAAGCTAAGACGACAATTTTCTCTCGGATCCGATGTTTCAATACTCCGGCTCATATCTCTTTAGGGAAGGCCCCCTCCGGATGTGTTGACAAATCAGGGAGAGGCGGCCGCCATTCTCCAAGATGAGGGAATCAATGGTAGCGATAAAGAGAGGGCCTGAGTCACCCCGAGCTAGGTCACTAAACCCATATTTGCCTGAGGAGGAAGTTTTTATTCCCGGGCTAGAGAGAGCAGTAAATGTCAGACTGCCCTAATATAGCCGCTTTAGAGGCTGGCATTTGAGGCGACATCTATTAACCATAGGCCCTGTCCTGGCGATTTACGTTCCCTAAGCCCTCAATAAAATTGTGGGCTCTACACTACACTAACGCTCATGAGTTCCAAAATGTCTCATCCACTCTACTCATGAATGTTTTATTGAATAGCGAATAACTGTATATTTATCACTCACGTGTTCGTATAATTCCTATCCAATTCTGATTTTAAAACTGTAGCACAATTCATTGTTCATTAAGAAGAGAGAAAAAAGATACTGCAGTAAGTAAGCAAGAAAAGAAGATTAAAGCATGGATTTTTAAACTCTAGACGATACGCCGGAAATTAGGAGATTACAAATTATAAGAGAAGAATTTGATGTTACATATGCTATAATTTGATGTCACATTTTTTTTCTACCAAAGTACTCACGGCTAAACTGAACCCTCATATGCCAATTGTAACCAATCGTACAAAAAAAAAAAGTGCAAAACCCCACTTACTTCTTTTTATTTTTACTTCTTAAAAACTTCTTCTCGTACCTGATAATTCTAACACATTCATATGCTATCACAATATTGTAAACATTATACCGTAAATATTATATTTAAAATGCCTTTACATTGTCTTAGAATTTTCAAATTATTCCCGGGGAGGGTCCCCTGCTCCCCACCCCCCTTGGATATGCTATAGGCCCTCTTATGAATTTGTTATCCTCCTATTATTACTAATACCCTCCAACCCCCTTAATCGAGAGTATCCGGAAGGAAATATTGTCTCGCCCAAGTCCCCTCCAGTTTCCATCCACATCTTCATATGAACCAAAAAAATGTTGGAAATTTTTTATATATTTTGGCTGCTTCGTAATCGTATTCACTGTTGACATGTTCGTAAAATAATATTATTCTCACCCACGGGTAAAGCTTATTTTTTTTAGAATAGGCTTTTTTGTAAACCTTTCTTTTTTTCACATCCTCTAAGATTTTATTTACAATATTTATAAAAAATTTCAATTAATACCTGCAAATGCTTCTATATAAACAAAAGCCTTCTGTTACCTTTCGGTATTTTAGGCGTAAACCTTTCTTACTGTACATCCACAGCTACATTAAATGTTTTTGTTTTACCGCCGTTTTTGACATTCGGTGATTACTAAATACTTTAATTAATAATGTAATAAGTACTGCAATATACTGTATATTTATTATGTACTATATAATGAATAATTTAAAATACTTTAAACTGTGTAATTAACTTCCAAATAATCATCTGCATTTATTTAACATATATATAGCATATAGTATAATTAATAAATCTGATAAATATTGTACAAATCATATGAGAACTTAAAAACCTGGATAAGAAAACAAATATACTTTTTCCTATAAATGTAACTTTTTTGATCTTGGGCTCAGTCAAGATGATATCATTTTGATTTTGTAGATATATTAATAATCTTTCTAAATTTACTAGAAATTGGATTTTTTTTTCAGATTAAAGAAATAAATTTCGAAACACTTCAAAGGATTTATCGTTATATTTTTAATCCCATCTTCATACCTGTAGTTAGATTATAAAATATAAGGGAAATACTATATAAAATTAAAAATCTTAATCATTTTGAGAAACAGTTATAATTTTACAAATGGTATATTATTTTTATAAATAGGTATGTATTAATCTCATAATTGAACCCAATTGCCTATATTGTTAGGGCCAATTATAATTAAATGAAATTAACTAAAATTTTATGTCGCGACTTCAAAGTATATACATATACAATTTTTTCACATAATGGTAAAAACAATCAGACCTCAGAGGGAAAGAAAGTTGATAATCGTTGTTTTCACCTTAGGAAAATAAATTGTACCTAAGATTGAGAATGTTCTCCGTTTAAACTGATAGGAGATAAGCTGATGATAAAACTTCGGACGAGAGCTGCTATCTTTGTGCAGGGAATCGAACTAAGATCCAACGTTGAAGTTAGAACTCCTTTTATTGTTTAAGTTGTTACTGTCACAATAAATTAATACTTACTCTACCTTAACTTTTTTCTGAATACTTTTAAACTTTTTTACAGGAGTTTAATTTGTATACATAGATATAGTAATTTGCCATTAAATTTAGTTAGGACATGGTTAGTATCTTAAGCTAAAGAGTATTTTATATTCTAGTCGGTATATGAATGTAATATAAAACATAAAAATTACAAGTAGGACTAGAAACTATATAAATCTTTTTGTTTATTAATTCAATAAATTATTTTGAATTTTTTTAGGCATTATTTTTTATGATGATAATAATAAAATATATGTATTTATTTTAAAATAATAAAATATACATGTTATAATGTAATTTTCATGATTCAGGACTGGTCTTAAGTTTTTTTTACGCATTTTTGTTTTGCAAATGGAGCATTTTTGTATATGAAACATTTTATCATCCTTGTATGAATCACTCATTATAATTTAACATGTTTGTATAAAGTACATTTCATTTATTCATAATTTATCTTAATCTTCTTTGTCGATATTTAACCAACAGTTTTGGCGACGATTTCTTTTTATTTCAAGCAAATTAAAAACATTTTATAGAAAAATTTCTGGATTAACAAATATTTATTCAGATATGTCTTTGATTTTAATGACATTAAATCTGTAAACTGCGAAAAATACATAGATATGATAGATAGATAATTTAGCTACCTATTTATCATTTTAGTTCTCTTGTGTATGTTACTGGAGTACATATTTTTGAATTATTCATTCAAGTGAGTAAAAAAACCTTTTCCCAGTCAAATTTTTTTTTCTTTATTTAAAAATACGTTTCTACTTATTAAGTCATTTTCAATTTTCTTTTCTTATAAGTCTATTTTTATTTAATTTAAATATTTTTACTCATAAATTTATACATTATTAACCTTTTAATAGTTGTCAATTAATTAAAAAAAAAATTATACTTGGAGTCTGTAATGTTCTCCATGGTCATTCTTAACATTTATGCATTAACAATAATATGTATGTATTAACAGTTATGTTAATACAGTATAAAAAAAAATTTAATTAATTGACAACTGTTAATACATACATATTATTGTTAATGCATAAATGTTAAGAATGACCATGGAGAACATTACAGACTCCAAGTATAATTTTTTTTTAAATTAATTGACAACTATTAAAAGGTTAAGAATGTACTAATTTATGAGTAAAAATATTAAAATTAAATAAAAATAGACTTATGAGAAAAGAAAATTGAAAATGACTTAATAAGTCGAAACGTATTTTTAAATAAAGAAAAAAATTTTTGACTGGAAAAAGATTTTTTACTCACTTCAATGAGTGATTCTACCTATTTTTTTTTTTTCACTGTTTATTTGGTTTATCAGAATGAAACAAATTTTTAGTGAAAAATATTTGTATGGAACAAGGTAATTTTCCCAAACAGAGGGATGAATTAAATAATTGTAAGCATACTTCTAATAAAAAATATAACATGACTACAGGCACAAATATTATTCAACACCTTTTTTTCATCTTTTAACTCGGACATTAAACATAAATCACTCTGATAGAGACAGTTAAATCAACTATTTTGTGTTTCGCTATTTAAATAAATATGTTCTTAATTTTCACGTATTTCATCTGATGTTGCTAGCCGTATTTTCCTTTACTTAACAGACTTCTTATTTTAAAAGTTTATTGATAAATCATGCGTGGTAATTTTGGTAGATTTTGAACTTAAATATTCTATTAATAAAAAAAAAGAGTAATTATAAAGTAATACATTTGAAATATATTAGTTCATAATATTATTTCATTTTCTAAAAATGATAATTAAAGAAGTAAGCATTGATATCCTGCTTTATAAAAAACTATCGTAATTATTATTTTAAAACTTGAAAGTTACTGAAATCTCGTCTATATGCAACACCATTAGCAAGTACAATTATAAAGACTTTTATACTAAATTAAAATATAAATCTTTAATATTCATGAGTTAAACACTCCATGTGTGTGGTATTATATAGGGTAATATAAACAATTTCACAACAAAATTAATGCACACTTAAATTGTGTGATTAAACAACTACCGTCATGAGAATGGCCTGAAGCACGATGGTGCAAACTTAACGACGTAAACTGAATATAAAATAAACCTTTAATTACATAATTACCTTTAATAACATTTTATGTAAGTTATAAGCTTTCAAATCGTTTTCACCTCTAGGTGCAATTTATCCAGCGATGCAATTATTAAACCTTCTAACAAACCATGAGAATGGCTAATATGAAAATTAAGAATGTGCTGAGATCGTTGTTAGTATTTAATTAAACATAATGTATCAAATAATGTGTAATTATTTTAGTGCAGAAGTTTAAGTTAATTATATTTCCATTGATAAGAACTGCGACATGGAAAGGAAGTAATTAACACGTGTGCCATATCTGGTAGGCCATATCATAACCTGCTCAGAGCGAGAGAGAGAGAGAGAGAGTGAGAGGAGGGAGGGAGGGGGTTCAAGGGGAGGGAGCGGATGAAATGATAGTACTTGCACGCGATGTGATGTAGGACCCTCTGATATACCCTGCCATGTCCTGCCGTAATATCTTAGCCATATATTTATAGTGATCCGGAGATTAGGGTCCCAGGACATGCAAATATTTTGTTCAGCGATGCGAAGTGGCTTCAGTCGTAGGAGCATAAAAGATTACCTTGATATGGCTGGGTTATTGAACACTACTCGCTCTTGTTATTAATATAATACTCCGAAGGGAGTTTTATTCTTTCTGTTTTATTCTTTATCAATTAAACAAAATACAAAAAGAAAAGAAAAAACAACCTTAAGATAGTGAAAAAAATTGCCGAACGATTAACAGCGTGTAGATTTCTTATTAGTGAGAATATCACCAATCGAAAAATGTCAGTTCATATCCTATTAGTCAAGCATAATGGAAAGTCTGGTCGTAATATATATGTAAATACTGGCTGGGTCAACCCCTTTATTCTAAACCATAAAATATATTGTTTTTTTTTGGTTGTATTTTTTTTATGTTGTCAAACAATATTTTCTTACTGTTGAAAGGACATGAAGTGTGATTTCCCTTCCATAACTACATAATCCGTATATCTGTATGTTAGTTCCGAATTTATGATATGTAATTTTATTAACCAGAATTATTTGTTTTGTTTTTTTCTCTGGAATAATATCAAATTGAACTAATCTCATACCATTACATACGCAGGAATATATCACTTTCAATATTACATAAACAAAACCCTTACCTCTTCAACCTATTCAACCTATGAAGGCTTCAGTACTGTCTAGAAGAAATGATTTTGTCGAGGTCGCGCTCTAATGTTTCCTATGAATTCAGGGTACACTATTCGCGATGGCTGAATGATCCTCAGAAGGGCCTTCAGATCTCACGGAGTCGAATCACGGCTGTTTACAGAATAAATAATTTATCATCCACGGCCGGTCTCAAAGCTCTGCACACTACGTACTATGTAACCCTCTTACTCTTACATGTATAATACATAATAAATAACAGGTGTAAAGTGGCATCAAAGCAAACGGAGATACATAGACTGGATGACTTTGATATGTGGTTCACAAAATAAGTCGGATAGAGTTACAAACGAGACTGATGTGCAGAGAATGAAAAAGAATATATAAGTGGTGATAACTAAAAAGAAACGCAGACTTCAGTTCCTGGGACACACAATGCGTAGAGATAAACATAACTTATTGCAGCTTATTATGCAGGGGCAAATTGAAGGAAGAAGAAGCTTAGGAAGGTGAAACTTAAGATCCGAAATTCGAATAGCATTAGTGATTCCCGGCCTTCGGGACCTCCCCTTGAAAAAGATAAAATAATCATCTTAAAAACCGATCTTTTCTTATTTTTCAATTTTTTCATTAAATTCAATACTGCAACAATATTTATTAAAAACCAACGCGTGTACTTACAATAGGATCGAATATAATTTATACATTATATGTATTCTATAGAAAGCATTCAACGGTACAGCAGATTTTATGAGGCGTTTGGGATCAAAAGCGGATCACTAAGAAATTTCTAAAATTGTATTGTTCACTCGTTCAGGCAATTTGAATTCACGAAATTTAAGGTTCAGAACTTTACCAAAAACTTGAGGAATTTGGCGAAAATGTTAGATAAAAACGCTTATAACAAATACAAATTTGCAAAAACTTAGTGAATCCCATATTCGTTTATTCGTAAGCATGGCTAACTTGTCTGAGGCATTTGGGATCAAAATCGGATAAATCCAAAATTTCAAAACTAACTGTTTCACATTTTTCACAAGTTTACTCACTGTTATACTAACCGATTCTTCGCCGCCTTATTTCTCATGGATTCAGTCAGAAATTAGTGTTAATAAAACATTTCATGAGTTTTCAGGTTGGGTTCAGCAATGTATTTGTAATCTTCAACGCAAGATAAAGGAAGGAATGAAAATTTAGAAAAGAATTTTACCAGAAAAGGAAAGAGATCTCCATAGCTGGGATACAAAACTGTTATAAATCATTAATAAAATAACTGTTATTAAATCTTTCGGAAACAGCATACCATAAAAACTCGTATCCGTCATATGATGTACTGGCATACTAGTATTGGCCTCCAATTAACCTTCATTAGTTAACAAACAATTAACTGGTTAAGGACAATTTTTAAGGAAGATCTACAGCCCCGCTAAATAATTGTTTAAGTCGGATTTTGTCCAGAAAAAGACAACTGCTTCCAGATAACCGGAATCGTATCATTCTCGTAGTTTTTGGCTTGAAATGAAATTGTAATACAAACAATAACTCCTTATCAAGCCAATTCCTTACTTAGCCACTTATTCATTAAGGAAATGACTCGATACTGCTTACTTAAGTACAAGATACTCATTTAGGAGAAAAATTAGACTTAACCACTTACTCACCGGGGATGTAGATATATTTAAGTGATATTGAATAGATGTAATATGGACAAGAGACATTCTTATGTGAACTAACTAGCTAGCATGTTATAACTTATTGACTACTCTAAATCTAACTTAGAGATTAATTCTTTACATACTTTAAACTAACTATCTCCTCTCTACTCTCTATTCTCCTCCATTCAACCCCCTCCTTTCTCTTCCTAATCTTGGAGCTGATATATATATATATATATATATATATATATATATATATATATATATATATATATATATATATATATATATATATATATATATAAAAGAAGATGGGAGGTCAAGAAAGTTAACAGTGCTGACAATACGGAAGCGTTGATAATACTTCCTTGTTACATAACCATTTTATTAAACAATATACTTTATACCATTGACCGGTGACTATTGATAAAAAGTTCTGTGCCAAATAAAATGCTCTACACGGCTCCATAATTGAACACCACTTCATTTTCGTTTTCGTTATGTTGTTGCATTCAAAAGGTACAATGGCGATAAGGCAGTCAAAGGGCTGAGGTAAACTGGAAACTGGCTCTAGTTGAGCAACTTGGCGGTTAAGGCTGCATTAAATGAGAAGGAGAGCTCTCTCGAGAATATCAAAGCTTTAAGAAGGCTCAGGTCCTTTGTCTCTTCCAGTTCCCACGACTAAGCCGAAACACTGCTTCAAACAAGATTCCAATTTAAAATCTTTAGATAATCGTATTGTTCCTCTTAAAAATGTTATTTCTTTTCATTATATCAGTCAGATAAAAGTATATATATATATATATATATATATATATATATATATATATATATATGTTTCTACTTATCTTGACTGTTATGGAAATATATTTTGTTTTAGTTCTCGAGTTTCAAGAAAGACTCAAACTCGAGAACTAAAACACAATATATATATATATATATATATATATATATATATAATCAGAAGAAGACTAAAAAAGTTGGGGTTCCTTACACCATCGTAGGTATTATTAAGAAATTTTTAACTAACATAAAATGTTATAGAACTTACGGAATGCCTTAAAATGTAATAAATTGCAGAACAAGGCAACTCAGGAAGAAGAAAAAGAAGAACTTCGAAAATATTTATTTATAGAGGTTTCAAATATATATATATATCTATAGGATCTTGTTGACTTATGTCATATTACTATCCGTCATACGTCATAAAAACATCGCAAAAATTGCGAGAACACGGGGACATGGGATTAGATAAGAGAACGGATTTTTCCTGACTGAGAGGCGGCTCAAGTAGCTCAATTGGTAGAGTGCTGTCACAGAGAGATGACTTTTCTTCTTTTAGTGGCGCGACAGATGCTTAAAGCAATCCTTGGCCTGCTCAATCTCCAAGCTCCATCTGCTTCGGTTCTGTGCATCTATGGAACTCAGTTTCTTGAGATCTCCCAGAACGCTATCCTTCCACCTGCCTCAGGGTCTCTCTCTATGCCTCACTCAATCAGGGCAGTTCTCGAACACTCTTCTAGCATTTCTTTCTTCTCCCGTTCTCAGCAAGTGACCCAGCCACTTCATCCTCTGCAACCGGGCGAAAGATCGTCATGTCATCATAGCTTTCATATAACTCTCTGTTTTTTCTTAAGCGTCATACACTGTTTTGCTGGACGGGCCCTACGATGCGTCTGAGGATACGCCTTTCGAATCTATCCACTAGATGTGCATCCTTCTTGTTTAGGGTCCATGTCTCGCAGGCATATGTCACGATTGGCCGAATAAGCAATTTATAGAGAGTGATCTTAGTTTTGAGGTCGACATTTTTGCTTTTCAGCAAACTGGTAATAGCAAAGTATGCCCAATTCCCAGCCAGTATTCTTCTTCTGATTTCTTCTGTTTCATCTTGATTGTCGTTGATGACAGAGCCAAGGTATTGGAAGCTGTTCACCACCTCGAAGGTATGTGTTCCCATTACGTAGAGTTGTTGCCGGCGAATTTGCTGATTTTGCCTTCCTCTTCTCAGCACCATCAGTTTCGTTTTTTCCTTATTTATTTCTTGAGAGATGACGACCCGGGTTGGAATCCCGGCCGGGGCAATCTTTTCTCTTCAAAATAAATATATTTAAAAATTAAAACAATTTACAAAAAAAATATTTATATACATATACAATATTGTTTTTGCTCCTTTTTTTATTATTTTATTAATGTTTGATCAATAATAACTAGACAAATTATGGTCAAATTGAATTCTGACTTTATAAACTCTTATTTTAAACACTAATCATCAATGGAATAGATAATTCTTTATGAGGAGTGCGATAAAGTTCATTTAATAACGTAAGTGCTTTAAACAACTCTCGTAAATAAGTTCTTTTGTATATGACAGAAAAGAATCTTCGATTGTTTCAGAATACGGTGGTTAATCAGAATTGTATCGATCTATCTCTAATAGAGTTATGGTCCTTGCTGGACCTTGGCCTACTCGACAATACTCTTCTCCACAGACATTCGGCTGCCGTTCTCCATCTCTCGACACCCAACTAAGTTCGTCTTCAACATTTTGCAGCCAACGAATCTCTGCCTTCTCTTCCACTTTGATGTACCTTCATCATCATTTTAGGGAGTCTACTACGCTGCATTCTGTGGACTTGTTCCAGCTCTCATTCTGGCGTTTTTTTATACGGGAAACAATATCCAGTGTCTCATAGATGTTCCATATTTCCTACTTGTTCTTTATCCACCACCGCTCCCCTTCCTTTGTAAGGCAGAGAATTCCTCTACCTCATATCTAATAGCCTTTCAGTAAGGGTCAGCATCCAACACTAAACGTCCAGTTCGGGTTAGAATAGGCCTCGGTTATTGCCTAGGTTCTGTAAGGTTATTGGTATCTCCTGCCAATCGTAAAGTGCGAAAAAAGTGGGCGGTTAAGGCTGCATTAAATGAGAAGGAGAGATCTCTCGAGAATATCAAAGCTTTAAGAAGGCTCAGGTCCTTTGTCTCTTCCATGTTCCCACGACTAAGCCGAAACACTGCTTGAAACAAGATTCCAATTTAAAATCTTTAGATAATCGTATTGTTCCCCTTAAAAATGTTATTTATTTTCAATATATAAGTCAGATAAAAGTATATATATATATATATATATATATATATATATATATATATATATTGGTTTCTACTTATCTTGACTGTTATGGAAATATGTTTTGTTGTAAGGCAGAGAATTCCTCTACCTCATATCTAATAGCCTTTCAGTAAGGGTCAGCATCCAACTCTAAACGTCCAGTTCGGGTTAGAATAGGACTCGGTTATTGCCTAGGTTCTGTAAGGTTATTGGTATCTCCTGCCAGTCGTAAAGTGCGAAAAAAGTGGGCTGCAATAAGGTAACATAACATAAAATCAAAAAAGCCTAGTGAATGGACTGCTAATAAGAATTAGATGTTTATCAGTGAACGTCTAAAACCATAGTTCTCAAAGTGGTCCAGGTGGGCTCGACGGGAGTCTACGTTGGCGTTAAAAAAAAATGGGGTTTCACAATTCGTTAATGGGGTCCACGAAAATTTATCTGCTTTCGATAGTGAAGAACTAAAATGTTGGCTTGACTTCACCTATCAATGTAGGCAGATAATATTTTCAGAAGCTCAGCGACTGTTACTTGTAAAAACTTGCATATTCCATATTCAGTACAACGTGTCGAGACTTGCAAAAGCGCCACCGCCGCCCCCGCAACGCTTGTTTAGACGTGCAAAGGGACAAAATACGACCTGTGAATTGTGTTTGCAATCTTGCATGAACTTGTTTGATTCTTATAATATAATATGATATGATATGATAACAATAATAATTAATTGTGTAATAATTACATATTTGAATAAATACAACACAAAAAAATATACTACTTTTATTTTTATATTTAGTAATCCGAATGGAGAGTTTTTTAAATGAAATAAGTGACAATTGTTTGGTTCCTTGTGCTGTGAGTAGATGTCAAAAAAGTTAAGTCGGGTGGGATCACTTTTTTGATTAGCCAACATTACTTTTTTGACATACACTTACAACACAATCAATTGATTTATTAACCTATCAATTCTCACTTTTTTTTCGAAAACTGTTAATTCGTGGTTGGAACTCAGCCGCAACGCAAATTTCCATAGTTAGATTTAATCTTCACAAATTCGTGTCGAGTTTTTGGCTTATGGTCGTGGTGGGCATATATCTCCTTTTACTATAGTGTAACTACATTCTAAGGCGTTTTTGATAAGGTACAGTTACACAATGGATTTATTATTTATTTAAATTTAAATGTAATGAGTATTTTGAAACATATTAGATTCACGCTAAGTATAATTACTGAACCCACTTAGTTTAAAGAGCAGTTGAACTAAGCAGGAGCCGAGAGGAACTAGATGGGGCGGTGAACTACAGGGAACAGCCCTGCACCCTCCTTATTTATGTCATCGTGTTTCTTATTCACGGGAAAGGGGCCGTTATATTATTCATATGGTGCAGGCTGTGAGACAAGAAATACGGCCCGGATAGGTTAGGGGCCCCAAAGGTCAGCTTATCCTGGCCCGGGGGGCAGAGCCCCTCCAGCAATTAAGGAGTCACATCCCAGGGCTCCTTAAAGGCCACTCGTGAAATATTTATCCATTTAAGAAGGGGTGGGGGTTATGTGTCAATATGTCTTGGCCCCAAGTGAATCGGCATCGTCACTGCGTTCAGCTAAAGAGCTCTATAAATATTTATTCAATGCCTTCCAAAAGATACGACGTTAGGTCCCTTTAATCGTTTATAGTTACCAACAAAAAAATATGTTATGGTAACTTTAAAAAAAATTGCCACTGTTACTGAAACTCACCTAGTATCCTTCATTTCTCCGTTAATAGATCTTATTTAAAAAGAACTAAAGTTGCTGAAAAATCTATGTGGTTAAGTTGATATTGATACATGATATATATGCCTCAATTACTCAAAATCTGAATCATAAATATCATGTGTTCAGAATTCTCTCTGCTGATTTATGAGAATAACTGATTAAAGCATATATCATAATTGTGTCCTATTAGTTACTATCCCATAGCTACTTCCGATTATTCAAACGAAAATACGTTTCTTTCAAATTTTATTGTCATCTTTTAGAATACATAGAACTAGGTAGTATTAGAGATGGGCTATACTACTTCAAGATTAATGTTATAGTTCCGAAGAAAAACATTTGTTGACAAAAAATGTAAAATGTCGTGAATGTTGACCATTCACTGAAACCGTAGGAAGCTCTGTAGGCCCCAACAAGTTACCATTATGTTCTGCCTCCATTATTATTTTGATGTAAACAGATGTGTTCTTGAACTATCCTTTAAAAGCATGATATGTTTTTTTATTCTCTGTCACATTAGACAATTAAAAATTTCATTACTCATGACACTTGTGTGGCGCTCTTAAATTCAGCCTTGAAAAATGTGGGGAGAATGTATTTAAAAAAAAAAAAAAAATTAAATCGCTTACGCCAGTCACGCCAGTTAGCATAAAACGTGGGAAATAATATTTAATGTTTTTAAATGTCCCTTTTAATATTTTTTTCTATTTTTCAATTAAATGAATAATTAAAAATCCATTAAAATGCTAGTATTTAATTTTAGTACATTGTAATATCAGTACAAAACTGAACAACCAAAAATGATGTACCGAACAATATACGGATTGAATAGGTCCTAACTGGGTACTGTTCATCTGGCAACGTGATTTGTCAGTATTGAGCTGACTTTGAGTTTGTTCTGTAAAGTAATATTTTCTTCCTTCATTTTCGGAAGTGTATTGTGTATGCTTTGTATTAGTGCTTTGTTTTTCATCATGCCAAGAAAGTTTGTAAATCATGGAGACAGTTTCTGCTACAAAGTGGTGAGCTTTGTAATACCTGTTCATCATAACCATACTTTCTAAATAAGAAAGACCCTAATGACCTGAATCGGGATTTAAATCTGTCTAAAGCTGAAGGTTTAACTTCCAGACTCAAAGGTCGGAATCTACTCCAAAAAGAATTAAGAATATGTAGTTATCGTGGCCGCCATAGTTATTTCAAAAAATGCATCCCTGAAGAAAATGGTATTGTGTTTTGAAGTGACATTGGTTCAGTTATGGAAACTCTTGGGCTTCAACACCGGCCAGATAAGTGGCGACTATTCACAGATTCGTCTAAAGTTAGATTGAAGGCTGAGCTGCTACAAATTGGCAATAAACTCACATCAATACCTGTAGCGCGTGCCGCTGATATGAAAGAGACATATCAAAATATTAAACTAATTTTAGAGAAAATACAATATGGAAAATATGAATAGAATATCTGTGGTGATTGCTTTATTGCTTGGTTTGCAAACTTGGGTTCGCCAAATTTTGTTGTTCTCTAGGATAGCTGAGATAGGAAGTCTCACTATTACAAAAGACTTTCTTCTGAATCATCATCATTTCTCATCTCAGCCCTGAGGAAGTCAGCAGCATGGTTGACGAAACGTTGGCGAAAAATTTATCTACACGGTCTAAACCAGAAGAAATAAACAAAGTCTTTTTTAATAATAGTGGTCGTAGAAGCCTAAAAGAATATTTAAGTCTCACTATGTTACAAAATCATGGCCTAAACGTGAATCTCTTATCCCTGACCAGAAAAATGTGTCATATGTCCAGTTAGTGAATCCTGAAAAAATATTGTTACCTCCATTGCCTATTAAGTTAAGAATAGTGAAAAATTTGATCTAGCTATGGATAAACAGTTGGATGTATTCTATTACTTCAAATCAAAATTCCCCAAAGTCAGTGATGCTAAATTGAAAGAAGGAATGTTTATAGGACCACAAATCCGGTCATTAATGGGCGATGAGCATTTCGAAGGACTGTTAAATCCATTGGAAAAAGCAGCCTGGCAGTCTTTCAAAAGTTTGTTTCCATTTTCTTGGAAACCATAAAGCAGAAAACTATCGTGACATAGTGACTGGTCCTCTGCATTCTTATATATATATAAAGCTATGGGATGCAACATGTCTTTAAAAATTCACTTCTTGGACTCTCACTTAAACTTCTTCCCCGAAAATCTTGCAACTGTCAGCGATGAGCACGGTGAGCGTTTTCATCAGCAAATTTTTACAATGGAAAAGAGGTACCATGACAAGAGGCTCAGCTGATTGGTGAGGAAAGCTGATGTCATAATTGTGTCCCGTTAGTTACTGTCCTACTGCTACTTCCTATTTTTCAAATAATAGTTTACTGC
The DNA here is from genome assembly GCA_037127475.1 of Arma custos. NCBI lineage: Eukaryota > Metazoa > Arthropoda > Insecta > Hemiptera > Pentatomidae > Arma > Arma custos. The sequence goes on from CM073759.1 coordinate 38,532,105, forward strand.
TGAATAACGTATCCGTCCAATTAGTTACATCACATTAGTTATTGATACCATAGCAAAACTAATTCGGTGAAATGAGATATAAAGTGCTTAAAAAATTGAGCTATAATATTTCTTAATATTAAATTACTTTCAAATTAAAAAAGAAATTGCTATAAATAGTCACGTTACTTATCGTAACATATGGAAAATGACATGGTTTTTTTTTAAATGGCCCAGATACATTTTTATCGACAAGGTAATTTTATTTGCGATCGTTTTTGCGTGGAATAATATGAATATATTAGCGTTCCCACGCATTTATTTTTTACAACCCAGCCCTGAAAATATCGACTTTTTCTCTGGGCAGGATATTATTAAACACCTCCCTCCTCCCCATTCTTATTAATTGTCCTTCCTAAAAGCGAGGGGAGAATATTTTTCGAATAAACGACAGAGGCGGTGTTGACTAAAAGTATTGCGGCTGGGAGCTGTGATTGGGCTGTTGACAGTTAAGTGAAGTGTTATTTAATAAGCGGGCGAGGGATGAATAGGCGAACAGTATTTACTAATGGAGGAGCCTTGTAGTGCGCCCGCGATTCCTTGTGTACCCTCTTCTCGGTAATGGCCACTCCACTCCCACCAATACAAATACTTAGCTCTTTATTTAATTTTCTAGTGAGAGTATTGCGCCTGTAGTGGAGATCGCCGTCGAGTGAAATGGAAATGAATACGCAATTTAGATTCCATACCATTTATACCTTTAAATGAATAGTTTTGTGTTGTTTTTTTTAGAGAAGAATTGGTTGACTGTAACTTCAAATATAAGGAAGAAATAGTTGAGGGTGCAGTCAATAAAAACACCTTAATAAGTGTAACTTATTTATTGTATGCCGACGTTTCGACCTACAATGTAGGCCATCTTCAGGGCTAAGAGAGAGAAACAAACAGAAAAACATATAAAAAACGTTGCAATAACAAGAATATGGTGACAAGTAATGTAGTAATGTGGTACAAATGTGGAAATTAAAATAGTGACTAGATATGATGAAATAGTGAATAGATATGATAATTAAAGATAATGAATATAAAAGTGATTACAGAATATAATAAAATTAAAATAGTGATAGATAATAATAAAATTATAGATGATGAACAGAAATTAAAATAGTGACAGATATAATAATGAAAGAATACGAATATAAAATACAGAAAATAAATGTCCAGAAAGGATAAAATGTAAACATAATAATAAAGGGAAAGAAAAATGAGGAGGTAAATGGAAAGATACAAAATGAGAAGATTAAAATATAGGAAAAGGGGGTGGAATATGAAGGATTTAGAAAAAACTAGTGTAATAATAGATATAAATGGATTTGATACCAGACTTCTAGAGGTTACATAGGTAAAATGTAATAATACAAGCATATGTGTATTTTCTTTTCATACTTTAGAGTTCATATTTATAAACACTATTTTCAATTTTTAATTTTTGAAATTTATCAATCTTTTCCTTCTACATATGCTTGTATTATTTCATTTTACCTACTTACATACTATTTCATCATATCTAGTCACTATTTTAATTTCCACATTTATACCACATTACTACATTACTTTTCAACTACTTGTTACTGCAACTTTTTTTTTATGTTTTTCTGTTTGTTTCTCTCTCTTAGCCCTGAAGATAGCCTACATTGTAGGCCGAAACGTTGGCACACAATAAATAAGTTACACTTATTAAGGTGTGTTTATTGACTGTACTCCCAACTATTTCTTCCTTATATTTTTGTGTTTTTCTGTCCTAGCATTTTATCAGCATTGCCTATTGTGGAAGAAGGTGCTGATAATAATAATCCGCTAGCCTTCTATCCGAGTGAGTTGCCGGCTGTGAATTCAAATATAGGCCAGACAGTTTTACTGTTTTACCATATGTCTATATTCCATATAGACTGACGATTTCAGCTAAAAAAAAAAAATCAACATGTAAACATATAATGAAATTGAGGAAAAGAACAGTGAATTATATAATGTGAAAATGAAAAGGCAATTATAAAATAAATCAATGTGTTCAACTTAACCTATTTTTAGTAATAAATAGTAATAAAATAATATGATGTAATAGATTTTAAAACTAAAGCAAAAAATGCTCCGAGTATATATGTATAATTTTTCTTATGTGCTTTTTTATAATTTTCAAACAAAATTCTCTTCGTTTTACTAATCTAAAAATCAGAAAAAATAGCTGCTATTTATAGTTATCTACCACTGTTTTTTTATATAAATGGAATTAATTGTAGTGCATCTTATTCCAAAATTTCGATTTTATAACTGTTTCTTCAATAATGAGAATTCAGTTTTATGAGATTTAGACGTTTTTCTTACAAACTATAAATTATTATTGAACATGTCCGGCTTTTCTTCGCTCACTTGAAACAGTTTGATACGCCTTCTGTAGATTTAATTTACATCTTTCAATCTGAGTCGAGACTTAATAAGTTTCAGATTTGGTTGACTACAAGCAATTATTCTGATTTTAATTACTCTCCTTTACTTGGTTGATATTTTATTTTACAATGTAAAGAATTTAGCTTATTTTTACCTTTATTAAGTTATATGATAATTCCAAACATTATATCACATTGCATATGCTAATTTGAAACAATTATCGCCTAACTGGCAGGCTCTAAGCCAAAGCATTAAGGAATAGACACCCAATATTATTTTAATATATTAAAATTTTAATATCTAATGATTTTATAATAATTTCTTGTTTGTGTATATAGTTAGTTATAATAATGTAAAATATTTTATAGACACACTGACACTTTTTCTTCATCATTTCAAAAACTTTTATAGCTAATGATATACCATCATTAGTGGTGCATAATATCGAAATATACTGTGTGAAAATGATTATCGATATAGGTAATTTTGTAAGATACAATTTACCTAGCATTTATATTATTGCATATTTAATAACTACATTAATATTTAATGAAGCATAATAATAAATATTGGGGCGACCTGTGGTATAGTGGTTAGCGTAACAAACTACTGACCCCAAGATCGCGGGTTCGTAGACCGTCAGTTAGCCCTAGGATTTTTTAAAGGGAGTAAAAAATCCTTAGTTACGCCGTCCTTCGGGAGGGACGTTAAACGGGGGTCCCGTGCCTGAACGATGTCAGGTACTCGTTAAAAATCCAAAAAACTTAGAGCTCCCAATGTAGAATCGTCCTATTAGCAATAGCAGCAAAAAGTGACGTTAAATGAACAAACAAACAATCTAATAAATATTAATGCTTTTTATAATAATATTGAAATGCTAGAAAAATTAAATACAACAAAATTAATGGTATTCCTGTTATTTTTTGCGCAGTTAAAAAGAGAGAAGAGTTTTAAATATAGATTTTTTTCAAAAACTATTCCTTAATTTAATATTTATTAAATACCATTTATGCGATCATAAACTATGTCGATTATTTCAAACTACACTATCATTATCTTGTTGATTTAATTTATAATGTGCTATACCAAAACAAGTGCTAAAATAAATAATCCAATTTACAAATAAAATGTCGAACCATTTACTTGCACCAGAAATTGCAACACTAGATATTATAATAGAATGGAGAGGCAACCCTTGAAATTTGCTAGAGAACATGTACGAAAAAAGGTGGTAGGGAAAAACAACAAGTATAAGAATATCCGTGTTAGGTCTATATCGCCTTCACTTGTGAATGTTGCATCCTCCCGTGCATGTATGTACATGTACGTATCTCCACGCCTGGAAAGGATGTTTTATGTTCCTGGAGCTGGAGGAGAGATGAGGCAGAGGAAATTTCATCAGGGGCTGGAATCGAGTAAAGCCGGGGGACTCTCCCTCCAGTAGGGCGGCTTTGGACGGAATAAAACAGCCATTGCTAGAAGGAGGTATGAATGCTAAATAAGGAGGAACAAGGCGACAGTGGGAGCATAAAGAACGGCATATTAGCTCCCTTTTCCCAGCCATCTTACGCGGCAGATTTCTTTTTAGCTTTACACCACTGCAAAAATAAAATCCCATTTTCTCCCCAAAATAAAGAAAAAAATGGAAAGGAAAATAAGATGGGACCTAAATAAATGAAATGGAACGGACTAGAGAAAATTCTAAAATAAAAGGAATAATGTTGAATCCACAAAAATTATTAATATACTAAAAGTCAGATTCGTATAATAATCTCAACATCTTATTTATAAAGAAAAGAAAATTTCATATTAATTTTTAAAAATTTGAAAAACCTATACCTCTGCAACCCATAAAGGTTCTTTGTTTCAATATGCGGCAGAGACTGTAACATTTCTAGCACTTTTGCCCACTTAATAGAGCCTAAGTGAACCCCAGGAGGGTCTTCAGATCCCAAAGGATTCATTCCCCGTTGTTGACAGATTAAATAAATTGTCTGCCACAGCCAGATTAGGACCCGTTATTTCCGTCACGGCAACTCATTGCTCTATCTCTAAGCTACAAGGCTTCCCATTTCATGAAAACTAAAAAAAAATATAATTTTTTATAATTATTGGTAAATTTTTTTGGGTTTTAAATATTTAAAATGAAATATTTAAAACTCAAAAAAATTGACCAATAATTATAAAAAATTATAAATAGTAATCTGACGTAAGTCAATAAGATCCTAAAATTAAATTAATGTTCAAAGAACTTCGTTCTAGTGTATTCATCGGGAAAATTGCGAGAGAACGAGGACATGGGATCGGATGAGAGAAAAGATTTGTCTTCTGCCGGCAGGCGGCCTTGGTAGCTCAAAAAGTAGAGCGATGTCACGGTGAGACAAAGGTTCCGGGTTCAAATCCCGGCCGAGGGACTATCTTTTCTCTTTAAAAATAAAAAAAAAATGCTTTTTTAGATATGAGGCTTGGCTTCAGTACTTTTCAGAGAAAGTACTGTTTCTAGGATAACGGCTGTGCAAGGAGGTGATTAGTCCGAAATCACACTCAACCACCAGGTTTACTCCAAGTTAACAGTACTTACTTTATAGAGGTTGATTAGGCCACAGGAAGATCTCGGATCGGATTTACACCTGATACCTCCATCAAGACATCTCATTACTCTACATCTAAGCTACCAAGCTTCCCATTTTATAAAAACTAAAATTAAAATATATATTTTTTTATAGGCAAACTTCCAAAAAAAATCCACTAACCCTCGCAAATAAAAAGCAACTTTACCAATTTTATCCTATTACACAATAATTAGAAACCCGCTGCCTAAAAGAGATACCTTTCCACATTTTCGAAAGAACACATAAGTAATCAGAAGGAACTAAAGTGATCTGTCATATAAATTTCTGTCATATAATATATTTAGGCTTGCAGCTTTTATGGTTCCACCACTTTTTGAAAATTACTATTTTTTTAGGTATTTAGGAATGAATGCTAACGAACAAATAATGTCCAACTTAAACTGCGCTAACTTTAGTCCAAATCTAGTACATTATTTATACTAAAGTTCATAGATTTTATATATCTAATTTTCAAATGATCTGCCAGCGCAACAGTTATCCTAGAAATAACACAGCCTCAACCATGTACTAAACCAACTTCATAGGTTATATCGCTTCTGTTTCTAAACCGTTACAGAGATATATCGTCGCTGCCAAAACAATGCCGCTTATGTACACTTTGCCCGATTTTACAAGAGAGGAAAAAACCCGAGCCGAATGTAGACTTGCCAATTTATTTCAGAACTATTGAAGAGAAGTATCAATAAATCAAACTCTGCCATGTTGCTCACCTTAATACGCACCTTCCTTAGTGTGTAATTCAACCTGTAGAATGCGTTAATATTACTAACTCATTTTCATAAAAATTTGTAGATAGGCGGTATTGTTTTGACTGCGACGATATGGTATGCAAGCGAACCTATGAAAGTAATTAATGAAAACTAGAATATTACTGCGGTATTTAGACTGAATTATACTCATTCCTCGATCCAAGACTATATGTTTTTACATGTTTTTAATGCCTCAAGAATCAGGATAATCTACACTTAACAAGTGAATGTCATTATATTATTATGAAAACTGTTTTATTCAAATATAATGTATAAAATAAAATATAAGTCTAAAACCCGGTATATTTGGAAATAAAAGTAGTCCGCCGGAACGAAGCTCGTTAAAAGAAGATCCCATACTAGTTTCTTATTTCCAAGTGAAGAGAAACCATTTAAATTAATTATTATTACTTTAAGAGAAAAGATATGCCCCCGGCCAGGAATCGAATTCGAATTCGAAGGGGCATATCTTTTCTCTTTAAATAAAAATAGTTTTTTTTAATTAATTTTTTTTTTTTAGAATAATTTATTGATATTTACAACTGTAATTATATTACATCAAGTAAACCTGCTGTATGAACAAAGGACAGGATAAAAAAAAACACTTGTGGAGAAACTATCCATTAATAGCACTCCAATAAAATTCTATAATAGAAGGTCTCAATTAACAAAAAATTATAAAACATTTAAATTAATGTAGTATTACTAGCTTCTTAACGAAGTAATAATAATCTGAGTGTGAAAATTTAAAATAAAAATCATATCTTAAGACTTGGAACTCCTGGAAATGCAATCTGATCTGAAGATCCTACAGTTTTAAGCACAGAGAGAACCATTAGTTTCAGACAGGGATGGTACCGCATCAGACAGCCAGCTAACATATATTCTTGACAGACATCTAATCCTGTCAGAATGCTCCCGAACATCCCCTCCAATCACCCAAAGGGATGTCAGAACTGACTGGCGAACTGACCGAGACAGATCCATGGGCTTACTCTGCCCTTCCGCCCTCTCTTCCTTATTTTCGGAGCGAGCTTAACTCACTCGCTCCATTTATTTCGAGAGATTAGGGTCTTAATTGCACTCTTCCAGCCATCACAGCAGTTATCGCGGGGTCTAGACTGCAATGGAGAATTCGGTGTAGAAGTTATGGAGATAGATAGCTGGAATTGATTAGAAACGAGATATATGTCTCTCCAGAATGCGAACAAGATCCTTTTCTTTTATTGTCCAAGTCTATTTGTACTTAACGGAAAAGTCTTATTTATTTTCCTTTAAGATAATACTTCAGATCAAATATATTCAGCAAGTTCTGCAATTTATTATTTAATGATCATTATCTGAATCATAAAAGTAAAAGTAAATAAATGGAAATAAAAAAATGTATAAAATTGATGTTAAGTAGTTGTCTGATGAAATTGCTATGGGAGAACCGTTTAGCTGGTCTAGAGCATTTCAAAGACACTCTGATCAAATGTTTTAACATTTCTTGGACTTCATTTCTGAAAAGGACAAATAAATAAGACCAATGAAATGAAAGTTTAACATGTTTTATTTGTTGATTACCTTTTTAAAAAAATGTATCAAAGCTGTTTAGTATCATACACTTCTTAACTAGGCCGTAATCCGTCCGCCTATAATTAATGCCAGGCCAGCAATAACAATGTTACAAAATAAAATTGAAAATTTGATGATCAAAGTGATTATAATGCGAAAAACGTGATAGAAATCATAATTGATGTTCAACCTCATAAATAAACAAATAAAAGGGAGAAAATATAACTTTCCTACTAGTTCAAGTGAATCAAAAAAAGAAGAAAAACCTGTGAAAAAGAACGAACATCTAGACTATAAATACGCAAATTTTCTATAAAAAATAAAATAATATACCATAGTTATATAACAATATCAGGATATCATTTATAAATTTTTCTTGAATAATAATAGTTGAAGTTACATATACATATATATGAAAAAGGGTGGAGGTGGGTATATTTTTTTTTGGTTAGCCTATTGTCAGACAAAAACCTGAGGAAATACTCCATTGGATTTTTTAAAACTACTGAATAATAACAAAATCAAAGATTTTAAATTAAATCAAAGATTTTTATATAACCTTGACCTGCAATGGTCTTGTAACCCACCTTATTCTTCAAGAGGATAAGGAAGAATAAGGTTGTTGGTGGTGGTGGGATGCCGTCTCTTACTTGTGTCTTTTTAGAACGTGAAATTGATATTTTATTTTATTGTTCTCCTTCTATTCAGATGATGTCGACAGGTATTTTTATTTTATATCATTTTCGAGATTTAAGGCTTTTCGAATGTTTCAACTCATGTATCAATACATTTTTTGGAATAGCCGTGTATCTCTCCTCGTTTTGATTATGACATTTCTCTCCTGTAATTTTAACTTCCTTCCCTTATTTTTTTTCATGTCTTCTAATTTACTTTATTTTGATTTTTACTTTTTCAGATGTTCAGTATGTTTCATTATTATTACTATTTTGTTCATACAATAAATTGTTTTATTTACCTATCATACAGCCTTCTGCATGCCTCAGTAATAGCATTAAGTTCTTGGTGATAAGGATAGCATCCTACCTCTCCTAGGCAAGAATGTGAGTGATGTAATTTTTTGTTTCTGTATATATTTTATTTTATTATCCTCCATTTGTGATGATAATACCTGAATTGTTAAAATTGAAAAGTAATGTTTTGCTGTTATTTCATACACTTATTAATTTTTGTTTGGAATTTTTGCACTCATGTGCAAATAGCTATTCTATTTCACTTTTGAGGTTCGTTTACAAATATAAATGGTTTTCTTTTTCAGTTGGGGTATAGATCATGGATATCTTTGGTAGTGCTGTATGGTCTTCAAGCATTCTTGTATTACTTGCGCTTACACAGAGAGCTTGAAGAGTGGTATAGATGCATTCCTTATTTAATAATACAATATAATTTAAATAAAACAAACTTATAATGGCACAAGTGATTTATTCTGAACTTCAATGCAGTGCATATAGTTAGGTATATATGGGTTGCAACTGCATATGACATGTTAATAATCGAGCAGGGAAACAAGATATTTCAAACGTTTCAATTACGCATGCCTGGATTGGGTTTCCCCAAAGCTTTGGAGAACAGTAATACTTACCTACTTAAATAACATGGCCTAAAGGGTTGTTACATTACAAGGGACTATTTTCCTCGTTTGGCTTGTCTTTTCAAGCTTTCTTCAACAGTCTATATTGGCATTTTAGGATTCTTTATATATCTATGTTATAATGTATCATATATATTCCGGAATATCCGTTCTCGGATTTCTGTTACGATACGTTAATCATCTGTTGTTAATATTTCAGACGTTGGTGGCACTGAGAACCTCACCGCGTTATTACTTCCGCTAAATGAATAAGTGGGCAAGCGGATCCCGATGCTGAGGGAAGAGGGAAAATGAAGAAGAAGCTGAGAGCCGGTAGCTCGCCGACTGAGGCAGATTAAAGCTGAATGGAATGAAGGTTACAGCTCTTGGGAAATAGAAGCGGGAAAGGAAGCCCCTTTTACGGTCAAATATTTAACCAACACCCCCCTCCCATTATATTTTCATCCCTCCTTCCCGATTAAATTGCGCTTTTTATTCCCTCAGAGGAAATTTAATGCCTTCGCTAGGGGCACAATTAGCCATTTTACCAGCTCCTCCTCCATCCAGCTCCTACAGGCAACTCCTTAATACTCCTGAACTGTTTCCATCTATTCAGAATGCCATTTCGTGCAAAAGGAGGCTCCTGAGTGAGCTATTACGTCAGAACAGGTACGGATTTACGTCAAGGCATACTGTTAGTTTCGATAAAATATTTACCAATGCATCTAGAACTTACCCAACAAAATTATTTATTTCAAATTAAGTGTACATTAAATGCAAAGAGGTATTTGAGCTGTTATATTTGAAAATGGTATAAGTCCATTTGGACAAAAAAAGAAAATGGTTTATTCTTTTAAATGAATATTATTTTATAATAAAATTTAAAATGTATATACGATTTAAAATTTCACTCTTTGCTCAGTGCTAAGTGATAAAAACATTTGCCCGTTTGCCCACATTTTTAAAACAATTCTAGTGAAACCTTTAGATGTAGTGGATATGAAAAAATGGACTTATACTACTTTCAAAAATAACAGCATGTTTTTTCCTCTAGAAGTGTGGCATTGGTTTATTCCATAGACCCAGGTATAAATTGCTTGAATTTTGTGACTTTTCAATCAAAGATACTTAGGCTTATCACTAAAGCACCTTAGTATGTTAATTATAAAACTTTGCATACTGGCTTAATAATACCAACGAACGGCGAGAACAAACGAACACACTACTAATTACATGGAAACCCAAACCAATAAATGGCTACGACTCTCATCCCTAAGAAAACTAGGAGGAGACTATACTAAATTAATCAAGACTCGGGTGAGATACCGCCGGGTGCTGTTCTTCTTCAAGACTATTGGACTCAAATAGCCTGGCCGAATTCCAGCCAATCAGAAACTAGCCAATCACAGTCATGGGAGAGTTGACTCCGACCTCGGACACGAAAAAACACGATCTACTAACGAAAGGACCCGATGAATTACGAGTGGGCCCGAACGGCTGCTATTTAACGCCGCGGGTTAGAGGAACATCTTCAGTCTCAACAAAGCCTTGAGGAAGCCAGCAGCATGTCTGGCGAAACGTTGGCGGAAAATTTAGCTACACGGTCCAAACCGTCGATCTCTAATCTTATAGCATAAGATTAGAGATTGACCATAGAGAATGTTGAAACTCCAAGTAGGAAAAGTTTTAAAATATTTATGGACAACTATATTGAGATTTAATATAATGATAATTCAAATTAAAAAATTGAAAATGACTCTATAGATAGTCGAAACGTTTTTTTTAAATAAAGGAGATTTGACTGGAAAAAGGTTTTTATCGCATCAATAAAATATTTACTAGTATTTCAGAGTGAGCCTGCAGTTTTGCCCTTAGATTACAGGGTATTTTTTTTTAACAGGTTTTATTTCGAAACAACTAAATTTGCTGAATAAACTACATATCGGTGACATAATTTCATGTTCTCGGATTGCTCTAGCCTAATTGGAGAAATGTTGTAGCCTTAAATTTTATTATTATGCTTAAGCCTAATCAAGTTGCCTGGTGATTAGCTGTTATGTATACTCAGGCTTTATTACTCCCTTTAAAGAATTCAGGGTAGAATGACTTTTGCTTTTAATTAAAAAATAAAGCACTTAGAAAAAAAGGTTTAGTTATTATTTTTATTAGTTACCGTAACATGTTAAAAATGACATTGTTTTCACACATCTTCAAACTATATTTATTTCTATATAAATTGTGCACCTTAAATATTGTTATGAACGCGTGAACTGTAATCGGATTAAGGAACTGTGTATAAGGAGTGGTAAAAATAGGTTTGCTCCCTTGAATCAAAGTCTGGTTCAGGTTCTACTTAAGATAGATGTTTAAACGAACAGAGAGCATTACAGCAAATCCGAATAGGTACAATTGAAAACACACTGCGGAAGAAAGAGGGTGCGAGGCGCGCCGGAGGGATAAGGAAAGCAATAGGTCTTTATTTGCAGTGATGGGACTAGTTAGTGAGCTACGAGCTAGGGCCGCTATCTGCTTCCTCCTTAATTTGAACAAGTGTAAGAGGCTAAGGGATTCCCGTCAGGGCGAGATGAGGATGGATGTCTTCGGGGACGATCTATCCGTCCTCATCCACCTCGGTTCAGAACCGTCTTTGTTTCGGGGTTCCATTTAAATCTCCTCCTACATCCCATCAGGTGTTGCGGAACTTACCATTGTAAAACATCATATATTTACTTTTCGTTTCTTAGTGCTATAATTATGGTTCTTAGATTATTAGTGCTTACCATTTTTACGGGATATAAATCCATGACAGAATAATGTGAAATGCTATAACAAGCATCTGATATAAAAAACTGAAACAATCTTTAGGATCGTCGCTTCTTGCTGTTTTAAAACATATTATTATGCATTTACAGTCTCGGCGTATAAGTGGATTGGTCGAATTTCCCCAAAAATGAGGTTCTTGTACTTAAGAAACTGAAATCGTAATTAAATAGGACTTTGATAATAAAGTCTCAAAGCCAAATTATCGAGAAAAAAAACAAACTGAAATCGTGTTATTTTCGAAATGAATAAGGAGATAAGTCAGACATTCGCTTGATATGAATTTATTGCTTACATAAAAACTCCACTTCAAGTCAAAAATTATAACCATGGCACCATTTCATTCCCCTCAATACAGTTAACTCACTCTGAACAAAATTTCACTAAACTTCATATTCACTTGGTTCGGAGATATATTAACCCACAATAAAATAATATGAAATTTGTCCATGACCCTCTCATAAAAAAAAAATAAAAAATCAATACCATTTAAAAATGAAAAATTATTAGTATTTATCAGAACCAACAGACACAAAAAACGTAAACTTCCCAATAAGTCAGTAAATTTAGTTTAAAAAAACACTTTAAGAGAGAGAAAAAAATAGACACAAATAATGACATAATAATGTAAAGAAGTTACAATAAAAAAGACTAAACAATAAACGCTATTATTTACTGCTCAACAATTTAAGGTAATAATTAAATCTATTAGAGAGCATCTGTTTGGGAATTGAGATTTCAGAAAAGCAAGGATTTGAATGATGATAGGGAAGAAGAATGACAAATATTAAAAGAGTATAAATTCCAGTCGTTGGTGAAACGGGCGAGATAGAAACGCTTAAATGTTTTGGTTCTATGTGAACAGGTTTAAAGATAGGAAAGACGAGATCTTGTTTTCCGGTGCTGGATTGAGGAATTGAATTGAAGGAAATTTAGAAAATAGGATGGTCAAAAGAGTTGATGGATTGGTATAAGAATGAACCGAGGAAACATTGCTTAAGGATGGGACGAAAAAATGGAATTGTTTGGCAAAAGGTAAGATCAAATCAAAATGACATTCCTTTTTTTACCTATCTGTAACCTAAATAAATTCTTCAACTTTCAAAATCCAGAAAAGAAAGTACAGCAGAATATAAAGAAATGTTCATTAAAATAGAGAATGGAGATAGTTGGAGGGTGCAGTCAAAAAAAAACACCAAATAAGTACAAGACTTATATTTAATGTGTGCCGACGTTTCGACCTGCCTTGTAGGCCATCTTCAGGGCTATGAGAGAGAAAACAAACAGAACAAAAAGTATATAAAAAAACCTTACATTAAAAAGAATATAGTAACATGTAATGTAGAAAAGTAAAATAGTGACAGGTATATAATTAAAGATAACGAATATAAAATATAGAATAAATGTACAGAAGGGTGATAATGTAAACATAATACAAAGGGAAAGAAAAATTAGAAGGTAAGAGAAAGATACAGAATGAAAAGATTAAAATATAAAAAGGTGAGATATAAAGGATTTGGAAAAACTAGTTTAATTACAGATATAAAATGTATGATAGAAGACTCCTAGAGGTTACATAAGTAAAATTTATGAATTTATGAAAAATAATACAAAATATGATGCCAAAGAATTACAGAAGAAATATGTAGAAAGTAATGAATAGGTATCTCGTAGAATGACAGGTAGAGATGTAAAATTTGAAAATTTAAGTATGGGATGTTATATAAAAAAAGACTTACTTGGAACGTACATACAAAATTAAAAAGACAAGAACTGACTAGACGGTACAAACAACTATCACATCTTCTGGACTATAGATCTTCACTTGACTTGAGGAACAAACGACTTATCTATAACAGTATACTAAAACCTATTTGGACATATGGAGCAGAACTTTGGGGTTCAGCAAAAAAAGTTCACATACACAAGATTCAAATAACACAATCCAAAATTCTCAGAAAAATTCTTAATGCACCGTGGTATGTTTCGAATCACACAATACACAAGGACATGAACATTCCTACTATAAAATCATATATTCATAACAAATACATAACATTCCACTTATCGACACAATATCACCCAAACCCACTCGTTCTTCCGCTTTCCTACTCCCTGTTACCTGGACTTAATAAAAAAAGATTAAAAAGACATTGGCCAAGAGACCTACTGAAAAATTGATATTTCATTCCAAAACTCGATGTTCCTGTACAATAGCAAAGAGAAAAACATCTGGATCAAATTTGCTGGATGCGCAATTGCGCAGGTGCAAATGAAAATTAAATAATAATAATAATAAAAATTAAAAATAATGCTTATAAATATGAACTAATAAGATTACCAGCATATGATGGATGCCAAATGAAATGTTCATTGAAATAATTAACTCCATACCAGAGCACTTATTAGTATTCACTGACGGGTTTAAATCGAATTCATCAACAGGTTCTGCCTTTGTCAAACCCGATGCTACCTAAAAATGTAAGCTACATCAGCTTTGCTTTATATATTCCGCAGAAATCAATGCCATCAGTTTTATGACCATTTCGATTATATCCTCTCCAATATGTCAAGAAATCCCCAGTTGAAAATTTGGTAGTAGTATCAGACTCTTTGAGTGCCTTAAAAGGCATGAGTAACATGTAACCCAAACTGGGATAGAAATTATTTTAAACCTTACAAAGCAGCAACATGATGTTGGAACATCGATCAACTTTATCTGATCAAGGGTACTTATCATCCAGGTTGTGGTAAAGTTATATTGACCCTGTACAGAATGTACTCCAAGAGTACCTGCCACTTTAGGAAAACAGCCCTCCAAATAAACTGCAACTTATAAAAACTGTTGTTAGACCAGGGATCAGCTCTTGTTGTTGCAACGGACGAGAGGACGTAGTCCTTACACGAGTTACAATAAAACATACAAGGCTTACCTACGCTCATCTAATAACTATAGAAAATACGCCAATATATGAGAAATGTTATGCATTTTATAAAAGAATGATATATACAATAGGACTATCTTCCAATGTATCAATGGTTTTGCGAAATGAGGAAAAATATGGTAATAAGATAAGCCATTCTTTCAAATGAAGGATTAATTAAAATATCTAACACAGTTATATCCTCCAAGAACGGAGGATTAAGGTGTGATACTGCTCAACAAAATTAAATAATTAATTAAACTCTTGTAAAAATTAAAATATTTTTTAAATCTAAATCTATCTATTTGATGATAAACTGAACCTTTTTTTACTAAAGATCCAATATTTGTATCTTCGTGCTACACGGTTTGTTATAGATATAAATATATCGTGGAGCCATCATTGGAAATACTTTAAGCTTATACAAGTAGGAGCTAAAAAGGGTGTCAAAGAAGAGGCGGGATGAGGAGGCGAAACCTGTCTGAATCTCTAATGCGGAATAAGAAGCAAATTGGGATTTCCTCGGAATTATACTTCCATCTTCTGGGACCCGGGGCGGGCATTAACATGTTGAGTCCCCTACCATGTTGAGTATTAACATGTTGAGTCTTCTAACATGTTGAGTATTAACATGTTGAGTCTTCCAACATGTTGAGCGCCCTCTTTCCCTCCGCGTATCGCTCCATTATTTAAAGCCACTTTACTTCCTCGCCGTCTCTTCTTCCTCAGGTTATCCGACTGTTTTTGTTTTGACTATTTTATTTGACCGCCTCCAAAGGCCGACAGTTTTTCCGTACTATCGGTCATAGAGCGGATCAATAGTTTTTATGGTTTAAACTTTTATGGAATTGTCGAGTTGGGAAAACCTACAGGTCACTTATTGGAGAATGTGTAATATACGACGGATTTTCTTTCTCTTGGGGTAAACATGTGCTTTGGGAGAATTGTGCAATAAGTCTGGTATTTTCGCTGTTTTGGAGAAAAGTTTAGAAATAAAGGGCTTGGGTATATTTTTATTCAGAGGAATTAAATTCGAGTTATTATAAGGGAAATTAAAATAAGCTTATTTTTATTTTATATTATTAAAGGTCATATATAATATAAGACAATGACAGATCCAATCCTGGCCATAAACCGACGCTAACTGACTCACAACACTATGGCTGTTGTCCCCAAACTCTGGATCTCACAGTACACACGCTAACATGATCTCAATGGTCACTTTAATGTGTTGTTTGTTTATAATACAATATAGATGGTGTACACAAGAGGAATTACTTCAACATATCTTATATATATTATATATTACCTTTAATAATAATAATAATAATAATAATAATAATATATATATATATATATATATATATATATATATATATATATATATATATATATATATATATATATAATATCTTATTATATTATTAAAGGTCATTCATTATTTTATATGTTACGAGTATATTGGAAAGATAACACTCTCATTGTCGAGATAGTTATTTATTAGATCGTTGAGAGAAGCGTAGTAGCCAATTACTAACTTAAGCATTTTGTATGCATTTTCAATGTGTTGTCTAGATATAAATTTTATTACCATAAAAAATTCCACATTCACCATTTTTTTAATGATTAAAAATTTTTAATTTATATACGATTATCATTAAAAATGAGCAGTTAAAGTAAGTACAGTTCGAAATAAGTATATGTATACAGGTGTTTTATTCATATTTTGTAAATGAAAAAAAAAACTCTGTCAAGAGAATAAAGAAATCGCTTAATTTGTATAGGATGCTTATATCCCCAATGTAACGAAATACGTTTATAATCAACTAAAAAAAGTGCTTAAACTGGCAACGATATATATTTTCAATAATAGATAGAATAATTGGAATTAGTAGGGTCTATGATAGAGGATGATAAATACAGAGGATGGGTCGTAAGTCAGAACATAACGCTGGGAGGGGGTAATACATTTTGTAATGGTTGAGCCGCCATCCTGGAAACATGGTTATAGAAATCCTATAATATGGAAATCCGATACAAATGGAGAACTTTTATATTCGGTTTGAGTTATTCCTTTATTCCGGAGTCAATGAGATTCTGTTGGGAGCATTCCCTCGGACTCTTTCAATTTCTCCTCTCTTCCATTCTCATTTATTGTTATACCTTTCTTCCTTTCACTTCATTGTTTTTTCCTTTCATTTTCCCTCCCCATTCTTTAATTTTTCTTTTTTAAATAAAAGGAATCATTTTCGATTCATCCATTACTCATGCCCCATTACTTCTGATAGAAAGAGATTAAGAGGTGTTTTAGAAGCGTCGTTTTCTTTGGTTATGCCGCTGATTTCTTTAAATCATTAAGATAGAAAAATAAAACAAACTCTTTTCATTTTAGAGTTCTCCCTCACAACTGTTTACTTTTAATTCCCACTATTTGTTTGGTAGTTATGTTTCAAATTAGGCGTTGAGGATCAAAAGTCGATATTTCAAAAAATTGACATTTTCACATTTTTCGCTGGTTTAGTCTAGGAATTTTGTCTCCACACGATTCATCAACTTTTATGTAATGGTTATAGTCCGGTTTCGAACCGAAAGTTTCGTGGCCATAAAGGATTGTTTGCTAATTGAGCGAAAAATTGCGAGTAAGTCAATTTTTGAAATTTGGAGTTAACCGCTTTTGTTCCCAAATGCCTGAAATACTTTTATTTAAGTAAAACCACGTTAACCAAGAGAAAACGGTTTTAGTACTCACTTCAATAAATGTACTTAGCAAACAATTCATAGGCACAATTCGAGAAAGGAGGCCGGATATGCTTCAAGCTTTTTGTCACTTCCAGCCGACCTTAATCGAAGATTAAGATTCAAGAATGTTGTTGCTAATTTTATCCACCCGTGGCAGCACCTTCCGGATCCAATGGTAAAAATAGCTCGAAATAAGCCTTTAAATACCCGACCGTTTTCCCTCAAAAGTCAGATTTGAGAACTGGTACTCTCGGTGAGCAGTATCGTGTTCCACAGTAAGGAAGATGAGCTGATCAGAAGCTTTCGGAATGTAGGAATTTTCTGTTATACTGTAGTCAGACTATATTTGGGGTGAAGCCAGGATGGGAATCTTTTATTTAAGTTGTAATTAGTATTAGTGCATATAGAATTATGGTTAGAGAGGATGGATCTTGTTTAAATGGTAATTATTAATAGACTCTATATGATTATTTTATGGATCATGGATCTTGTTTTATATTGAAATTATTATTTTAATTAGTGTATATGGGATAATCATTATCGATGGTGAATATTTTGTAGTTGTAATTATTATTTTTCTCAACGACTCTTGGACTATTCTTATTATCATTATTAAATGTTAGGTGTAATTGTATATTATTTTGGTTCAATATAATAGCGTTAATATTTTTGATAAATGGATGTTTTGGGTTCGTTTCTTTACCTAGCTTCCCGATATGTCCTCGACTATACCCTGTCCTCACCTAGCTCTTTTTAGGTGTCCATAGGGTCCAAGAGAAGTGTCGCAGGTAACATTGACAAAACAAAACTGTTTATGCTAATTATAAATATCCATATTAAATGACGTATTTTAATGATTTTATTTTATAAGGCGATGTTAGGGCGATATGGAGCGAGGTAGATCAGTATTTAGAGTGCTCATTTGCAATGCTGAAGTTACCAGGTATAAAATCCGGCTGTGACAGATAAAAAATTTAATCTGTTAACAACCACAGATGGACTATGGAATCTATAGACCATCTTGAAGCTCATCCAGCCTCTAAGGGTACCCTCAATTGGGAAAAAACTGGCGGTTATTTTTTATTACACGTCTTCTAGAGGAATAGTGAGACAAATAATTGATTTTTAGAAAAACTGTCAAAAATTTCAAGTTAATTTTAAAACCTCCATTTTAATGAAAGCAATATAAATTAAATGTGTATTAGTTTACGTGCGATTTAAATACAATAGTGAGTGTGTCGGCAATAAGACAAACAAATAAATAAGCACTAATTGTATAACATTTAATTTTACCACTGGAAGCGGGATGGGTCAGGGAGTAGAGTGCTTGCTTGCTATGCTGAAGGATCTGCGCTCAAATACTATAAATTAAATAAATTATTATATCTGTTAACAGTCACGGATGGACACTGTGTGATCTACGGACTCTCCTTTGGCTCATCCAGTCTCTTTAAAATAGGCACCATTTGAAAGTGATCTCGAACAAATTTCCACCCTTCACAACTGTTGTCCAATAAACAGTAGTCTCTACCATTACTGAGCCAAAGACTTGGATCTTTATAGTACAGGAATTAGGTGATGTTACTAAACTTTTTTTCTTAGTGTACAACGTATAAGCTGATCTGAAAATGATTTATCGTGCTCAAGGATTTAAGTAAGAAAAAAAAACGTAATGCCTACATAATTTATTGTTTCATTTTTTTATAAAAACAAATTCAAAAAATTAAAAGTAAACTAAAATTAAACGCTCATGAGGAAAAAGTTATGAAAAGATAATTTTATAGGATTGGCAAAACATTGTAAGTTTCAAATGGAAAATACCACAGTTCATAGAATCTAGACCACTCCCAGTTATGACTTGCTCATTCTATCCTATTGGGATGATTAATTACTACCTTTTCTAAGGAAAAAATTAATTTATATTATTTTTTTCTTATTTAATATTTTTTCCATGTCATGGAAATGCATCAATTTCTCTTTTTATTTTTGAAGTACTGTAAACAAATGCCTTCCTCGCCTAGTTCGCCTTATTTCTCTTTCCAAGATACTAATGTAGCCGATACATCTAGTGAAATTTTCAATAAACTATTCTAGGAGAGATTTTTTTTTTTTTTAAATCCGCCTTCTAAAGGAGTAAGGTTGGCACGCTAATCTCGGATTGGATTGGAGCGGGATGATGATATTGGCAATAAGGGCAAGGGCAATACATTTGAAATGGCAGAAGTAAAAGTGGGCCCCCCCTAGAGGTAGGAGAGTAGAGAAGGCCCCCTCCAACATATATTGGAAGCAGATGTATCGCCCTGATTTGCATACTACTGTATCAGTCCTCTCCCTCCCTCTAGGTCCAGGCGCTCCTTTTTATTTGAATATTTTTTAGTACGCTACTTCCTTTTATTGCGGCTTCCCTTCGTATGAATAATAAATTTATAAATTTTTTTCTGGGACAAGGACGACCTGTTTTGCATATACGAAATTAATACGCTATCTACCTGCATACTGCTCCCAATACAATAACATCGATTTAGATCAAGGTAGAATTTATTGTATTAAAATATCTTAAATACATAAATAAATTTATATTTATCTATAAATATAAGTAAGGGTATTTAAATATAAAATATATTTTTCATATTTTACATATAAAGCATAAATTCTCTTATATATGAATATATTTTGAATATAAAAATTCAGTGTATTAGAAAAACAAGGAAATGACTATTTACACTGGACTAAAACAATAAATTTTATTTTTATGGATGAGCAATAATCATAGAGAATATGGAGTTGTATGTTGAACGTCTTGGTGGTGGGGTGCTGTCTCATGTTTGGAGCCTGTTTTGGCTGTTGATCGTTGGGATGTATTGCACCTTTTTCTTCGAGATGTGATTCACATAACCCCTTTTTTGTTTTTGTGTCTTGATAATGCCTGAATAGGCGAAACGTCGACTGGTAAGTGGGTTTATTACTAGATTTGAAACATAAGGCTTTGCATTGTGGTTTTTCCCAATTGCATTATAATAATCATAGAGTTTGAGACAAATAATTGATTTTTAAAGTTAACTTTATAGCCCTTGTTATAGACTGATCCAGAGGGGGGGAGGACGGGGGCACGTGCCCCCCCAGACGGTTTTTGTGTACTGTGGAGAATCCTTTACAGAACATACTTATAGGCAAATCATGTGATGATAGTTGTTGAAATATATGAATAAAATAACAGAAATAACATGAGTGAAACTACTGTTTAGATATTTTAATAAACTTTTGAAACCGTTCTATAAATATTACAAGTTTATATCTAAGTTATTGTTAATTTTTTTTCCCGTCTGCCCGTTGTGCCTCCCCCCCAGAAAAAAATCCTGGATCCGTCCTTGGCCCTTGTTTTAATAAAAGCCATATAAATGAAATATGTGTAAGTATACATCCGATTTAAATACAATAGTGAGTCGACAATAAGGCAAAAAATAAAAAAGCATTAATTATTTGACATTTAATTATACCATTGGGAGCGGGTCCAGTGTGTAAAGTGCGAAGTTGCTATGCTGAAGGTTCCGGGCCCATCCGATAAATTAAATAAATAATTTAATCTGTTGTAACAGCCACGGATGCACCCCTTGTGTTCGACAGACACTCCTTGGCCTCATCCAGTCTGTATAAAACCATTTGAACTCGGAAAAATCACCTCTTGCACAGCGTTGTTCTAGAGACAGTACTAAGACTCTACTGTAGTACTGTACTGTATACTGTGTACTGAACCCAAGACCTTTACAGAATGTTGTGGATAGTGGTACAGTTTTTTTTTTTATTAATATCTTCACATGATTTAATCCATATATTTCGTGATCTATGAACACTAAACAACTAAAGGGTCTTTCAATATGAGTGATAGTTTTTCAAATAGAGATTTCTCAGCCGTTTTCTCCCAACACAATGACATAATAATAGCCAGAAATACTTTGCAGAGCCACCTGGGAAATCTCGAGCAATACTTTACCAAATGGAAGATTACTCTCATCATCGAAAAATGTACCTCAAAAGTCTTTACCCTTAGACGCCCTCCAGACCCACCTGAGCTAATCCTCGTAGGTAAAAAAGTGAAATGGAACCCTGCCAGCGAAGCTGTACGATACCTTGGAGTTCACCTGGACCGCCGCCTAACCTGGAATACCCATATCAATATTAAATTAACCCAAACCTACGCAAGATTATCAATGCTCTATCCTTTCGTAAATAGAAAATCTAAATTAAAACCAGAGATAACAATTCTCATTTATAAAACAGTCCTAAGACCATTAATGATGTACAGCCGTGAAGTCTGGGGAGCAGCATCCTTTACGAAAGGAAAAATATTGCAAACTTTTCAAAATAAGGTTCTAAGAATCGCAGTGGATGCACCCTGGTTCATCAGAAACAGTCAACTGCACCGTGAATTACAAATAGAAACAATAGACGACCACATAAAAAAAATTCAGAAAATTTCATAGCCAACTACCAGCAGTTAAAGGAGCAATGAATTACAACATAGGAAAGCAGACATTATCTCGAAGACTAAAGCCCAGGTTACTACAGGACATCTTATTATAAGTTGTATAACTATATATTTCTAGTGCTATTACTACTTTAAATTTATTTTACAGCTATTTTATATGTAGATTTTTTTTTGATTTTTTTTATATACTTTTATAAGTCACAATTCACTGTTATTTACATTTAACCAATAGTTATAACGATGTATTTAGTTAGGGGTGTCTATTTACGAGACTATACCCCCCCCCAAAATCAATTGCTATCAACAATAAACAATCTATATTATAACAACCATGTAAGGCCCACCAAGCCGATCTGGTAAAAATAAAATAAAAAATAGAGATTTCTCAGTTTCTAATAGATTTTTTTTTTATTTCTAGGTGTTACTATAGTAGTATAGTGTGCAGTTTCATGATGTATCATTTGACTCCTCTCGATCGGTTGGAATTAATAAAAAAATATAACCAAAGTGGTAGCTCAGTTGTGGATGGTGCGATGACAACCCAGAAGTGTTACATGAAGTTCCGTTGCATTCCGAAAAACTCACTGTCTTATGTGGTTTATGGTATGGTGGCGTAATCGGACCTTATTTCTTTCGAAATGAGAATGGAACAGCCGTAACCGTGAATGGTGATCGCTGTAGGACCATGTTACTCGAATTTCTATGGCCAGAACTTGAGCACGTCAATATTGAAGAGATGTGGTTCCAATAAGATGGCGCTACGTGTCACCTGATGCTACTCTCGCTTTGCTCAGGGAAAGGTTTAGCAGGATTTGTAGGAGGATTTGTGAACTGGCCGCCAAGGTCATGATTTGACGCCCCAAGATTATTTTCTTTGGGGCTATGTGAAAGCACAAGTCTAAACCAACAAGCCACAGCCTTTGGATCACTTAGAAGATAATATTCGTCAAGTTATTGGCGGAATACAGCCGGAATTATTGCAGAGTGATCAGAAATTGGAACGATCTGGTCTATCGGGGGTGCGTCAGTGTCTACGAGCCCGTGGTGGACATTTGAACAATATCTTATTTCATAACTACATTGTCCAAGCTTCAAAATAAAGCAGGAATTAAGTTGATATGTCAAACCTTTGTTGTTTTATTCAAAATTAAAATCCTATCATTCTTAATGAAAGACCCTTTAGTTAGGATTTTATTCAACTGTTAAGATTTAATTCATTTTTTAACTTTCCCTTTTGTGTTTTTATATTTCTTTAAAGATGTTTTTCTTTTCATGAAATTATAATACTTTCTCTATTTTTGAGTAACCATCTCCCAGTTCCGTTTAGGTGTCTTACCTGACTTATTTCTGAAAATCCCCCACCAGAATAAGAAGTATCCTACCAAAACTCTAAAAAATAAAAAAAATATAAATATTTTAAGCATGTATTTTATGTATTGTTTCGAAACTGTTATCCTAATCCTGAGTAACTTTACCAATCGGGCTCACAAAGTGGCCGTATACAGAAAGATTATTTAAATTTATTTAATGATTTGTCCTCAAAATATATTCAAAGATCCCCCGTATCATAACAAAAAATTTTAAAAATTAAACTTGAAAATTGTAACTTATAAACAGCCAGGATAAAAATATGTCCTATTCAGGCCATGAATAGAAAACAAAATTACATTAATCCATCGAAATCCTAACAATTTAATGGCTTATAACTTAAAATTTAAATTTTAAAAAAATTATAAAATATTTTAAAAAATGTAAATATGAAAATTTTTAAAATGATATATGTAAACAAAAATTGTTTTCTGCCTTGTTTATCGGAAAGGGATGGATCAGTGGTAAAGTGCTGAGTTGCGGTGCCGAAGGTCACGGGTTCTAATCCGGCAGTGGCAGATAATTTATTTACTCTGTTAGCTGCTGAGGATGGATCCTTTGTGTGATCTGGAGACAATTCGAAAGTAGGTACCAAAATAGGGGGAAAACGTGGCGATTATGGGTAACCTCGGTCTAATCCCTACACAACCGTATTCTTTGAAACTGTACATTTTCTACCAACTACAGAACTCAAGACTCTTCATAGATTGTGTTAGTAGCGTTTTTCAGTTTCAATGAATTTATTTTTCAATATCTGTATCAATGTTTTTTCCCACATATAAATTTTATTTTTATAAAAAATTCCATTTTAACAATTTTTTTCTTATAAAATAATTTATTTCACCAATTACTACCAACTTTTTTTCTGCCTATCCCAAAGAGAGAAAATCATCAGTTTTCACCCCCACCTATCCATTAGGGTCGAAGAGAAAAGCCGGGGAGGGGACTTGGAAAGTCAATTAGTTTTTGCTAATAGCTCGGGCCGAAATATATTAGAACCGGTGAGAGAGAGATTGGTAAACATGAGGAGCCTCACTCCTAGATTTCGGTCTAATGAGCAAAGTTCTGTCTCTTCTGGTCAATTCCATCCTCCAGCCCCTCCCCTACCCCCCCCCGCTTACCCCCTCACTTTCTCTCTCTCTCTCTATCCCTCTCTTTTCCCCTCTCCTAACCCCCTCTCTCTTCTTCTCTCTTCCTCTTGTTTCTCTCCCAATTCGGAAAAACTTTCTTTCGAGTCCTTGGTAACCTTATAACTTTCGAGTCTTTTTGAAACTTCAAGAGCACCTGAGCTGGGACTAAAAATCAGTAAATTTATCCATTATACTTCTTTTTCGTTTTGGTTTCATATTCTTTTTTATTTGAAAACTATTCCATTATTAAATTATGTCATGATAATTTTCATAAAATATAATTAAATATTTACAGTTAAATATTATAAAAAATATACCTGCTTGGTGATAGAGCTCCCTCCAAGTGACGTAACGTTACGTCATTTATACATAAGATCTTATGTACGAGTATATAGGTGAGTGTCCCTCGCCATGTATCCCAAATAAATACATTGAAAACAATGAGGAAAAAACACAATCCAGAATATTTGACCTAGCCAATATGTTCTTATTTTGGTATTAGAATATGGGATAACTTCTTGTTCCTTTAAATATAAAGAAGGTCATTTTAGCCTTCTTTAATGATTGGCTAGTTTGCCATTTGAAATAACTTATCTTTTTTTTTTTATTCATTGAAATTTACAACTGTATTATAACAATACAACAAGAGAATGGCAGGAATGGTATGTATGTATCGGCATGAATAAAGACAACTAGAGAAATTATCCAGAAATAACCCATCTTGAATAAACCAAAACTGACTATATTAGTCATTCTCGAATAAGCTATCACTCAGTTTTATTTAGGTATATTTTTAAGCCATTTTTGTCTACCATATTTTTCTAGCAATTCCAATTTTATAGGCTACAAAATGTATGAGCTCTTGTTGTAACAATGTCGCAACATGAAGTCATGTTGCCCCCCGCTCCGAACGGGAGACCTTGGACCTGCGGGACGAGACATGGCCAAACCTGAGCATTATTATCGTCATTATAAACTGCGATTATACATTTTAATAATAATTTTTGTAATTATAGATCATAACTATCATGTGCTTACTTAAAATTATAATTCAATTATGTTAATTATAATTTAATTTAAAAGAACGGTCTTAATCTATTTAACATTACGACAGGAGCGCGTATCTGTCAGTGCAGTAATAATTTATTTTTAATTATTTACTATAAAATTGGAAATTAAACTAGTGTATAAAATGAATTTGCACTTTATTTAAAATATTACTGAAGTTCGATTTGTATATGCCAGATGAGCGCAACTTTTAATCATTGCATCTGTTTTTAATTTTATATTTCTTGAACACATTTATTTTATTTCATTGCGGTATCTGATTTTATGCCATTGCAGCCGATTTTTTTTTTTTAATTTGAATAATGCATTGGACGTGAAAGCTGTGCTAAATGCAATTATCTGTGATACCGATTACGATATTGTTCCAAATAAACCAGTATTCCTAGAAATAATTTTATGAATCCTGTCATTTCTAAAATGTTATTGTTATGTGAAAATGTTATTAAAAAAATCCGTTCCATATAAAATGTTTATTTTAAAATCAACTTTTATTGTATTTTTTTAATTTTTTTGATAAACACGAGTAAACTGCACTAATTCTTCATGAATACACAAGATTTAAAATAGGTTGTTTTTGATTTTCACTATTTCCTTCATTTATCGCATTTGTTATTTTTTTTCATAGAAATTTGCAAAAATACTATACATTCGTTGATTTTGGGAAATGCAAGAAGGTTGATACAAGTAATAACTAACAAGTATAAATGTTTTATTTTGTATTTACTAATGAATTTTTAAATCAGGTAAACCGTATGACCAGATGTCAGCGTAATAGTGTAAGGAAAACTATTTCAGTACTTAATTCAGTATTTTATTTATTTTATTTATAACGTTTACGTTTTCGTGTTCTTTCATTTTTAGTAAGCATAAAGCAAGAACTCATTCCGCACCAAGCATTGCTCTTCATGGTGTATTGACTAAGATTGGTCTAGAAACTGAAATAGTAGTGTGGACGAGACGAGACTAATCCGGCTGCTCCTAGACCGTTGCTGAGACGGTTGCTTAGGCCGTTGCTGAGACGGACTTAAGTTTGTCTCGTCTACTGCCTAGCAAATGTCTCATAATGTGGACGTAGCTTAAATCTTTATAGTTAAATGAAAGTATTGATTAAACAAAATAGTAACATCCAAATCTTTTGGAACGAATCAAATGGTTTATAAATTTTGTGGCTCAAAATAGTCAAACACAGGAACAATATTTTGAATAATTATCTGAGTAGTAACATTTTTATTAATAATAACACATTATTAACAGGCATGCTTGTTAATTGACAGAAACTACTTTCTACTGCTTAATTAGTCAACAATCTCATAAAATAATAAAAGTATTCTATTACGCAACAACATACTGAGGTGGGAAAATTCTTTGTTATGGTTTTATTTTCCTGCGGTTTCGTAAAAACAAAAAAAGGGCTCAATCTTCTCTATCTAAGAAAATATTCTGAAAGCCTTAAACTTCTAAGCCGAGCCAATCTGAAACATCATAAAGCATTTACCATTCAATGAACCAAAAACACACTAGGTTCTTTTTGTTGGAGGCTAGCTCTTGTATAAGTTGTTGCCTTGTTGAATATTGAATGTGGACGGGGGGAGAGGTAATTGCCTCGCAATAAAAAGGGAGAGAGGCAGAAGATACAACGAATACAAATATATAATTCAGGACAGCCTCGGCGCTCCTCCACTCCGAATCACACTTCAACTCCCGCATCTTCGCCGTCCCGAGAAAATTAAACTACGCATTGGATCGGTACATGTCAGTTGTAGAGAGTTTTCACTGAGCACATAAACAAGTATTTATAACAACAATAAGTAAATATTCTTTTACGCTTCCACGACCACTATTACTACAAAGTCTTTTGTAACAATAAGTAATATTTATAATACAGTATGTAATATGTTCCTATGTTACATTTATGTAACAATATTTATTTATAACAACATGTGGAAACACTGCTTGCAATAGTAGTTGTGCCTCCATAGACGAATCTGTACAAATGTGCTCTGGTTATGCTCACAATTAAATTTATCAAAATAAACCTAAGACTGAGACTTTTATTAACCAAATGTTATATAACATGGTGTCAGGTGAAACCGAGTGATTAACAAAGTAAATAGTCGAATAAGTGTACCCAACAGTGATAATAAGATACGACCAGCCTCGTTGTACGATGGAGTTCAAACCACCCGCAGAATTAACGTTTTCGGGCAGTATCGCGGAAAGTTGAAAAAACTGGAAGCAAAAATTGGAAAACATTCTGTTAGCAACCGAGAAGGATAAAAAAGAAGATAAAGTTACTCAACTTGATTGGTGAAAAAGGTTTGGCTATTTTTAATACGTTTGGAATATCTAGTGAAACGTTGACATATAACGCTGTATGTAATTACTAAATATGATAACTACTGTAAAGAAAAGACGAATGTGTTGTTTGAGCGGCATATATTTAATAAAACATTGAGACTTGATGTTCAGGCTATTGACAATTATGTGACAGTGCTTCGCAGTATTGGAGCAAACTGTGAATTTGGTGATTAGTTAGAATCCTCAATTAGGGATCAAATTGTTTTACATTTAACAGATCAAGGTCTACAGGAAAGAATATTAAGAGAAAATGAAAGTTTCTGAAACTACAAAGGAACAAGTGAGAATAATACAAGAAAAATCTGAAGAAATACATGGATTAAAAAGAGGTAATAATAAATCCTATTATAACACAACTAATGATGAAGGCAGAAAGCTTAATAATAATCTTAGGTCTAAAAATGGGAATCACAGCAATGGTGTGAACAAAAATTATGATGTGGTAGACTATCAGTGTCGGAAATGTGGAAATAAACATAGAGCCAATAATTGTCCAGTATATGGAAATAAATGCAGTTTATGCAAGTAGCCAAATCATTTTGCAGTTGCATGTTTTAAAAACAAGAAAAGTATAAGTTTAGTTCAGCAAAATAAGTATTATTATTAGTGAACAGGATTATGCGGATTCCCTTATTGACTCTTGTGAATTAGTTTACAAAAGAAAATTTGTAAAATTGGTAGTTTACAGTGGTGCCAAAGTTTAAACATCAATAACAAGCTTTATACGGGAGCTGAGATTAATATAATGCCGATAAGCTGTAATAAAATTTCTTATGTAATTAAGCATACCCGAAATTCTCTGTAATTCCTTCTTATTACTAGGGTTCTCTAAACTTTTAATAGCTTCTATTCTCTATGGGTCAATTTTCATCCCATTTTCATCAAACTCAAACTCCAAAAATGTAATTTTAGCAGTTATTATCCATTACTCATTATTATCCATTACTGGTGTTGGATGGTTGTGTTAAATTAAACTTAATTAAAAGAATAAATGAACTTACAGTTGATAATAAAAAGAAAATGGAAATTTTGAAGAGGAATGAAGACATATTTCAGGGAATTGGACTGATAAAAAATTATGAGTGTCAAATTAAATTGGATAAATCTGTAGTACCAGTCATCAGACCTCCTTCAGAAGAGTATCTTTAGCTATTAGGCACAGGTTGCAAGAGAAGTTGAATATGTTGGAGAGAGAAAAAATATTGAAAAAGTGGATTGTCCGGTGACATGGCTCAGCAATCTTGTAGTTATCGAAAAATTAGATGGAGGCCTTCGAATATGCTTGGATCTAACTGATCTGAACAAAGCCATCATTAAAACACCTGCTTTAATACCTATCTTGCAAGAAGTAACTTCTGAGTTAGCAGGTAAATGTTGGTTTTATTTACTTGATTTTTGGAGGGTTTTTACAATATTAAACTGGACAAAGAATTATCTAACTTGTGCACGTTTTCAACATGTTTTGGGTGCTATAAGTTCCTCAGACATCCATTTGGTGTATCCAACACCCCTGAGGAGTTCCAAAGCGTAAACACTTCTTTTCAGATAAAAACTTATTTTCAGATATTCCTGGACTTATAATATCTTTGATTGCAACCGAGACCGATAAAGAACATGATGAAATGTTAAATTGAGTACTACAAAGGGATATGTCAAATAATTTCAAATTTATTTCTAGTAAATTTCAATGTAAAACTGATAAAATTACATTTTTGGAGTTTGAGTTTGATAAAAATGGGATGAAAATTGACCCAAAGAGAATATAAGCTATTAAAAGTTTATAGAACCCTAGTAATAAGAAGGAATTACAGAGAATTTTGGGCATGCTTAATTACATAAGAAATTTTATTACAAATTTTGCTGACTTGACTTCTAATTTGCGTACCCTTTTGAAACGAAATGTGGAATTTATTTGGACAGGAGCCCATTCAATGCTTTTAAAAAATATGAAAGAATTAATTAACAAATTCCAGTATTAACACATTTTGATACATCTAAGGAAATAACTATTGAATGTGATGCATCTAAGGATGCCGTTAAATGCAAGAGGGACAACCTATATCCTATGCGTCAAGGTCGTTGTCACCAACAGAAAAGAATTTCGCACAAATTGAAAAGGAATTATTAAGGCTTCTTTTTGCTACATCTAAATTTCATTTATACATCTATGGCCGTAAAAATTTTGTCAGAACAGACCTCTAGTGTTTCTAATTACAAAGAATGTTACCATCCCCAGATTGCAGCGGATGATTCTTAACTTAATTAAATATGACTTAGATTTTAGACATGTGCCAGGAACGGAATTATGTATTACTGATTTTTTGTCAAGAGGTTGTGAAAATGAGATGAACATCAATTCTGAAGAAGATTGGATTAGTGAGATAGATCATGAAGTAGCATCTAATAATTATCAATTGCAAGTCACACCTAGAATGAAAATGATTCTCGAAGAAGAAACCGCCAAGGATAAGACATTACAATGCTTCGTGCAGTGTTATATGAAGGGATGGCCTGTCAATAGTAAATATGTACCGGAAGAAATAAAAGTATATTACAAATTTAAAGACGAAATTTGTGTTAGTGGAAACTTAGTATTTGTTGGCCGAAAGCTGTTGGTGCCTATTTCTTTGAGAAAAGAAATATTGGAGAAGCCTCGTAGTCCACATTTAGGAATCAGCAAAACACCAGCAAGGGCAAGACAAATATTTTACTGGCCGCAAATGAACTCAGATATTGAAGAGTATGCAGGATGTCCCGAATTTAAATGGCAAAACTTCAGGAATTTATAGGGGACCGAAAAACTAAGACAAAAAGTCCTTTAGAGATTTGCTCGTTTTTTCTTACTTTTAGAGAAAATCGCAAAAAAGGAAACAAACAACAAACAAGAAACAAAACAAGTTTTCATTTTTATAATTATTTATTTACATTTATATTTATGTTATGATCTTTTTAATGTAAATATTGCTCAAAATGTTGTCCTCTTGCACCAATGCAAGCATTATATCTAGCACTCACTTGATAAATTGCAGCTAAACATTGTTCTGATGATATTTGGTGCACTGGATCTATGATTCGGTCTCTTAATTGCTCTCTTGAGTTGATTGACACCGAATAAACTTTCTACTTCAAGGTTTCCCGTACGAAGAAATCCATGGGTGTCATATCAGGTGATCTGGGTGGCCAAGGTACTACTCCTCCACGTCCAATCCATCGTTGTGGATAATTTATATTCAGCCAAACTCGAGCAACTCTGCTATAATGAACTGGACATCCATCGAGTTTGAACCACATTTCAATCCGCTGTTGTAAGGAAATGTCATCTAAATAATTAGAAAAGTCGTTCTCCAAAAAATGTGTAAATGTGATACCATTCAATCTTCTAGGTAAAAAATATGGTCCACCAGTAATCCGTTCGAAATTCCAAGCCAAACGTTAATATCAAATTCATGCTGAAATCTATTCTCTCTAATAGCTCTGGGATTTTCAAGAGCCCATACATGATAATTTCTTTGATTGACAATTCCTCCTCTTGTAAAGGTAGTTTCATCGGTCCATATAATTTTTAATGGAAATAAATTATCATCGCGAATTTTTTCAAGTAACCAGTTACTAAACTTCAATCTCTTGACATAATCTTTAGATAATAAATTCTGAACTATTTGAAGATGGTATGGGTAGCGATTATCACCTTTCAAAGTTCGCCATATTGCTTGCCGCGATATTGCTAATGCAACAGATGCTCTTCGGATGCTAGTCTCAAGATTGTTATCGAAGTGGCGTTGGACACAATTTCTTCTCCGATAATCTGCTCTTACTGCTGCCTGGAATTGGTCGCCTTCATTACGTATTAAGAATGACCCAGTCTCTCGTAGTTTTATAAGTTAACGAAAAGACTCGTCGATTAGGCACTCATCTATTAAGAAATCGGCGCGCATACTCCCGCACCGCTTCTAAAGCATTACCGTTACAGAAACCATACACAAAAAACATATCAGCGTATTCAACATTATAATATGTATGCGGCATTGTGGCTGATGCTATTCACACAAAAATATCTGAGTAACTGACTGAAGACTGATTTAGGAATTATAATCTTAGAAGGAAGCCAAAATGTAAACAAATAAAAGAATGTAAAGGATAACACTAAGTGTTTACATATCTCACTGCCTAGCCTGACGAACTTTGAAAGGTGATAATTGCTAGCTGTAACATTTTTGTTTTGTTTCTTTTTTTGCGATTTTCTCTAAAACTAAGTAAAAACGAGCAAATCTTTAAAGAACTTTTTGTCTTAGTTTTTCGGTCCCCTATAAGTTCCTGAAGTTTTGCCGTTTAAATTCGGGACACCCTGTATATTGAAATGTAAAATATGTGAGGCTTTTGGGAATAAAAATATAAAGGGACTTTTATTGCCTTACCCTGTACCATCAAGGCCTTATCAACAGGACGGTATGGACTTCTTCCAATTAGGAAACTATTCCTACTTAATAGTAGTGGATTATTTATCAGTCTGGTTTGATGTTGTAATGATACCATATAAAACAACTGAAGAAAATATTAAGGCTATTAAACCAATATTTGTCACTCATGGCATTCCTGATGAAATTGTGGCTGATAATATGACTTTCTCATCCTTTGAGTTCAAACAATTTTGTCTAGGATGGGAAATTATATTGACTAACAATAGTCCATACTATCCACAATCAAATGGAATGGTGGAGAAAGCAGTTGGTATATGCAAAAGCCTCATGAGAAAATGTTTCAATTTAGGATTAATAGAGTATAGGAACTGTCCAATTGCAGGATTGTCAGTAAGCCCAGCACAAGTACTGATGAGCAGACAACTAAGAACAGTGCTCCCAACTATTGAGGAAAACCTTCTGCCAAATGTCGTTAAGGTGAAGGAGGATAAGGAGCTTAAACAGCAAAAGGCTAAACTATACTATGACAAAACATCACAGCAGAGAAGAGGGTTCAATGAGGGTGAAAGTGTGGTCCATAGAACAGGAAGGAGATGGGAGCCCGCCCAGATTATTAAACCCAGATCAAGCCCAGGTCCTGCATTATAAGGACTGAGTATGGACAAACCTGCCAAGCCCTTCTGCCAATGACGGAGAGCAGAAAAATGACCCCACATTGGGGAGTGCTGAAAATAATGAATCGAAGACTGATGAGAATCAGCTGGTTCGTGCTCATTCGCCTCAGCATCCACAAGAGAGTCCACCTATGTCTAGATATGGAAGGCGAATTATTAAGCCAAGAAGATTGGTGGAAGAATGACTTGAACTTTAATTGTATAAATTTTGGTGTTGATTTATTTTGTATCTATTTTAAAAATTCATTTTATTTTTCAATCAGTTTTTTTTTATGTCTATGTTAATCTTGAATTTAAATAAAAGGAGGGAAATGTGGCAACACTGTTTGCAACAGTAGTTTAGCCTCCATGGATGTAAAAATGTGCTCTTGTTATGCTCGCAATTAAGTTTATCAAAATAAACCTAAGACTGAGACTTTTATTAACCAAATCTTATATAACACCCATGGGTATTTGTTCCGCAGATTGTCCCTTCGGGTCGTCACTAACAGTTTTAACTTTTCATTCGTTTCCTTCTTTATATTCTCTAAAATAAAAATAATTCAACTATTGAATGTATATAATAACTATTACTGACTGTATATAAATTAGAGTACCGATTTACATATACTGTTTTGGATAAATCATCATCTTTACTTCGAAATGTTCATTTCTGGTGAAATTATTAACTAAATTTACACATTTCCCGTAATTACACTACCTTTTTCATACAAAAACTCACAAATATTTATATTTTCGAGAATATTATAAAGAAACGAATGAAAAGTTAAAGCTTGTTGTGATCTAACTTCAAGCGACAAACAGGGAAACTGACACCAAATGAAGAACATTCTGGCTCATTGTATTTTTTTAAAGAAATAATTATCCATAATATGACTAACATTTGACAAATTGTACGGATTGCCCTACGCGAAAAGATCTACAAATTGAAAGAATAAAAAAAAAATAGGTTTGTTATGGTTCGAAGGTATGGCGTAATGCCAGGGCCTTCACGTTGTTATAAAATTATTAGCTTATCAAAAATGGATTTTGTAATAGTTGCTCCACTCTGATTTCTGTCCATTTTTGGAAATGTTAGTCTTATAAAACGCTATGTATTGTTTAAAAGTTGTTCATTGAAATAAGTATATGAAATGTTCTGTTAGGTCGATTCGCACAAAGGCGATGTAAGATCAGCGATATATCGTGAGCGGCAAACGACAGGCTAGACGCACAGACAGTACCATGAATGGAGATAAGAAAAAAAAAGGTCCATAACCCCACGATTGTGCAACATATCGCAAGTGACATGTTTGTAGAAGTATCATTTGTCGGTCTTCCAGCGATTTATATCGACCCATATTTCGAGCTGTGAATATAACGGAAACCTCGAGAGTCCGTCTTTCCGAGCGATAAATCGTCATAATATATCCCTTACGATACATCGCTTATCTTAGATCGCCTTAGGGTTCAAAGCACAACTACCCGTTGTATACTGACTTCGTGGTTAGATGAAGCCATAAGTGTCATTTAGACAGCATAGAGGAAAAAAATAAAACTAATTTTTTTTTTATAATTTATTTTATTTTAATTTTTTATTAATTGTTATAATTTTTATGTGATGTAATACATACATATAATATTCAATCCCGACCCAGAACAAATCTATTCTCCTCAATAATTTTTTTGTGCGTACAGTAGAAGTTAATTAAGTTATAAAAGTTTTTACAATAAATGTTAAGGCCTCTAGCACTGGCCTGAGACAGAATTCCCAGCTTGAATCATCTGGATTTAGCACATACTTCGTAAATAATCGATATTCAGTTAGCTTACAATGTTTTTGTCGATATTAAAACTAATATTTAATATTAATATTAACTATTAATTAAAACCTATATTTAGATTTTTTTTTTAATTTTTTTGATAAACCCAAAATTTGTTAATGTAATTTAACTGAAAGTTAAACAATTTTACAACAAATGCATAAACTTGTCACCTATAACTGCCATCAATCATTTATAAAAAAATATTATATTTCAACAAAGTTTGTGGCATTATCTCACTGAAAGATACAATGGAGATATCGATGCCTTAGTTCACATAAGAGTTAAGTGCCGAAAACAAGATTTTACAGGATTCAAATTTGACGATAGTTTAACACAAGAAATAAAGTTCAAGTTTAAGCACACGATACATTTTGTAACCTTCACAGCCTCTTATTAATTTTATAACAACTTATGATCTATGACTTCCTAATCACAACTTTACAATATTATTTATATTACAAATCCCATTTTCTAAAAATCTGCACTTAACACATTTGTGAACTAAGGGTCGATATTTTGATTTATACAATCAAATCATAAGATATCTATAAACTTCTGAAACTTGATATTTTAACTTAAATGATTTTTGCTGTTGATGTTTTAAAAAATTAGTTTGCTATAATTCTTCATAGGAGAGACAAGCTCGGGTTAGTAGTTTTGTCATCAGCTACATTATTAGTCTAATGAGCCGATTCAAAATCCATTCCACAAAAGAGCATCGGTGGATTAAATTTCCATTTC
Source organism: Arma custos (assembly GCA_037127475.1). Classification (NCBI taxonomy): domain Eukaryota; kingdom Metazoa; phylum Arthropoda; class Insecta; order Hemiptera; family Pentatomidae; genus Arma; species Arma custos. Next base: position 38,567,587 of record CM073759.1, read on the forward strand.
ATATCTTGAGTATTGAGCTATTCGAGTTTAAAAACGGATTTTCTTGCACCTTGAAAGTTTGTGACGTTGCCACTATAAATAGTTCAAAATCCCTCTGAACTTTTATAAGTAGTTGAAAGCTCCGGATGCTATGCGCGATAAACCGATGCAAATAGACGTGTATCAATCTCAGATCTTCACAAACTTCAGCTTTCCTGACACCATCATCACAAAGTTGGCTTACACTTACTTCTTCGCTGAATGTCTAGAAAACAAATCATAGGTTTATTTTCTGTTGACACTTCTTCCTCATTTAAAACAAATGATGAAATTTCATTGGTATGAAAAAACTCACATCGTTTATATTTTCTGAGCCAGTAGCTTAGGAGTACTATCCTGTAAGGGAGATTAGATTCATTATAATTGTGAAGAAGCAGCCCTTGATGTCTCATAAACTCTCAAATAATCTCAAATTAATCCCTTTCACAAGAAGATTGACTTGATAAAAGGCGACCTTTATCATTGTAAAATAAGACTATTTTTGTACCTTATTAAATGTAATCATCATCAAAAAATTTAAAGGGAATACTACTTAGAAATATTTATATTATAGAATTGTTTAATAATTCTTCTACTTTTACATTGTAACATCAAAAACATCAACTAAAACACCCTGAACCATATCCACCTTAACCCTGAGCTCTCTCATGCCACTCTCTTCCTCCTTAAACCTGTTAGGCTCATTCATTATATATTTAAACCTCCTGGATTTACAACCCAGATTGTGAACTCATCGCTCCAAGATCCGATAACTCAAATTCAAATTATTATCAATCATGGAGAGCAAGATGAAAATAATAAGTTTCGACCACCTTTGCAGGTCTTCTTCAGGGCTAAATATACAAAATACAGGCAAATCAAAATTATATTTACTAAATATTAAAATACCATGAAGATATCTGAGTGATAAAACATAAAGAAGGGGGGAGCCTTACATAAATATTCATAGCAAAGGAAATCATTGTAGAGTATTAACAAATAAGTAATTAAAAAGGTAATAAAAATAAATTATATGGTAATAAAAATAAACAAGGTAATACAAGTAAATCTAATAGAGAGAAATACAAATAAGAAATAGTGTACATAAAGAAATAATAACTTAGATCGCATAAATAAGTTTAACTATTATTATTCACGAAAAATATTTATTTTCTGTGACCATTATATATATATATATATATATATATATATATATATATATATATATATATATATATATATGATGGAGATCTTTGGCAGACATATTAGCTTGCGGGAGAAACGGCCTGGACGGAATCATATAACCTCGCGTTGCACATAGGATTATTCCAAGTAAAAACCCGGAAAAAATTATTAGTGTAATAAAAGACAAGAATTTATCAAAATTATGTATTTAATATAAAAAATTAACAGTAAAATATATTATTACCACATATAAAGGTAATATATCTACAAGCTAAAGCTTCTTGTGGTGTATATATAGTTGCAGTTGATTCATTTTTTTCGACGATATTAGGCTTTGAAATTGTTTGGCTCTGGTAGGACTTAACGTAATCTCCTACATGATTTTAAACGCATCGGTATTCACAGAAGTGCCTTGACTAACTCTTGCAGCATATGTTAATTCGTCAACAAGTATTTGCTCGCGTAAATCTTTTGTTTTTTGTGCCGCTTACTTCGAACACATAATTCTCCGAATTGTTTCCTTGGGCACCCTGCTTTGTGGAACCACGCAGTTAGTTCAATTAATGTTTCCAGCCATTCTTTGTTATTTTTTACAAAGCTTTCATCAGTGTAATGCGCGGCCGTCCATTTTTCTTTACAACTTGACTTGCAATATTTCAAAGAACGATTAAGGACACTCCTTTCTTCGGGTGGACATGAAGTCAAAGTCATAAGTTTTTCTTCTAACATCAACAAGTTTTCTTCCATTTTTCTACCTTTAAATTCTTTAAGAATGGTATATAATCCCATCCTGTTGATTTTGTTCACTCTTCCTGGAATATCTGTAATAAAAGAAACAAAGAATGATACTTAACCCATTTTGAGAATTTTGACTCGTTTTCTTTGATGCTCAGTAAAATATTATGGGGTGAGTTGGGGGTCGATTTTTTTCTTGGATCCACTTACTGAGACTCTACATTAACAGCAAATATCAAAACTCTGACAGGACCATGCGCGACACATCAACAAAAACACTAATATATTTCAAACTTTATAAAAAAAATTGGGCTGTAAAAGGCGTCTTCTACTAATGACCATAAAATATGAAAATATACAGTAAAATAAAATAAACAAGCTTTAATATGTAGTACTGACCTTCCATTTCCTTGTTTAAGTCGTTTTCATTCAGTTGTTTGCCACAAAAGTAGGTTTTGACTTATAAACTGACTAACAAGATTTCCGAGAACAGAGACGTGTAGTTAATACAACGGCTGGATTCAAACTGTCATTGAGGACAGATAGGTAGACTCAGTTGAGGCAGATAGCTACCTTTTAATAAACAGTTTATCGAAAATTTAAAAAAATGCAGTTTGGGTAAAATTACATTACTTTTGCGATTTCCTATTTTGTCCGGCCTTTTACCTGAAATACTACCAATGTGCGTTGCTACGAACCATAGCCCCTTTGGAATCGACTCTAGTTTCCTTCAGTGCAGGAAAAAATCGTTTTAGACCCTCGTATTATGGCTGTTAGGGATGCAGCAGGAGCAAAATTCCCTATTTCTTTCGCCGGATCAAATCTCCGGGCAGCTATTGACATCGTGGAAAATTACAACCCGATTCTCGATTTATTTGTAATTTAATAGATATGAGGAGTCGATTGATTTTAAATATATTATCAAAATTAAGACCTTTTGAATTCTCAATAAATTCTTTGCAGTAAAAGAAAATGAATAAAATATTATGCATAACTTCATTTCAAATTTGTTTTGTATATTTCATAACAGATGATAATTAATATTAAAGTAATCGATAAAAATGAAAATACTGTTCTTTTCATCTTTTAAGAATATATCAGATACCTTTTTGTACGTTTGTCATACATATTTCCAGTCTATACATATACTAGTTTTTCTCTAGCTTGGAGATGTTTATATTTGAGGTGGCATTTGATAGGAGTGGGATATTGAGCGGGCGATTAAAGTGGCACTGGCCAGGGGACAAGGAAAACCACTTGCCACCATATCTTAGCTCCGCTGCACAACTCACCCTCTACGTTTACTTTATTCTTGTTACCTCCCTTCCACAAAATATATATATATATATATATATATATATATATATATATATATATATATATATATATATATTTAAACATTGTATGTTATTTTTTAAATGCATCCTATTATATATGAGTTGATCAGTTTTTACCAACTGCAAATTTCTCAAACCATGGGCAAATGGTCCGTCCGTTCTTTATAACACCCTTCCCCGATCGCGGTAGTAATGTTTCTTGCAGCTCGAGAATCTTTTCGATAGATATTTTGATAGTATACTAAACAATGTTTGTTCAACTGTAATACGCAGTTCACAGCACGCGCTGGAGTGAGCAACATCGTCTCTGTGATACTTTGTTTTTTATACCCATTAACTTTTATCGTACATTCATGGCTTTTTACATAGTCATAGTCTGTGTACCAGTGAAGTAAAATGTGAAGTTTTGCAGCTAATTACGGACTTATAACGTGACTATATTGATTATAAAATTAAGTGATTTAAGAGACAGGAGTTACTTATCTTTGTGCTGGTCGCGGCAGGTTCATCCCCACCCAGTATAGGGTAAGAAGATCCTATCAGTGTTGCCTCTGGCACCGAATGAGGCTGATCTGTGCCGTATTCAGATCAGATCTCATACGAACTCTTTATTTTTATTTAGTTCCCTTTCCTCTCTGTCCTACCTTTTTACTACTATCTGCTCCAGTGACATAATATTCCAAAATGAAGTTTTACCATCAAGTATTATCCAGCAAATCAGATAAAAAAGGAAATACAAAGAGAAGTCGATCCCTAGAATCAACTACGAGAAATAGCCCAAGTAAACCTAAACCTAATAGAAGGCGTAAAGTCGACACACCTCCTACTACTCCGAATGATAATAAGGAACCCAAGGCAGGACCATCGAATGAAAATACCCAACCAGGGTCATCTACTGGGTTCACTGAAGATTCTCCCCTCTAATCACCCAACAGATTTCACTACTTTCACAACTACCTAGTGAAGCAATGGAGACCACATCGGCCCCTAAAGTGCACAGGCCTCCACCAATTTTCGTACGGAGCATAAAAAACTTTAGGTTTCTTTGCACACAATTGAATAAGGCAGTAGGCACCGGAAAATACTATTGCACTATTAGGACCAACGATACAAAGATCCAGTCAGACACGCCCGAGACATACCGAAATATAGTCCAGTACCAAACGGAGATCAAGGCAGATTACCATACGTACCAATTAAAGGAGGAGAGATCCATCAGAGTGGTAATCAGAAAATTGCACCCAACCTCCCCTGCTGACGTCATAGAGGAGGAGCTCACCGCCATGGGCTTCAGAGTTACACAAATTACAAATGTCTACAAGAAGAATCCTGTACACCCCGAGACAGGCAACAAAACCATACCCAAAGAAAAACATCGTGCAATGCCATAACTGCCAGGCATACGGGCACACTAGGCACTACTGCCATCATACTCCAAGATGCGTCATATGCGGAGAACCGCATAAAACTGAAGAATGCGTCAAGCCGAGAGAAACACCAGCTGTCTGCGCACTATGTCTTCAAGGCCATCCAGCCAATTATAAAGGTTGCCAAACCTAGAAGAATATAAAATATCAAGTTCTGGCAGCACGTCGGCCCAGTGACGAAGTGAGGACCTCAAGAAGACAGCCTTCTAAGATTGTAGATGGAGCTGTTTCCTACGCCGAAATGTCAGGTGGTCAACAAACAAACAGTCTCGGGGCCACGCTACAACCCGAACCACCCAAACCCCTCTCTAAACCACAAATCAATTCTCTACAACCAATAAACCAGCCCCAACAACTAATACATCCCGTGAATCAAAATCCAAATACCCCGCATCGAATCCCTCATATCTCCCCTCCTTCAAATGCTACTGATCTCACAACACTACTCACATCATTCCTCTCCGAGTTCAAATCCATGGTCACACCACTAATCTCTCCTAACAAATCTTGTTTCCCATCTCTTTCCTGTCCAACAAAATCCTTAAATGACATCCACCTTATCCATTCTCCTTTGGAATGCGAATGGTATTCGAAACCACACTGACGAACTAACATCCTTACTGTATGATAAAAAAATTGATGTAGCCTTAATTACAGAAACTCGACTGACCAGTAAACGGAAGCTCAACATAACACAGTACCAAACCTACCGGACCGACCATCCTGATGGAAAAGCTCACGGTGGTACGGCTGTCATTGCCCATCAATCCCTCTCCCAACACTCATTTCCACTCCAATCAAACGATATCCTTCAGGCTACAGCTGTTACAATCAAAAACTTTTCCTTTCCTCTCTCCTTAGCATCAGTGTACTACCCTCCTAATAAATCCATTTCCCATTCCCAATTCAGCTCTCTCCTAAACTCCTTAGGGATTCATTTCCTTTTAGGTGCAGACTTTAATGCGAAACACCAGCAATGGAGCTCAAGATCTACAAACACCCGAGGTCGCATCCTCCTCTCTGCACTTAACTCCCATAATTCCAGTTTTATTTCTCCAGGCACCCCTACATATTGGCCCACTGACCCAAACCGAAATCCTGATCTCCTTGACTTTTTCATCCATGCTGGCTTAGGTCCCCTAAACTACTCCATAGAACGCCTTGATGGCCTGTCCTCAGATCACAGTCCTTTGATCCTTACCCTTTCCATAGTCCCAATATCCAAACTTCTTCCGCCATCATTTATTAGGAGACCAGTTGCCTGGAACCTATTTCACCAGCTTGTATCCGACACCATTGACCTCAGAGTTTCCCTAAAAACACCTAAGGAGTTGGATGATGCCGTCAATTCCTTTACCAATTTGATCCAGCAAGCAGTTTGGACTGCATCTTCACCCCAAAAATCCGTAAGAAAAATCCATTACCGCAAGATCTTAGAGATCTTATCCTTATCAAACGCCGTTACCGATCCCTTTGGCAAAGAACCAGGCATCCTCACGATCGGAGACTGTATAACTACTTCACCAAATTAGTCAAAAAGAACCTGACAACCTATAGATCCGAATCGTACAAACGCTACCTTTCCACACTATCTGCTTCAGATAATTTGGTATGCCACCAAAAAAAAATCCTCAAATATCACTCTATTTTCCATCCCCTCCGACGTGAAGACGGCATCAGATGAGGACAAAGAAGAAGAATTTGCCAAACACCTTTCAAATACATTTATCCCACATCCTGATATCCACTCTACGCACATTTCCAATATTAATGAATTCCTCTCTTCACCCATCCCTCTATCCTTACCTCCTAAAGCGGTAAATCCCTCTGAGGTCAAATTCCTCTTACAAAAGTTAAAAGTTCGCAAATCTCCTGGACATGACCTTCAAACCACCCAGATCCTTCAACATCTTCCTCAAAAAGGGATTATTTTCCTTACCTACCTATATAACTGTATCCTTCGTACAACTCACTTCCCTTTGCTGTGGAAACTCCGTCATCATCCTATTCCCTAAACCTGGCAAGCCACCCAATGTCACATCATCATACCGACCCATCAGCCTGCTTCCTATTCTTTCCAAAATTTTCGAAAAAATCCTCCTGAAACGAATTCTACCCATAATAGAATCAAATGATATTCCTTCACATCAGTTTGGATTCCTTCCCAGGCACTCGACGGTCCAGCAGGGTCTCCGAGTTGTCGATCACATATCCTCTGCTCTTGAAAACAAACAATACTGCACTGGCGCATTTCTGGCCGTAGCACAAGCTTTCGACCGAGTATGGCATGCCGGTTTTCTGTTCAAGCTCAAAACCCAGTTACCTCAATCCTTATTCCTAGTCCTTCGATCCTACATCTCTCATCGTTACTTCCAAGTACGCTGTGGTAACGAATACTCCAATCTTTACCCAATCCAAGCTGGAGTCCCCCAGGGCAGCGTCTTGGGTCCTATCCTATACATATTGTGCACCGCTGATATCCCAACTACTTCTGAAACCTTCCTTGCAACGTTCTCAGACGACACAGCCATCCTATCATCTCATCCAGATCCCGAAATGGCTTCCTCGAACCTCCAAAGGCACCTTTCACTCATTGAAATTTGGTGTAACCAATGGCGGATAAGTCAACGAGGAAAAATGCAAACACGTGAATTTTACACTTCGCCGGGGAACATGTCCTTCGGTCCAATTCAATGAAACCGTCCTACCTATTTCCGACACAGTTCAATACCTTGGCTTTCTCCTAGACAAAAGACTTACATGGAATCCTGATACCAGACTCAAAAGACAAGAACTTAACAGACGATTCAGTCAACTATACAGATTACTATATAGGACCTCCCCCCATCTTTCAATAGACAATAAACTACTAAAATACAAGACCATCATCAAACCTATTTGGACCAATGAGGGACCGCGAAAAAATCGAATATCAGACACATTCAATCCTTTCAATCCAAAGTCCTGAGAACTATTGTCAATGCTCCTTATCATGTCTCCAACAAAACCCTCCATAATGATCTCAACATTCCTTTCGTCCTCGATCTCATCCCTCCTAAATTTTCAAACTTTCACCAAAACCTTGCCTGTCATCCCAACCCCCTGGCTCAGTCATTATCCAGTTCCACACATCCATATAACCCACCCCGCCGTCTAAACCGGCAATGGCCTCGAGACTTGATATAATAATGTTATTTGGAGTACTGGCACTGGCCAGATTCTCCACTCACGACCTGTGTGAAGCGCCCTTAACCAGCTTTTATTGGCGTTTACTGCCGGTGACGCGGCTGGGAAAGGGGGCTGGGGCCTCCAGGACTCCTGCTTTGCCCTCATTCACGAGGAAGAAGCTCAGTTCGGAGACCCCAGGCAAATTGTAAATAGAGTATGAATGTGTACAGTATATTTCTTTTATGTTTTATTTATTATTATTATATTTTTTTATTGTATATATTTTTTTTTTACTTTATTTTTGTATATATTTTTTCACTTGTATATATTTATTTATACATTTATTTTGTTTATATCATTGATTTCTTATGGAATGATTGTAAGCTACATAGCACCATTACTTATTGCCCACAAGAGGCAGATTGCAATGCTTCAATAAAGTGTTTTCTTCCCAAATGTAATGATATCAAATACTGCTATATGTTGTCGGCACTGATGCGGGCGGCAAACGTGAAAGGGAATATGTTTTGGACAAAGAACAGATCTTTTGGTCCCCTTATGGAGTTTTATGGTCCAAGATGGTGGAGAAAGAAGAAAAGGGGGGAAGGCTAAACTAGGATGAGAGAATGACTCTTGAGATAGACACAGAGAAGGAAGGATGTGCTCTGGAGACGTACAGTACAGCAAGGAGGAGAGATCTTGCGGAAGAAGGAGCCGGCGAACAACGCGGACCGAGAAGATGAAGAGTCCCGGAGGCGACAAGAAGAAGACCAACCTTTAACCCAATCTACCCCTGTTGACAGATAAGTTTAATTTATTTCCTGTAAGGCATTTTATGGCAATCCTTTTCATCTATTAAAATCTGAATCATTAACCTTGTCTAAAATTTAATAAATAAAAAAAAACCAATTAACTAATTCTTTGGAAAAGAAACCCAATTAAGATTAAGGCATATAAATAATAATTTAAGTACTCATCCTATATAAATATATTCAAAATAAATTTAAGAGTAGAAACATAGCAATATTTTCAAAAAAGAGAGAATTAATAACAGCCTTATGCAATCTGTTAACATAAACACTGTAAACAATAGAAGACTCACTAATTCCACTTTTAATTTTAGAAACAATAATAAGATTTTCATTATAACCGGCATTATGAAACGACCCAATAATCCAACGATAGTTTTATTTGTTGATGTTTTGGATTGACATTAGGCCTTAATAATTACAATTTATTTTCGTTGTTTGTGAGGGAACTAATATATAAATTTAATAGCGCTCGGATCCATTTTGTGGGTTTTATTGGAATTATTTGGAATAGTTAATATAGAATCTATTTCATAAGTTATACTGAGCACGAGCCCTGGGTAAAATAATCTCTTATAACACCCTTCCACTTGATATTCTGTGTAGTATATATTTGTCAATAATGTATCCTAACTTTCCTTTCCACTGTCTCTGAATTGGTATATTTCTATTGCTGAAATAAAATCAAGCACACAAGTGCTAATTCTTTATTATAAGACTAATTACATAATTAAAGAGTTTATATAAATACTAACTTTTAAAGGCCTTCTGATTATAATAATTTGATAATATACAGATCAATGAACATTTTTTATAATAATTGTTGAAGGCTATCGAAGTTACTATCAGTTTGCTTTTAATGCGTTATCTAAATAATGGACCAACTATCGCTGGAGTAAACTAGTTACTAACGAAAAAAAACTATGCATCTACGTTATTGGATGAGCTCCTACAATAGAGTAACAACAAAACCAGTCAGAAATATTAAGCGAAAAAGTATTTTCACCCGTTTTTAGTTTTAAATGAACTCAGAGACAGTTTTCGCCAGTTTTAATAGCACACGGACCCCACTCCGTACCATAACCCTTAATTACAACAGAAATGGCTGTTGTGAACTAGGGATTGACCACTCTTGCTTCCTCTTCTCGTTTTTTTAATTTTTATTTTTTTAATATTTTTTTACGACGTCAACGGCCTAATGAATCATCCTTGTTCCAGATCGGAGAGCACTCGTGACGCACAATTAGAGAATACGCGGGGAGGAAGAAGTCGGATAATTAAAAATGATTTATGAAGGCGGATCGGAGGAGAGCCTAACTCCCGAGGAGGCCGTTTTAATGAACAATGGCCGGCTAATAACCCAACAAATAACTTAAAATTAGACTCGTCCTAGATTTCCTACAAGTGTCTATTATTTTACCAATTATTTATAATAATTAGTTTATAGCTGTTAAAAAGTATTTTATAGCACGATGTTCTGCATCGCTTGATTTCTCATCTAAACCTAATTTTCACGCCATTTGGCGTTCTTTTTGTAAATAAATTATCACAATACTTAAAAAATAGGCAAAGTGTCAAATACATCTTAAAATAGCACACTACACTCTCTAGCGGTTGTTTGGGGCAACTAACGCTACAATTAATTGACGTAATCACAGCCAGAGCGCGATATATGGGTGCTCTCTTCACATGTGACACTTTTTTTTAATCTCTGTTTCAGTTATACCTCCAGCTATCCAGCTCAATTTTAGCGAGTCTGGTTCTTGACCAGATCTCTACTTTCCGTTGTATTATTGTATTCATGCCATATAACATTCAGACCTACAAGTAATGCCCGTTTCACCTGCAAATAAGTGTGAATTCTCCATGAAGATTTCTAGACCGTAGGAACCCCGGCTAGAAGAACGCTACGAGCTTCTTTTGGTCGTTCGAGCGCGCTCAAGGGGCCAAGGAGGTTTTATCGACGAAGCTGCCCGGCCTGCGTCTTTGATAAGTTACTTTTATTTCAATGGTTTAGATTTCTTCATATTATTTCTCTATTGTTGCGAACTCTTTTCAAATTACACCATACAGTCGATTACACCCAGAGCGAGATTTTATTCAGACTAAACCTACGCTTCCTTTTAAGAAATTTAAATTTGAACCTACGATCTTTTTCTCAACACCATTCATCTTCATTATTATTATTTTCATATTTTAATATAAATTTTATGTTAATATTGTTTTTCAATATATTTTTTCTCAGATTCCTCTAGAACCAGTTCCGCGTCCAGGAATTCAAAATATAATATAAGTATAAAAATAATGTAAAAGATATTAATGATTTAAAAATATTCTTACAATTCTGCAGGTGTCCTACACTAGAGCCTTCTGTGCTAATTTAAATTTTTCCATATCGAGTCTCAGGTCTTCTCTACCTCTGGCATTATTACTATTATTATTATTATATAGTTATTATATTATTAAATATAATTATTATTGTATTGTTTTATATTTTGTTTATATACCTTATTAATTATTTATAAATATTTTCAATTTAATTCTGGTTTTATCTTGGGCAACTTGAAAACAATCAACCCATTCTCTTTCCTATAGACCTACAAGAAATAAAAACTTGTTCAAATATATCACTTATCAACTTATTTCCATTGGATTGAAATTTAAAAAACATTATTTGATTCTTATTAGCTTATAAAGTAGTATTTTAAAAAAAAGTGACAACCTAAGTGAATCTAGATTGTTTTAGATTTTTAATTTCACAATTTACTGTTTCATACTGTCGGAATAGATATGATGAGCTAGAAAATCTTTAATGATGAGTTCTTGCAGTTAGTTTAGTATCCTGCTGTCTCTCTTTGAAGATCTGTTGGTTCCTGATGAGGTCGATGGACTGAGTAATGAAAACAATATTTGTTAATGAGGCTGGCATCGATCCCACGGCTTAGTCAAGAGATCTCACTATTATTAATTTTCTCGTTTATTATTGTAAAATGTGTTCATTATAGTTTACAATTGGTAAGGAATATAGGCTAATACGTTTTTAATTATGTCATCACTATTTTGACCGAACGTAGACACGAGTCCTGATGGCAGAGAAAAATTTAATTAAATGACTAACATGATCCAGAAACAACAAACTAATTAAACCCCATCGCTATTTGATGATTTAATTCGTTAAAATTGGTAAAACCATTAAGGGAATGGAAATACCGAGAAGACAAAGGCGAGCCTTATTCGTGAACCCTTGTTTGTATTTGATGTTTGCATCATCAGTTTTATGAAATTTAGCGTTGTCGAGTTCAAAGTTTTTTCCTCTTTCCCATTACCCTCCAATTTTGTGTCTGAAGTGAAGAGTGCATTATTTTCGTTTTCCAGGAATAGATTATTACAAACTGTGCACTATGACTACTGCATCCACAAATTTTTGTTATACAGTAAATTTCTCTCTATTATATAAATTCGTATTTAGTTATGTAATATTTTATTGGCGATGCCTCGCAACAGAGTTAGGAACTACTGTGTGTTTAGATTTTTTTCGGTATATCAGTTGAATTATAAATATTTTTTAGTATATTTAAAAAAAAATGGCTAATAACGAATACTAGTTTCTGACTTCTTTAAGCCATTACAAAAATATAGAGCACTTCCTTGTTTTTATTAAAATGGGATCCATCAATTTAAGAAATAAAGCAAGCTATATCTTATTCCAATATTTCGATTTTAGGACTGCTATTTTAATTAAGAGAATGCAGTAAAATAAGATTAACACATTTTTCTTATGGACTATAATTTTTTTTTAAATTTATAAAACAAACCTTAAGTAACAAATAAGATCCTCATACAAGACTGAAAAGACAAGAAACTGCTCGACGTTTTCGCCTACTTCAACATTTACTGGACAAACGTTCAAAGCTCCCAATTAATTACAAAAGACTCATTTACATCAAAGTTATCAGATCTATTTGGACATACGGAGTTAAGCTTTGGGGCTCTACTAAACCATCCAATTCATCTCGTATCCAATCCTTACAATCCAAAATCCTCCGTAAAATCCTCAATGCTCCTTGTTATGTCACAAACAAACTCATCCATCATGAACTTAATATCCCATATGTTGCTGATTTGGCCCAAACTAGATACCTATCCTTCCATGAAAAGCTCCATACATACTTGAGTCCGCTAGTCTCTCAACTTGCTTCCCATAATATTCCTGTTGCTATCAATGGGTATTTTCTCCACAAGTGTTTTTTTTTCCTTGTCCTTTGTTCATACAGCAGATTTACTTGATGAAATATAATTACAGTTGTAAATATCAATAAATTATTCTTAAGAAATAATTGTAAATATCAATAAATTATTCTTAAGAAAAGTAACAATTAAGAACATTTCATTATTTTATTTAATGCGAATTTCCCAATATCTCAAAACAATGCTAAGTAAGTAGTCACAGTTCAATAAATTCATTAGAGAGCTCACAAAATAAGTTCTTAATTGAACTTGAATTTCTAGGAAGATCGGGGTACCTCTCCTAAAATGTGAACTTGCTGCAGTAGAAGAAAAAAAATGTGGTGTGGCTATGTCATGGACACGGCCGTGAGTGTTACTTAAATACGTTTACGTAACGGGCAATATTTTGTATATAAAATTTTAATATTTATGAATTATCTCAAAGGAAACGGTAGTTCTACGTTGTACAAGTCATAAGTAATATTTTGCGGTGTTGAATGCTGGCCCGAAGCAATTTTAAGACATTTTTCTTCATTTCAAAGCATTCGCTTGTAGGCGAATCTCGGATTCCAGTGCACTTCTGTCACGCTGTAGATCCTCGAACGGATCATCATTGGAAGCGTTGACTGGCACACAAATGGTTATTGTGTTAGCATCTAATGAACTCAGTGTAATAAAGCGTTTATCACGGACTTTTAGCACTAGCTGCTGCCCAATGTCTCTTCACAATCGACCATCGTACAATCGATACCTACACAGTCCGTTCTCGATATAGAAGCTATTTCATCATCAACTTGCATAATTTCAACCGCTCCAGCTGCAGATGTAATGGCACAGTTGTTGATCCTCTCGGTCGCAATCATTCTTTTACGTTCCCGGCACAGCTCGGCTCGGTCAATGTAGTGTTTTATTGTTACTATTCAATAGCATAAGCCCATTCCAACCGGATACGAAAACCTTTTCTACGCGTATAGGCCGACATTATATATTTTTGATAATTTTTGTTTTATTCATTTTATTTCATAGTATAATCACTGCCACTATTTTTCACATTTTTATAGTCAATCGATAGATTATGACAAAAGCTGGCCTTAATAGTAAGCCAGCTACGACTTGACACAGTCATGACATAGAAGCAATTTTTATGACGTATTCATGTAAAAAATCTAATACACGTCAAAACCTGTACCATTTTAACTCATGGACGAGTCTTAGGTTCAGTATATGGACAACGGTTGTGCAGGGAGGTGATTTGTCCTAGATCACGCTCAACCGCCCGGTTTTCCACCTTATTTTGGGTACCCACTTTATAGAGACTGAGTGAGCCCCAGGAGGATCCAATAGGATCCATCTCCGGCCGCAAACAGATTAAATAAAAGTCTTGCCAGCAGCGAGCTCTCTGTTACTGAACCGCTCCGCTCCCACAATTAAATAAACATTTATATAATTTTAAAGTGGGGGTTGGTGCTTTGTTAGGCAGACTGGGGTTCCCTCTATTACTTTAAATAATATAAATACATATATACATATATATATATATATATATATATATATATATATATATATATATATATATATATATATATAAGTTATAATGACAAATAGACGGTAAACATAAATAGTATGTAAGTTTAGAATTAAGGATTGTTATTATGAGTTGTAAACATTATAGACTATATATATGAGAGGTACGAGAAATAAAGTTTAGTTGTTATCTTGAACTTGTGTCGTTACTATGCCCAAAACCCTATTTTTTTCAGTGAGTGTATATATACATATATACGGGGTGTCCCGAATTTAAATGGCAAAACTTCAGGAATTTATAGGGGACCGAAAAACTAAGACAAAAAGTCCTTTAGAGATTTACTCGTTTTTGCTTACTTTTAGAGAAAATCGCAAAAAAAGAAACAAAACAAGTTTTCATTTTTATACTTATTTATTTACATTTATATTTATGTTATGTTCTTTTTAATGTAAATATTGCTTAAAATGTTGTCCTCTTGCACCAATGCAAGCATTACATCAAGCACTCACTTGATAAATTGCAGCTAAACATTGTTCTGATGATATTTGGTGCACTGCATCTATGATTCGGTCTTTTAATTGCTTAATATATGGTCCACCAGTAATCCGTTCCAAATTCCAAGCCAAACGTTAATAGCAAATTCATGCTGAAACCTATTCTCTCTAATAGCTCTGGGATTTTCAAGAGCCCATACATGATAATTTCTTTGATTAACAATTCCTCCTCTTGTAGGTAGCTTCATCGGTCCATATAATTTTTAATGGAAATAAATTATCATCGCGAATTTTTTCAAGAAACCAGTTACTAAAATTCAATCTCTTGACATAATCTTGAGTTAATAAATTCTGAACTTTTTGAAGATGGTATGGGTAGCGATTATCACCTTTCAAAGTTCGCCATATTGCTTGCCGCGATATTGCTAATGCAGCAGATGCTTTTCGGATGCTAGTCTCAGGATTGTTATCGAAGTGGCGTTGGACACAATTTCTTCTCCGATAATCTGCTCTTACTGCTGCCTTGAATTGGTCGCCTTCATTACTTCATCTCTCGTAGTCTATTAAAAGTTAACGAAAAGACTCGTCGATTAGGCACTCTTCTATTTGGAAATCGGCGCGTATACTCCCGCACCGCTTCTAAAGCATTACCGTTTCAGAAACCATACACAAAAATCATATCAGCGTATTCACCACTAGAATATGCATGCGGCATTGTGGCTGATTCACACAAAAATATCTGAGTAACTGACTGAACTCTGATTTAGGAATTATAATCCTAGAAGGAAGCCAAATAAAATAAAAGAATGTAAAGGATAACATTAAGTGTTTACATATCTCACTGCCTAGCCTGACGAACTTTGAAAGGTGATAATCGCTACCTGTAACATTTTTGTTTTGTTTCTTTTTTTGCGATTTTCTCTAAAACTAAGCAAATACGAGCAAATCTCTAAAGGACTTTTTGTCTTAGTTTTTCGGCCCCCTATAAGTTCCTGAAGTATTATTTCACACAAATGAAACTGTTTGTTTTTTAAATAAAAAATGAGCTTATTCAAACATCGTATTTTTTAAATTCTTTATTTAATCAGAATTTTCAAGAAGTTGTTTATTCGTATAACGACAGTTAATACTTGATGGCTATCGATCCTGCATAAATTTTGCCTATCCAGGTTTAATTAGGAATGGGATCTTTAACGAGTACCTGAATCCGCATTGGAACTGTTCCTCCGAAGGACGGCTAAGCCAAGAATTTTTTTACTCCATTTATAAACCTGAGGCCAGCTGTGGGGCAGCGTTCCCGCGAACTTGGGCATTACGGAGTTGCTACGTTAATCCCTACACCACTGGTGAGTACACTTTTCAAAAAGTAAAATTTAGTTTAAAAAACAAACATAACTCAAGCTAACTATTACGAAAATGGTGGTGGGAAGGGAAGCTTAATTGAATATAAGTTTTCGTCAAAAGTGAAGTTAAAGCATTTGTACTAGAGAAGGAACGTGGCTAGAGGGGGAATAAGGGGAATTAGATGATAGGTAGAGGGTAAGTGCAGTATCATTAGTGCAGTGCAGAATTATTAGTGTTCAAGTTGTAAGCAACGGTGGCTAACAATCCCTCGGGACCAGCTAATACACAAGTACCCATAATTCTTTCATTATTTCCTAACAGTACTGTTAAACTTTAATCTCGATAAAAGTGTACTCCAAACATAGCAATGTAATAATTTGTCACCACCGAGAGAACAGCGGGACTGCAGGGAGGGTGCCGCGTCCGAACAGATTATCAATCTGAAACGTCATCCTGAAATTAATAAATAACTGTTTTTCACATACATCAGGGAGACAATTCAATTGTGAAAAAGGCCATTTGCAACGGGTGCGTGATTCCTTGGAGCGCCTGCTAACCGGATTAAACCGGAGGGAGGAGGAGGGAGGTCTCGGCCAATTAAGGAGGCGGCGATATTTCAATGTAAAGACAAAAGGGAGCTCGTTAGGAGCAATGGTCCGTGGATCCAGTTATCCGTTTCCGGTTCCGCACTTAGCTGCCCCCGCCAGGAAGTGGCTCACCGCCCACTTACCGCCGCTCCAAAAACTATCTCTGCCCTCTCCTCTTCGGGGGAAGGGAGGCTGGTTATTTATCGCTGGCTGTCCATGTCCTTAGAGGATACCGCTCTGCCCTGAGGTCCACCCTCGTCCTCATTGGGATTATTCAAAGTCATTCTGATAGTACATTAATTGAAGTTCAACTAATAAAGAACGAGCAACTTTTAAGAGCTGAACATTATTGATAGATAATCAATAACTACCATTATTTTTTCTACCCTGTGCCATTATAAACCTTGAAGGCTCATCGATTCAGGTCTTAATATGAAAGTCGATGAAAAGCGACATTTGGCCAAGATATCTACAAAATATTGTCTTTATTCCTTCGATGAGAAACATAATTAACGTAAGCACACGAGCTGTCTTCTGTAGGTTTTAACTACTCCCAGAAGAGCTAAAACTACAGAAGACTGCTCATTTATAAGGTCATATCATTGTCATAGTATTGGCATTATTTGGAGTGTTATATTGCCACACCGCGACATCCCAATTAGTGTCAAGCTCACTCTATATCTCTAAATATTCTATATAATTTCTTCCGAATCTTACCCAAAAATAGTTATCGTTTCACTTAGACGAGTTCTTATGCCTTGAATTTGTAAGGTGAAGGAGATTAGGTGAGCGCTAACTGTGGAAGATTCTTTTTTGCAGGAGAAACCCCGAACTTTGACTCTCATTCTCTGAGGATAGCTACTTAAAAGTTGCTCTTGGAATGGGGTACGCGCGGCCACCATATTCTGTCGAAAGCCTAGGCTTTGCCAAACAGCAATAATATGACATATCGCTCTCTCTTCTGCTCAAATATTGCGCGAACTCTTGTAGTGTATCAGCTGTCCCCTTGCTCTCGACTTTTCTGTAACTTTGATATGACTACCGGGGCTCATGTCCGAGGCTCGTGTTATTAATGGATGTAAAGGGCGAAATCCACCATCTGTATTAAATGAGGATTCGTTGTATTGGTTGCACAGTGAAAATCATTCATGGTGTTCAATCTCAGGCTGAAATAAGCTATAAAGCCTCCATAGTCCGTAATACCACGGAATGTCTAGGCTCCCATGCGGTTAAAGTTTTTGAAAGCTATTGAACGTCCGTAAAAGGAAACTAAGATTAGAAGTGAGAGCCGATAGATCGAACGAAGAAGATAATAATAAAACCTTAAAGGTGCCTTTATTATGCTTCAAAAACTAAATTAATGATGTATTTATTCTACAATCCTTACGAATAAAATTAACAAATAATTTACAAAACACCAAAATGTACTAGAGAACATAACAAAATTTGAAGAACAAGAGAAGAACACAAAATCGAGAACAAATGAATATCAACAATCTGTAAAAGTTGAGAACATAATGATTCCAAGAGCTGAAATGTAAACATCGATTTCGCCATTAATCTTTGTAAATGCTGTCCTAAATTCCACGTATTTTCCGATTTTTTGGGATTATTCTATTGATATCGTATTTGATATCCAATTCACTCCACTGTGTTATTAATGGTTTTCATAAAGGAAATTTAAAGTAATTAGATTCATCTGTTGTTAATTACCTTCACGAAATTAATTTGTTTTAGAATAATACTGTCAGATTTTTTTCATATTATTCTTGCCTATATATTTGAGGGAAAAAGGTGCTATACGGGCACTAAATCCTATTAGACCCTTAGTGTCGTAGCGGCAGGATTGGAGGGGGGGGGGCGAAGGTTATGAAGCAATAGAGGACGCCCAGGGTTCCAGATGTATCACAATTAGCGCGAGCCTTCCTCCCGGCCCATAACTTACAATTACAGCCTCCGTTTCTGCGAACTCCGCTACAGCTCCTTGTTTATTCCACGAGTAGGAGCTTAAGTCTCCGATAACAGTTTTCCAACCAATTCCAGGACTTAATATACGTAAACATATATATAAACAAAGACTTAGACTATAAAAGACCGATTATTTGAAAAGAGTTGTTGATGCATAAGAAACTAGATATTTAGATAAAACGATTTTTGTAAATATTTATCGAGGTTTAGGATGCTAAAACAAGGAGCGGAGTGGCTCAGTAGTAGAGCGCTTGGTGCCGGTCCTGAGCTCACTGGGAGGTATTTATTTAATTTATGGGATCTAGAACCCTCACACAGCCTCTATAAAGTAGTTACCCAAAATAATGGAAAGATCTGGCGTTGAAAATGAAGAACGTTGAGTATGGCTGATCCTAACATAATGTTTTACTAAACCATGCCATTAAATGCTACAAAAAATACCAATTTCCTTCCAAAAATAACCTCAAAAACTGAAAAATCAACGGATCCTATCCTAGAAAAATATATAAATGAAAAAAAGTGAGGAGATTAGTCCAAACACACCAAAATAGGTCTGTAGTATGGTTCACTTAAAATATCCGGAATGCATGCATTCCTCTAAGATGTAGGCACTACCTACATCTTAGAGAAGGAGCATGCAAACATCGCTGTACTGTAAGACATGATTGTTCACGCTAATTGGTGTTCTTTTTGTAAATAAATTATTACAATACTTAACAAATAGGTAAAGTGTCAAATACATCTCAAAATAGTACACTATACTCTCTGGCGGTTGTTAGGGGCAACTAACACTTCAATTAATTGACATAATCACAACCAGAGCGCGATATACGGGTGCTCTTTTCACATGTGGCACTGTTTTTAATCTCGGGTTCAGTCTGCTGTTACAAAGTAGTCACACATTTTCATCGCGTATGCCTCCAGCTATCCAGCCAAGTCGCGAGTCTTTTTCACATTCAAGATCCTTGCCTTCCGTTTGTATTTATTTAAGTTCTATACCAGTTTAACGCCCGGTTCACTTGCAAAAAAGTGTAGATTCAACAGGAAGATTTCCAAACTATCGGAACCCCAAGCTTTACGAACCTCTTTTGACCATTCAGTTGCACTTGTCTGGCCAGACAGGTCTTATTATCGAAGCTGCCGGAATTGCGTCTTTGGTGAGTAGATTTTATTGTAATAGTTTAGTTTTCTTCCTATTATTTCACTCTTGTTGCGAACTCTTTTAAAAATACACCATACAGTCCACACCCTGAGCGAGATTTGATTCAGACGAAACCTACGCTTCCTTTTAAGAAATTTAAAATTGAACATACGAGCTTTGTCTCAACAATGAGTATCAACTATAGCATCTATAAGAAATCGAGGCCAACTTGTCACTATAACCAAACCAGTAATTATCACAAAAGTTTAGGATATTGGTTGCTTCATTCATCATTTCATCGATAAAAAGCACAGAAAAAGGTTCTTATACATTCAGGAAGAAGGAAGGTGATCTTGATTTTGAATTAGGACCTATGATACACATTCCGTGAAGGTTAATCGCAAAAGAATTACAGGTAGTCTAACACAAAAGTCGGTTAGGAAGACAATAATAATTCAAAGACCTCTCCAAGGTTGTTTCGGTAGATGACAAAAGAGTATATAAAAAGACTATAAATTTATGAATGCGGCAGAAATCATAGAATGAAAATTACATGAGGAAATGAGGAACGGTTTACTAAAAAAAAACTAACAACACGGCTTTCAACTTCGGGCTAGCAGCAAGTACAAAAAAGGAGCGAGTAGGAGCCAATAGTTGTGCAGATTTATCCAATATCTGTGAATTTGTTTACGGTAGAATTAACTTGCAGAGGCTATAAATGACTATGACATTTGATATAAACACGAGTTAAAAGTATGGACCTTTTGTGGACTTAAAGGATAAATGACTTCTACAGTCAAACGAATGTTTGGTTATGAAGTCCATATACTTGTAAAGTGTCCATAGTTTGTATAGGCTTTAGATAATCACCATTCTTGAAGAAATATTGAGTCTGAAATGAGATTTAGTTGTGCTTTTTCAACTTCTAAGGCACTTGTAAAAAATACTTTTCTGTTTCATTCCAATTTTTTGTTTTCTTCATAAAGACCTAACATAGAAATATTGCTGGTTCTCAAACGAAAAATAATTAAAAGAAATTAAAAATATCTTAGGTATCATATGTTTGTTTTTTATTGAGGTCAATTGTTGGGTATAACGGTCACCTGTGGTCTAGTGGTTAGCGTGAAAACTACTAAGCCCAAGATCTCGGGTTTGTAGCCCAGCATGAGGCCCTAGGACTTTTAAGGGAGTAAAAAATCCTGAAGTTACGCCATCCTTCGGAAGGGACGTTAAACGGGGGTCCCAAACCGGTACGATGTCAGGTACTCGTTAAAAATCCCTAGCCTAATTAAACCTGGTTAGGCAAAATTTAGAGCTCCCACTGTAGCATCTTCCGATTAGCCATAGCAGTATAAAGAGACGTTAAATGAACAAACAACAATTGTTAGGTATATGTACTGAAACTGGATTGACTGGTTAATTGTTTTCCAACATATTTTTTTTCATATTATGACTATAGAAATAACGACTTTGTTAATCTCTGCCAGATTTGTGTTGTATTACAATTCCAGTGAAATTCATGTTATCTATACATACAAAGGATAGGAAAACGAACATAATATATATATATATATATATATATTGTTATATATATATATATATATATGTATATATATATATATATATATATATATATATATATATATATATATATATATATATATATATATACATATAGGTTCATCTCCATTTTCAATCTCTGTAACCTTAATAACTGCAGCATTATCAACTGGGATTGCCCTTTACCCATTATTAGATTTCGTACTACAAAGCCAAATTAGTTGTTATTTATGATACAGAGGAAGGGGATGCATGACATCTAAAACACGCGTTTCACGAGCCAATGTCATTAGGGAAATATGCGTTCTGGGAGAGGAAGACCCTCCGATTTCACTGTGTGAGCGTTTCTTCTATTCCCTTTTTTCCCCTATTTCCCTCCCCCTCCTCGCTTCCTGGGCAAGGCAGAACCCTAAACCGGCGGCCTTCCTGAATATATTAGCCGTTGACTTCTGCCGCCAAGACGTGGACTGACTCCCAGTCGGCGAGAAAACTTGCCATCGGCTCTAATGGAGGTCAATTACCTAACGGCTAAGGCAGGCAAAAGTTCCGGGGAATATGGACGTGAGTGAATTTCACAATAATAGGCCTCACCCTCTACCACCCTCACTTTTCGTGTTATTTCAAAAAGCCTTCCTTTGAAATCTTCTGAACCATCAGCACTCTTTTTTCAAAAGATAAATTTTTCCGAGTTAAATCACAGTAAAACTTTGGAAACTGCCTTGATAAGTATACATGCGTAGAGGAAAGGTTTTGATTATAAGATCGTTAATTCGAAATACATATATAAGTACATTGCGCTTATAACAAAAAATATAAAACTATTATATGTAATTTATATTTAAATAAGTCTATAAAGTGGTTTCATCTGTATAACTCCCATAAAGTTAAATCCATACATAAATTAACATCATATATAATAAACAACATAAATTTTAAATGATAAGCTATGATCTGCTTAGTAGGATATTTAAATCACATAGATGATTATATTACATTGAAGACTGGATGCAATAATTACATTTTTTTGACATCATATCTTCAAAGGTGAGAATCAGAAGTTTTAAAACTGGTCTGCGGTTTTACCCCGCATACTTTTTATCTTAAAAAAGTCACCTCATTGTTTAATCTTCACACTTGAGGATTTTGGTTTTATGTACATCTTTCTCAATGTTGGCGAATACTACAACGGACTCTAAAGTCGTAAAGAATGACTAGATTTGGAAGCCTTCAGCATAAAGTAACCGCAATAGTGGCATATTTATGTATGAAGATCTTTCGTATAGGTGAGGGATATTGACGATTAGAGGATGAGGTACTGAATGTAGGAATGAAGTATATACACTTGTAGAAACCAAAATAATAAAAGTTGATAAAGGTATAAAAACAAATTTGAAAATTCAGGATTAATCCTAAAAAAGAGGATAAAGACTGATTTAGAATCCACAAACCTACATATGAAATGCTAATCAAATTCGACAAAAACGGTAGTACGGTCTAATGAATCAAAAGCTATCAATATCAGTTAGTTGGTTTTTTTCCGAAAGGTTAGAAATACTAAATTTTTATGTGAAAAGTTATCGAAAAGAGAAGAGTCAGTAAGTTATCCAGGAGGAAGAATTTTTAAAATATGACTGACGTTCAACAAAACCCTGCGTGACAGTTA
This sequence comes from Arma custos, assembly GCA_037127475.1. Classification (NCBI taxonomy): domain Eukaryota; kingdom Metazoa; phylum Arthropoda; class Insecta; order Hemiptera; family Pentatomidae; genus Arma; species Arma custos. The sequence continues at coordinate 38,590,775 of CM073759.1, forward strand.
ATTATACAGAAATAAGTTAAATAGAGGAGAGGTGTTTAATGTTTCCTGAGCTACTTTCTCAGGATCTCAATGGTAGAAACTTTCCGAATTTTAACCCATGATAGATTTCTACGGAATGTTTATCAATGCTCTACATTGAAATATAATCCATTTTTCTTTCATTTTCCTATCCTTGTTACAAATTACTGGAAATAACCGTTCATTCACAACATAGATCATTCAGTTCTTATTAGGTATTTAGCCTTGCTATTCCCTTTGAATTGGTTCCTGGAATCCAAAATGATACCAAGCAACAAGTATTGTTCCGTGTTAGCATAAGTGCAGCATAGGTAAGGAAGAGTGGTAACCAAGGAAGGTTATACCGGAGGAACACAAAATTGACTTTTATTGCAATTTTTAATGCCGCCTTTTCCGGTGGAGGACCGGACTATAAAAGAGACACTTGTAGGCTATATATCATAGTTTATGGCACGCCTCGTCTCAGCGAAGGTCTCTGCTCAGAATTTACTAGTACCTTTAGTACCCATCTCTTAGTACCCCAAATTGCACCCATATTTTTCTGATATTGTGTATAATTGTTTAGCGGCATTTCTCATTATTGAATGAAAGCAAATATTATTAGATTAAGTATGATTTTAATACATACACATTCGTGTCATATTCTGTCAAAAATTTATTTCATTTCCAAGAATCCTCAAGATAGTATCCTTGGTCCAATCATATATACAGTTTATACAGCTGACATCCCAACTCATCCTAATACTATCCTTACCACGTATGCTGATGATACATGTGTATTATCAGTCAAAACCAATCCAGTTATTGCATCCCAAAGCCTCCAATCCCATATCACTGATCTTCAAGAATGGTGTCAAAACTGGAGAATTAAAATAAATTCTCAAAAATCGCATCAAATCACTTTTACCTTACGTCGTAAACCAATGACTTCCTGCCCTTAAGTATCCTTTAATAATATCCCACTGGTGCCTGTAGAACAGATCCGATACTTAGGGTTGCACCTTGACAAACGATTAACCTGGAATCCTCATACCAGACTGAAAAGACAAGAAACCGCACGACGTTTCAGGCTACTTCAACACTTACTAGATAAACGCTCTAAGCTCCCAATTAACTACAAAAGACTCATCTACATGACCATCATACGACCTATTTGGACTTACGGAGTAGAGCTTTGGGGCTCCACTAAGCCATCGAATTCCTCTCGTATCCAATCCTTACAGTCCAAAATCCTTCGTAAAATCCTCAATGCTCCTTATTTTGTTAAGAATAAACTCATCCATAACGACCTTAATGTCCCTTTTATTGACCTTAATGTCCCCCCGGGTTGGGCTGATTTGGCCCGAACCCGGTATCTATCCTTTCATAACAAACTTCATTACCACTCAAACTCACTAGTTTCAAACCTTGCTTCCTCTTCAATTCCCGATAATCCTCCGAGGCGTCTGAAAAGAAGATGGCCACGTGACCTCCTTACTTAAACTTTGATTTGAGTACTACCAGTGGGTAGTTTCTCTACTTGTCATTATCATGTCATTAGATATCACTTAGCCTATTTACTTGTTGTATTATTGTAATACAGTTGTAGATATCAATAAATAAATTAAAAAAAAAAAAATTTCCAAGAAAATTCCGGTGCAAACAACAATGTAGTAACAACAAGAATGGTAAAAATAAAATAAAAACTCATTGATGTTGTTTAAGCTCGGACTGAAATATCCTAATAATTTCAAAATGCCCAAGTGAGTTTAGAGAATTCAGAAAGCCGAGCCAGTAGTTTAGATAAGAAGGTAGAAGATTGAAGGAATGATAAAAACCTGACTAATCTATTAGATTAGTCCCATTTCAATGGGACAAGGATTATAATGTAAAAATTGTGGCTCTATCTAGATAATTTTTGTTTTTTTTAGATTAATTTATCGATATTTACAACTGTAATAATATTACAACAAGTAAATCTGCTGATATGAACATATGACAAGGAAAAACCACTTGTGGAGAAACTATCCATCGATAGCACTCCAATTAAGTTCTATAGTAGAAGGTCTCGAGGCCATCTTCTTTTCAGACACCTCGGAGGGTTATCGGGAATATTATGAGAAGCAGGATGAGAGACTAGCGGATTCAAGTCTGTATGGAGCTTTTCATGGAAGGATAGGTATCTAGTTTGGGCCAAATCAGCAACATATGGGATATTAAGATCATGATGGATGAGTTTGTTTGACATAATAAGGAGCATTGAGGATTTTACGGAGGATTTTGGATTGTAAGGATTGGATAAGAGATTAATTGGATGGTTAAGTAGAGCCTCAAAGTTCAGCTACGTATGTCCAAATAGGTCTGATAACTGTCATGTAAATGAGTCTTTGGTAATTAATTGGGAGTTTAGAGCGTTCGTCCAGTAATGTTGAAGTAGGCGAAAACGTCGAGCAGTTTCTTGTCTTTTCATTCTTGTAAGAGGAATATTTAAATTTAAGTTTAAAATATATATATATATATATATATATATACTTGATTTTTATATATATATATATGATATGATATAGATATATATGAGATATGATATATATATATATATATATATGCATGGATTTTTCAAAACATTGTCAGAATTGAAATCATATCTTTGAGATTTGTGATCCGATAAATTATACATCATACTTTCCTTGGATGAAAAATGTTTAGTCATATGTAATATGAATTGCTATTTGGTGCAAGGTAATATGCTTACTCAGTGAACATTTTGCATGATTATACACACTGCCAAGGAACACAGGTGCAATAGATTCTTTTAATTTAAGTGTTATACAAAAAATAATGTTTGTGATTTGGGATTTTTCTATCCTTTCTAATTATCTAAGTCATACATGGGTTATTTCTGGATAAGAATGTGTATTATCAGTAAACAATTAATTCTTGATATTAATGGCATTTCATATTAATGACTGCTCAATCAAGGCTATGAGTAACAAGAAGCGCTGGAGAGAGAAATATTAGAAAATCAACTTTTTATAAATATGCCTCACGTCGTAGTAAATTATAGAAATCGTATATTTTTCCACGTTCTGAGAAATTTACTTGTTTTGGACCATAAGGAAAAACTCCAAGCAGCTTACGGGTAGCAGAGCTAGATTAAAAATTGTTCAGTAACACGTTTCTTGGGAAGCATTTGTTACTCCCTTTAAAATAGTGCTACCTGTCGGGCTAGGGAGGTTGGGCATAGCAGGTTGAAGAACCACAACTTACTCCTCATATGATCTTAAAAGATATTAAAATAATTCCAAAAATCTTTAATTTGGTGTACTATAATAATTAGTAATATAAGGATAGTAAAGGAAGTTCATGAAGTACAAAATTCATTCATTGCGACATATAGATACAAAACAAAAACATGTACCACTACAACCATGAAGCCTTGGGTTCAGTATATGATAGGGACTGTACTGTTTCTTGGACAGTGGTTGTGCAGGGAGGTGATTTGTTCTAGATCACGCTCAACCACAAGGTTTTCAACCTAATTTGGGTACCCTTCGGCTGCTAACATATTAAATAAATGTCTTCCAGCAGCGGAATTCGAATCCAGGACCTTCTGCACAGAAACTCAGCACTCTACCACTGATCCACTCTGCTCTCTTACATAGAGATAATATCAATGAGAAATTTAATTGATATAAATATGTATGTAATGTATAGACATACACTTGGTAAGTGATTGATCCACTCTGTTTCAAACTTCAGCTGGCCACCATGACTAAGACATTTCTGCCCGGACGTGCTCCTGAGGAAGACTATTGGATTATCCTGCGGGCGATTGTCCTCCAGGGACCTTCCTTAATGGCCTTCGCTTATTGACCCGCATTAAATCAAGTTAGCTCCTGTGATCAGGCACAGTACATCACCGCCCTAGCAAATTGCATTCTAGTCCCTCAACAGCGTTCATGTTTGTAAACAGTAGTTCAAATATTGTCCATTGAGATCGATTTTCATGCTTACACACCTGCCAAGGAACACAGGTGAAACAGATTCTTTTAATTTAAGTGTTATACAAAAATTTTTGTGATTTGGGATTTTACTATCCTTTGTAGTAAGTCAGGAAGTAACATTACAGATAGTTGATTTATAGTGATCTCTATTCTTGGAGTATGATTATAAAAAGCCACCAAAGCATTTGCGGTATAAAGATCATCTTTTCTCCCCAGAAATAATATTTAAAAAATACGCTTTCTAAAATGTATTTGAAACATTTTTTGTGATAAAAATAATCCAAAAGTTGAATTTTTTAATATGTTATTGTGTTTTACAATAAAAGCATTTATTTCTGAGACCATAACATATGTGATCTTACGATGTCTCACCTCATTCCTTTGAACATGTGTAAGTGCGTAATAAGGAACTATTTTTTATGGTTCGGAGGTACATTGTTGTTGAATAAAAGCCACACTTCGAAGTGTGGAGCTAGTTTAATAGCAGCAATCTTGAACAGTATTTATTATTTATTATTTATTTGTTATATATTTATTTATTATCGTTTTGGACAAATAATCAATGTAATAAATTCACAACATGTATAAAGGTTTACTGCCAGGCAAGAAATGATGTAGATTGATTAAATTTATAGCTATTTTAGCTAGCTGAGTGAGATACGCTACTGGTTCAGCTCCGAAGTTAGCGGGTTCCGTACAATGTGCTTCTAGGAGGATCCTTAAACTATTGAACTTTCCAATCTCCAGTCGATAGACCACCCGTGAGCTAGGGTGCAGAGTAATAGTGATTCCCTGGAAAATACAAATAATTCTTACCGTGAAGTCAAGCATCCACTAATTATTCGATCATTATAGTATATTCCATGTCTATATTATACAAAGCATAGTTCGTCAGAATTGTTTTGGAGACAGCGCTTCCCTGAACCACACCATGTCTGGTTGATTAACTTTGTTTGTGATATCTCAGTTGGATTAGGGTGGAGTGAACAAGTTTTTAAGTGTCTCGGTTCGGCAAAGGTTTCTGTTGTATGGTTCTAAGCGAACTTTTTTATAAAGAGAAAAAAAACAATAATAGAAATTCTATTAATTTTTCTGGCGGAGGGAAGTCCTATCCTATCCTATCCTATATAGGCTGGTAAAGCTTTTTGCCATTTGAGGTGGTTGTAGGTTGATGCCGGCTTGATGAAATCATTGGAATATTTAGGTTAATTTTGCACATATATGTCTCATCTAAGAAGCTGTTCCGAAAATTGTACTACTTCAAAAATTATGTACTTTTAAGTCTAATGTCGAATAAATATCTAACATTATAAATTCAGTTCAGGAATATGTTCCAAGCCGACTGTCAAAATACAATTGTTATCGAGAGATTCATTTTAATGAATAATAAACCCTAGACTATGGAAACAAACAAAAAAATACCTGTATCAGTTCAACCCAGGGAGGGTCTTGAGTTCAGTAAGTGGTAGAAACTGTAATGTTTCTTGGACAAAAGTAGCGCAGAGAGGTGATTTGTCCAAGATCACAATCGACCGCCGTCAGATTCCCTCCCCCCCAATCTATAATGCCCACTTTATAGGACCCTAGATCCCATAGGATCCATCTCCGGCCGCTAAATAATAGTCCGCGGATTATTATTAGTCTGCCAGGAGCGGGATTAAAACCCAGCATGGGACTTTCAGCTCGGCAACTCAGAGCTCTAACACTCAGCCATCCCGCATCCTGTGAAAACGCACATTCTAAATTGAAAAATTTACAAATAAAACTTCAGATAGTAAAACTTTATGAACATTATATACTATCTCAAAAATAACTATATTTTAAAACCTTTATGAATCACCGTATACTGTAGCATATTATGGAATTAAAAATATTTAGTCATTGTACAGTCAATAAGAAATATCGCCTCCTTTCTTTATTCATCTGTACGAATTCTGGATTGAGTTTAAGTCTTTCAAGTAGTCATTTTTAACTCGTTTGTTAAGACATAAAGTTGAAAATATACCAACCTTGTAGCTTTTATCCTGTAATCTATTGAATAATTAAAATACAATCTGAACTATTAAATTAAGACCATTCATGTCTTTGTACATATTCTATGTATCTTTTTGGCTTTCACTCTTTCATTTTAGTTTACGATTTTTTTTTTACTTAATAATTTCATCTCTTATATAATTCTCTGAAAACTTAAATTGTACTACAGTCGTTACAAAAATTCAATATATCTTCTCAAATTTTCATTTCAAAAATTCAATATATCTTCTCAAATTTCAACTAGCGTCGGGTGAACTTTATTAATTTTTTTTTTAAAAATTATTATTACTTGATATTAATAATTGAAATTTTTGTGTGATACGTATTCATCACACGACAGTTATCCAATTGCCATAGAATACGTCTTATCTTATTCTAATTTTATTTTCAATTTCGGTTCCAGACGAATCATCTCAAACTTTATTATACGATGAGGAATTACTTTGCTATCCTAGTGTAAATTAATAAGCATACAATAGTTATGTTCTATTATATTCTAACAAGTACTCACAACTTTTTTGATCGATTTAGAATCTGGATCAACATATCGGAAGCTTTTTCCAGAGAGAACTGTGTAAAGAAACGGTTTCTTTCCATGCTGGCTGGCAACAAGCTTTTTGTGTTTGACGATGAAATCCATGTAATCCATTATTACTAAAAATTCCTGTGTTGCTATCTTGTCATACAATAAGCTGCAGAATGTTTATGTTAAATATATAAATGTTACTGGAGCATTTGGAATAAAAATTTGAAAATTAAATATGACTACACATGAAAATGGGTACCTAGCAGTGAAATGCCTCCCGTGCTCCAGCCAATGGTGGTACACGAGATCTCTCACCTGCATCCTCATGTGGTGGAGCACTGTCAGCCAGGCCAGGATTCCCCAAATCCCATCTTTTTCTATCAAATGGGAAGAACCCAACCTAAAAGTCAAAAACAAAAAACATTTTGTACATTAAGATACTTGGTCTCCTTACAGCATATTAAAGGATTAGTGTCTTGGCAACCTTGTAACTACTGCGGCACCGATTCGAATCCGACCTATGTTGTTAAAATATATTTGTGACCCCACAGAATGAATTCCCGTAATGTAGCAAATAGTCATTTTTGCCATTTTAGGAATAAGAATCGACGTTAAACCACAGTAAAAATATAAATCGGATGCACAACTTAATTTTTTGTTTTAGTCCAGAAGACCTAGACAATGAAGGAATTCCTTGAATAGGTTGTCTGAAAAAAGTTTAAACTTTATAAATATCGACTTGTGTAATCGTTATTTAAGGCAAAAAAAATGCATTATGTGTTTATTTTAAAAATATCATCATTTTTTTTTTTATTCGGCGCTACGACCCTTGTTGTCGAGTCTTGGCCTGCTCCAGCATCGACCGCCAGTTTTCTCCGTCAAGTACTGCCAATCTCCAATTTCGGACATCCAACGTGGTCCGGGCGTCCGAAGCTACGCAGTCCTCCTACGGAAGACGTGGTCGGCCTGCTCTTCTCACACCATACATTCGCTCCTTGAGGACTTTGTCAGGGATTTCATCTTGCCCCTTCCTGATCACATGTCCGGCCCACCCCAGTCTTGCCAACTTCATAAACTGTATTCCGTCCAGGTCCTTATAAAGTAGTGTCAGTTCATTCATGTCATGTTCAGTTCAGGACCGACGCCTCCACTCTCCATTCACCAAAACTGGACCGTATACTCCTGAGGACTCTCCTTTCGAATCTCAATAGTGAGACTTCGTGTGCTTGGGCCAGGGTCCTGTTTTCTGAGGCATATGTGAGAACTGGTCGGATGAGAGTTATCTTAGAGGTTTTGGACAGGAGACCACCGCGTAGATGCTTATGGAGACCAAAATAGCAGCGATTAGCGGTTATAATCTGCTTCTCGACTTCTGCCCCAATATCATTATCATAAATGAATAAATAAATATCATCATAAGAAATGAAATTTAATAATCCTGGAGAACAATAGCTCTTTAGAATAACACAGAAATAAAATGTGTGTGGGGCAGTGTTGCTCAACAATGGTTAAAAAAGAGGGTTTCAAATGAAGATACTGTTGGTTCCTAACGAATGGCAGGAAGCATTCAGTTTCAGAGCAGGCAACTAAGAAAGACTTGTCAAACTGAGCAGTTTCGTCCAGGTCGAACTGGAATGACGCTCACCTGAGACTGACTCTCTTGTGTGCCATAAAACCATAGGCAAAGTAGCAGATAGAGGGAACTAGGATCGAGTAGAAAGAGCTACGCAGTCCTCCTACGGTAGATATAATTCGACCAACATTTTGAGGACTATATCATTTCTATTATAGTTTTATCGAAAATATTGTATTTGAAATAATATAGTTCTATTATAAAAGGTTGAGAGTGTCGGAATTTAACATGGCCTTCTTGAGGATAATCTCGGAGCATCTGCTTTTGTTTATTTCTTTCTGTAGTTTAAAATTAATGTGATATGATAATATCAATAAAGTTAAATACAGTGCTTAGGTCTTCAGGATGAGGTAGTTTTCTCTAAAAGGGTGAGAGGGAAGCAACGACGTACACTGCACGGTTGAAGAATATTGAAACCATGAAAGAGAAATGAAAAACAATGAAAGAGTTTGATTGTTATGGAGTTTATTATGGAGGATATTATAGTTTTTTTTTTAAATTTATTTATTGATATTTACAACTGTATTACAACAATACAACAATAGTAAATAGAATAAGCTACACATAATGACATGAAAATGAAAAGTAGAGAAACTACCCACTGGTAGAACTCAAATCAAAGTTCAACTAAGAAGGTCACGTGGCCATCTTCTTTTCAGACACCTCGGACGATTATCGGGAATTGAAGAGGAAGCTAGGTTTGAAACTAGAGGGTTTGAGTGGTAATGAAGTTTGGTATGAAATGACAGATACCGGGTTCGAGCCAAATCAGCAACGATAGGGACATTAAGGTCGTTATGGATGACTTTATTCTTAACAAAATAAGGAGCATTGAGGATTTTACGAAGGACTTTGGATTGTAAGGATTGGATATGAGAGGAATTTGGTGGCTTAGTGGAGCCCCAAAGCTCTACTCCGTAAGTCCAAATAGGTCGTATGATGGTCATGTAGATGAGTCTTTTGTAGTTAATAGGGAGCTTAGAGTGTTTGTCTAGTGTTGAAGTAGTCTGAAACGTCGAGCGGTTTCTAGTCTTTTCAGTCTTGATTCCAGATTAATCGTTTGTCGAGGTGCAACCCTAAGTATCGGATCTGTTCTACAGGCACCAGTGGGATATTATTAAAAGATACTGAAGGGCAGGAAATCATTGGTTTACGACGTAAGGTAAAAGTGATTTGATGCGATTTTTGAGAATTTATTTTAATTCTCCAGTTTTGACACCATTTTTCAAGATCAATGATATGGGATTGGAGGCTTTGGGATGCAATAACTGGATTGGTGTTGACTGATAATACACAAGTGCTAAGGATAGTATAAAGATGAATTGGGATGTCAGCTGTATAAAGGATTGGGTCAAGGATACTACCTTGAGAAACACCAGCAGATTGGGAAAAGAGGGATAAATAGACATTATTATGGTTTACTAGAAAAGTTCTATTTGTGAGATAGGATTGAAGGATGAGAAAGTATGTAGGGGGTAGGAATTTATAGAGTTCGTAGAGCAAGACCGGATGCCAGACTCGGTCAAAAGCCTGTTCCACATCAAGAAAGACGCCCAAACAATATGATCCACGTTCTAATGCAGAGGAGACTACATCTACCACACGATGACATTGCTGAATGGTGAAGGGGGATGCTCGGAATCCAAACTGGTGATCTGGTATTATGTGATTTGCATCAAGGATGGGGTACAATCGTTTAAGGATGAGTTTTTCTAGGATTTTACCCATGCAAGGTAAAAGAGAGATAGGACGGTAAGATGATGGGTATTCTGGGTTTTTTTCTAGGTTTGGATATCATTTTTAAAATGGATAATTTCCAGAGGTCAGGAAAATATGTGGAGCGGAGTACAACATTATATATATTGGTAAGGAATAGAATGGCTTTTCTAGGAAGGTGTTTTAAGATATGAATTGTGATGAGGTCGTGCCCAGGAGCTTTTTGGGAAAGTAATCTGTGAATAATGTTGGATATTTCTGAAGGATGGAATGCTTTGGGTGGAAGGGACATTTGGAGGGGAACATCTAACGCTTCTTTTATATATTCAATGTGAGTTGGGCTAATGATATCAGGATGTGGACGAAAGATTTTGGAAAGGTATTGGCCAAATATCTGTGATTTTTCTCCTTCATATCTAGTCCAGTTATTTGATTCAGTAAGGAGTGGATGATTGAATTCTTTGAACTTTAGGAGTTTTTTTGGTGGTCATCCATAATGTTTGTCGGTAGTTGTAAGATGTTCAGTCTTGCTCTGCGTTTTTCTCTTAATAAGATACGAATATGCTGTGGCAAATCAGTCAGCTGATAGTTATTAATTGTATGATTTGTGATGTTATCATGTAAACTGATTCTGATTGATTTTGTAACTTTTTCTATGGCTGTATAAATGTCTTGTTTTGTCTTAAGTGAAATTTTTAAGTCCAGTTTGTCCAAGTCATAAAAAAAAAAAAATCGTCGCAGTTGACACCTCCTGTAATCAATGTGGGAGGGGAAGGCTTGGGAGCGAAACTTGAGGGCAAGAAAAGGAGGACTGGACTATGATCTGATGAATGGTCTTACAAGGATTCAATATTGGCTTGTGCGGGGGCAATCTGGGATGTATCAAATATGTCAAGGATATCGGGACGTTTTTTCGAGGGATGTAGGCCAATAGAAAGGATTTTTTGGGGCTAGGAGCTCTTTGAGGATGCAAGAGAAGATTGAATAATTCCACGGGAGTTGGATATTCAACAACCACATCGTTGGTGTTTGGCATTGTAGTCTCCTCCAGCAATGAAACGCGGTCCAAAAGATCGGAATAGGGAATCTAAATGGTTATGAGAGATGGAACTACCGGGAGGACAGTATACAGCTGAAAGTGTGATATGGAAAGGGCGAGATGTTATGGATACTGATGTTGATTGAATAGCATCAGTTGGAGTGGAAGGAACAAGGGAATGAGATAGAGTTTTGTGAATGAGAATGCAGAATCCAGCATGTGAAGTGTTGTCTGGGTTGTCTGATCTATAAGTGATGTAGTCCTGTATATAGAAATGTTTACGTTGAGTGAAGTGAGTTTCAGTCAGCAAAGCTATACCTATTTGTTTGTCATGAAGAAATATGTCTAGTTTGTCACGGTGATTGATTAGTTGATTTGCATTCCACAAAAGGATAGTTAAGGGCTTTATACTCATCGTGGGAGATTATGTGGAACTTCGGTAAGAAGTCTTGTGAGTAGGAAGATGAGTGGTTTGATGGTGTCCTGAAGATCTCTCAGGAAGGAAGATAGGATAAAGTTTATGTCTGTTGGATGGTGGACTGGATATATATCTGCACGTTGGATATACAAGATATATATAAATAATTAAAAATAAGATCTTAATCCTATAAATTTCCATAAATCCTGTATTAAACATAATTAAATTAAATTTTAAAAAATTATTGTCTCTCGTGGGATTCGATCGGGGGATCGGAAGGTCCACGTACCAAGCCTTGGCATTAAACTTGCTGTGGCGACTATGCTAAGTCCTGTAAGGATTAGTTGCCACGTTGCTGCCTTAGCAAACGCCCTCCAGTTAATTAATGTCTATTTATAATAGTCACTCACCTCACAATCCTTGATTAATATAGGTTCAAATTGTTAATAAACTATCTTCCTACACATTTTCAGTTTTAGCTGTTCAATTGTTCATGTATAAATAGTACCAAATGCGGAGCGTTAATAACAGTGAACTGCGTATGCGGCCATGACACTTGATACTCGATATTATAGTTATGGGGGATATTATTGTAGACAGTCAAAGACTTTAGAAACGTCGAGGAGAATAAGAATGGTGAATTCTAATATTTTATGAGTTTTTAGATTTCAATGAATGACTGGAGTTACCATGTAACAGATAAGCATTATAACTTGGTGTAATGTTTTTAAATAATGTAATTCGACTTTTATTGTAACCAAATAACATTTTGGAGTCGGTTACCTACTTACCCATAATGATCATCTCCACCAAATGAAACTTGATTTTTCTTGATTAGATCACTTATGTAAGCCCAGTTAAGGGAAGTTTCGTACAACGGCTTATCCATACTTTCTACAACGCTGGAAAAATCAAAGAAAATAAAACAGTTCAATAGTTTCTTTACACATAATAGACAAGTTAACGTTAAAATGTTGACTTATTAACTAAACCTGTCTAAAGCTTTTGATGTGGTAAAGCTCCTTGCGAATCCCTTGATCCCTTGTACCTGGAAGTATGTTATGCAATGCAGATGCTTCGCTAGTATGGCTAAGGAATCGCTTGAATTCACGTGGTATCCTCTTTTACCCATCACCATTACCCTGTCCTGCGAGTATAATGATGAATTAATAAAAAGATGTTTTACATTACGAAATCGAATTGAAAATATTATTATATAATTACTCCAAGAGTATCGAGGGCAAAGCCTGCGTGGTAATTACTCGTCCTTAGCCCTTGGACCAGAGTCTTAGCATTCCTTGGGGTTGGATATCCTGTCACGAAACATTCTTTGGGAGTCGCGTTTACAACAGTACTCGGGCAGGCACCAAGGTCGTACTCCAGAACTTCAACAGCGAATGGACCAGCAGCTTGCAAAGAAAAGGAATAATGTCATTTTTACACCCAGTAGCCCGTAACAATATGGAAAAAAAAATGTTACATCAACAACTTGCGATAAAATCCTAACGATTTCTCAAACTTGTCTAATATTAATTACAAACTAAGGAAATTTGTTAACCAAAAATAATTAAAGGAAAATAAAATGTTTATAAAACAGCTAAAATTATTTTAATTGCAATAATTAGAGTGAATTTATTTTAAATGACTGCTCAATAACTACTATGGTGACTTTTTCGAAGAAAAAATGTGTTTAAAACTACTGTGCACCGAGAAATAAGTGTTCTTTTTATTATTCGACTATTTACTAAATTGACCATTTTCCAATCTGCGTCACATCAACTCTCTTTGAAATGGAAGACTTGTGTCTAATAGAAAGAATTTATATTGATAAAAAAATCACTCACCTCCATTCATGCAATCAACTAAAATCCTCTTAGTTGTGCTATCGATTTCGTCCCCACATAATAATTTTCTTATTCTATCGTAATCAAATATGGTTTTTAAGTAGTCGGCGTAAATCCTTACTGCGTTAACGACAGTCACGCTCATCAAGTGATTTTCGATCTAAAAATAAAATAATACAAATTGTTAATCCTTCTTGAAAACTTATATTAAAGATTAAACTGATAAATACTTAATAGCACTACTAGAGAGGGCAGCAAAGTAAGAAATGATTAGACAGCAGTGCCCTTTGAAATACAAAAAGATTACAATAATTAAAGACAAGATAATTAAAATTAATTTTTCGATTAAAAAGATGTCCGAACAGAAGTAACTCCTATACCTTTTATTTTACCTTACTTAACATACAGATTGATCTATAACGGTAGCAGTTACCGACGAAATATTATTCAACGAGTAATTTTTATGGTGATTTCTAGTGTTTTTATTTTCTAAAAAAACTGAAATTGATAAAATTATTGGGCTGGCCGTTATTAGGAAAAATAGCAAACATGTTAATAAAGATAATGAAATTATCATAACATTACAGTTTATGATCACTTGCTAATACAGTTTATGATCACTTGCTTGTGAAACCTATACGATAGGCGAAAGGAGCGGAGTGGCTCAGTGGTATAGTACTGTTGCCATGCCGGAAATCCTGGTTCAAATTCCGCTGCAGGCCAAGACTTTGATCATTTTGTCGATGTCAATTTTGTCTTGTTTGTTGTTAGTCTGTTTTCAGCCGCAGATGGAGCTTATGGGATCTAGAATCCCCTGGGGCTCACCCAGCCTTTATATAATATTATAAAAAAAGGGTACCCAAATTAAGGGGGAGAGGAATCTGGCGGTTGAGCATGATCTAGGACGTCACCTCCTTGCAGAACCGTGGTCCATGAAACAGTACAGTCTCCATCATGTACTGAAACCCAGACCCATTCATGGGTTGAAGTGGTTCAGGTTTTTTTGTTGTTGTTTTTTTATACGATAGGCAAACCAGATTTTAATGAGGAGATAAACAAACCAGCCTGGTTTGATTATGTAGAAAAAGATTTACAAGAGATGGGGTTACTTGTAAGGATCAACAATGCAACCATCTCAGGATGAAACTAAATGCCCTTCAGGGTTTCCAGGAAAAACCAAAGCTAATGTCGGGAAAGAAATAGAGGGAAGAAAGAAATGAGCAACACCAGCAACGTATGAAGGAACACTGGGCAAATATTAAGGACGAAAGGATCTAGGGGACAGGTTATATGGCGTGGTCCACAGTAGGCCAATGCGAAAATAGGTAATAAAACCTAAATTTTTAAATCTTAATGGGAATTTTCAATCATTACTGGAAACAAAAAAAAAAAATCGTATAAAAACCCATTCCATGTATATCATATGGGATTGAGCTAGCAGAAATCAGAAGATGAAGGAGTACTCTAGACATAATCTTCATTTGAGGCAATTACTCGGAATAGCATGTGCATGTAATTCGTATGTATTCGTGAATATCAATGCAGGCTATGACCCCTAGGACAGACTAGATCTATTGGAGACCATGACTTAGCTGGTGAGATTTTAAAAGGCGTGTTCAAGTTGAAACAGGGTGATGTACTCTCGCCAGTGATGGTCTGTATATCTCTTGAGAATATAATAAAAAAAAATATGTATATTTGTTAATACAATATGACATTCAATACTGGGTACCCTGAAGATTACCTAAATCTTAGGCCGAAACGTTGGCACACTTAAAAAATAAGTTCTGCTTATTTTGTGTCATCTTTTACTGCATCCCCTGACTAATTCAATTCGTTATATATATATATATATATATATATATATATATATATATATATATATATATATATATATATATATATATATTGTTATGGTCACAGAGAGGAAGACGGAAACAAGGGATTAACGTCTTAAGCCGTCGGCGGGAGAAGTTAAGATTGGATTAGAACCTTCTCGAACACCTCCTTTTGTCGGAAGAGATCAAGAAGGCTCTCGACATCCCCAGAACAGTCTTCCCCTACTTCCGTGTTCTAGAATGTTCGGCCTTGCCTATTTAAATGCCCCTATCACCTCGAGCGAGTCAGTCGGAGAGCAGACCAGGCGCTGTGAAGAACTGTAATAAGTGAGTGTCAGTGTAATAAACCGTGTCAGTGTATTAATGTTTGTAAGTTTAATTAGTGAACTGTAAGTGTGAATTAATAATAGTTAAGTAGGTTAAGTAGTGGTTGTAATTTTATAGTATTTGTGCAAGCTTATGTAAATAGTTAAGTCATTTAGAATTAGTAATATCTTATATTATTGTAATAATTAAATAGGCCTAGATGATAAATATTTAGAATATTGTTACGGGCTACTGGGTATTAAAATGAATTAAACAATGCCTTAATTAAAGATACTAATATTTATTTACAAAAGTGATAAAAGAATACAATTAAACTATTATAATGCAATTGGGAAAAACCACAATGCAAAGCCTTATGTTTCAAAAAATACACCTACTTACCAGTCGACGTTTCGCCTATTCAGGCATTATCAAGACACCAAAATCAAAAAGGGTTATGTGAATCGCATCTCGAAGAAAAAGGTGCAATACATCCCAACGATCAACAGCCCAAACAGGCTCCAAACATGAGACAGCACCCCACCACCAAGACGTTCAACATACAACTGCCTTGCTTTTTTTGAGTTTTTGGCTCTATTTTAGTGAATACAATTAAACTATTAACAATTACTAACAAAGAAACTAAACAAAGAAATTACTAAAAAATAGATTATTAACTGAAATAAATTTACAATAGCAATATTTTAGATATTTATAATCTAGGCCTAACTTCTATTTAATTATTACAATAATATAAGATATTATTATTACTAAATAGCTCAACTATTTACATAGGCTTGTACAAAGCACATGAAATTACAACTGCTACTTAACTAATTAATAACTACTAATTAACACTTACAGTTCACTAATTAAAGTCCACCGACCGTAAGAATGTCTGAATATAACAAACTGTCACTGACTTATTACACTCACAAACTGTCACTTATCACTTATCACACTGGCTTATCACTGTTTGCGATGTTAACTGTACCGCGTACTTTAACACTCTGACTCTACTCGCGCCGAGCTCCTGTTTATATACAGAATGACAGATCTAGATCATACGCGACGGATCGCGAAGTTTCCGGAAAGGCCCTCTTTCATCTCTGCCGACAAGGGGGCTTTGTTCTCTTCCAGGAATCGCCAATTCCCGCGCTCGTAACAATATTGTTATTGTAAATTGATATTAGTCTAATAGTTTAATTGTATTCTTTTCGTCACTTGTTAGTATCTTGAATTAAGGAATAGTTTAATTCATTTTTAACACCCAGTAGCCCGTAACAATATATATATATATATATATATATATATATATATATATATATATATATATATATATATATATATATATATATAACTTAAGCACTTCACCTCACAAAACATAAACAAAAGAATAAGTAGGAAGATAAACAACACACTTGACGGCTGGTTAAACACTGACTTTATTGCCATCTTGAACCTCTATTTATAGATTCCAACAGCTGTTTACAATGCCAGCTTGATTAGCGACTTTGCGATCATCGTCTTGTCTTAACTACCCCTGCCAGTTTACGAACATCCTCGTAAACTCAAAACAAAAATTGCAGAGAAAGAGCACACAAACAAAAGAAATTATCAATTACATGAATCATATTCTACTTACATAAAAATAAAAATAAAATACCTTACTACTAGCTTAATCTACATTACTATCATTCGTAATTAAGAAAAAATATTTATATACAAATAAGTTACTTTACAAAAACTATTTATAAAAGAAATGAAAATCCCCTGTTCCACTACACCTCCAAAAGTACGAAATAAAGTACACGGTTATGGGCTGGCTTCCCCTGCTGGAATCTTGAGCTGTTCGATATGAACTGTCCTATGTTTTCTTGGCTCAGCCACATTCTGAATAGTGACTAGGTTATGCTCTCTGATAGCAATCACTCTGAATGGACCCTCGTACCTCAGAACCTCCTTTGCACGATTCGATATAATTTTTTTGTACACAATTGTACCGATTTTAATATCTCCCATTATGTCCTTCACGCCCTCGTTTTCCCGCGCCACTCTCCTACTCTTTTCCGCTACCATCCGGCCATGTGCTTTCCCCCACATTTTCTCGAGATCTACTCTATTTATGGCTAGTTGTTCTGCCATGTTTTCGTCTACAACCGTATCCCCCTCGTCTCTTCTTCGCGCTCGCAATCCAAAAAGGGCCTCGAACGGGGAAAATCCGGTGGACATGTGTATGGAATGGTTGTACGCTGCTATGGCTCGGGGCATCGCCTCATCTGCTTCCAACCCTTTATCTGCGTGGAATACTCGGAGATGTTCTCCCAAGGTATTATGGAGCCTTTCGATTCCCCCCCTACTTTTAGGATGTCCGGGCGTATTCCAGTGCCATGTAATTCCTAGCCGTTTCATCTCCTGTCGCAAGTACGCGTTATCGAATTCCCTGCCCCCATCCGAGGAGATCGTATTTGGCACCCCATAGAATTGGAACCATGTTTGAAGGGCGCTATTCACCGCCGCTGCCGATTTCTCCTTCACTGGGTGGGCTATGGCCGTTTTGCTGAATGTGTCCACTATTGTTACCCATTTAAACCCTCTCCACGTAAAGGTGTCTACTTGAAGATCTGTCGATGGCATCGTAGGCGTCATCGTCTCGGTTTGTAATCCTACGGGAGGATGGCGGTCATACTTAGCCGTATGACAAATGTGGCAGTTCCTTATTATCTCCTCTACTGTCTTCCGCATCCATATCCAATAATACTTTCTTTTTAGTGCCGCCAACGTCTCATTGATTCCCCGGTGGTTCGTCTTCCCTTGATGGTACGCCATCGTTACATCCTTTTGCTGTTCTTGATCGCGAATGGTCTCTACCATAGATCGGCATCGGATAAACGTCCTGTCTATCCCAATTTTTTCGAATCTCCACAAGTTACGTATCTTGTCCCACACCGTCGCATTGCCAACATACAGATAGTGGGTCGCACCTGCTTTAGAGGCGTCCTTTAACGCTCGGCAGATTTGCTCTTCCTGGACTCCAGGTTGGGACCAAATAGTAACAATATTATGCCTCTCGTATCTGGAAAATTCAGTTTTCAGTAAACCCGTGGTCTTTGTTTTCCATATTATCTGCCGAGTCTTATCGTTTATTATCTCATCTACCTCCTCCATCTCAGTCGATCTCTCGTCTTGTGATTCCTCCTGGTCTGGAGATTCCCCGTTGTCCCGGCGGTCTGTTTCTTCTTCTCCTTCCACATCTGGCGTCCATTCCCGTTCGAAACTCTGGAGCTCCCCGGAAGGTCCCCCTTCACCTGATTCGATAGCGTTGACCTGCAGGGCACGAGATAACCAATCTGCCACCACATTATCTTTTCCCGGCTTGTATGCTATTTCGATATTGTATTGGCTCAAGATCTCCTTCCAACGCGTCACCCTAGCCGACGATTCTTTCAAATTACCCACCCACAGAAGTGGCCTGTGATCGGTATGAACTTTGAACCGCTTTCCAAATTTATAGGGCCGGAAGTGTTGGACTGCCCATACAATCCCTAATAACTCTCTCTCGAGCGCGCTATATCGGGTCTCCGCGTCTGTAAGCCTTCTGCTTGCGTATGCCACAGGCCGTTCCCCCTTATCATAATCCTGTGACAAAACCGCCCCCAGTGCATATTCACTAGCGTCGGTGGTGATCGCAAATGGTTTTGAAAAATTAGGGAATGCGAGGACCGGTTCCGATTGTAGCCAACACATGCATTTCCTGATATTCCCCTCGATCTCTGGAGTAATCCGAATTGTGCGTTCCTTCCTTAACAGTGCATTCAGAGGACTCAGATGCTCGGCCATCTCTGGGACGAATCGACGATAATAATTTAGGGTTCCTAGCAATCTCCTGATTCCCTTGATATCGGTGGGCATCGCCATTTTCCCTATGGCTTCCTCCTTCTTACCGTCAGGCCGCACCCCTTCTGCCAATATTGAATGCCCGAGGAAGTTGATTTGCTTTTGCCCCAATATTGATTTTTCCGCTGATAATTTTAGACCAAATTGACGTATTCTGTCAAAGACTCGTTTCAAATCCTCTATATGGTCCAACTCCGTCTTACTAAAAACGAGGAGATCATCCATATAGACCTGGCACATGTTTTCATCTAAGCCCCTCAAGAACTCGTCCGTCAGCCTCTGAAACGTTATCGGCGCATTTTTTAAACCGAATGGCATACGGGTAAACTCGTAATGACCCCTTTCAAACGTAAACGCTGTTTTACATTGGTCTCTGGGATGCATGCGAATTTGGTGGTATCCAGATTTCAAATCTAGTGTGCTGAACACGGTTGCTCCACCCAGTCTATCCAAAATGTCCTCTAATCTGGGAATAGGGTATATCTCATCCAACGTATTTTCGTTGAGTTGCCGGAAATCTACCACCACCCTGTAGCGCTCTCTTGGATCCCCGTTAACAGATTTCTTCTTGACTGCCCATAGAGGACTGTTAAAGGGTGATGTGCTGTCAACGATAATACCTTGCCGTTTTAGCTCCGCGATCTCCTCCCTAATATGTTCCCGCAACGCCTGTGGGTACCGCCGCTCATTCACGTAAGTACTCTTCTCAGATTTCAGATGAATTTCATGAACCGTTTCACCCGTCACGCTCAGTGGATCCCCCTCGCGAAAAAAAATATCCCCGTATTCTTTCCTTATGCCCATCCTCCAATCCTTGCCTTGGGTAATTGCACCGACGCACCTCACATCCCTTTTCGCGTTCTCCATCGTTCTATATGTCTTCCTCCCAATTCTAATCACCCATTGACCTTCTACATTACTGAGTTTCGCCCCTAGTTTCCCGAGCACGTCACACCCCAAAATCCCACCATACTCGCGCGGCATGGACTCTACCACATGCAGAGTTGCTACGTCGCCCTTTTTGCCCCATTTACTTAATGCCAGTTCTACTTCCCCATCCACCGTACAGGGACCACTCAAAGTGACTAGCTGACATAAACACTTTCTAATTTCTGGGTCACACTTTCCTTTAAATATAGGGTGCAGACTCTCTCTACCTACTAGAGTACATGAGCTCCCTGTGTCCACAAGACACCTCCACCCCTTGCAAAACTCTATAATAGGCAACCTGTCACACTTCTTTACCATACTATTCACAGAAAATAGGTTGCCCCTCCGTTTACACAATCCTCATTCTTTTCTTATCTGCTCACTACGCCTCCTTGTTCTCCGTAGCTTGCTTCTTCCTCCGGGGGTTCCTCTGCGGCTAGGTTCGCTTCCTTCCGTCTCGGACCCTGAAGCCTCCGAAGATCTCGTCTATTCCGACGATATCCTGTTTCTCCGCCACATTCTTTGAGCATTGATCTCCATATGTTCGCCTCGATCGTGCTCTCGGCGCTTTATATATGGGCATTGTCTGGCCATATGTCCCTCACTGTGGCATTCGAAACACCGCGCACGTGGGCACTGAGCCACCAAATGCCCTATCTTGCCACATTCGTGGCACCTCCTTTCCTCTCTTCTCCCATTCTTCCTCTCCACAATTTGCCTACTTTCTCTAGGTAATTTTTCTCTTCTCCCAAACTCTCCATCTCTTCTTCTTCCCATGTCCTGTCTCACTTTATTCCTTCCTGCCTCGTTCCTCCGGTACGACACTCTTTTCCACCCTGGTTCGATCTCTTCTCTCTCTTCCTCGTCGCGGGCACTCGCATCTACCATGTCCTGTGCGCATTCCATGAATGACCTATCCCTGGGTAATCCGTCTTTCTTTCCAGTATCCCTGGCTAGTTGTACCTTCAGGACTGTTGTCATAAACAACATCCACGCTTCGACCGCACTGGTATTCATTACTTCTCGTAATTGTTCGTTAATCTTATTCAGCTTCACGAGCAGGCCTGCAGCGTACTGACCGTTTGTCTGATTCGCACGTTTCATCTCTCGAAACATCTGCAGCATATCCTCTTCTGGGGCCCATCGCCCCCCTCCATACGCTTTTTTTAGTCTTTCCTTGATTACCTGCCACGAGGTATCCTCATCTGCTTGGATTAGATTTAATACGCTTCTTCTTACCCGTCGTGCTAAGGCTACCCGTAGCCTTTTGGCATCTGCTTCCTCTAAAAAGTCTGCTGCGACCTGGGATTGAATGCCGCTCATAATACCATCCCCGCCCTTGAGGAAATGATTTAGTTCACCCACATCACCGTTAAATTTCTCCAAGTCTGATATCTCCCTTCTTAAATCTTGTGCATTGGCCTTCCTTACCTTCATTTTCTCCAATTCGTTCGTTTCCTGTGCAATTCTGTTTGCTTCCTGGGCAGCTAAGTCTGCCCGCGCCATTGCTAGAGTTGTTGATGGTAATGGCGGAAACTGGGTATTCGCCTGTTCGGGCTGTGATGGCTCTAACGTTAATGTTGCCGGCCTCAGGATTTCTCTTTGTTCATTCATAATGGCAAGACTAGTTATTTTTCAAATTGAGAGAGCAAAAATAAATGTTAAAATGAAAGTAAAATAGATCAATAATGAACTCGCTGTAGTCTTTAGTGTCCTTGAGAAAAAAAATATATTCTCACTGAACTGCTAAAACGTTTTCCCGGGTTTCGGCACCACTTAAGCACTTCACCTCACAAAACATAAACAAAAGAATAAGTAGGAAGATAAACAACACACTTGACGGCTGGTTAAACACTGACTTTATTGCCATCTTGAACCTCTATTTATAGATTGCAACAGCTGTTTACAATGCCAGCTTGATTAGCGACTTTGCGATCATCGTCTTGTCTTAACTTATATATATATATATATTGTCATTTGGGGCTAAAGTAGGTTTCATTTTTTTCTGCTAAAGTTCGCTATATAAACGGAGGTACTTACGCCTTTTTCAAAAAACTATACCAATTAATTATACTATGTAAGTAAGTATTTTGGAAAAGATGAAAAAAAATTACCCAAAATATATGTGATGTTAACTCATCCAATGGAAAATTTATTCCTAATGCAAAACTATATGTTTCCAACTTTTTTGCAACGTCACGAATATCCTTCAAAACTGATTCTGACGCAGTACCTTAAACAATGTTAGTATTTTAAACAAGGTTTTATGTCTAGTTATTCATAAATTAATGAATGACTCTTATATGAACAACTTTCATCTATGTGCACTACTTGTCCTAATCATCACCTACAAAGTTTTAAGAAATACCTAAACAAACAAAAGTTCGACAAATATTAAATGGAGGAGGAACTTAAATATAGTGTTTTCAATATTAAAACATAGATCATACGTTGGACAAACAACACAAAGGAGGGAAATCGAAGCTATTACCCAGAATTTGTTGAAGTCCCTGTGAGATGTTAAACTTAAGGTTAATATTACTAACCCTCAACTGGATTTTAATGATGAGACACGGATAAAAATAAAGTCTGAATAATCATTCGGTTCTGATTAAGGAAGTATTACAGCAATAAAATCCATTAAATGGGAACCCAGAAGCAAATGAAAAACAATCCTAAGTTAGTATATTCATGGGAGGATTGTTTGTAAAATAAGTTGGTAATTGGTGTTTATCTAAATTTCAGTATTAACATATCTTCTCTGCTTAATCTCGTTATTACATATCATCAAATAAATACTTTTCTATAAGAAATCATTTTAAATCTAAATCTACCAATCTGTTGTATTTGGAAAAGATTGGTTGGAATTTATTCTTGCCACAAGTACCTTGCAATGATGTAATCTATATCGATTTTTAAAACTAAATAACAGAAATGATACATAGTATTAATAGCAATTATTAAATGTAACTCACACCCATCTTCAACAAAGTACCTAATCCCGAAGTACCCGTCGGGGCCAGCGGGCATTGAACTGGCCGTCAGAAGGATACCACCGGTGGCCTTCATCTTCTGGACCAAGTAGCACATCGCAGGAGAGGTCAGGATACCGTCCTTCGCTGTTACAATATTTCCAACCTGAGTGACCATTGAGATATATATATAGATGGAGATAGATACATCGCTTCTTCGAAATAACGACATAACTAAAAAATTGACATTTTCGAGTTAAGCCTTCAGTAGCATTATTGTAGCAATTGTATGTGAAGATTATTGGTTGACAAATTTTAATTCAGGAACGACACATCTGATATTCCTATTCCAAGATATTTTTTTTATAAAGTCATATTTTAAGTTGTAACATATTTAAAGTTGAAATCAAAAAGTTTCAAGCTTTTTAAAATTTTTAATGGTCAATAAAAGAATTTCAACACCACCATTGCAAGATGAATGAATGCTTTGCTTTACCAATATCAAATTTTTTTAAAAACTCATATGGAATTTATAAATACCTCTAAAATAGCAATACAATAACTAGAATATATAGATGTAGGTAGCAATAACAATAAGAGGCCCTGAGATGAATTTTGTGAACCGGTTTCCCTCGAATTGAAAGTATCTCTTGTATAAAATATAATTACTCTTGTAGATAACAGGTAACTTGTGATAATATAGTATTATAAACAAACAATACCGATATATAAATACATATATTTAACTACGCTCCGTCATCCTTGACGAATAATGCATACACAAATTCAAATTAGGACAACCAGTTCATGTAGTCCTTAAGGTCATCAAAATATTTTACAAAGATTGTAAGAAAACTACTGAGGGGTACATGATGATACCCGATATGATTCGAAGGGTATTTAATTCCGTCATCTGATATGTCTAGAAAGTGTAGTACGTGGGAATTTTTTTTTTCACAGTTTGCACCACTAACGTATTGAGGATGGTCAAAACAAATTCATCGAAGGCCTCAGTTCGTTAAGAAATGTCAACCCAGCACCCAAACACGTCAACCAGTTCTTCCTCCGTTCACTCCACCTATAGCAGGTTGAATCTTTTCATGACTCAATTGTGTATGGGGACTAAACGTGGATGTTTCACTTCTCCGTCAAAAAGGTAGTCTCTACATATTCATACCAGTCATAGGCATTCACGGTCAACCAAAATCCAATTTTAAGAGGGAAAGATCATGGCATCTGTCTTTTGGAACCCGTCGATTTTATACCCCATGAAACCACAATCATTGCTGGATCATACTGAGAGACACTGAAATGGTTTAAAACAAAATTAAAGACAAAAGTAGGAGAATGCTGACTGGTGGCGTAACCTTACTTTCTGGACGTCACTCGTATGTTAGCTACTAACATGTTTTAGGTTTAATAAATGTACTAGTAAATGTATCGTTACGAATCTAACCAACCTGGAGACCAGCCATGATCGCTATTACCCTGAAGAAGGCTGGTTTGAAATAGTAGCGGCCATCTCCTCCCAATATCCAGGTGCTTTCGTTGAGAATGTCTCTTTTCCGCAGAAGGATCGCACTGATGAAGACTTCGATGAATCCCTTCTGCTGGAATTCCTTCACCTCCCTCCTTACACCACCGCAACCTTCGCCAGCAAGTGTTATTACCATTAAGTCATCAAAATAGGAT
The DNA here is from genome assembly GCA_037127475.1 of Arma custos. Classification (NCBI taxonomy): domain Eukaryota; kingdom Metazoa; phylum Arthropoda; class Insecta; order Hemiptera; family Pentatomidae; genus Arma; species Arma custos. The sequence continues at coordinate 38,615,621 of CM073759.1, forward strand.
TACATTAAATTTTAAATAATGGCGTCAGTTAAACGAACAGAATGTAGAAAACGACTATCATTAAGTCCATCTTTACATAAATAAAACTAGAATTTTAATATTCATTGATGAATCAAATTTTGGTTTACGACGATTACTTGAAAGAAATAAGAATACAACAGGGTTGTACATTAGCTTTATATCGATTTTAATTTAATTAGTTTAAATTTGATTTTAAAAAGGCTCTTGTTTTCGACCGCGAAACGATCTCTACAGTTGTCCTATCTTTTTAACATTATAGCCATGTTTAGTCATATTTTATCAATCTAATATTTTTTGCTTGAAGATGGCAGTTATAAGATTTTAATTATTCTTAAAATTGACATGCCATAAAACTGCAAGTTAAACTTAGCGACTGTTTCACTAGGATGTATTGGATTTAATACCTACGATCTAGGATATCTTATACTTATCTTAAAAGAAGGTTCAAAAAAAAAATCTATAGTCATCGACCGTTTTTTAAGGAAAATTTCTGTGTTTTCCATTCCATTTCAAAGTGTTTTTTTGAAATCACTCAGCGATCTTAAAATGATTGTCAATCAATAGGAGGCTTGAAAGCCATCGCCAAAATACCAATACCTCTTTTTTTGAAACGCGACCCTCGCTTTTCATAATTAATGGTCGAAAGAATTTCCTAACAGGACTGTGAAGTATTATTGTTGTGTTGATTGTGCCTTTCTGATCTGATCCATGGAGAGATCGATTCATTTAAATACTTTCTTCATCGCCTCAATGTGATAATGCTAAATGCAATCTACTTGGTATCTTCCTAAATATATCGCGATATTTTGACGCGAGAGAACTGAAGGCGACAACAGCTGCGTGGAGCAAAGAGGACGTGTAAATTGGATTTGTCACTGCCTCAATCATTTTTTATATTTTAATTCTTTTCTATATTTATATCTTACGCATTCACAAATTAAGATTTATTTTATAATTCATTGATTTACAGTTCTAATTCATTTATATTTCAGTGGAAAATCCTTTGGTAAACACTCCCTAGCTGATGTGTTTTCTGGCTGGGTGCAGAGTGTTGCTGTATATTTCCTACCTCGTATTTGGCAGCTCACTTTCTATTCACGATTTGGCAACTAACTGGACAACTTAAAGAGTGCAATTCTTACACCACCACCCTTCTCCTACAACATGTTAGGAAGCATCTATGTTTCAAGCCGAGTTTTTAAATATAATAGTCACTACGCCAAATACTATCGTATTCGGTAATAGTTACACATGACAATATTAAAAATATTCAAGAGTATAAAAAAATATCGTTACCTGGACTATGATCAAAGTCTTGGCAGATTTTTCCGTTTAGAATATCGATGTTTTGATTTTTCGTGTTGGCCCATGTGTACTTCTTTAAGCAATTTTCGCTCATATCTATAATTTTGTAGTATTTTGCTAGATTGATAATTTTAAAAAATATTTCAAAATTTTGAAATGTTAAACAGATGTTGAATGAATTTTCCCATATAAATTACACAGTTATTATTAATGCCAAATGAGGTAACTTTTGCAAGATTAGGTTATCAAAAATAAGTTGGATTTCCACAAATGTTTCTAATAAGTTTGCGCCAAGAACACTTAGATCGAACCATAAAACAGTTCTATCGCTTGTAGTAACAGTAAAAACATATAGTTCCTCTCGTAGCGTTTAATAAAGTAGTTCAGCAACAAGTAGTTCTATAATAAAAGTAGTAATAATAGATTTAGTTGGAGTAATAGTGAATAGTAGATTTATCGGCTTATTATTAGGTTACTTCATATTAATTCATGACATTTGTATATTAACTCTCTGCCCGGATCATTGGTATTTTTTACCGGTAATCCGTAATTCTTTGTAAAGAATACCGACAATCCAAAATACTAGGGGTAAAAATTACGGGTGATCCGAAAGAATGGGTAAAAATCACGATCCGGGCACAGGGTTAAATATATTCAGAAACGTGTTTTGGTGGTCTCTTAACTCACAAATGAGCCTTCACTTCGAAGGATATTATAAAATTATCTATTAAGGAAAAAAATTCATAAATGTATTAAATTGCAATAATATTTTCTGATAAGCATATGATTCACTTATTTAAATTAGCATCATTCCAGAGAAAATAAAATTATTTATTTGTTGATAACATATTCCTTAAAACTTATAGACAGTGCATGAATATCATTATAACAATCTATCTATACTAGATATGTGTAGAACTATGATAAGACAGTTTATCGACTATTTAATCCTCTTAAAGCCATCAATTCTTCAAGGTTTTTAGTAAAGTGAAAAATGAGTAAGTCGTCACCAAGAACTGAAAAAATAAAAAGCAACAAATTTATCATTAGTTGTGTAGCCTTAAAAAATTGAAGCATAAAATTGCCGTATATTTATATACATAAACTATAACTGAAACAAATTTTCCAACTTTTAATATAAAATTGTATATACCCATTAAATTTATTAAATATTCTATGTAAAACATTTTTAAAGATTTTCCCACGAAGTTGAACATTTTACTTCTTTATATAATTAATATTAATCTTCACTCCGGCCTACAGTAGAAGCTACTGAGTAGCTGGAATGAAATATTGGTGTACTAGTGATCTAGCAATTACCAGCAAATCATTAAAATGATTTCGTGTAAATAAATCTGCTTAGCACCATATTTTGTACTATGTTGTTCAACTCTCTAAAAGACTATCAACTACCTTCTGATCGCGATAAAGCGATACCCAAAGACATTCCAAAGGATCCTTGTGTGACAGATTCCAGTTTTGACTTGAATTAGCCACACACAGAATAACTTCATAGGACAATTTAGGATCTAGACTTAACTAATGAAATCTTTTGACCCTAATTTTCTATACTTACTGACTTATAGGTCTCAACATCTAAAGGGAAAACACCAACAGCAACTAATCTAGTAGGAACTTTAGCTTTCGTAAGTATCATCCTCAACCATTTCTTATAAATATTATCAGACAGTGTGTAGATGTGAGTGCCTTCGATCATAGCCTCCAATGAGTTGGTCTGCCAAAAAAATATAATTTATAAAGAAATATAGATACGAGTAGCTTGTGCAGTGCTGCTGTAAAGTCATAAACAATTTCTTTATTTATAAGATTGATGCATATCCTGTTTATATTTACTAAACTTATGTCATATTTTTTATATTTTACTCCATCCAGGACATAATTTCCAAGTATATAGATGATCAACAAGTACGCCAGTAGCTATAAGATATATACAGCTATTAGCGTATATTATTAATAATTATTCCCTAACAATTTCGTACTTATTATTCACAGAGAACTCAGTGTCTCAGAATAAAGACATTTTTTTCATTTAATTTATATTTTGAGTATCATATAAATCAACTGCAGATCATAATTATTCAACTAATTTCATAATTTTTTTAACCAATTTTATAATTTTTCAACCTATTTCATAATTTTTCCAACCAATTTCATAATTTATTTCAACCAATTTCATAATTTTTCCAACCAATTTTATAATTTTTTCAACCAATATCATAATTTTACCAATCAAATTCATAATTTTTATGATATCGCGGTGTGGTTGTCAGGAAATCCAAATCTGTTTCCAAATATATGATTTCCTGACAACCATCTTACAAATTATGAAATCGGTTGAAAAAATTATGATTTTGATTGATAAAATTATGAATTTGATGGGTAAAATTATGAAAATGGTTGAAAAAATTATGAAATTGGTTGAAAAAATTATTAAATTCACTGAAAAAAGGTATAACTATATTCTAAAATAATAATTGTTTATATGGGAAAATATTGGGATACATTTAATGGGAATATTGGAATACATTTTATGGAAATATTGGAATACATTTAATTTTACAAAATCAGTAATAAATGGGTTGAGAAGTAGAAAAAGTTAAATTTCTTACATTGAATCCAAAGTCTGGACAATTTTAAATAATATTTAAATCTGGTCCGATGTGTTGCATATTCTGCATTAAATCAAACGCACAGCATTGGACTACTAAGTAGCAGTCTGTTTTATCCATTTCTAAGTAATATTAATTCAGATTTTTTTTATTGTTCAAATGCCTCGTTTACCTGATAATTACGGCAGAAAGTTAATGATGGACAAAAGTGGAATGCTTTCTCAATCACTACACCAAATTATCACAACTCAGTATTCAAATTGATTGAATAATGGTCGTGTTAATGCACGTCATGTTTGCATCCACTTTCGAATTATATATAATGCAGAATGTTCACTAATGCACGCATATGACTTGTCTCATAAATATATATTCACTTCATAACATGTCGACAGCGCTACCTATCGAATCGTGGCGTCAACTGTAAATACACATTATTTATCTTGAATAATAATACATTGTGATAATGCATTATTTGTGTATACATATTTGTGCTGAAATTATAATCATGCAACTTTTTATATCATTTACCTCGTGGAGGATAAGATTTCCAAGTACACAGGTAATCAGCAACTCCACCATTAGCCCAAAGACATAGAGACCGCAAAATATTACTCTTACAATTCCTCCAACCTCCTGAAAATATATTAGAGTAGAATAAAGTGCTTTATTTATTTTTTTCCAACTTTACAATCAATGTATATTATATTATATTATATTATTATATTAACATGTATACTTGCATTAGCAACTACAAAGGCGTTCATGCATAAGATGCTGCCAGTAAATACGAATTGAACAAAAAGCGAGATAGAATAGATATTTTGAATATCGTTTGCCAGTCTGTAATCAGTAAATTACAATTTACAATTTTTAAATGAACAATAATTAATATTTACTCTATATGAATAATAGTACCTAGTAATAATATATGAATATTATTTTTGTTTTAAATAGAATGAATTCATGTACCTATCTTCCTACTAAATAATGTTATTTGGTTATTTCTCAAAGGCTCTATAGACAAATAGGTTAAAATAATCCTAAAAGCTTGCCGACTTACATATACTTTACAATATGTGAAAATTAAGAGAAAATTGACTTTAACAATTTCAGTTTGGTAATACCTAAGCTATATTACAATTATAAAAACAAATTATATTTTCTATTATTATTAATTCTTCTTTCATGCCATTTTTGTAACATCCGACTAATTGGTTTATGTAGACGTGGGAACAGTTTGACATTTAGAATTATTTCCAACTTTCTTTTTTCATGAATATTATTCAAAATATTAGTTCATTATATTTCACAATTTTACAGAATTATGTATATTTCCCTGTATTTAATATAGTTGTGTTAAAAATACCTAAAATAATATTAACCTTCCCATGAACATAGTTATGGTATGTAGTAAGCTTAATCACTGAAGAAAATAATGTTTAAGAACATAAGATATTGTTTAAATCAATTGCACTCCCCCCCATTATTGTATAATTTTCATATTTTATATTTTACTGTCTATTGAAAGTACAAAAAAAAAATCAATATTTTTTCCCAATGTAATCCAATTTTTACATTTAAGGTGGAATAATAAAAATGGATCGTAGCAAATTGAAATAATTGGGAAATATTTGAAATAATAATTGAAAAGAAAAACTTACTCTTTTTTTTTTTTGTTCGCTATATGTCACTTATAGCGGAAAATTAGGGTAAGGGCCTTAAAAGATGACCTGGAAAAGCCATTTTACGTCCTCTCCGAAGGACAATATAGGATTTCTACGCTATAAACATTTTTACGACAACCTGGGAATCCACGATTTTGGTCATATTAGGTAGTTATGCTAACACTACTACCCCAAACAGCAATACCCCACAGGTGAGCCCACTAAAAACATTTTTGGGGTTCAGTCAAATAATAATGACACAAAATAATAATGACTGATATTGTGTAGTTCATTGAATGCCCCCTGACCATTTTACACTATTCTTTGAATTATTCAGTCAACTATTTACATTTAAGGAAGAAAATGGTCCGGGTATAGGTCAAGAAATTCTTGAGAATATTCATATGAATACAGGGAGAAAATCTTGACCTATGCCCGGTTTTATATTCTTCCTCATTTATATAAGGTCAACTAATATGCCAACATTTAAATAAAAACATTTTTATATAATTGATGGATAAGATACCAAATATGTCTTCTATAAATAAATTATTGATAAAATTTTAATTTTTTACTCTGATATTTTCGAAACTTACAGATTCAATACAATATTGTTAATATGTTTATTGAAATTTCGTGGAATAATAGACCATAAAGCTTACTAACTTTATTTACTTAGCAATCGTTTGACATATATAGAAAATATCTTTAGCTATTATATGATGTTATCAGTTGGATTGTTCAGCATTTCACGGAATAATGGTAGTGAGGGGAAACATTGGAGCGCGGTTCAGGAAATGGAATGTATAGAACTGCCCCAGCGATTCCTATCAGCTATCTATCTCTTACCAGAAAAAGACATTCGGATATGTGACTCTCTTCATACGGTCTACTTTTAAAGAAATATAGTTATAAAAAGTACGTATGACATCATTGAAAAGGATTTCTTTCAACCAATTATATTTGGTGTCTAGGATTTTTCAGTGTGTACAATGATATATCAATTCAACATGCAATCGTTTAAATTTTAAAGGGGTATAGCTTTATTGAAAGCCTTTAAAAATTCAACTAATAAACTGTAATTTTGAATAGTTAATGGCCGTATAAATATGGAGAAGAAACTAGTCCGTGTGGAGGAAAAATAAATAATTCCTTAAATAGTATTAAACTATATGATAGAAACCGGTCTTTTTCTGGGCTGAATAACATAAGATTAAAAAAAAATTAAATCTGAAATAATTGGTATTTAAAAAGAAATAATGAAACTATTAGAAAAAAACAATATATAAAAGCTGAAATACTTTCTCAGAAATAGCCTGCGGCATCTCAAGGCTCCAACACATACTCTATAGTATTATAAGAGAAACAATAGGGCAGGAGAAGAATATATTGTATGAAATAGGGACTTATAATATAGAGATTTAAAATGTATATTAAAAAGGCTTCAATGGTTTAGCCATCTGATGAGAATTAGAGAAAATAGATGGCCAAAGAAACTCTTTCTTTAAAAACCGGATTATAGAAGAAAGTCAGGACGACTGAGGAAGACATGGATGGAGGATGTGAGAGAAGGAAGGGCAGCAAGTGGGCTGTGAGAGGAAGAAGAAGAATGGGCTAATGGGAAGAATTTTCGGGATAAGATTTATCGGGATACATTTATTGTAAAAAAAAAAGAATAAATAAATAAAATAAAAGCAGATATAGTTAAAATATATAATTCTTGAAATTTTCATTCAATTCAATTTTTTGGTGAATGAGATTTTTCATTATTAATAACTTTATTCCCTCCTAAATTATGTGCGTATAATGTAATGTAAATTAAACATCCTCAGAATATTTATTTATTCTTTCATGATAAAAAATGATATCTATTGATTCCCAATAATGACTTTCACCAACTGTTGATAAAAACAGTAAATATTCAATTAATGGATTTGATTCTTACCGGCGACTGAATGGCAACAAATAATTTCTATGTTATAACACTATGAACCAGAGTTAAACGAAATGTTAGGTTTATTTCCATTTAAATGCGAAAAAAGTCTCGTTTCATTTAAATATATTTTTTTAACCTCGTAGATTGTTGATGATCCTTGACCCACTGCTTCAACTCAGCTAAGACAGTTTTGTTTGCCTCTTCCTTCGACATCAGGGTACCACCATGAGACCTGAAAGTTACAACTCCTCTTCTGTCGACCTGGGCTGTGTTGAGGATACGTAGCAGTTCCCTTGACAGGTGCCTCGTGAGAGCCAGCTGGCGGCAGGCGAACATGTTGAATAAGCTCTCGAACAGCACTGAGCTGAGCGTTGAGTAAAACGCTGCCGAACTCTGAAAAAAACAAAAAAAACAGAAAACGAAAAGGTATTCGGTCACTTCGAAAGGATAGAACGATGGGACGCAAAGGGACCTAATGCCTCCTCTCAGAGCTACGAAGGCGGGGATCAGGTCTATGGTCGCCATTGGCAACGCGGTGAAGAGGAACATGATCGTAGGGATGTTCTTGATGATCTTGCCGTAGCTCTCGACGTCGGCGTTCAGCTTCGGAGATTCTCCATGAAGTGAGAGGTAGCGTTCTGCCAAATCCTTGTACTTCCCACTCTTGAGGTACATCTCTATTCTCCGGATGATAGCCAGGCACATCGTGCAGGTCGGGAAGCCTGTGAAACACCTCACTTCGACGGACACTCCAGGGGAAAAGAAGACCAGGGCGATCGTAATAAGGTTGACGATGAGGGAGATATCGATGAAGGCGATGTAGGCGGTGTAGAGCTTGCCGTACCAATTCCCTTTGCCTGGCCAGCTGAGGGGCCCCCTGAGCCCGGTGATGAGTGACATCAAGGTGTCGAACCCGGACAGGTACACTCCTACCTCGAGGTCCATCGCAGCAATGGCTCCGTTTCACCGCTATCGATCAAGAGCCAACATCGATTATTCCATCTAGTATTAAAGCTCACCTCTCCCTACTAATTATCGAATTCACAAGGCCTTCATGTATGAGTTGATTAAAGAGTGCCAACTTACATGTTATTATTTAATAAAGCTGTGGATCGCCTCGTCTAGCTTATGCAATATCACAGAAGAATAAATAATTTTTTAATCCAGGATGGACTATTAATTCATTTAAAGGCAATTAGTAGGACATATCTTATAATTAGCAAATCGATTTGTATCTATTTCCTTATTCCTTGAATAAGGAATACAGGATTATTACGAACACTTCGAATAGAATCGATGTACAAACCATGCATTAATCTTGAAGATATATGCCTGGAAAATGTTAACTGTTATATGACCAGACACTTAAGAACCCCAGCCAGTCCGCTGCGGTTCGTGAAATTCTGAAATATGATTATTGTTTTAAAATTTGTGTCATTATCACCCAGCATCGTTTGAATTATTCTCTCCATTCCTAAGTTCCTAAAATAACTTTCATATTGTCACTCTTCAAAGATATGGCGGATTGCCAGTTGTGAGTGATAGGTCCTATAGTTAGGAGGCGTCGTTTTTGCCATAAGGAAACCATGTTTAAGTCGTGTGTGGCCGATTCTCAGTCTTGTGATAACGACTTCTTCTCTTCTACACATGCCGTAGGAGCTTTTCCAGATGTTGGTGTTTCTTTTAATGCATTTTAATTTATTTGATTCGTCGGCGAGGTGCCAAAGTTGGTTCCAAATCGCCAGAGCTTGCTGTTTCAAAAGGTTTTACATCTGTTGTTGAGTGTACGCTTGCAATTTCTATCGATTATGAAAATGCCGCTCGATCTGCCACTTCATTTCCTTTAATGCCTACGTGTGATTGTGTGTTAGTTATTGCCTGGGTACCAGCCATTGAGGTTTCTTATCACCGAGGAGCAGAATTGAGTTTTCTTAATGAAAGGATCTTTGGAGAATATGATTGTTAACGCCATTATTGCGGAAAGAGAGTCCATACATAAAACAAAATCTTTTTCTTCTCGCTGCATAATATTGTACAGTGCTGAACTAATGGCGAAAATGGCAAAGCTAAGTTGCTAGTGGAAAGTGGTAATTTATATTTCATGATATTAGATCCCGTTACGATGGAGCAACCGGCATTACTATTTAATTTGGAGCCATCTGTGTATATGTACGTGCTGCTGTTATATCTTTCTTTCATTTTTTTTAAATTCTGTTAGGTAGGTACATTCTGATATGTTAGTCTTTTTATATCTTTTGAGCGTCAAAGCGGTTGTAGGTAGTTTCAGTGTCCATGGTGGGTCTGAAAGCTGAAGTCTTCAGTCGTTTCTAGACAGCGGATCTCCTCAATGTGTCTTCTTACTCTGATTCCTAAGGGTAGTTTTTGGTTTGTTGAGATTCCTCAGGTTCGAATATAGTTTTCCATGCTGGGTTCTCTTCGTTGAATTTTAGCTTTCCAATATATCCACCGCCAAAATGATGGTTCAATATTAAGAGGTAGACTCCGTCTCAGGTGGCTCGACGATGTGGAGGGTGATTGAAGGCGATCGCTATAAACCGGTGGAGACGCAATGCGTTTTACATTAAAATAAACCTTTAATTTTTACCTTCTCTATTAAAAGTACCGAAGCTTTTTCCTTTCTGTTATTTTTTTTTTTTCATTATCGCTATAGTTTTGAAATCTATACCATCTTCTCTTAAAATTTCCTATTTATAATTCTGGTGGATGAAGTTAAAAGCTTTAGTAAAGTCGATAAAGTGTGCAAATAGGGGGTAGTTTATATTCTGTTGATTTTCAATAAGCTAGTTGAAGCAATGTAGATTATCTATTGTACTCAATGATGGACGGTAATCGGTTTGCTCTATATCGCGATCCACATAAATCCTTTTGATGGTCCTATTCTTTACGATATTACAAAACATTTTATGTGTGGTTTATGTGTGGTTTATGTAAGTCGGTAGTTAGTTGTCCTTAGCTCTTTTTCTTAAGTTAAATTGTGATTTAATTTTCTTCCCAGTCCCCAAGATTACCGTAGTAACAAAAGAAACAAGATTTTTTTTTGCAGTCTTTCCTCTTTTGCTCCTTTTGATATTATACTTTGGACTATCTTTTATTTCCGTACTTTAATTTTCTTGTTACTAAAATAATAGTATCAGCTCATCTTAACTTTGCGAGTTTCTAATATGTAGGGTATAGTCATTACAACTTCTATGAGTATTTAACAAAAAATAAGCTAAAGAATAAGAATAAAGAAAGAGAATAAGTCAAAGAAGCTAAATAAAGAGAAAGAGAATAAATTAAATAAAGAAAAAGAATAAGCTAAAGAAAGCTAAAAAAAAAAAAATAAGCTAAGCTATATATCCTTTTCTATTTTTTTTTCCGAAATAATTTTCGGCCTTTAGTTTAAAAAACATTGCATTTATGTTCTTGGGTGAGCACATTCGTTTTTTTTATTAATTATTATTTTTATATTTTCTACTTCTAATGTTTGATTCTTTGACTTTATTTATTTTAAGCTCCCAGACACCTATTTAACTCAACTTTTAAAAATGTCTGTATCTTCCATTGTATATCGTTTAAAAATGTTTGTATATTACCAAGAGCAGAAATCTCAAAAACAACTGGTTAAATATAAAATTAGCTTTTATACAACAATAGATATGTGTCAATACTTTTGCCAGGTAAACAAACATAAATCAGCTGTGACACTGATCTTATTAGTAGATAAGGAGCTTATTACTAGTGAGAGTAGTCCTATAAAAAAATATTGACAACACATGTTTTATATTTTCTCAAATACATTTTGTTGCACACGTGTTTAATTACAGTACATTTTTTAATTTAAATGAAAATTTAAATGTATATCTTTATTTTTACAAAATACAGAATTGGTGTAATTATAATGGTTGATAACGATTTTACTATTCTTGTACTTTTGGGACTCCTTATTATTTTGAGTGATGTCATGGGGACATATACTTTTAGTTTTTCATGAATATTTTAAGCATTTTGAAGCAGAGAATTATTTTCTCATATTATCAAACAAGCCGTAGTATTCCACTGGAACTTACTAATTTCTAACTACAGTAACTTTTTATAGAATCAGCGATTCTTTTCTCAATCGCTTTCGTTCCTTGGGTCATCAGGTCTTCTAAATCTCTTCTGCTCATTTAAGGTTTTAAAAACATTCTCCATTAATTCAATATCACTGTTACATTATTATTTATATTAGTATTTATTAGTCTATTCAGCAGTCTTAGGTGAAGTATCCTTTGGTAAAAATTTAAAATTTTTACTTTTTCACAATTTTTCGCTAGTTTATTCAAGCATCTTATGCTCTTGGGGCTCACTCAGCCTCTGTAAAATGGGGGGGTCTGGCGGTTGAGCGTGACTCAGAACAAATACCCTCCCTGCTCAAACGTCGTCCATGAACCAGTACTGTCTCTAGCATGTACTGAACCCCAGACCCTTCACGGATTTTAGTGGTACAGATTAAATTTAAAGCATCTTAGTCTAATAAGACTATTGCTACCTAATTTCTCATGGTTTCAATCCAGTTCAGAACCTCAACAGCTGAGAACGTTTTGGGAGCAAAAAGCCTTGCTTGAATGAACTAATGAAAAATCTGAAAAAGTCAATTTTGATTTTGGAGTTATCTGCTTTTGATCCTGAACGTCTCAATTATAGGTTATCCAGTAGCCATAAACTCTCCCATAAACTCTCCAGCGTGCTATAAATTTTCAGTCAAGCCTAGCTCAGACACTTCCTAGATCGATACATGATACATTTCAATGATCTTCTAACTTACTTTTTAATGAAATGAAATAAATATCCGAAATATCAAAACGTAATAAGAAGAGAAATGATAGCGGCAGTTCTGTCTTCAAGTTCTCTCCACAAGAGGAATGAAACCAAAATTAAAGCGATAAATTTCCATAAAAGCGTGTTGTAGGCTAAGAAGTTGAAGATGGCTGGTTAAAGTAAAACTCGGTTTAGCCTATCTTAATAATCTCATTTAAGCGGTTTAGGAACTTTTAGTTGTTATGTGGAAACAAACATTATCTTTACTGCGATTTTTTTAATGTAGTTTTAACTTTATGTAAATTTCCTAAAATTTCCATTTAAGTTATTCTACTTTCCTAGTCCAAGTTTTCTAGATTTCTTATTGTTATCTAATGTTTTTAAAAGCTGCTATTAAGCAAGTTTACTTCTTTTGACGAACTGGATCAAAATGCAATTTATATTTAATTTTTGATACTTCTCATATACGTATCAGTTTAAAATAAAAAAATACTTGAAATCATTAAGGGTAAATACAGGTAAATTTTAATCATTAAAGCATATTTGAATTACCTGAGTTAAAGTGATTTTTAACACCATGGCTAAAAATAATTATTTATTTTAAAATTCAACCCTTGAGACATTTATGAACTTATTAATGAACAGATATATAATTGTGGATCCGTAATCATGAACATAAAGAGAATGGAGTAATTATGAGCCTTTGATACATTTCACAAACGAAATTCATTTTCAGAAAAATGTAACTAGAATTAAATTTATTTTGTCTCTAAAATTTTATTTCTATAAAATTTATTTTTTTAATATAAGAAGATTTCAAATTTAATAATTAGCAATGGAACCCAATCACTTAAAATCAATAAATAAAAAATCTGAACCACAATAAGTCAAGAAGAGCCTCGGGTTCAGTACCCAGTAGAGACTGTACAGCTTCTAGGACAGCGGTTTTGCAGCGAGATGATTTGTCCGAATTCACGCTCAAGCCCCAGGTTTTTTCTTCTATTTAGAGTACCCACTTTATAAAGGCTGGGTGAGCCCCGGTAGGGTCTCCAGTTCCAAAAAATCGATTCCCGACTGTTAATAGGTTAACAGACCTAGCACAAAAGTCTTTAGTCACAGCAACTCAGCACTGAGTTGGCTTTATATTGTGGCCGTAAATAGAATATTAAAAAAATAAAGTAATTTCATACTTGTAATAGCATTATCACAAGCGAAATTAATTTTCAGAGAAAAAGTAAATAAACTCACATTTATTATGTCTCTAACATATATTTTCTTCTTATTGACCACTTAGGATCACGTTACAACTTTTCTTCTGCTGGTCTCCAATATTCTTTCATGTATACACTAGCACGTTTCATTCTGAAACCCATGCAGATTTTTCACTCTTCTTCCGAATTCACTTCTTTCTAGCATGTGGAACTTTTTTCTAATGTTCAACTTTTTCAAAATCTTCCTTTACTTCTTCAGTCCACGTTTTCCTGGTCATATTTTTCCAAAGTAGTAAAATCTCTATAATTTTATTTCTGTAAATTTTATTTTTTAATATATGAAGGTTTGAGATTTTATTAATGGTCATGGAACCCAATCATTTAATTAATCAAAATAATAAATATTTATATCGAACTCAAATAAGTCGAATAAAAAATTTAAATTTTTTTAATATTTTGTTTGAAAAGAAAAGATATGGCCAGGACCGGGACTCGAACCCGGGACCTTCACCTCTCCGTGGTGACACTTATCCATCTCAGCTATCCCGGCTTCGCTTCACGGCCAGCCATATCTCCTCTTTTCAATTGATCCTACATCTCTGTGTAAAGAGGGGATATGGCTGGCCGTGAAGCGTAGCAAGGATAGCCGAGATGGATAAGGTGTCACCACGGAGAGGTGATTGTCTCGGGTTCGAGTCCCGGTCCTGGCCATATCTTTTCTTTTCAAATAAAATATTTAAAAAATTATATAATATAAAGATATAATAAATGATAAAACATTTAAATATTTGAAATTCTAAAAGATTAAATAAGTTAAGAAGGGCTATAGACAGAATAGTTAGCGAGGGCTACAGGAGTGGAATTGCCTTAAGGTATTTTCTAAGGCAGGAAGGGATTAGGTCGTATTTAGAGGGAGGAGAAAGATAGGCCTGCTATTTAATGAAAGTCAAGTTTTTATTTCGGAGCCATGGCCCTGTAACGAAATTAAAACGATAAATTTCGATAAAGGTGGCCTCTAACATACAATACTTAAACTAATGAACTCGGGATCCGATCTCGCCTCCACCTTGGCTCTAACTACGACCGGATTGAATCCAAACAAGGCAATCATCCAACTTTGTAACTCTTTCCTTCGTCTGGTCTCGGTGGTGGATATTTTGGATCATGTCACCAATTTAAACAATTCAGAATGGTTGTACAACATAGTATATCTGGAACTCTACAGGACATGTAGATATACGATACATTGTTGCAGTAACATTCTGTAATAACAATGCTTAATTCCATTACCGAAACAGTTGAAATTAGATATTATATATTATTCCGATGAAAATAGTATCTGTTTTTAATTTTTCGCTCTTAAATGAGTAATCGCTTTTAAGAAGGAAAGTTTTTCAATAGTCAAAAATTTAGAAAAAAAAACTGACGTATTAAGGGCGCTGCTAAAACAAATTATTTAGGGAGCCGCGAACCTTGATTGAAAAAGATTGGGAACCTCCGAGTTAAGTTATACATATTGCATATTAATGTATTTATTTTAGTGTATGTATACAAGGATATGAATATCCGCTACTAATAAGGATGATCAGCATTTGTCATTATTTTCCACTCGACGTTTATCCACCTTGACGTTAACGAATTCCTAATGACGCTCTGGGAAAAGGATGGATGGGAAACACTGTTGCGAAGTGGGATTAAGAAGAGTAGATAGTGAGGAGGATGCTGATAAAGAGGGAGCTAGGAGGGTGACGGATGCCTGGCGCTGATAAGGACGTCTCTTACACTCAACACACAGATCTCTTCGGCTTGGCTAAATTGAATCTTTCTACACCCTACCTCTCCCACACAGTTTTTTTATTATTTTTTTCTAAAATAGATCTCTTCTTCTCAAACAGATCTCTAAAAAAAACTTCTAGCATTTATAGTTTGTAATATAGTTGTATAGCAGTATGCTTTAAGAGATTTTCTATCATTCAAATTATTAGTTGCAGTGAAAACTTCTTTAGGCGCGTATTGGTAGGGGAATACTTGTGGATTAGTATCGACATGTTCGAGACATATTGCGTGAGATTGGCGACGCGTTGCGGTTTGTTTATCGCTTATAGAATTTTATTTTAATCAACTTAAATGTTAGAATTTGATTGGTATAAATATTATGTTATTTAACTAAAATTAAAAAAAGGGTGAGACCACAGGGGAATTTAGGAGATTACACAACGCGGAATTGCGAAGCATGCACCCGGTTAATATCACTCAAGTGATAGCGTCGCGAAGATTAAGATGGGCTTGTAAATCGTTGCACTGAGTAACGAACGAATTCCTAAACTGTTAATAAGCGCTGTGCCAACTGGTAAACGTCTGAGGGGTAAACAATGACGTAGGTGGGAAGATTGCGTTAAGAGTGATCTGAAGGATTTGGGTTTGGGTAGTGATCCGTGGACAGGGCTTTATAAACAGAGATTGATTTTATCGGCATCGAGCCTTTTGGTTCGCTAAGCCTTTTTATTTATTTAACTAAAATCCGTTTTATAGTTAAGCAACTCATAGTAATTACAACTTAAAACATCTATAACTGGCTAAACTTTTGTTTTCCCTAGAAGAGTTTATTTGCCACATATTGCTCCTTCAAAAGAACAATGACATAACTCACAAAGATATTTTTTTTTAAATATATTGTAAACAATAAACAATACGATATTAACAATAAAAACAATGCTTTTTTCTCTCCTCTGAATGACATCGCTCCTTCAAAAGAGCAATGTCATAACTCAAAAAAAATATTTTTCTACAGTGGTACCTATCTGAAAGTTCCATTTAAGATAAAAAAATAAAAATTTGGGTATAGGTAAAGCAAAGCATTCCTACTTCAATTACTCGACTATATCTGTGAGACAAAATGCCCTATTTAATTTTCATTAAAGTGAAAAGTAACAGTGACAGATAATAATGACAATACGACTAATAATAATATATTTTGCATATGCCAGCTGGGATTTTATATATGATATGTGTGGTCATCTTTGTAAACCTCCTTTAGGGATTCACGTGATAACTTGAATGGAGAAACCACCCTTTTTCTGTCCAGTAGATCTCAGTTCCAGAGACGTCTCCTTGACGGATTCTGTGGTAATAAGTCTTTTTTTCCAACCTTGCCTGCCAATTGCATACAGGTTTTTACCTTGAGTGGGGGTTCACCACTCAAGGTAACTCTTACCAATTTATTTTTATTAACAATCTTTATTGAACTGCTACTTTGGTGCTTCCCATCTTAGATCCTATTCCAGATATTGAAGCTGGGAGACCCGAAGATGGTTTACTCTGACAGTTTAATTTCACGAAACAACACGTTCTCATCAATCGGTCCAGTTCCTGTTGAGTGCTGCGGCCATCGAGCTGCGGACTCCCATGTTCCTCGCGTCTTAAGCTGCACAGTCATTCCACCGCAGTCGCGGTCGACAGACTCTAGACACGGATACCTCCGACAGTGCACGTTTTGGTATTTCCTCCTCGCTTATCCTGCCCACATGTCCAGTCCTTCTTAGTCGGGATCGTTTGGTAACATTTACCACTTTATGCTTACCAAAGTGATCATATATTTCTTCGTCTTCACCTTCATCATCAAAGATAAGTCCAAATAATTTTTGGAGAATCCTGCGTTCGATTTTAGCATTTCCTTCATTGTGTCAGCCACGAGTGGTATGTCAAGTTCTTCATGTAACGTTTTTGTTAGCTATGTAGAGTGTGAAATGAATAATACAACGAAGGAACTTTGTCTGAAATATATGGGTGGTTTCCTAAGATTAGTAAATAATGGCAAAATATTACATCTGTAGGCGTATTTTTATAATTTTCTTTGCTTTAATAATAATAATAATAATGTCTTTATTTATTCCTTTATAATAACTAGAGAGTTAAGTAAAATAAAAGAGGGGACTTTTATTTTATTTAACAATACAAATAGTATAAGCTATTATGACTTAGAGTAAAATATAATTACGTTTAACAATTATTACAATTAATAAATGAGAAACAAATTAAAAAGTAAATGAAAACAAAATTGCGAGTTACCTTCAATAACAATATTTAAAAATAAAAAACATATTATCAGAAAGAAAAATTGTAGAAATAAGATAACAATAATTATGGAGAGAGAAAACAATTGAAAGTTATATAAATATAAACACAATTTTATGAAAAGCAATACAACAAAAAAATATGAAAGGAAAATGTAAGCAATAACCAACTATGTTAACTTATTTTTAATAAGATGCAATTTTAGTCTGTTTAAGAGTGTTTTTTTTAATGGTTGAACCAGAAGCATAGTTACTGATTTTTTCCTCAGAATACCCTATATTAAGAATAAATTAATAATAGGGAAACCTAGTTAGGAGTGAATAGGACAATTCAGATCTGCGTAAAGAGTAAGTGGGGGGGGGGGAGCGAAAACCCGAGAGCTCAGCATTAGCTAATAAAGTGATGGCTCAACAAATTATCCTAAAAGCTTTTAAGCGATACAAAGCGGGGGATCATTTCAATTTAATCCTCGGAGCGGGCTGCGGAGTCTGATTAGTGACGGCGCCCCAGCGGCTAGCAGTTGAGGAAGAGGGCGTAAAACCTTCTCGAGTAATAAGCGAGTAATTCCCTCCTCCTTGATGGAACGCAGGCCACCATTCGTCTGGTTTGATGGTCACCTCGGAGCACTCTTAAATTCGGCATTATTCAGCGCAGTGGTATATGGCCGGCTATATGGGGTGACATGGGGCACTTTAGTGCGGGCATTCGGTCGTTTTCCGCGGCGTTTAAACGCCTCCTTAATTAAGGTAAGTCGTGCCCCATTACTGCTGGAGCATGCGCGGCCAACGGCAACAAACTTTATTCGATAATGAGTAACATTGATGAATACGACCTTGCTCTAAATGAAGCCGCACCACATTGCTAATTTGGAACTAGTCGTTCTCTTTATTAGCAAGGCTGTAAACGACGTAATTATAAGCCTTTTGAGAGATAATAGGATATATCAACATTTTTAAAAGTTCCTTAGAATAACGCGTATGAAGCGTGCAGATAACTCCAAATTTCAAATTATTCACTAGTTTCTAAGTCCTATTAGACAAAGTTTCTTGACTAAACCAGCGAAAAATATGAAAAAATAATTTCTTTTAAATACTGGATTAACCACTTTTGATCATGATATATGCTATAGCCTGATATACGGCTTAATCGATGGTCCTCATCAGAAACGGCTAGAAATGGTAAGCCTTGCTGTCCAAATTTTATTTTTTTTTTTTAATGAAAATTGTGCGCAAGGTGGTCAATTCTTGTTTTGTTTTTCAGGAACACACACTGAACAGTTAAATTATTAAGAGATGAAACTTCGGTCAATGAGATCCTGCTATTCATCGGAAAACAAACTCCGATAATAAGGTCAGAAAGTAAAGTGCGCATAAGGTCAGAAAGTAAATAGCTAGTCTCAGAGTAATATAACCCCTTTATAGACTTACTCAACCTTATTTCTAAGGGAATAAATAAATTAAATAATAAAAATTTCGTCCGAGCTTGATATTATTTTAGTGTTAATTATTTAACTCACCAAGAAGGTGACTGAAGGGACTAGCAATTCCGCTGATAAAGGAGAGAAAGAAAGATGAAAAGATATTAGTATCCTAGCTCGTAACCAATTTCGAGATCGTCAACATTATGTACTTTATGCAATATAATTAATGTATGGATGAAGCAAGTGAAAAGTGCACATAAGGTCAGAAAGTAAATAGCTAGTCTCAGAGTAATCACTTCAATAAGTTTCACATTTTTGGTTATCAGTATATCACATCCCCTTATTTCAGTCACAAAATCACCTTTTTAGGCATTAGTTTAGCATTTAAAACTAAATATTTTTCGTTCCATTTCTTCAGAATCAGAAGCATTATTTGGTTAATTTCAGTGTTTCTTGGCATACTGGTGTCTGATATGAATGAGAAGTTGTGAAAATAATTATATTCATAATTAAAAAGCATTGCCTGTAATTAATTGTTGTGAATACTTAAATAAATGTTTATGACATTCAACTCAAGTCATATACTCAAGCCATAACACAAAGTACACTGTCTAGCAATATTATGAGCCCTATTATATTTATTTATTCTTCCAAAACATCATTATATTGTGAAGCATTACATATAGTGTGCAATATCTAATATTCTGAAGGTTTAGACATCTAAACATCTAAACATCAATGAAACCAACACATTCTGGTTGCAATGCCTTGAAAATATTGAGTGGGAGGTTTGTAAGGAAAGTGGAAATCGCGTTCAGCTGCCACTGGCATCTATGGATTAGATAATGAATTTCAAAACTCATCCACACAAATATTTTGTATGCTAATAATAATTTATTCTTTATTTTTTTATTGACGTTATCATAATAATATATATAATTGGCTCCATGATAAGTATAAAGTTGTATCATATTGTTAGTTATTTATTTTCAGAAATAAATGCTACTCAAAGAAAGAGGCGGAAGTTTGGAAAAGAAAACAGGAATTATTGGAGTTTGCAAAACTTTTTTTCTCGCATCAAGATGGTTACTCTTGTTTCCCGTTCGCCCAGATTGCTTCTAGGCTTTGAGTCGGCAACTTATATTGAAAAACTTTCCCAAGGACGGTTAAGATTCCTAGATTAGCTACTTCATCGATAACACAGCTATTCTCCTTTCAGAAATCAAAATCAATATAAATTATACTCTATACGCAAAATATGTTAATACACCGTACAGTAATATTTTATATAGTAAAACTAAACCGTATATCCATCAAAGGCCCCTATCTATGATAAATCGATTTAAATTAACCATGCTCGCCGTTTCAAGCTACTTCAACATTTACATGACAAAATGCTCTAAGCTCCAAATTAATTACAAAAGACTCATCTACATGACAATCATTAGACTCATATGGATTTAAGGAGTAGAACTTAGGACTCCACTAAGCCATCGACTTCCTCTTGTATTCAATTTTTACAATCCTAAATCCTTCGTAAATCCTCCTTACTTTGTTACGAATAAAGTAATCCATAATGGCCTTAATGTTCCATTTGTTGCTGATTTGGCCTGAATCCGACATCAATCTTTTCATGATAAACTTTATTCCCACGCAAACCCACTAGTATCAAAACTTGCAGCCTCTTCAATTCCTGATAACCCTCCGAGGCGTCTGAAAAGAAGATGATCTCGTGACCTTTTAAATTGAACTTGTTATTAGAGTACTATCAGTGGATAGTTTCTGTACTTGTCTTCATTCCTGCCATCTACTTGTTGTATTGTTATAAAACAGTTGTAAATTTCAATGAATAAATTATTTTTAAAAAAAAAAGAACCATAAATGCTAAAAGTTATTATATTCCATATCAGTAGATCGATTGTATACCATTTTTTTATGTATGATTGTTCTATTGTTGAAAGAAAACATCTATTGATAACTTAGTTACACCGTCTCTTATATAAATATATAGTATAAGTATTTATATTATAATATATTTAAGTACCATATTGTAATATATTATAAAATTGAATATACTAAGTTGATATGATTGAAGTGATAACATCACGAAGATAGGCTTGTAAAGTTGATGCGCTGATTAACGAACGAATTCATAAAAAGTTAATGAGCACTATGACTGGTACACGTCGAAGGGATAGCCCGAGGCCGATAGGCGATAGCCCTAGGTGGGAAGATCGCGTTAAGAGTGATCTCACGGATTTGGTTTGGGTAGTGGTCCGAGGACGGAAGTACTTTAACAGAGATTGGTGTTATCGGTATCATGGGTTCGATAACCATTATAATAATAATATAGTATAAATTTGTAATCCTATATCGGGTTTACTGCCTAAACAATGATCAGAGAAAATTCAGTTCCTTTGAATTGAATAAAACTTAAATTATAATATGGGATGCTACCCTAAGATCGTTACAAATGAGGTACAGGAATACTATATCATCAATGAATAAAAAACATATCACTCCCTTCTCCAAAGGTTGACATGACTGACTGGGAGTTGTCAAGTAAATAATAATAATAATAATAAAAATATTTTCATAAGAAATTGTACAAATGCCATTTGGCACATATTGTATCTGCGATCTTCTTTTGAAAAGCATCACTAAGGTATTCACTTGGAAGCTTACGTATGGAGAAACCTCTCATTGAAGGCACTCCTAGCGTGTTTCATCTATCTGTTGCAGATCCCTGCTCCACAGAAGTTTCAGTCTCCTTATTGGATTCTATTGTAATGTTTGTACAAGTAAGTTTGAGTGTTTATGTAAATAAAGATCATTTTTCAAACCAAAAGTTAACTTTTTTTTTATTGATATTTACAACTGTAATTATATTACATCAAGTAAATCTGCTGTATGGACAAAGGACATAAAAAAACAAAACACTTGTGGCGAAACTATCCATTGATAGCACTCCAATAAAGTTCTACAGTAGAAGGTCTCGAGGCCATCTTCTTTTCAGACGCCTCGGAGGGTTATCAGGAATATTGGGGAAGCAAGTTGAGACACTAGTGGATTCAAGTGTGTATGGAGCTTTTCATGGAAGGATAGGTATCTAGTGTGGGCCAAATCAGCAACATATGGTATATTAAAATCATGATGGATGAGCATGTTTGTGACATAATAATGAGCATTGAGAATTTTACGAAGGATTTTGGATTGTAAGGATTGGATACGAGATGAATTTGATGGTTTACTAGAGCCCCAAAGCTCAACTCCGTATGTCCAAATACGTCTGATAACTGTCATGTAAATGAGTCTTTTGTAATTAATTGGGAGCTTTAAACGTTTGTCCAGTAAATGTTGAAGTATGCGAAAACGTCGAGCAGTTTCTTGTCTTTTCAGTCTTGTATGAAAAGTTAACATTAAAATTATTATGTGCTAATCAAAGTTACAAACGTATATGCTCCTATCTACTTCAAACGAGGAAAGATTTTGGTTATATGTGAGTGCCTCCATCTTGGTCTGCTGTCCTGCCTACTACTGTCACTGCCTTACCTTCAGGTATCTTCACTGCCTTCTGTACGTGGTAGAGACTGTACTGATTCTTGTAGAACGATTGTGCAGGGAGGTAATGTGCCCTAGATCACGCTCAACGCCAGATTCCCCACTTATTTCGTGTACCTATTTTATAGAGGCTGTGAAGATGAACCCCAAGAGGGTCCTAAATCCCATAGGATCCATCTACAGCCCCTAACAGGTTAAATAAACAGATCGTGAGCCAGCGAGCGGGATTCTAACCCAGGACCTTCGGGATGGCAGCTCAGCGCTCTATCACTGAGCCAAATCCTCCAAAAATATAAATCAGAACGAATATACAAATCGGTTTTTTTCAATAATTCAGGGCAGTAATGTCCATCAGCAGCTCTGAACAAAACAAGATTTTCTCTGTTATTTATTTCCGTTGCTTATCTAGTGATTGTATTGGACATTTTTCTTATTTTCAGTTTTACATCAATTTGTGAGATTTTTAACCCTGATCTTCCTACCCTATCGCCCACATGTTAGGGCCCACAATATCGATTCATAATGGATGCTTAAGCGTAGTTTTACTAAGTATTCATACCGATGATCCAGAAAGCAGAAGTATACAACTTTCAAAGATATACTTTTTTATCAGAAAGCGTATACAGGAGGAGCAGTGTATAGAAGAATGGCGGAGGAAGGACGAGGCCTCGCGGGTAATGAGGTATTCATGACCTGTCCGATATTACCCCGTCACCCTTAATCCGCTCCTCCGCTTTATATGCAAAATCCTGCCGGGGCTTCCCATTATTGGCTTCCTTGGATTGATGAAGCTCCCCTATCGCACCTCCCCTCTTCAATTATTGCACTCTGATCACAGGGATACACTCTTATATTCATCTGTCACCTGTTTCCAATCTGTATTTAGAAATGGCTGTGTCTCAATCGTTATTACCCTCTCAACGATCAGATCATTAAAAATAACTACTGTAATGATGGAACAGTTAATATTATAATTAGGATAATTATATTTAGATTATGAACGATATAATATTAAGGAAACCATCTTATCAGTGATAAAGGAGTTGCAACCCAATCAGTTCCCTCGCTCAATTTTCGTAAACGTTGCAGACACATGTACATGAATGGAAATAAATTCACATGATTGAAAGAAGTTAGTCGAATAGAGTGCAGCAGAGTGCAGAGACTAAGAAGTGCATATCTAGTCTCCATTTCTTTTAGAATTGATAATATTTTGAGATTTTTTCTTTCCCAAGTTTCCCAAATGTGCCTTTAACTCTAGCTTGTCTCCCATCAAGCTCTTTTCAGGCATACACGAGGTCTAAGAGAGTTTTTTCGTCTGTTCATTGTTTTTCTAAATGAACCTTTACATATTATATTTTTCTAATTCTCGATATTTTTAGGTTTCCATTTGAATTACTTTAAACATATGGGCAAACAGGCAAATTCTTTTAACACATAGTACTTATCAAGGAGTTTAAACGCTAAACAAATTTTAAATTTTATTATGAAATAATAATCATTAAAACCATTTAAAAAAATAAACGATTTACTTATATCCAAATAGACTTATACCACCTTCAAGTATAACAGCTCTTATATTCCTGATTTGAAGTCGATGTAAACAGACAACAACAGTTAAAAGTCGATATCATATCTCAATCTATCTAAGCCGAATAGTAGTCCAAGTTTTTCGGATCACATTATCTTAGCGGCCATCTAAAAGGTCTATAACTACTTCATCCTTGAACTTACATAACAACTTACCACAAGGCTTATCGATACACTGAACTCGTCGGGTTTATTTAATAGATGACAATAAAATACCCTTAATTGTGTTGCTGAGTTTTGGTTCCAATAAAGTCCTTCAGATAGAAAAAGAAAGTAATAACAGCTAAGAGATTAAAACAATTATAGGAGTTTGTTGTATCAGATGTTAAGGTAAGACTAATACATTATATACACAATTATATTTACCAGTAGAAACCATGAGCTTAAAACAATTTAATTAATTTGATTTTATAATGTTCTTTCTAGGAAAGGAAATTCGATCATAAATCACTATTTAATGAGTGTGGCTATAGAGATCCAATCGCTGGCTTTGAATCTAGGGGAATGTAAAGATAGGTCAGTCAAGAGGAGCTTCTTGACTCATTTAGATATGTTTATATAAGAACATACTTTAATGCAGAGTGTTAGCCTTAGGATTTAAATACTATAAAATATGATAATAACTATAAACACGATAAAATGTAATGCTATTTTTTCATTTTTATTGCAAATAATGCAAAGCTCATTTCCATCCTTCAAAAGAACATTGTTAATAACTCCAAAACTGAATTTTTCAATAGAGGTTTGTGAAAGTTCCATGTGAGATAAAAATATAAAAAAATGGATATTGCTAAACCAAAGCATTCCTATTGTAATTATGGTATTGAAATTCTTTTATCAACCAACAGAAAAATTCTAAAAGCTTGAAACTGTTTTGATTTTAACTTATATCATTATTTCCACAAAACATTTAAAAAAAGTTCAAATACGATACTATTCAAAGTTGACTTTATTAAAAAAAAAATTAAAAAAAAAAACACGTTGAAAATGGAATATCATATAATGGAACATCATATCTTCAATCTTATTTCCAAGACTGATTCTTCTGTACTTCCGTTGACTCTTCGATTTCCTCCTTCATTCCTCAATACAGGGGTGTACCGCAAGAAAGTGTTTTAAGCCCCATTCTCTATTCTGTATACACCTTTGATATTCCGAAGCACTCTTGCACCAACATCTATACCTTCGCAGATGATACAGCCATTAGTTCTTCTTACAGAGAGCCAAATCTAGCACCTATAGCTCTTCAAAATCATTTATTTGATTTAGAAAAGTGGTTCTATAAATGGCAAATCAGAATAAACGCCTCAAAATCGAGCCATGTAAGCTTTTCTCTAAGCAAAGCTTGGGTCCAGCAGTCAAAATTGACAACGACGAAGTACCTTCCAAAAGTTATGAACATTATCTCCGACTATACATGGACAAAAGTCATACATGGAACTTACATACAAAATTAAAAAGACAAGAACTGACTAGACGGTAAAAACAACTATCACATCTTCTGGACTACCGATCTTCACTTGACTTGAGGAACAAACGACTTTTATCTATAATACTATACTAAAACCTATTTGGACATATTGAGCAGAACTTTGGGGTTCAGAAAAAAAAGTTCACATACACAAGATACAAACAACACAGTCCAAAAGTCTCGGAAAATTATGAATGCACCATGGTATATTTCGAATCACACTATATACAACGAAATGAACATTCCCATTATAAAATCATATATTCATAACAAATACATAACATTCCACTAATATCACCCAAACCCACTCGTTCTTCCGCTTTCCTACTCCCTGTTACCTGGACTTGATAAGAAAAGATTAAGATATTGGCCAAGAGACCTATTTAACAATTGATATATTTTTGTTTTCCCAAATAACTCGATGATCATGTAGAAAAGCGTAGAGAAAGACACTTCGATCAAATTTTCTGGAAGCGCAATTGCGCAGGTGCAAATGAAAATTAAATAATAATATGTGTCGTTCCTTAATTAAAAAGATGTAACCAATATAATTGTAATTAGTTTTTCTAATTTTGTTCAAAAAATTTACAAAGATAAAAAAACGGAGAAAAATGATTCATCTGAAAACTTTCATATCGTTGTTAGCCTCGTATTGATTTATTTACATTCAGTACGATACTATTCAAAGTATGAATTTATTTTTTTTTAAATTAATTTTTAAAAAACACGTTGAAAATGGAATATTTCGCAATGTTTCGTTCCTGAACTAAAATGATTCAACCAATGTAATTGTAACTGATTCCTCAACTCGAAAACGCCAATTTTTGAGTTATATCGTAGTTCTTTTGAAGGAGCGATATTACATTATGGATTTGAAACCAAATCGACCAGAAAATATTAGTAATAGTTATAAATAAGAAGCCGGATGTAGTTTAGAAAGTTTAAAAGAAAACTGAAGGACTAATAGAGGTATCAAAGGCAGCGTAAATTTAAGTTTATGGGATTAATAATCCTATAAGAGAGCGGTAGCTCGCCTCCCTCCGGCCGGAGTATTCCGAGCACGAAGCCCATCTCGGTGACGGAAGGCAGGTATACCGTGGCTGAGGTCTAGGCCCTTCACGCACGTAGGCCCTCTTCGGGGGAGTTTCATTAACATCCGATGGCTACTTTGGCCTCCTCTACATTCTAATCAGCTGATTTATATCTACTGCCTTTTTATAAGCTGGGGTGGCGCTGCCATTACTATTCATTTACCCTTTGATCGTGTTGGCTAAAGCGTAACCACCGCAAGCCTTGCGGGGGGGGAGGGAGAAGCGGGCTTTTTGTTTAATGAACAGCGAATCCCCGGGGGCACTCAACGCCTCGATAACAGCTTCCTCTGAATCTCCTACGTTTGAGACAAATGAATGGATCCGTTGTTCCCCGGCCGATACTGTCTCAAGCTTTTAACTACTAATTACTACTTGCAAATGCAACAGTGTCTAATCACATACAATTTGTCTATTTATATTATAGGTATACATAAAAGCCCGAATTATTCGAACATGAAGGTACCCAAAATCGCTTTTGTTATTACATTATAATTATTTTATATGAAAAAAAACTACTATATATTTATAACTTCTCTTGCAAATAATCAGATAATGTACAGTTAGGGGGGTCTCTTGCATGAGACGAAACCCACACTTTTACCTTTTGTTAAAGTTTAAAATTCAATATTTAAAAAAACATGTGAGGCTAGGAATGGCCGATCTGGAAAATAAAGGATATTAAAAAAAAAATATCTTGATGTAAAAACGATTCGAATAAAGTCTCTAACAAAAGGTTGCTGAAACGATCGATGGTGATCGAAGAGACAATTCGATGGCAGAAAAACGGAAGGACAGATAAATAGTTTAAATTACTGCTAGGAAATATTAGTACATCACTTATAAATAAAAGATTATTAAAAACCGCGTGTACCGGACCTTAGCTATTCCTGACTTGGTATCTTAACAGTTAAGATTAAAAAAAAAAAACGATAGTGCAGGATATTCCTCTGCCTCACTCAGTTTTTTGTGGGTGCGCTTCCAAACCGACTAGATATACGAGAACACCGAGGAAGAGGCAATGTTAAGTAGCAGTCTGAGACTTACTGAAATATTAGCAACTTCCTTGTTATCAGCGAGATTCTGTACACGCGTGTTACGGTCCATGCTTACTTCTGCAAAACTGAGATCAGAAGAAAGATTTGATCGCCTGCAGTAAGGTGTGCTGGACAAGAATGGAATTCTAGAAGTGGAGATCAGGCTGCTATAGTGTCTGAGCAGCATAGATGATGTTCTGCTGATTTCAAGTGAGATGTCCTGGTTGAGCAGTAGACTGGTGTGAGTAGCTATACATTAAGGCTACTGATACTGATAATTCCAATCAGCCACAACAATGGAGGGAAAGATGAGTTGATATATCATGGGTTAAATTCAAGAGAAAGTTTGATTATATTATAGTATTATAAGCACTTTTCTCACGTGTTATATATTACATTTTTCCTGCAGCCATTTAAAAATTAAGAAATTAAAGGTGAAACTTTGATTTGTTAAAACTACACTAGCATTATCTCTTACAATTATCGATTTTCTAACTATGCATATTATAACTCTAGGATGGCTTACTCATGTGTGAAGGTTCTAATGCATTTAAGGTTATATTAAATATTTCTATAAAATTGCTTCAAAATAAATTAAATCTATCTTGAATTAAATATAAATTAGTTCTAGGATTTATTTTAACATTTTAAAAATATAAAATGAATAATATTATAGTACCTCCATTTAACATTTCAAATAACAGAGTGCTGATTGTCAAATTCGATCTAGGTGGCTGTTACTTTTCCTCAGTAGTGAGGGAAAACCACTTTCCCTCACTACTGAGTGGGGGAAAGTGGGACTTTCCGCACCAGTTTTAGTTGAGTAATGGATAGCATTGTGGAGCGGAGTGGCTCAGTGGTAGAGCACTGAGTTGCCATGCCGGAAATCCTGGTTCAAATCCCGCTGCAGGCAGTACTTTTATTTAGTCTATTTGCAGCGGGAGATGAATCATATGGGATCTAGGACCCTGGGGCTCACCCAGCCTCTAGAAAATATTATTAAAATAGGCTCAAAGATTTTCGGGGAAGAACTCTAAGTGAGAGTACAAGAAGTGAATTTTGTATCCTTTGAAGAAGTGACATGTTGTATCCCATAGCTTTATAAGAATGAGGATCAGCCACTATGTCACGATAGTTTTCTGCTTTAAGGTTTCCAAGAAAATTGAAACACAAACTTTTGAAAGACTGCCAGGCTGCAACAGTCCTTCGAAATGCTCATCACCTATTAATGACCGGATTTGTGGTCCTATAAAAATTCCTTCTTTCAGTTTAGCATCACTGACTTTGGGAAATTTCGATTTCAAGTACAAGAATCCATCAGACTGCTTATCCATGGCTTTGAGGAAATTTTTCATTACTCCTAACTTAATATGTAGGATCATTTATATTGTTATCTGAAGCATTTCCAGTTTCAGTTAGGTCAGATTCAGAGTTATCACCTAAGGTCGTATCTGGATATACTTGTACAGGGAACGGTCAACTGTGTAAGACAGGTCAAATTACAGACTGCAAATTCAGATACTTAACTGTATGTTTTGTTTCCTTTAATATTTGTCAAACAGAAATAACAATCACTTAAATAATCCTTCGGTTCCCTCCAAATCATGGGAATTGCAAATGGCATACGGTGTGTATCATTTTTCCACCCAGTCAGCAATCTAACACACAATACACAGCATGTATTTGGGGCCCAGCTCTTATCAAAATCACCAGCCTGACAGCTAAAGTAAAGTTGATAACACTTCTTTACGAGTGGGGTCAAATTTCGCTTCTGAGACTTGAAGGTCACCGCTCCACAAATATAGCAGAAACTGTGTATGATTTACACACTCTCTTGGCATGATGAAAAAACGAAGCACTGAAACACTACATACATAATACACTTCCGAAAAAAAAGGAAGGCACTATTTCACTATTTCAATACTGAACAAACTCACAGTCAGCTCAATACTGACATAACAATGCCAGATGAACAGGCGGGAGCATGTCCAAACATGAATAAACCTGCACAGCCTTGTTTTATGTTGATTCAGTATAATATTACAAATAAAATTTCCTTAAATACAGCTTGGATAAAATAGCTACATACAAGGTAAAGGTTCTTATTACAGGTAAAAACCCCCTGCTAAAATCACATTTTAAAAAGTAGCTGTCACAAAAAAACTGTGCCTGATTCTGACTACATATCTGAATTCAGTATGAAAAACTGCACTAGATTCACTAATCAAATATCTTGTGAAGAAAACATTGTCGACCAGTGTTATTAAGATTTTGTTTTCTCTCTCTTTTTTTTTATCCTTGCAAATGCACCAATATTTCCTTTAACCTCTTAACTTGCACGCTCCAGTTAATTCGAGCGCGCTAAACAGGCCAAACTGTGCACACTCGAGATAATTCGAGCGGCGTTGTATTTGATGCTGCTATAATTTTTCACACTCGAATATATTCGAGAATTGAAAATAACAATGTGAAAGCTAAGAAAAAGAATCGTGTTATTGATATTTATCATTTACATAGGATTGTAAGCTATAATACCTTCATAATACCTTGCATTCTTGCATTTCTGTACTCGTGACGACTGACTGCGATCCGTCGTAGTATTTTCGTGAATTTATATAAAGGCCATTGTATCTTTTATTTTACTATTTTGACGTGAAATATCAAACACTTGTTTCTGTTGTTTTATAGTTTAGTTCAATAGTTATCTAAGTGTTGTAAACTTGCAAAGATAAGTGTATCTTTATAGACAGTCAGGTATTTTGTGATTACAGAAAATAAAATTGGGATATTGGATATTTATACAATTGGTATGTTTTTTTCATTTTCAAATTATTATTATTATTATTATATTTTATTTTAGTAAAATATATATTGAAAAATGAGCGATTCAGAATCTGAATATGAATACGCAAATTTGTCGGAAAGCGGCTCAGAAGAAAGTGATAATTACAGTAGTGATTCTGCTTTTTGTGTTTTTCACGAAATAGTAATTCGAAACGAAAAATAAAAAAGTTGATGGACGTGTAACATTGCAATATTCGGCTCTTTTCTGCAATGTGGATCAAAATCCAAAATTAAACTAAAAATTTTGATTAATTTTGAATTTTTTTGCCAAAACAATGTTCTAAAGTTTGTTTTTTTACATTAAAAAAAATTGATTTTTTTGGCGGTTTTTTTCAAAAAAACTGTGCGTTAAGGGATTAAAAAAGAAGACGAAAATTCAACCAATCAGTTTTTTTTCATCTATCTCCGTTAAAGGGTTTAGCAAAGCACTTGAACATTCCGCAAAATTGATAGATTCGAATCGAACTATTGCGTAGCAGAAAAGAACCGATTTATTTGAAAAAATGAATACGGTATTCTGTGTCGGGTTTAAATTAATGAGTAAAATCCCCAAGAACCAGATTTGTTTCTCAGGTGCTGCTGTGGTTTGTAATTTCCGTAAGTAGATTACAGAGGTCCACGTGAGCGGTCATTGCTGGGAAACTACAAATCCTTCCCTAAAATCAGATCTTTGTTCACTACCTCAGCTTCTTACCCCAGGTAATTGTGTAAATACCCCAGACTTGTAAAATGGATATAAAAAAGTATTATTAAATGATTCTTTTATAGATTAATGCGTTTTTTAATGTTTTCTAGCCCCCCCCCGAACAATAATAATTAATCCTGAACAATAATAATATTAAGTGTTTCATAATAACCTTAACCCATTTTTTCATTGACTCTAACAGCATTTTTGTAATTTTATTTCTGCTGCGGTGACATATTTTTCCTTAATATAGGGTTGAATTAAGAAATTTATATATTTGGTTGTATTGTTACTACACATCCTATCAATAGCTTAGTCTAAGTTTCTCTTTCGATGGAATATAGAATATCATAAACACGGTAGGTTATATATACATATATATATATATATATATATATATATATATATATATATATATATATATATATATATATATATATATATATATATATATATATAGGTCGCTGTCAAAACAATACCGCTTATCTACAATTTTAGTGAAAATGAGTTAGTTACGGTAACGCATTCTACAGGTTGAATTACATAGTATTAAAAAAAGTGTCAAGGTTGAACGCAAGGCAGCGCTGTTATTAGCAATAGAAAGATAACCGTTATATAAGTTAATAGAATATATGGCACGGTTTTTTTTTCTATCCTGTAAAATCGCCCAAAGTTTACATAGGCGGTATTGTTTTGACAGCCACGATATGTAACCTATCATATAAGTGATTGGTTATAGAGTTGAGGTAAATAACTGACAAATTGTTGAAGGCTTTTAAAAAAGTAAATATACATTTCACTAGAAAATTAGTTTTATTTTAAGGAATTGTTCTAATTACTTGTCGGTTGTTACAAATTGTCGGCTGTTGTTGAAACAACTCCTGTAGATTTTGCATCACCTTCATGGCTATTTTCAGTAGAATGGCTTTGATTTCGTACCAGTTTCTATCTTACCAATCCTGTTTCTATCTGTTACCTGTTCTTAAGTTACCCCTCCTCCTTCTCTCTTTGAATGTAAAGCACTAAGTCGAAAGAGGACATTTGACCTTGGCCCTGGAGGACACAAGGAACTTCAAGAACTGAGATTCAAAGACTATCTAAAATTTCTCAGAAGTCTAGACATGGGTTAGGGATTTTTAGGACTCAAGCACAATGGGCCTTTTTAGGCCGAAGTGCATAGTAATAAACAAGAGTCACACATAAATAATAATACCCCTCCTCCCCTTTATAATAACAACATTAATAATAATAACAGGCTTAGCGAACCCGAATGGTAGAAGCCGATACCAGTAATCGCTGCTTCCAAACTCCGTCAACGGATTACCACTCAAACGCAAATCCGATCACCCTTAATAATCCTCCAACCTACTCTTCGGACGTTTACCACGGCTCAGGGGTAATTAACTTTTTGGAAACTCGTCCTAACATAGCTAAACAACATTAAAAATCTTTTTCAAACTTCGCTATGTCATAATTAAAAGGGTCTATGTTCTCCATTCCGCGTTATAATAAATTCTAATTTTTAATTTCTAGTAAAAAAGGCGTGAGCTAATGTCCCGATCATTGTAATTCCAGTACTATAAATATTTCCTCTTGAGTTTTTTTCTTCTGCAGCTATATCCGTATGGTCAAAATCACTGCCGTCTCGTAATAATTCGACTTACCGGAATTCAATTCGTGTCCCATTTTTTTATTGGCATTCATCGAAGTTATTGTATTCAGTTTTATAATTTACCTGTTTTAATCCTACAGAGCCAAATCATCCCCAAATCCGAGCGTAGATGTTTTTGCATCGAATTCGTCCAAAAAATTATTACAATTCTAACATAATTGAATGTTTCGGTCATGCACATTCCTTCTAGATGTACTAACGTCATTGCTATACCTTCAATCAAACAGCATCTTGAAGCCAATGAGATGGTTGAAGCCAAAATGGTCTTTTGAAATCGTTATAAATCTAATGGACTAACTGTTATTCTTAAATATTTAGCTAAAGAAAAATATTTTATCTATATTAGAATAGTTTCTTCTAAATCCGCACAGGCAATTCCTGATAATTTTCTCGGTATACCGTTACTTTAATTAATGAAATTGTTTTGTAACCTGTCTGAAGGAGTGAGATTTCATGATAGTTATTACAATCCGTCCTCGCCTCTTTTTGTGAATCAGAATAAGTTTAGATCCTTTCTATTCTTCTGGATTTTTTCCAGTTTCCCAGATAATTTTTAAATAAAATGTGAGTATCAAAAACTTCTATCTTCCCGTACGCTTCATTTTCCCCATTTTCTTATTGTTAATTCCCGCTGGCTTATACGATTTCAATTTTCCGAAGCCTGTTTCAACTGCCTTCAACTATAGACCATACTTCGTCCTTCTCTAAACTATTCTTCACCACAGTAGTGGGAAGGAGATTTTACTATTATTACCAATTGTCAAAATACTATCATTTTTTTAAATGTTTTTAAAATTTCCACCATTTAAAAATTCCAGTTTCGGATGGTCCATTTTTAAAATTATTTTTCTATCTTCTTAGTCTTTCCCTCGTTGGATCAGACACTAGGGCTCAAGAGCCGAATTCTCAAACTGCTACCTTTTAAAGAACTGATTTCCAAAATTTAATTCGTTTTGAAATCTTTAGTGTGTAGGATCAGAAGGGTCCCTTGAAAGTAGTATATCCAATATATCTGTTGGCAACTCATTGATCGCTGCTTCTTCTTTGTGTACTAAGATTCATTCATGGACCTGAGACTAGAGGAACGGTACACTTGCTGGCATAGAAGAGTCTAAATCATAATTCCCTCACAGGTATAGACTGATAGAGAGATTGGTCTTAATAAGCCTTCGTTAGATAACTGTTTTGTGCGATCGATCCTTAGAGGAGACTTTTTACAGGAGGTTTCGAGTATCTTGGACAACTGTAGTCTCACATCAAAGCTGTATTATGCATCTCCTCCTCCTCTTATACAGTAATCTTTTATAGCAGTGTCTTTTACCCAGTAATTTTCTTGGTATGTCTTCTTCTCGAATTCAGAACACACGTCGCAATCCAGTCCAACGCAATATTCCAGGCTTTATGTGCCTCAAAACACCATTACTCGGATCAAACGTTCATTCAAATATGTGACGAATCTTTCCTTCAAATATGAGAATCTCTTACTCTTCTTTGATTGTGTGAATGTAGGTCCCCAATCCAGACTTTGACAAGGTCTATTAAGGGTCTTGCAATGAAGACATTATAATAAGATATCTCAAGTAAAACGTACAAAGTAATAATAAGATGCTTTTATTTAACAACCAATTAAGTAACACTCCCATTTAGGTTTCATTGTTGGAAATGAACATTCCAACTGTAATTTTAACTGATTTGAGATTAATCCTTAAACATGCATTAAGTGTCAATTTTCAATGTATTTCATATTATAATTATTATTGAATGAGAGGAAAATAGTTGACTGGATGATAAAATGGAGAACGGGGATAGTTGGGGGGTGCAGTAAAAAAAAACACTAAATAAGTACTAGACTTATATTTAGTAAGTGCCGACGTTTCGACCTACAGTGTAGGCCATCTTCAGGGCGTCTGGGAGAGGAGCCGCTGGGTGCACCGCTTAACCTACAATCTCCAACAATAGATTGTGTAGATGGCCTACACTGTAGGTCGAAACGTCAGCACTTACTAAATATAAGTCTAGTAATGATTTAGTGTTTTTTTTTTTACTGCACCCCCAACTATCTCCGTTCTCTATAATTATTATTATATATTATAACCATTATTATAATTAATAACACAGTGTGAAAATGAATTTTACACGGATATGGATAATGAGGAAATAGGAGTGGCCTTAAGTATCATAACTTCAGATAGATACCTTATGAAGTATTTATCTTGGTACATATATGCTTTTAATATTGTTCGCTGATCGTACACTATTTCGATCCAGCGTGGTATTTATTTGATTTATTTTTATTTTAAAAGCTAAAGGTTGGTGTTAAACGCAAGGATAATTAAAAACGTGAATTCTTTCATTTTTACCTCTCTATGTTTTTAGAGATAGCACTCACTAAAATTAAAGTGAAAAGTCATCATCTGGAATAGACTGAGACGATTGAGAAAGTAATTACTTCTCATTATAATGACCCAGAAACAACATGTTAATGAATACACATAGTACATCCTTCCAAACAGTTCAACGCATACTAAGAATAGATTACATTGAAATACCTAATAAAGGTTGTTTTCTTATTGACAGGTAATCTAAAGACTCATTGATTTTGCAATGTCCAGATAACAACAAATTAATCCTGAAGGATGAAAATGAAAGGAAAATGAATAAATAATTATTTTGCTTTTTATTTTCATTACAAAAAAATATTCTCTTGGTATCTGGGTAAAAAGGTAAAAAAAACAACATTTTTTTAAGCAATTTTATTTTTAACATCCACTAATAAAACTAATATCCATATTACCTTCCCTTACTAAATTATAGATTAAAAACGTTTACTTTAATTTGATTGTTTTTATTTTATAGCCATGGACGTACCTGGTGGTGGTCATTTGACACATGGGTTTATGAGAGCTGTCAAGCGAGTTTCAGCCACCTCAAATTTCTTCAAATCTTTTTCTCTTAAGGTTAATACAATGATAGGATTAATTACTTATGATAAGTTTGAAGAAAATGCAAAACTGTTAGTTGTAGACCAAAAGTAGTCTGAACAGGTTATTTAATTGATGTCATCAAAATATATAGTGAGTGACAAAATAAAATAATTTACTGTCAACACTGAATGTATTATTATCATTATCATCCTTTTAGTTATGGACAAATTTCTTTATACAGAACAAAGTATTATTAAACCATTGTATAGCCTGCACTTCCTTAATCAAAAAGCAAAGAATTGTTTTGAGCCTAAGTAAATAGTGTTGTAGAGAACGGGGAGAACTGTTAGGGAGGGAGAGCTACTAGGTTAGGGTGGGACTTAATAAGCTTAAAACTCCCTTGTCACTTTGCAGGAAGTTAGAGGTGTGACCCTACAGGGCTAAGGAATTAAATTTGCCCCCCCCCCCCGCGATGAAATACATAAGAGCCCAAGGACCAGGTAGCGGATTTGGATTCAAAACCTGAACCCCGAGCAACAAACTTGAGCGCGTCCGCGACGTTCCCGGAATCCAGAATTATACTCCTCACCTTGCTCTTGTCTGCCAACTTTAAAAAGCTCCTCTCTCTCTATCTCGGCCGAGTTGGCAACAAACTTCTGACTTTAATAAGGGCCTTTTTTATTCCGTTTTTATTTCGTTTTTTCCCTCTCCCTCTTACCCTTCCCACCTCTTCCTCTTGCCCCCAC
This sequence comes from Arma custos, assembly GCA_037127475.1. NCBI lineage: Eukaryota > Metazoa > Arthropoda > Insecta > Hemiptera > Pentatomidae > Arma > Arma custos. Next base: position 38,652,303 of record CM073759.1, read on the forward strand.
CCCCCAGACAGTGGAGGCCCATAAGTGGAATTAGAGGCACAAAGAGGAGACACTCACAAAGGGTGAGGGATGTGACCGGGATCTTAACGATCTCGACTCAGATATATTCCCCGAGCCATGCCCGGAATTTTTATATCTCCTATCCGTGTACAGAGTCGCGCATAAAATAAATTGAATATGCTATATCCCTTTTAGGTCAAGTGATGATACACCTTCAAATATAAATTTATGTGTTTCGTTTTATGAAAGAATTCTGGAGCCTATGGTTATAGCTCCGTGATATATATCATCTGTAATTTCTAAATGTGGTATAAGTCCTATTAATAACGTATCAAGATATTTAAAGGTTTTCATGTGAATTAATTTTAAACTATGGTCCGACTATGTTTTTAACCTAATAGACACCTGAAAAGGGCCTGGTAGAAAACAAGGGCAGTCGAGGGCAAAAACATCTTCAAACCGAAATTATTATATTAAAAATATATACACCCAACTATCTTTAATAATAATAATAATAATCTTGAACCAAGAAAAATAAAATTTGTAACTACAATGAAAATCAAGATTCACCATGATTAATAATAATGACTAATACAAAAAATAACTATATCATAGATATAATAGACACCATAACTAATAAAATAAAAACTAAAATTTAAAACAAGATTCACCCTCCCATCAATCTAGTGATCAAAACGTTACAAGCAAAAAAGAAAAATTTAAAGAAGAAAAAAAAAGAATTAAATTGTCAGACTTGATCGGCTCAATCATTAACTGTAACTCATCTGGCTACACCTAGAGTCTAGTCAGGCTACAGTAAATAGAATGATTCATAACTTCAAAATCCATCTGGCTTCTGTTCAGATCACGAAACTTCTCATTCGTACCAGTCTTCAAGCTCTGACTGTCGTTGGAGACTTTTGGGTCTAAAATTTTCCCTGTGGATAGTGATGGATAGTTTTTACTTAGTCTGATTGAACAATAATTAAAGCTGAAGGATATATGGGTAAAAACAAATATTTAAATGTTATCAAATAAATATTGCAAGACGAACTTTTAAATTATTAATATCGTTATTTTCTTTCATTCTAAATAATTACAAGAAGATCTGTGAATATGTGCTTCATAAATATTACAAGAAAAAACATGACGAATTATTCAAACAGTAACATTCGTTTGTGTAAACATTCGTTGAGAAGATCAGATTTTCTTCTCTTTCCCTTTGATTTGTATTATTTTAACTCCAAATCAAAGTGCATACAAACATATATACAGTACTTTTCTATACTTTTTTTTTGACCATTAGGCTTACTCAACATATTGAACAAGGAATGTTCATTTAGATTTAATAAGGTATAAAAGCAATCAGAAAAAATATTAGAATATTATTTCCTAATAATTTTAGAACAGCGAAAAGACTTTTGTTGTGGCAACAGCCAGTCAGACGAAGAAGAGGAAGACCCCGAACCCGGTGGTAGGACTGCATGGAGGAGGAGATGGCCGGCAGGGGACTTGAGGAGGATGACTGGTGGAATAGAGAAAAGTGGAGGGACTCTCTGACTTAACAGGCAACCCATTGAGAGAAAACTCCTGCAAAAGTAAAGTAAAGTATTTTAGAATTTGTTTGGATGTATAATGTTAATTTTGCTGATATAAAATATAGTTCACATACGAAATGACGAAAAGCAACTGAAAAAATCACCTACACCATGAGCAAAAGAAAGGTTAATTTCTCATATCCTGCGAAATAGTGCAAGTAGGCTGACGAAAAGAATCCTTAAAAATATAAAAAATAAACTGAGTCGGTTTAAGAAAGCAGAGAGCAACAGAGAACTCGAGGTTACGGAGGTTATGCTTAGGAATAGAACTGCCAAGAGGATAAGCCGAGACAGAAAAATAAGGTTTGAGGCGAGAAATAAGCCAACGATCAAAATAATTAGATGAAGAAAGCTCGGAGAGGATGAAGAGATACAGGAAAGGCACAGACACAGAACATGCTCTCATAGTTGATCCAGAATACTCCAAAAATGGGCGAAACTGAAAAAAATCATTTACATGACGTTGTTCATATATTTTTTTAAATTTATTTATTGATATTTACAACTGTATTACAATAATACAACCAGTAAATAGGCTAAGTGATACATAATGACAAGTAGAGAAACTACCCACTGGTAGTACTCAAATCAAAGTTCAACCAAGAAGGTCACGTGGTCATCTTCTTTTCAGACGCCTCGGAGAATATCGGGAATTGAAGAGGAAGTTAGGTTTGAAACTAGAGGGTTTGAGTGGTAATGAAGTTTGTTATGAAAGGATAGATACCGGGTTCGGGCCAAATCAGCAACAAAAGGGACATTAAGGTCGTTGTGGATGACTTTATTCTTAACAAAATTAGAAGCATTGAGGATTTTACGAAGGATTTTGGATTGTAAGGATTGGATATGAGAGGAATTCGATGGCTTAGTCGAGCCCAAAGTTCTACTCCGTAAGTCCAAATAATAGTCATGTAGATGAGTCTTTTGTAATTAATTGGGAACTTAGAGCGTTTGTCTAGTAAGTGTTGAAGTAACCTGAAACGTCGAGCGGTTTCTTGTCTTTTCAGTCTTGTATGAGGATTCCAGGTTAATCGTTTGTCGAGGTGCAAGCCTAAGTATCGGATCTGTTCTACAGGCACTAGTGGGATATTATTAAAGGATACTATTAAAGGAAGGGCAGGAAGTCAATGGTTTACGACGTAAGGTAAAAGTGATTTGATGCGATTTTTGAGAATTTATTTTAATCCTCCAGTTTTGACACCATTCTTCAAGATCAGTGATATGGGATTGGAGGCTTTGGGATGCAATAACTGGATTGGTATTGACTAATAATACACATGTACCATCACCAAACGTGGTAAGGATAGTATTAAGATGACTTGGGATGCCAGCTGTATAAACTGTATAATGGATTGGACCAAGGATGCTACCTTGAGGAACACCAGCAGATTGGGAAATGGGGGATGAATAGACATTGTTATGGTTTACTTGTTCTTTTTGTGAGATAGGATTGTTCATATTTTAAAATTAAACCCTTAAGTTTCTCGATACATGAAAAAATGAACTTATATCACTTTCAAAAATAACAGATCATATGATGTAGTATAACATATATATATATATATATATATATATATATATATATATATATATATATATATATATATATATATATATCATGGAGCTATACTTTATATCAGCAAAATTAACATTATTCATCCAAACAAATACTTTACTTTACTTTTGCAGGAGTTTTCCCTCAATGGGTTGCCTGTTAAGTCAGAGAGTCCCTCCACTTTTCTCTATTCCACCAGTCATCCTCCTCAAATCCCCTGCCGGCCATCTCCTCCTCCAGGCAGTCCTACCACCGGGTTCGGGGTCTTCCTCTTCTTCGTCTGACTGGCTGTTGCCACAGCAAAAGTCTTTTCGCTGTTCTAAAATTATTAGGAAATAATATTCAAATATTTTTTCTGATTGCTTTTATACCATATTAAATCTAAACAAACATTCCTTGTTCAATATGTTGAGTAAGCTTAATGGTAAAAAAAAAAGTATAGAAAAGTACTGCATATATGTTTGTATGCACTTTGATTTGGAGTTAAAATAAAACAACTCAGAGGGAAAGAAAAGAAAATCTGATCTTCTCAACGAATGTTACTGTTTGAATTATTCGTCATGTTTTTTCTTGTAATATTTATGAAGCACATATTAACAGATCTTCTTGTAATTATTTAGAATGAAAGAAAATAACAATATTAATAATTTAAATGTTCGTCTTGCAATATTTATTTCCTTCAGCTTTAATTATTCTTCAATCAGACTTAATTACAACGAATATTCATAAGTAAACGTTCGGTACCATCAGGATCCTAAAAGAAATTAAAATTTATATATTTTCTCTTCTAAACTAGGTTTAAATTTTCATCGAAATCATTTCATTACATATACTAGTTTTGGAGAAAAAACAACATAAAATATGATTGTGTTATTTAGAAAACGACATACACAGAATACCTCATAAAAAGATAAGAATAATCAAAGAGGCCAGGAATAATAATAATTACAATCAAAAGTGGTTTTAAGAACTCAATTAATTACAGATAAAACAAATGTAAAAGATATATGACATGTCTGTTTTAAAAAAAGAAACGTTATTTAGTAAAACAACTCTATGAAATTAAATTATTTTTATTCAAAATTTTAACCTTAATTGTTTATACCTTTTTTCCAACGTTTTATCAAATTTTTGATTCCAGACATGGAAAATTCATGGTTTGGGGATAAAATAAGGTCTGAAAATGCCTTTTTGACTAGAAAATTATTTAGAAAAAATCTATAACTTAAAGAAGTATAAATTGCTGAGCAGATGTTAATCTGTTGGAGATAAGTCTGCTTAATAAAGTGGGTGTGGAAGGACTTCGAAACCCAGCAGGTTCTTGACAGTCTGTCGTGGAAGGTCTCCGATCAAACCTATACAAGTTGTTTTTTGAAGTTTTTTTTTCCATTTCGTCAGTATACATGCAGTACGATGTGGATCTTACCAAACGCGGTTGTAATGTTTCTTGTAGCTTGGACTGTCGAGTGTCCAAGTTTAAAATTATTTTTAAAAATATATGAAATTCGCGCTTCCATCATTATATTTGATGGCATACCAAACAATGTTTATTCAATTGCAGTGATAGTAAATATTGTCAAAAAAGAGAATATTAATAACAACTCATTAAAATCTGTAAATATAAGGATAGTAATCCACAGAAGCCTTTAATTTTAGAAAAAATGAAAAATGACATTTCATAAGAAAATCCTATTAGAGATTGAATATACTAATAAAATGGTGCACAAATACTATTAAGACATATATAAATATATACATATATATATATATATATATATATATATATATATATATATATATATATATATACATACATATATATACAGGTAAATGAGGAAAAAACCAAATACATGACAGTGAGCCGTAAAGTCCATTCCAGAAAAAGCATCTGCGTGGATCACAAATCGTTCCCGAAAGTGGATAACTTTAATTATCTTGGCTCCACAATAACCTCAACCAATGAACAATTAACTGAGATAGACCAGCGTATAACAAGCACAAACAGAGCATTCTTCGCTCTTTCAAGAGTATTGAAATCCCGAAGCATCTCTAGAAACTTAAAACTAAGGGTTTATAATGCGGTAATAAAGCCGATTCTGATATATGGCTGTGAGACGTGGGCTCTCACTGGCACCCTGGAAAGCAGAATAGAGAGATGCGAAAGGAAAATCCTTCGCACGATAACTGAAGTGGTCTGGGATGAGAGTCTGCACTCTTGGAGGAGAAGGACCAATAAGGAATTGCTCACAGAAACTGGTCAGGCGATATCTCAGGATATGAAATCAAGAAGGTTAAGATGGGCGGGGCATGTTGATCGAAGCAATCCGTCAGGACGCCTCTACGCAACAATGAATGCCACAATAGTTGGCAAGAGACCACGTGGGAGGCCAAAGACCAGATGGATAGACAGGGTCAACAAAGATGCTGAGGAGCTACATGTGGCAGACTGGAAATCAGCGGCCCTGGATAGACAGAGGTGGAGAAGGCTGGTAAAGGCGGTCAAAGATCTACAAGGTCTGTAGAGCCAACAGAAAAAAAAAAAATATATATATATATATATATATATATATATATATATATATATATATATATATATACATACATATATACAACTTCTAACAATTTTCTTCCAAGCTATGCCAAAAATTATACGATCCTTCCTTTGACTAACTTTGAAAACAAAAGACTAAAAATGCCTTGTAACTAAACTGCATAAGCATATATATATATATATATATATATATATATATATATATATATATATATATATATATATATATATATATATATATATATATATAAACTGCTCGCAAATTGAAGTGGACCCCAAACCTAACTCATCAAAAGTTAGGTAACTCTCTTTTTTAACCATACTTCTAGTTATTCTTTTGTATATTTGTGCTTATAGTACCTCACTTATCGATTGTTAATGGTTTTTGTTCAAAAAAAATAAATACACCAAACAAAATTTAAGAAAAATTTATTTTTTTAAATTAAATAAAATTTTTTTACAAAATAAACATTTAAATTTTTACAAATATTGGTTTTCATTTCAACTTAACCTTCTTCAGTAGGTTGTTGGACCCCCTCTACTTTGAATTAATGCTTCTCATCGGCGATTCGTACTCCTTATTAAGCTCAATATGTAATCTTGAGGTAAATCAGCCCATTCCTCAATTAAGGTGGCAGCGAGTTCATCCAATTTATCTGGACAAGGTGAACGCAAGTGTAATTCCTGTTAGAGATTGTTCGAAACATGTTAAATTGGATTCATGTCTGGTGAACAAGCAGGGCAGTTCATGCGCGATATTTGTGCTCTGCTAAATAACGTTGAATTATCCTTGCTCTATGAGGACGAGCATTATCATCAACAAGAATGAAGTTCTCACCCGTTTCTTGGGATAAAGGGATAATTAAAGGTCTGATGACGTTACTCAGGTAGGTTTTTTCATGTTCATTTCTAAACAGTACAAGCTGAGTTTTTCGATTACTCAGTATCCCTCCCCACACCATTATTGAGCCTCCTCCATAAGAGCGAACTGATTCAGTCATACCTGGGCTAAACCGCTTTGTCTCTCGCCACACTCTAAATCGTCGATCTTGATGATGGAGAACAAATTTCGATTCGTCAGTAAATAAACAATGGTCTTAGTCCACGTCAGTCCAATCAACATGTTCACGAGCCCATGGGAGTCGTGCTGCCTTTAGTTGTCTGGTTAAATAAACCCTCCTCGCCGGTCTTCTTGCCCTCAAACCAACTTCATGCAGGCGGTTTCTAGCCTTCTTGAGTTGAAATACGGACTCCTGTTGCTTGCTGAAAAGAGCTTTGCAGCTGCCAGCTGTTAAACCTCGTTGCCTAGTGCTTTGGATTTTGAGATATCGGTCTTGCTGAAGGGTGGTTAGAGTAATACTGACGATAAAAGGGAAATAATGTTTAAAAAACACAAGTGGAAAATAAGAAGCTCAGCTCTAAGTAGTGATACTAAGGCTTTGTTTTTGTTTTTATCTCTTTAAAACCGTCAAAGTGCTGATAAATAGTTTTTTTTAAATGGAGAAAAACCTCAAGTCAATCAAGTTAGCTAAATCATTAAATATCTTCATTTTTTAAGTGGTCCACTTCAATTTGTGAGCAGTTTATATATATATATATATATATATATATATATATATATATATATATATATATATGTATTTTATTTTTTTTTCCCTTCACGCAGTACCCCTACGCGAAGGACGTTTATTGTTCTGCATGTTCCGTACATTTATAGTACATTACATACAATTGTACTTACATGTTGTTTACATTTTTTTTTTTTTTTTTTTTTTTTTTTTTTATTATTTATATACAAAGCTAAAGGCTAAATTGAAAATACATCATTAAAAAAAAACAAAACTTAAACATAAAAATATTGTTCATAGTACATATTAAGCCATTTGAACAAATAAAAAAAAAAGAATTAGGAAAAGCACAAAATTACAACAAAGTAATTGAAAACAAAACTAAAATTCTTGTTCACCTATAATATTGATTTTGTGTAGTGATGATTAACCACACTGCTCTAGCAAACACCTTGAATTGCTGAAAATACTTCCAGTACAAGTCCTTAACACTGATTGGCCAGCTGTCCTTCTGCGTCACATGTTTGATAAGTGTAGTCCTTGGTTCGTCGGTTAGTCTGCAGTCATATATTAGATGTAAGTAAGTTTGTTCGATAGCAAAGTCACAAGGGCATGTCTTATTATCTGTAAGTTTAAATTTATACAAGTAGGATTTTGTGGGTCCATGTCCTGTCAGCATTTGTGTGAGGTAGAAGTCAGTTGTTATTTTGTTATTCCTAAAATATTCATGTAAGTCATTTATGTATTGTTTAAGATGTTGTCCTTTAGTTGTCGTATCCCATGTGTTTTGCCACTGATCCATATTTGTAACTGTTTGTCTGTTTTTCAAGTAAGTCTTAGTCAATTTACTGTAGAGTATTGAAAGTGAGCCGTCTTTGGCAGCTGACTTAGCAGCCTTGTCAGCTAATTCGTTACCGACGTTGCCAGAGTGCCCTCTCACCCACCTGAAGTTGATGTTGTATCCTGCTTTTTGTAAGTGGAGTAAAGTAAGTCTGGTTTCTTCAATCAGCGGTTCATGAATTTTGCGATTAATGAGTTTGTATAACGTACTTTGGCTGTCAGTTAGTATGCAAATAGATGTCCTGCGGAAATTAAATGTCTGTATATATTCTAGTGTTTTCAGTTTATCAGCTTGATTGTTTGTACAATTAGGTCCAAGTCTGTATTTCTTTACATCAGTCAGTACACCGTCTTCAAACAATACCGCTGCACATCCCACAGTCCATCTGTATAAATTTCTGCTTCAGCATAATCTTCTTTTGTAAGTTGTTTGATTTCTGGGAAATGTGCAGGATGCTTCCAATTTTTATAGTTAATAGGTCGTTCAACGTCATCGGCAAGTATCCCGTCGCAGTCTTGGTTAGTCCGAAGTAAGGTATATATTGTAGTGTACTGTTGAGCGATCAAGTCGATGGGAATTAGTTTTGCAAGTACACAGGCTGCCTCATAAGATAGTGTCTTGAAACCTTTTACCATTTTGATTGCCATCAATCTCTGTACACGTCGAATTTTCCGTAGATTGTATTTTCTCTGCAGTCCTGTGTGCCAGATGTTAATAGCGTACGTTAGTATTGGTAATATGGCTCCTTTGTACAGTATCCTTAATGCTTCAGTTTTTAGTCCCCATGTATTCCTAGCTGCTATCGTTAAGTTGTTGGTAAGTCTCAGTAGTTTATTCTCCAGTAATTCAATATGTACGTTCCATCTTAATTTTGGGTCAAATGTTACTCCTAAATATTTTAGTTTATTTGTTTGTTGTAGAAGCTGTCCTTGAATTTTTACCTGTAAAGTTGGTGAATTCCTTGATCTGGTGAAAATCATGTATGTAGATTTTATAGTATTGAAAGTTAGTTTGTTTTCGTGTGCCCAGCTGTCAATTTTTTGCGTGTATCGATCTACTAATTCTTGTAGTGTTCCAGCATTGTCAGCTTGTGTAAGTAAAATTACGTCATCCGCAAATGCCTGCACAACCACGCTCTCCGGATATTCTCTCATTAATAATCCATTTACGATTAAATTCCACAATAACGGAGATAGTGCGGACCCCTGCGGAGTTCCTAGAGTCTGTGTTTTTCGTAGTTGACAATGAGATGTTACAATACAAGCTTCTCTGTCTTTGAAATAGTCTGAAATCGATTTGTAAATGTTCCGTGGACAGTCCATTGTCTGTAAGGTATGTAGAATTGATGGCAACCAGGCATTGTCAAACGCTCCCTTAATATCAATAGATATTAGAACAACATGTAGTTTTCTACTCAAGCCATATTGAATAAAATCAGTTGCATTTTTTAGTGCATCTACCGTAGAAGTTTGGGGGGTGAAACCAAACTGATTTTTATGTATGTGATCATTTGTATACAGATAATGTGACAATCTTCGATTTATTAATTTCTCGAGAACTTGCCTCCCGTCGGAAGTAGTGATATCGGTCGTATGGCTGATATACTATTATCTTTTCGTCCTGGCTTAGGAAACAATATAAGTTCTGATTTCTTCCATTCTGTTGGAAAAATTCCATTAGTATATATATATATATATATATATATATATATATATATATATATATATATATGTATATATAAATGTTTGAAAGTTGCAATAAATTGAAGATGGCTGCATTATTGATTTGTTATAAGGGCATGTATGAATAGTAGTAGACCAAAGTCTACCCAAACCTAAAATTTGTATTTTTTGGAAAAAATTACCAATATTCAAAGGGGAGTAACTCAGAATCTATTAGAGCTACAGAGCTGCGGTTGGATTCAAATTGTAGCAAATTAAATCTACATTAAAAATGGTTATCCATGTTTTTTGTCGAAAACTCACCGATTAAGAGATAAAGGCCAAAGGTTCGAGGGTTTTCGGCCACCAAAAGTTTTCCCATCCGTTTTTCCGTAGCAAACTTGAATTTCTACGACTCATACATGCCCTTATAACTAGGGCCCGGATTTATATGCAATAAAAATCCTTAAATATGTACATATAAAATGCATTTATTATGGGGAAATATGCAGGCAAAACTAAATAAAAATGTAAAATAAAAAATATATTAGGTACATTTTAATTTCTAATATTATACCCTTATAATATAAAAAATAGTTACAAAACGCTTCTACCTCTTACAAATTAATATTTGAAATTGTGTACATCCTTAGATTATCGAATGTGAAGCTCTGAAGATCAGGTCGCAATATTTTTTGTACCTACTAAATGATCTTTCCACGTCGACTGATGTAGCGGGAGCTCTTTTAAAACATGATACTTCGCTAGGGCTGAATGGCATATCTTTTTCTCTAAAGTTTCCTTCTAGAATATCGCAAATGGATCGTAACTGTTTTAGCACAGAGCTGTTTTCGAAAACGTGTTGAACTTATTGTGTGATTTTTGGTGCAAATGTTCCATGGAGGCTTTTTTGTTTTTGTATGGAATCATCCACTATTTTCTGGCTTTCTGATAAAAGAAAATTTTGATTTTCAAGTCTTTTATTGTTTCAACTAAAAAACCAAAATGTGTCGAAATAGTTGTTTTTTCCATTAATTTCTTTGCTCCTGACGCTGTGTCATCTAATTTGGAAAGAACGTGTTTGATCTTATCAAAATGTTGATAGTAGTAGTGGGATACATCTAGCCAGGTTCCCCATCTTGTGATTATTGGTTCCGGTGGTAAATTTAATTCTGGGTAATTTTCATTCAATACTTTTACCCGACATGGCGCTTTGAGAAAACATTTTTCGGCATTTGAAATCAGCAAGTCTACATCTTCAAAATTCATTTCTGACAGTTTCCGCGACCCTATTAAATGCATGGGCAGGTCAAGTCAAATGAATCATTTTAGGGTAGAATATTTTCAATGACTTTGCAGCCATAACCATGTACGGAGCAGCGTCAGCTGTGAATAAAAAAACTTTTTCGTGTAGAGTTCCATTTGGCCAGAGAAAAGTCATGGAATCATTAAAAAATCTAGCTAGGGTTTGGTGGTGACATTTGTCCAACAACTTCATGTCTAGAAGAAAGGGTTTTGATAAGTCTTCTGACAGCTTTCCGACAATAATATTGGCCACGCACCTTCCCAGAGAATCAGTCGTCTCATCTATGGACACCCAAAGATTCGTTGTTTCGATATGCTGCGTTACTAACGATCTTCGGGATGTCGAAACCACTCTATCACAACTGTTACAAAGTAAAACGCCCGAATCACTACGAAAAGTTTCGTCAAGGAATTCGCGTAAATATTTGGTTACAAGTTCACTAGCTTTAGCCTTAACTTTCGTGATTTTAGCGGTGCCATATTTCGAGTCTAACTAAAACAATTTTTAGTTATAGAAGATCAGCAGAACCAAGAGTGGAATTGGATTGTAAGAACTTTAACATCGAAAGGGGAAGGGCCAATCTTCCTAGAAAAAGAAATATTATAATTAATTGTTTCCTGTTATTGAATTAAGTGTTTTTATTGATTCATCGTTTTTAAAAATTACCTAAACACTTCTGACAACACATAAAACCTAAAATAGAACAAAATGCATTAAAACTATGCAAAAAAACGATTAAATATTCATTTTCCTTAAAATATGCACAAATATGCAATATAAAAGTTATCCTAATCGAATACTTTTGGCCCACAACACGTTTTAAACACTTCAAATGTGATGACAAAGCATAGAAAAAAATATGCAAATGCATAAATATCCGGGCCTTACTTATAACTTAACAAAAATGCAAATCTTCATTTATTGCGACCTAAAGCCCTTTTTTGGTACTTGGCTGCTGGCCCAATTTATTGAAATATTACAATCTGCCACTTTCAGGCAATAATTAATAGCGCTAAATAGCTATACAATCATTAAAAAAAAATAGTAAAATAAAATAAATAAAAATATATAAATGCTGATAATAAAAACAAAATAAATACTTATACAAGCAGAGTTAAGTAAAATGCATATACCTGTATTTATTAAAAAAAATGTATGGAAAAATAAATAAAAACAAAATATGAAAATGAAATAATAGAGGTAATAAATTGGTTACTGCACTTTAGTTAAACCCATTACTGTTAAACATATATACACATATTTTAAAATAGGTATAGTGAAATAAAAAACATATAAATTAATACGATATACAATCAATGTAAAAGCAAACGTAAAAAAAAAAGTGAAAATAAAAACTAATGAAATAATAATAATAATAATAATATCCATTAGCCGCATATTGCTAATTAATAAAATGATTTTAAATAAAATTCTAATTTTAAACTAAAAGCCTCCATAAAATAAATCTTGGATATAAAGGTGGGCAAATTATCCAGCTTAAATGATAGGACAAATAAGTTACAAAATTAGAAACTGGTCGAGGTAAGCTGAGCCGGCTTCTAATTACAGTTTGCCGGGGACTTGAAGTAATGGCGCCACTAATGGTGGGCTGGCGGGGGCGGGAAAGAATTTGTAATGGGGGGGGCGCTCACACCTGATTAGCCCGTCCCGTGACTTGCTTCCTCAACAATCTCAGTCAGGGCTACCAACCCACTTAGGAGATTTACATCTGCCACTTATTAATTAGGGTGGCAGGCGTGATGCTAATCCGAAACAAGTTGGCCAATGCCTCGGGGAAATAAATTGATACTCATTTTTAGCAAGCTACCGCCCCCACCCCCTCCTTCCGACCTTTTTAGAGGAAAGGAGTTTTATCGCAGCGATTTAAGATGGCGGCAAATCCCGCCTGATAATGGATGTTGCGGTTAATTAAAGCATTGAATATTGGACCGTTTCTCATGAAGCATTTAAGGTTTTGTTTATTGCACAGTATTGTTCAAATAAAATGCTTTCACTGTTTGTTTATCATTCAATAAATATTTATTTTCAGCTTAATTACTGTAAATATCTATTTCAAAACATAGCATAATTCCTGTTTAGTTTCTGTATTATGTTTTTCTTACTCACTTCCATCTGAGATACTTTCCTAATATTGCAGCTTACATTTATGTTAGATATACAGCCTTGTAATGTAGTTTGTCGATGTTTAGGATCGATTCTGTTAATATATTTTTATGTGTACACAGGGTTTTTCAGGGTTAAGTAACCAAACTGCAAATTTTAACTAAGTAACTCAAAACAAGAAAAAATTTCCTACAATGTTTCGAACAAAACACTTAAATATTTTCATGAGTTATTCAGTAAATAAATAAAACTTATTTCATTTGTTCTAACTACTTTATTTATTAAATGTAAATGTTGTTCAAAGTGTTTTCCTTGAGCATTAAAATAGGTTCGTCATCTTTTTTCAACAGCAGCAGTGGCAGAACGGCACTGGTTGTGTTATTATTTCATAAAATTCAATTATCCTTCTTCATAAAGAATTAAGATCATTGACCGGCCTAGCATAAAATTTTTGTTTAGCCCTTTCGAGTCCACGATTTTTTTCAAAAACGGTCCCCAGGAGCGAATGTTTTTTTTTTTATATTGTTCATTTTTAATTTTTAAAAACATGTTTACTATGGAAATCATCCAATTCGTAAGTGAAATCACATAAATAAGATCATTGCGCAATGAGTGTGCAGCTCGCGGATTGAACACCCGGTGTGCAATGTAAGGGAAAAGGAAAATACATCATTCAAAATAGTTAGATAAGATAAGGGTGGTAAAGGGTAGCTACAAAGCACCCAGGGAGATAGGCATCTCTCTGTCCGATCGGTCTGGGCTTCTAAGAAATTTTTATTAGTACCAGAACCCAAGCGAGGTGAAGAGCCTCGTCGTGCACGTGTACCTTTCCACAGTGAGGAGTTCCTCCTCACTGACGAAACCCATCGGAACTAAACTGGGAAGTCGAGAGACACCCCCCCAATCCACGCGGAACTGCATAGGCTATTGGATGGATGGCTGAGGGTGATTCAGTCCTACTATGCGAACTTCGAACACCTGGGCGACCTCCGGTTTCAATAAATGCCTTCATATAGTAACAAGGCTCTGCTATAGGTGACCGTTTATTTCCTTGATACTCGTGGGAACAAAATGAACCCTAATAATGTACCAAAAATAAATGAGGATTCTATGGAATCCGATATGACTGATTCGTCAGGAATTAGCCAATCGATCCCTGAATTGATGGCCAACTAGAACAAGAGGTCTCAGACCTCGCAGAGGAAAGGGAATCACCAGCACAACAGCTGACAACCACCTCTGAGGTTAATATAAACAAGCTTCAAGACGAAGTCTGGAAGAATATGACGCATAGCCAAAGGAAGAACTTTCTACGGCAAAAGAAAAAGGCGACTCCCGCCGAAACTCAACCCTTAACCTCCAAGGATGAGAGGAAGAAAGGCAGGGAGAAGCAGGAGACTCCTTCACCTTGTAAAACGGTGAAGAAACCTAAAATGGACTACAGTAGAGTAGCCGCTTGCATCAAGGTTACAGTTGGCCACATCGATTAACCACACCAGAAACTGAAGGATGAAGATTTTCAGGGCTTTATGTTTAAGCTCCTGAAAAGAATGGGAGAGAGAAAGGCTGAACAAGCCCCTGTCGGATTTAACGGCTACTCCTGAGAGACGGAGCACTGGTGATGAACTGCAAAGACGAGCCTACCAGGCAGTGGTTCGTTAGTCGCTTGGGAGGGAGCGCCGCTTAAAACCTGCGACCCTTGAACTTGAGGGTTTCAGTAAGATGGGCATTTTCATACCAAACTCGGTAGAAGGTATCAAGAAATGCCTACAGAATCTGCAGGTACAAAACATGGGCCTGCAGACTGACAGATGGAAGATCCTTGGTAACAAGGCCATAAACATGGGATGTACATAGTGGCATCCATACCAGAATCTGTTGCCAAAGCCATAGAAGGAAAAAATGGAAGTCCACCATGGGTTCCACAACCTACTGGTAAAATTCTTTTCAGATAAGGACACACCTACACAGGAAGTAGCTGTAGATGAGGCGACAACTAGTGAAGAAGTGGGGAAACAAACGGGCGGAGAGGGTGCGGCTGAATCGGCGGCTGGTGTATCCGCGCCCAGGTATTTCGGGCCAAAGTGTAACTGTCACTGTCAAACATGGTATCAGGCGACAGCGAACGAAGCACGGAGGCAGGAGGGATCGCAGAGTGGGGCGTCAGGCCGTGGACGCGGCCGTCCCAAGGCAGCAGGAAGGAGGAAACTCCACCACACCCCGGGGGTGAACCTCCCTCACCACTATGATGATCAAGCTGTTACAGATAAATCTCCATTATTGCAGGGCAGCCAATGGAACTCTGCAGCAGTATATGGTTAGTCATGGTATTGATATTATACTTATACAAGAGCCATGGATTAATAAAAATAACAGGATTGCGGGACGTGGCCTGAAGGGATACAGACTAACTCAAGTGTCCAAAGCCTGCATCCTTGCAAAAATTGAATAAAATTGTTTTCCAATGCGTTCCTTATGTTCTAGAGATTCTGTAGCAGTAAGGTACAATACTTAATTTCGGGGGGCATGAGGTTGTCCTGCCCTCACTGTATTTACCCTATTAGGGGGTACAAGTCCCAAAGACCTGCCTTGTGAGTATAGTTGACTATCTCAAAAGACAGGAAACGATGGGAAGTATCGGGGCAGATGCCAATGTCCATCACAAACATGGGGGAATAGTAATAGTAACCGTAGAGGTGAATCCCTCCTGGAATATTTGCTAGTTAATAACGTAGACATAGTTAACAAAGGTAATACACCAACTTTTGAAATATCTAACAGACAGGAGGTCATAGACCTCACTCTGAGTTTTAAATCAACTAGAATGATAAATACCACAAACTGGCATGCCTCTAAAGATTATTCCAGTTCTGATCATAAATGTATTAGGTGAAAACTTGAGACGAGTCAAGGTCTGCAACCTATAGAAATCGCAGAAACACAAACTGGGAAGACTTTAGGACAAACCTTAAAGACTCAATTAAAGAATGCCCCCGTTCGGTTTCTAACACCTATCAGCTGGAGCTCTTTAACGAACTGCTGACTAAAGCACTTATCACTGCATTCAAGGATAACTGTAGAACCACCACTAAAGGATCAAACTGCAATGCACCCTGGTGGAACACGCAGTTAGAGAAGTCAAGATCTAGAACCAGAATACTTTTCAATAAAGCAAAAAAGACTGGTGAATGGATCGAATATAGACTAGCTGAATTTCATAACCTTATTAGGAAAGCCAAACGGAACTCATGGAGACATTTCTGTCAGGAAATTAATAATGCGAACACATGCGCTCGCATGGATAAAATACTCTCTAAGAGCAACTATTATAATGCCGTGGGCTCCCTAAAGAAACCAAATGGGGATCCCATGAGCATTAAAGAATCTATAACTGCTATGCTGGAATCGCACTTCCCGGGGAACATGCTTGTAACTTCGGACAAAAAGGTCTATCTCCCTTCTCTAAAAGAGGGTCTCGAAATCATCATAGGCAAGCTCTCCACACTATTCCAGGGCTGTTTGGCCTATAGTTATATCCCAATAGCCTGGAGAGAAGTTCAGGTCACATTTATTCCCAAACCAGGGAAGGAATCATATGATGAACCCAAATCATACCGCACCATTTGTCTTTCCTTTTTTTCTGCTAAAGAAAATGGAGAAAATTCTTGATAGATATATCAGGGACAAACATCTTAATGATGAATCAGTAATGTTGTATCAACATGCAGAGAGGACAAATCTTGCGACACTGCGCTGCATCCATTGGTGGACCAAATAGAAGATACTCTACAGTGGAAACAAATTGCGCTCGGAGCATTTTTAGATGTAGAAGGGGCATGAGCAGGACACCTAAGCTTACACTAAACCTAAAGCATGGCACTACACCAAATATTGCTAAATGGGTTATTGCCATGTTAAAGAACAAGGTTATTCAAGCCAATATGGGCAATTACCTCCTAAATGAGGTGGGTTTCCAAGCGATAGGCTATGCAGATGGCATAGCAATTATCATCAAGGGCTTTGATGAGCAAACTATCTCAGAGTTGATGACAATGGCACTGAGAATGGTGGTGAGATGATGGACGAAGGTAGGATTGAACATTAATTAGCCCCAAGATGGCTCGTTGGATCTACACAGCAATAGTCTGACCCGTGCTAACTTATGGCCTGGAGGCACAGAGCTGGTATCCAACAAAATAGATCAAGGTTAGAGAAGGTGCAGCGGCTCGGGTGCATCACGATCACTGGGGCCATGAGAACCGCCCCTACCGCTTCACTGGAGACTATGATATGATTTAACACCTCTTGACATTCTAATTGAAGCACAGGCATTGAAGACAGCCTACAGGCTAGTGAAAATTGGAGGGATTAAGAAACCCACCAACGACTTTGGACCCAGAAGTGTCTTTGATATAATTGAGCAAAATGCAGAGTTAAAAAAACATTCAGACATAATGCTGAACAAATATAATCTCTGGAGAGCGAGCGTCCTGGTACAGCACGGCCAATGAATTGATTGGGATAATTAACATATAGCCATTGTCGTTTTTCTTCGCCCATTGATTTTGAGAGTTGTTACGCTGTTGTAGTTACTAGGAAGGCGTTTTGAAGGGCTCTCTTCTCCTGTACTTTATACATTTTAAGAGAGGGGGTGTGGAGTGGAGTTCTGATTTTTAGTTTTTTCATCGATTTCTTCATTTTGCAGTGACGGGGTTCACGTTTCCTTTTGAATTTTGTTTATTTATTTATATTTTTTCTCAGTCAAGGCTGACCTTTCGAACATAATCTTGCCTTTTTTGCCCGTCCTGCTGGGAGGTGGGGGTGAGAGTCCTTAAAAGAGGTTCAAACAGTATTTCAGGCTGTAAAAGAATTTGATGTCCCTCCGTTTGATGAAGTCTGTAACAGTAGATATGTCGTGAGTGGTACTATATGTAAAACGCCTGTTTTAGATTTGTGTAATGTGGTGTGGTTTACGATATGTTTCAGTTCACCATTCTGAAACAGTTGGAGACTCTTCGCTGTAGTGGACGTTACATTTCTTAACAACGTAACTTCCTATAGAAGCGCCGGTCCTAAGATACTCTTGTTTATCATTATTTTGAGGCGAAAGTAAGTTCGGAGATGTAAACAGGTGGTTTAGTTTTGGTCAACGATTTGGTTCTAACCTACATGAGCTTCTTCCTGCAGCGGTGAGCAAGTTTGAGGTGCCTCAAGGGTGACATCTAAGTATACAATGATGCCCACTAGTCTGTTTTCGCGTCCCGCTGCCCTATAAACCTTATGGAGATGTCGGCGCGTTTTCCACTGAAGTAGAAAATTATAGTCAGTATTTTTGGATTGACTGTAATGTTTAGTCCTTCCAGTCTCTTTGTTATTTTTTCACAGAGCTCTTCCGCCTGCCTCTGTAGACCTCTCGAATTCTACATGTGAATGCGACGTTAACGGATACCGCTTCGCCGATTCCGACCCTTATTTTTCGTTGCAAAAGAAACGACCGCTGGATCGAATAAAGTTGCTCCGGAAATTCGTTATCCTGCAGTATCTTGTCGTGCATAGGAGATTATGGGACACTAACAAAGACTCGAACGCTTTGCAGCAGTCTATAGAGTTCAGTTCAGGACCATTTTCACAAATACTCTGCATTGGCCTGTAGTCGGCTGGTTGAGATCATGTCTTCATGAGTTCAGGTAGAGTAGAAAGAATAGTTCTCTTCTAGGAAAATATCTTAACCTGCGGCAGGTGTTATATAGGTTAGTCAAGTGAGCTATCTCTCTTATCTAAGTAGTTATTTCAACAATATTGACTGTGTCCCTTCAGACACGTGAGGATAGACTTCAGAATCAAAATCTGCTCGGCACAAGAGTGCTCTTCTGAATCCTCCTTGGTATTCATCCAATGGAGGATCAAATTGTTGTTCTGGCCTAATCTGTAGAGCTTTTCGTAAGATGTCAATTTTGTAGATTTTGTAAGATGTCAATAGGAGGGATATACCGCGGTACTTATTGACGTCCGTTTTATCACCTTTCTTGTGCAGAAGATCAATAAGTGCAACATTCCAACCACGAGGAATTAGCTCAGAGGAAATTTCAAAGTTTCCCTAATTTCCTAAATGATATCCATCAATTTATTAATTCTTTTCCCACGAAAATATTTCCACAGCTCGGCTATTGTATAATCCTCGTCTGGTGCCTTGTAATTTTTGAGATTTTGGATAATCTCTTCAACTTCTCTGGTTGGAGGGGATGAATTTAGGTGGACGGTACGTTGTCTGCAAAACAGAAAGTCGGGTCCGGAGTCCAACTATTGAGGAGGGCCTGAAAGTACTTTGCTAGAATTTGGCAGTTTTCTCCGTCACTGCACGATAATTTCTCACTAGAGTCTTTAAACCGTAGACTCGGAGGGTTATATTTACGGAGATTACGTTGAAAGGTTTTGTAAAAATCTCGTGTGTTGTTCTTTTGGTAGTCTTGCTCAATCTGATCTATTTGACTTTTTTCGTAGGAACATTTTACATTTTGGGTGGTTTTTGCAGCGAGTTGTTCTTTGTTCACGAAGTTTCCCAATTATCTTGGTTCTTTTAAGAATTCCATTTCTGGCAAGCATGTTTACCTTTACCACTGTATCGCATGTATTATTCCATCATAAGTATTTCTTTGACTTTGCCTGTGGGACGGTTTCGGGTTCAGTTTTGACTAAGGCCTCTTGTAGTTAGTCCCAATTTTCAGGATTCAGGGATTCCAGTTTATGAACAAATTCAGGGCACGATCGTAATAATCGAACTTGGTTACCCTTTTTACAACGGTCTTCCTTGTGTTTTCCGGAATCCATTTAACTTTGATTTTAAACAGATAGTGATCTTGTTCTAACTTACCATTTAGCAAAACTTTTACATTCTGTGTTTCTTTCTGCGATTTGCGAGACATAGCGATGTGATCAAATTGGCATTCACCGAGATTGGAATTCGGAGATTTCCAGGTCTTTCGTTTCCTGGAAAGGTGATTGAACGCCGTGGATTTAATAACGAAGTTAAAGGCCTCACACAGTGCTACGAGTCTCTCGAGCTCGTGTGGGCTGGATAGTTACCAATAATTCTTTGAAACTTTCTCTTTTTACGTGTGCATTGAAATCACCGAGATATAGAATCGTATGTTTGTCTGGTATCCAACCGAGAACATTCTCAATGTCTTCGCAGAACCTATCTGTTCCTTCTAGGTCTCTCTTATTCGCTTGATTGATTGGCGCATGAACATTCACAATGGTGTAAACTTTGTTTGTGCTCCGAAAGGAGAGAGTTGATTCTCGGCTGCTTGAAAAGGTAAACCCAACATACAAGAACTGTAGCTTGGTGCGACTAGGTTACTACCAAGGTTGTGATCCTTGAAGCCCCCAGTACTGATCGGCTAGCCAACTAAGTTTTCCGCTGGGATTCTTTGTAGATTAAGTGCTAGAGTAAGAGGAAAAGAGACTAGTTAGATCCTCTTGCTGAATCCAATATGTTACTGTCGCAGATGACACGCAATGACGCATTTCTCCCCCATTTGCCCGGAGACACTCCTAGGTTAATTTCTAGGATCATTTATTTATTTTATTTGTTGTTATTATTATTACTATTAGTTCCAAAAATTGCTTCCAGTTAATATTCACTCATTAACACAAATGCGAGCTTTGTAACTTATTGGGAATATTCTATACATTCTTAATTGAAGATAATTTTCAATAATGAATTTATGATATGTTCCTGAAATGAAAACATAAAATTTCTGTAATATTTGGAGTTCAAAGATTGTATTTTTACTAATTGTAAAAATATCGTTCGATACTCCGCTTTACAAAGAATAAATTTGAATTATATTAATTTACAATAGGGAAGTGTCTCCTCGTAGCTTTGCTCAGGAAATTAAGGGAGCATGTGTTCAATATACGGGGGAGAATCAACGGGCTACTAGATTTTTATATTCCAATATGAAAAATACCCCTCGAGATGTCAGAACTTGATTTTCAAGTATTGAAAGGGGAGGGAAAATAATCGATAGAACAGAAACTCCATCGTGAAATATTGAATTTCTAAATAAAAATTGTGTTAATATTTATATGTATTATACATTGATAAGTCTTAGTATTATGATACTGTAATGATTGACTTAATTTTGTTTTTATTATCGCTCTTCTATTCACTAATGTTTTTAATTATGTATTTAATAATATGCTTGTGGGGTTAACTGTAACGATTAGGTATATCTTGCTTCAATTATATATTTTTTAAGCTATTATATGGGGCTCCACTAAGCCATCGAATTCTTATCATAGAAAATCCTAAGTAAAATCAACAATGCTTCTTACTTCAGTACTAACAAAATCATCCATAATGGCTTAGTGGCACATTTGTTACTGTTTTGGTTCGAATCCGATATTAATCTTTTCATGACAAACTTTATTCCCACTCAAACCCACAAATTTCAAACCTAGCATCCACTTCAATTATTGAAAATCTTGTGAGGCTTCTGAAAAGAAGATGGCCTTCTAAGTTGAATATGTTGTAAGTTCTATCAGGAGGTAATTTCGCCTGGTTAAAATTCCATTAGCATACGAATCATAATATTTAACTAAAAATTCGTTCAATACTTATTTATCCTCATACAAGACTGAAAAGATAAGAAACTACTCGACATTTTCGCCTACTTCAACATTTACTGGACAAACGTCCAAAGCTCCCAATTAATTACAAAACACTCATTTACATGACAGCTTTCAGACCTATTTGGACATACGGAGTTGAGCTTTGGAGCTTTACTAAACCATCCAATTCATCTCGTATCCAATCCTTACAATCCAAAATCCTTCGTAAAATCCTCAATGCTCCTTATTATGGAGCATATAAACAAACAAACTCATCCATCATGATCTTAATATCCCATATGTTGCTGATTTGGCCCAAACTAGATACCTATCCTTCCATGAAAAGCTCCATACACACTTGAATCCCCAATTCTCTCAACTTGCTTCCCATAATATTCCTGATAAGCCTCCGAGGCGTCTGAAAAGAAGATGGCCTCGAGACCTTCTACTATAGAACTTTATTGGAGTGCTATCAATCGGTAGTTTCTCCACAAGTGTTTTTTTTTTCATGTCCTTTGCTCATACAGCAGATTTATTTGATGTAATATAATTACTTGGAGAACGGAGATAGTTGGGGGTGCAGTTAAAAATACACCAAATAAGTACCAGACTTACATTTAATTAGTGCCGACGTTTCGACAACCAAGTAGGCCATCTTCAGGGCAACTGGGTGAACCTCATGTAATGAATAACTGTAATATAATTACAGTTGTAAATATCAATAAATTATTCTAAAAAAAAACGTGTTTATTATTAGTATGAATTGCACAATCATACTAATAATAACATAAAACAGCAATAACTAGTTGAATTTTTCGTTTATCCTAAAAGATTTTATTTGTTTTAGTGAAATGTCCTGTTATATGGAATGATTGAAAGTGCAAAATGATACAAAATGATCAAAGGGTTGTCGATCTTAACTATAATACTAAAAATGAAAATAAAGTTCATCAACATATATATAAATACAAACATAAGATATAAATAATATAACTATTTATTGTTTAAATTAAATTATTGATATTTTATTTTTAGCTTGTGCAGTCCATCATATGTTTTGATTTATAAATAAACTAACGTTAAAACGTTAAAAACGTATATAACTATTGTTCGAAATGTCAATACACGTGTGTGAAAACCAGACTAATGTTTTTAACTTTAATTTTAAATTTACTAATTTGAAATTTAAATGATTGAGACTATAATTGATTTAGAAATTTTAAAAAATAACACCGTTATTCCAGAGTTTTGAGTTTTCACTTCTATCTGCAGTCCTCATGACTGCCGATAGAAGTGACTGCCTATTTATTTTTATTTTCGTGAATGAAGTTCTTAGTAATTTTTAAATTGTATTCGATTCTATAACAGCCCTCTTGTTGATATTGAGTAATTTCACCTCTAATTACTGTATATAAAAAAAAATACACTTGGTTATACGTCCCTTCAGAAGGTATGTAAAATGAGAATTGCGATTCATAATTATTCCTGGCTAAGTAAAATTTAGGACCCGTACTCTATCGTCCGATTAGCCATCACAGCACAAAGTGTCGTTAAATCAATTAAGAAGTTTAAAAAAGGAATTAAATATTATCACTAGGGCCCGGATTTATATGCAATAAAAATCCTTAAATATGTACATATAAAATGCATTTATTTTGGGGAAATATGCAGGCAAAACTAAATAAAAATGCAAAATAAAAAATGTATTAGATACATTTTAATTTCTAATATTACACCCTTCTAATATAATAAATAGTTAAAAAACGCTTATTCCCCTTACAAATTAATATTTGAAATTGTGTACATCCTTAGATTATCGAATGTGAAGCTCTGAAGATCAGGTCGCAATATTTTTTGTACCTACTAAATGATCTTTCCACGTCGACTGATGTAGAGGGAGCTCTTATAAAACATGATGCTTCGCTAGGACTGAATGGCATATCTTTTTCTCCAAAGTTTCCTTCTAGAATATCGCAAATGGATCGTAACTGTTTTAGCCCAGAGCTGTTTTCGAAAACGTGTTGAACTTATTATGTGATTTTTGGTGCAAATGTTCCATGGAGGCTTTTTTGTTTTTGTATGGAATCATCAACTATTTTCTGGCTTTCTGATAAAAGAAAATTTTGATTTTCAAGTCTTTTATTGTTTCAACTAAAAAACCAAAATGTGTCGAAATACTCAAATTTTGTTTTAAAGTTGTTTTTTCCATTAATTTCTTTGCTCTTGACGCTGTGTCATCTAATTTGGAAAGAACGTGTTTGATCTTATCAAAATGTTGATAGTAGTAGTGGGATACATCTAGCCAGGTTCCCCATCTTGTGATTATTGGTTCCGGTGGTAAATTTAATTCTGGGTAATTTTCTTTCAATACTTTTACCCGACTTGGCGCTTTGAGAAAACATTTTTCGACATTTGAAATCAGCAAGTCTACATCTTCAAAATTCATTTCTGACAGTTTCCGCGACCCTATTAATTGCATGGGTAGGTCAAGTCAAATGAATCATTTTAGGGTAGAATATTTTCAATGACTTTGCAGCCTTAACCATGTACGGAGCAGCGTCAGCTGTGAATAAAAAAACTTTTTCGTGTAGAGTTCCATTTGGCCAGAGAAAAGTCATGGAATCATTAAAAAATCTAGCTAGGGTTTGGTGGTGACATTTGTCCAACAACTTCATGTTTAGAAGAAAGGGTTTTGATAAGTCTTCTGACAGCTTTCCGACAATAATATTGGCCACGTACCTTCCCAGAGAATCAGTCGTCTCATCTATGGACACCCAAAGATTCGTTGTTTCGATATGCTGCGTTACTAACGATCTTCGGGGTATTTGGTTCACTAGCTTTAGCCTTAACTTTCGTGATTTTAACGGTGCCATATTTCGAGTCTAACTAAAACAATTTTTAGTTATAGAAGATCAGCAGAAACAAAAGTGGAAATGGATTCTAAGAATTTTAGCATAGAAAGGGGAAGGGCCAATCTTCCTAGAAAAAGAAATATTATAATTAATGGTTTCCTGTTATTGAATTAAGTGTTTTTATTGATTCATCGTTTTTTTAAATTACCTAAACACTTCTGACAACACATAAAACCTAAAATAGAACAAAATGCATTAAAACTATGCAAAAAAACGATTAAATATGCATTTTCCTTCAAATATGCACAAATATGCAATATAAAAGTTATCCTAATCGAATACTTTTGGCCCACAACACGTTTTAAACACTTCAAACGTGATGTACAAAGCATAGAAAAAAATATGCAAATGCAAAAAAATCCGGGCCTTAATTATCACCAAACTTGGAAAGTAGACATTATTTCTAAATATTAAAAGCAACCTACTCTTTGCAAAAGATGGGATAGATCCTCATATACTGGAGAACTGGAGGCTGGACTCCGGGAGTCCACACATGTCCTCTCAATACTTCAATCCCATCTCCATTAATGGCCTCAGAAAGAAGCTAAAGTCGGTCAGGGTCGGGAATGTGTGAGGGTATGCGGCCCATTGTAGTTTCCAATTCATCCTCCTCCGGAGAATTCTTAATAAGAGAACTCCCGACTGAGACGGCTCCCTTCTCTCTTCGATATTGGGTTCGTGACCGTTCGGAATTAACAGGGCAGAATTAAACGCCAAGATTCCGAGGAAGCTCTCATTTCCCAGCTAGGAGAAAAAAAATGGGCCCAGTTAGAGAAAAAGTGAGTCCGAGCTCAGAATTTAAATTGAAAGTAGTTCAAATCCCAAGAAAATTAGGTTTATAAAAGAAATTTTATAAAAAAATAAAGTGAAGAATAACATAAAGGTTGTATGCAAAGAACCACTATTACACAACTATTTTTGTTAACAACAAGCGAAGCATTAACAAAACTATCTCATACTCCATTTCCACTGGAATAATAAAAAAAATTGTTACTTTTAGAGAATAAAGCTGTCCTTTAATCGAGGATCTGTAAATTTTTCTTCATCTTAAGATTATTTCTTCATCTCTTATTCTTTTAGTAACTGTTGACAGATAAAGGAAATCGAAATTGCCGCCTAGACTTATCGGAGAATAAGAGATTCAATATTTGTTTTGAGAGACTGCCAAGGTAATGCCAAAATAAAATATAGTTATATACAGACTTAATTGATTGATACTTCCATGACTATTTCAAATTTCACTAGGGCAAGATTTAGCGAATGAATTTACTTTTATATATTGGACTCCTTGATTTTTAGAACCATCATTAAAATATCGTTTTATGATTGCTAAAGATATTATGATATCGCGCTTCATTATCGGTTTATTTTAATTGTCGGTATTGTTTGTCGGTTTACTATATTGATATCCGTTTTTAAATTATCGAAGGCACGCTTTTATAAAATCCTCTTGATTTTATGTTGTTTCGTAATCCTATATTGTTAAATTATATGTTCTGTAAAAAAATCTTCATATAAAACTAAGTTATAATAACTATTATTATTAAGAAGAATATACCCCCGAAAATGGGGGTATGGAAAAGAAGAAGAAATGAGGAGCTGATGGATTTGTGTTGGGAGCCAGATATGGTGGCGTTGATAAAGAAAGCCAGAATTAGATGGTACATGTGAAAAGAATGTCAGACCACAGGATACCAAAGAGAATGCTCTATGAGAAACCAGACGGCAAACGAAGAGGACACCGGATCAAATGGCTGGATGATGCCGAGGAGGACTTAAAGCTGCTGGGTGTACAAGACTGGAGGAAAAGTATATAGGAGGAGGATAGGTATATAGATATGTTGCAGGACCTTAGAGTCAAAAGAATAATAATATGGTAACTAAATAAGATAAAGTTGATCAAAACAAATTGTATAGAATTTAATTCACCTATTTATTCATTTTCCCTCATTTTCCTATACTCTCCCTCAAAGTTACATTTTTGACCGTTACAGATCGCTTCCGTCTTGCTTTGTAACGTATTTTAATTGTCAGTTACACAGTACACCCAGCCGCCTCTACTATTAGGTTCGTACACATTTTAATATTTATATCTTCTCTTCATCCTTCTCCATCTCCATTCTTCACACCTATTTCTCCCTTCATCACTTTGGCATCCATCATATGTTGTAATCAAAGAGTTCATAATTAATGAGCATCATATTTTTAAATATTTAAATTTATCTCCTTTCCCAACTGGAATTTTATATATTTATTTTAATACGTTTCTTCTATATTTACATCATATTTTGTATTAATATAACTTCATCCTAACTATATACATTTCTATAACATCCCATACTTAAATTTTCAAATGTTTACATCTCTAGCTGTCATTCAACGAGATTCCTATTCATTACTTTCTACATATTTCTTCTGTATTTATTCTTTGGCATCATATTTTGTATAATTTTTCATACATTTTACTTATGTAACACTCTAGGAGTCTAATACCATACATTTTATATTTTTCTGTAATTAAACTAGGTTTTCCGTACCTTTATATCTCACCTTTTTATATTTATACTTTTTCATTTTGTATCTTTCGCTTTACCTTCTCATTTTTCTTTCACTTTGTATTTTGTTTACATTATCACCCTTCTGAACATTTATTCGGTAATTTTTTTATTCATTATCCTTAATTATACATCCATCACTATTTTTTATTTTTCTATTACTCTATATGTTATATTCTTGGTACTGTAATGTTTTTTTATAGTTATTTTTTGTTTTGTTTGTTTTTTCTCTCATAGCCCTGAAGATGACCTACAAAGTAGGTCGAAACATCGGCACAAATAAAAAATAAGTCTTGACTTATTTGGAGTTTAGTTAACTGCACCCCCCCCCCAACTATCTCCATCCTCCAGATTGTATACAGTTGATCAAACAGGCCGTTAAGCGTCGCAAGTCTCGCGCAACACATCACGAGCATATCGAGCACGTCGGTGACGCGAAGCCACAATATTTTCCCCTACCAAAAATCGCTCAACGTGGTTAAAGAAGTTTTCACTTAAAAAAGTGTGAAATTTACTCAAAAATTATTAATTTTATATCAAACTATTACATACCATTTCTCGTACCTATACGATTCCCACTCTACCTATTTATTATTAAGAACGATTCATTTTTTCCTGGCAACGAAGACCTACCTTTCCGAAGAGATATCTCTCAATTTCCTGTAGATGTAGCTATGACACCCTTTGACGATCTGATCTATATTCAGGAGTACGGAGATGGTTACCGCTACATCCCGAATAATGCTAAAGGTTCCTTCCCAACCCGCTAGCGTATTAAAGTATGATAATGCCCCGGGCCTCTTTGACTATATGTATGCTTTGTACGTGCCCCCCCGCCATCGGGTCACATCTATCTGGATTTCCTCTTCTCAGCCCTCCCAAAGTCTCCCGCGTCGTACATCTCCTTTTTCTTTTGCGGTTTTTCTTAGAACCTAAAAATACATATAAAAAAAATTAAAGTAATCTTGGGGCATAGTATGGAGAATAAACAGGCTAGAGAAGAAATTTATATTATATATAATAAAATTCACATTACATATTATATTTGTATTACAATTGTAAGAAATAATTCTTGTATTAAAATATTTAAAGAAGTAATGTATTTAATTTTTTTTTTAGTTTTAAGTGGAAACACTCTATACTTAATTCTAATTTTAAATTTTAAAATATATATTAAAGAACAAAGAAAAATTAAATTAATTATTTTAAAAAATCAAATACTATAAGCCAATTTTTGTTAAATTTGTATCAAAAATAAAAGTTTATCATTTCAATTATTTTTCGTTTTTTTTCGTTATTAATTTTTATTTACGGGAATGAATCATATCCGTTTACCTCTTATACTGTTTTATATAGCTTATCATGATTTGTTATAATTTTAATTTAAAGTAGAGGGAAGTTTGTGAACCACTGATCTGTTATGTTGAAGGTCATGAGTCCAATTTCAGTTGTGGTATATATTTTTTTCACTCTCTTTCAACAACTGCGGATGAACCCTATGAGACCTACAGACCTTCCTGGAGTTCACCCAGCCACTATAAAGTGGGTTCTCTTGATTGGGGTAAAACCTTGATTGTTGAGCTTGGCCTAGGGCAAATGATCTGTACAAGTGTTGTCCTAGAATGAGTGCAGTCTCTACTACATACTGAACCTAAGATCCTTCATAAGTGGTAGTACCTTTTGTTTTTTCAACTTAACTTGTTTTCATGCCAGATTAGCAACGAAAAATAAACTTTAATATCGTTGGTCTTAGTTGAGTCAGAACTTCATTGTCGTTTATGTGTGACCGCTAACAATTAATGGAAGATCGATCCCGTAATATATTTAACTGGTTATTCTTCCTAAAGACGTGTGTGCCCAATAAAGAAGTTAATATTGAACCAATTAAGATTACTTTGATATTGATTAGGATTCCATTTGTACACTGGACCATATAAATAAGTTTTTGAGTTTTCATTAAGATTAAAAATAATCTATATATATATATATATATATATATATATATATATATATATATATATATATATATATAAATGAATGTAT
The DNA here is from genome assembly GCA_037127475.1 of Arma custos. NCBI lineage: Eukaryota > Metazoa > Arthropoda > Insecta > Hemiptera > Pentatomidae > Arma > Arma custos. The sequence continues at coordinate 38,681,630 of CM073759.1, forward strand.
GTGTGTTTGTCCTTTATGCATTACTACACCAATCATCCGATTGTCATGAAACTTTGGGAAGTTGTTCTGTACACTCTAGGGAAGGTTTCTATTAACTTTGTTTTCTTATTTTATTTTATTTTTGATTTAAAAGATGAATTAATTAGGAGTGTCTTCCTGGATGTACTAAATAATTACATGAACCATAATTGGCTCAGTAATTGTGTTATTTTGACAGCGAAAAATGCTGACGAAATTAACTTTTTAATACTACTGTTGTTACCAGGTGATCTAATGCCCTTTAAATCTATGAATAATATTGTTGATGAAAACCAAGCTGTAAATTATCCAACTGAATTTTTATATTCTCTCGATATACCACACAATCTTCGGTTGAATAATGGTTCACCTATTATTCTTCTGCGTAATTTGAATCCACCTAAATTATGCAATGGTACACGTTTGGTCATACAAAATATTACTGGAATCGTTATTGAAGCAGCCATGTTGACTGGAATCTTTAAAGAAAAAATCGTCGTGTTGGAACGTATTTCAATAATACCATCAGAACCCAAATAATACCGTTTCAATATTTTTATTGATTTTTTTTATACGATATTTTATATTTCAATAATACCGTTCAAAAGACTTCAATTTGATATATGCTTGGGTTTTGCTATACCCATCAGCAGGTCTCAAGGCCAGACAATGTCAATTTGCGGTTTGGACTTAAAATATGCATGTTTCTCCCATGGCAATTATATGTTGCATGCTTACGTATTAGTAAATCATCTAATATATTTGTATTAGCAACGGACAGATTAACAAAAAATATTGTGTATCGATTAGCCATCTATTAAATTGAAATAAATATTTATAATTTAATTTAATATTACTATCCATATTTAAAAATCAAACATTATATACCCCATTCATTAAACTCATTTATATTTTATCAGTTATGAATGTTGTATATTATATATTTCTTATATAATATAGTTAGATATAAGATGAATAAAATGTAAAATCAAAAATCTATTTAATTCATGTTTTCATTAATTTATTATTTCTTTTAAATTCAAATTTTAACTAATATTTTTTAAAACTATTATAACATCCACAGCAACGCGTGACCAGGTCAGCTAGTAATTCATATATATATATATATATAAAAGTTCAACATACTTACTTATTTAAATTCGTTTTAAATATGCAGTCAGAGTTGAGATATAGGTGTATTTGACAATGTTGACGATCGCTTTTACACAATATGAGCCAAGATCTGTTTTCCTCCTAATTAATGAGTGATAATTTACCACAGTTGTAGTAAAAGTAAATGTCTTTTAAATTAGTCAAACTTATTTTTTCAGTGGTTATTTTTGAGATGGATACTTTGCCATACACTTCGATCGAGCGAATTTTTCTGATTTTTCTGTCTAGATGAGACAGATTGCTACTAGCTCCTAAGCCGCAAACGATTTGATCTAACTATTAAAATATTCAAACATTCCAGACCATACAAAAAAGAAAAATGTTAGTAACTTAAAACAGTCGATTTCTCTAACTTTAATTTTAATTTAGAATTTATAGCATTAACAAGCCTGCTAATCGATCCTGACTCATCGTAGATCTCATACAACTTTTAATTAATTTCAATTGCTGCCATATCCCAGTAAAGCCCCTTCCCTCAACTTAGTTCAGACATGAAAGGCATGAAACAACATTTATAAAGAGAAGAAGAAATCAATGCAAAGCTTATATATATATACAACTTACACATGGCATTTTATATTTATTTTAGTGTGCTATTTAATGTTTTTACTAAAAGCTCTAAATCACCAAATGGTCCGGGTAGAGATCAAAGAATTTCTCTTAGATATGGAGAAATGTTTAGTAAGTAGCCAACGTTTCGACCTATTTTGCAGGTCTTTCTCAGGGCTAAATATGCAAAATATAGAAGAATTGAAAATTAAAAAATAGTAAAAAATTGCTAAGCATGGTAAATTTAAAGGTTAAAATGTATGAGTGTATAGTATCAATAACCAAGTGGCAGTCAAGAAAAAAGTAGTTTTATTTGATAACGTGCGTTAAAGAAGGCCTAAAGGTTACATAGCATACTTAGAAGAGTAATGTCACCTTTAAAAACTTTAAGATCCATAAACACGCTATTAACCATATAAAAAAAGTACACTGCTTTCATTATAATTCAAGTAATGTAAAACTCATTTTAGGTAAGAAGTGCAAGAAACTAAAGTAACGTAAATATTTATTTTAACTGTCAAAAATAACCGACAATTTGAGAATATGATCAAAAGCACAAACTCCAAAACCTTACCATATTGCGTACTTGGTTTGTAGATCATAATTATTTTTGTCATCTGGATGACAATAAACTAAACATGGGCCTGTAGGCTGATAATCTTTTGATTATAAATTTACATAATAGTTGTTGGAATGGTGGATCCATTAGTTGTAAATAGAGTAAATATATTTTTCTTTTCGACTGAAATAGCTAACTAATCATTAGACATATTTTGTAATGAAATAGAAATTCGACGGCCTGTACGTGTGACATTTTTAAATCACCATATATGTCTAAAGAATAATTGAGTGAAAGCTGTTCCCTTGCAGTTCCATATTATAAGCATTAGACTAATTTCGAGAATCGCACTCCGTCACCATGTCAACAGCGTTTTAATACTAAAATACTTTAATACTAAAACAATTTCAATGCTAAGACTGATGTTACTTATCTTTTTATTTCGTTCTAGATTAAAGTCGTAGATAAGTTGCTACACAAGCAATGATAATGTAACGGTCACAGAGAGAAAGACGGGCGCAAGGGATTAAGCCCCTTTGTAGGAACATATTAAAGAGATTGTTCTGGAATGTTCCAGATCTCCCCACTCCGTGTCGGCTTTGCCTATTTAAATACCCTCTCGGCGCGAGTGGGTCAGAGTAGTAAACCGGACTGTGTGATAAACTTGTGCCAGTGAACTGTGACAGTTTCGCGAGTGTAATAAACCGTTTCTATTTATTACTGTGTGTCAGTTTGTTCTGTAGCGAACTGTAAGTGTTTATTAGTAGTAGTTAATTAGTTAAGTAGTAGTTGTAATTTTATGGTATTCGTACAAATTTATGTTAATAGTTAAGCTATTTAGAATTAGTGATATCTTATATTATTGTAATAATTAAATAGGAGTTAGACCTAGATAATAAATATTTAGAATATTGTTATTGTAAATTTATATCAGTTTAATAATTTAATTGTTAATAATTTAATTGTACTCTTTTTTTCACTTATATTAGTATCTTTAATTAAGGAATAGTTTAATTCATTTTAATACTCAGTAGCCCGTAACAATAAGATAAGCAATGATTTGACAATGATTTGATAAAAAGCGGATTTCTTGTAGAACGTTATACTACTAAGACCTCCATATAGTTTTAACACGATAACTTATCTTTAGTTTAATAATTATTTACACCTGTATATTACCTCACTTTAGAAATGAATAAAATAAAAACTTATTCCATACGTTTTCGTACTATAAATTAAGTTTACTATAAGGTGGTTTTTTTTATTAACACCTTTCGCTTAAATACATTTCCTGAAATTTTCAATTATTTAAAAATTGTTTCATTTTTTTAAGTTTTCAGGTAAAGCATCAATATTTTCCTATTGTACATTATTTTTTACAGACGTGTCACGTTATTTCTTTATTACTTATATTTGTATCCTTTTTTTTATTTATTTCTCAGATAAGGTTTGTGTATTCACAGATCACTAATACTTAATGTGGCTATCAAATAAAAAGATATGATAGAAAAAAAAATCATTGGGATTGCCAATAAAAGTGAAAACCCAAGACTTTGGAATAACTTTGTTATTATTTAAATTATTAAGGTTAGTCTGTTTTTCTCACATCACTGACACTCCGAACAATAATTATAAACATTTTCAAGTAGTTTATTTATTAATAAAAACATATTGGCTGAACAAGCATAGTACATAAAATCAATAATTTAATTCAAATAATAATTATTACATAGTTATTTTATTTATACCTTGTATTCGTATTTACATAGTTTTTATTTTCATTTTTACATTACTGTCACCATTAAATTGAGCAATACTTAGATCATTAGCACATTCAATCGTTTCATAAAACAAGACATATAATTAGCTATTACAAATAAAATCTTTCAAGTTCAACCAGTTATTTATTAAGTAATTATTAGTAATAATGCACAACTTTAAACGACTTTTTAGATAAATATAATTAATCATATATCAATGGAATTCTAGCATTTTAACTAAAGTTTATTAAAATAAATTGTAAAACCCATGCAGAGGCCGCTTGGTGTCGTCAGTCTCGAGCATGTTGCTGACTCGAACACCCAAGTTTATTCCCTAACATAAGTCACTAAAGTTTTCACTTCAAAAAATAGTTCTCGTTTTTTGATTAATTTATTAATTAATTAATATTTATTAATTTATTTTTTTAGCATTTCATTTTTCTGCCGCTACTTATATCGGAAACTAAGAACTACACAAGTACCATTTAGTCATCCTCTTTTCTCTTCTTTCCCCTTCCTCAGGACCTCTTTCGCCCCCTCGGGATATTGGGCCTTTCTCTACTCGAGTCATTTCCCTCAGTCCTCCTTTCTTTCCTTCCCATTACAAGGACCCTCATTTTGTTAACCCGCTTCCTGAACTCAACCCTATTTCAACAGTTCCCATTTCTTGTCCCCAATTTTATTATTTCAACCCTAATCTGTTACGGACACCCTTTTTCTATTCTTGAAGCCTAATATATTTCAAAAATTAGTTTGTTAAGATTATTTATTATAATTATTATAATATGAACTATATGTCATAAAGTTTGAGTCTCCTTTTCCACATCAGTAAAAAGTATTGTACCATTCTCGATTACTGCTCATTCTATCCACAATCTACCTTATTCAATCCGTATTTTCTTCCTTAAATTTTCTCTTCCGTATTCAATAATCCATCTATTTATGTGAACATTATTTTTTTTAGCCTGCATCCATTATTTTATGACTATAGTGCCTAATAAATATTGAAAAATAAAAAGATACCTTACATAAATGTTAAGACCGTGGAAAAAATTCCAACGAAAAGTCCTTGAGTCTCCAAACTTTTTTTTTTTTTTAATTTATTTATTGATATTTACAACTGTATTACAATTATACAACAAGTAAATAGAATGCGTGTTACATAATGACATGAGAATGACAAGTAGAGAAACTACCCACTGGTAGGACTCAAATCAAAGTTCAATAAGAAGGTCACGTGGCCATCTTCTTTTCAGACGCCTCGGAGGATTATCGGGAATTGAAGAGGAAGCTAGGTTTGAAACTAGAGGGTTTGAGTGGTAATGAAGTTTGCTATGAAAGGATAGATACCGGGTTCGGGCCAAATCAGCAACAAAAGGGACATTAAGGTCGTTATGGATGACTTTATTTTTAACAAAATAAGGAGCATTGAGGATTTTACGAAGGATTTTGGATTGTAGGGATTGGATACGAGAGGAATTCGATGGCTTAGTGGAGCCCCATAGCTCTACTCCGTAAGTCCAAATAGGTCGTATGATGGTCATGTAGATGAGTCTTTTGTAGTTAATTGGGAGCTTAGAGCGTTTGTCTAGTAAGTATTGAAGTAGCCTGAAACGTCGAGCGGTTTCCTGTCTTTTCAGTCTTGTATGAGGATTCCAGGTTAATCGTTTGTCGAGGTGCAACCCTAAGTATCGGATCTGTTCTACAGGCACCAGTGGGATATTATTAAAGGATACTGTAGGGCAGGAAGTCATTGGTTTACGACGTAAGGTAAAGGTGATTTGATGCGATTTTTTAGAATTTATTTTAATTCTCCAGTTTTGAAACCATTCTTCAAGATCAGTGATATGGGATTGGAGGCTTTGGGATGCAATAACTGGATTGGTGTTGACTGATAATACACATGTATCATCAGCATACGTGGTAAGGATAGTATTAGGATGAGTTGGGATGTCAGCTGTATAAACAGTATAAAGGATTGGGCCAAGGATACTACCTTGAGGAACACCAGCAGATTGGGAAAAGAGGGATGAATAGAAATTATTATGGTTTACTTGGAAAGTTCTATTTGTGAGATAGGATTGAAGGATGAGAAAGTATGTAGGGGGTAGGAATTTACGGAGTTTGTAGAGCAAGCCCGTATGCCAGACTCGGTCAAAAGCCTGTTCCACGTCAAGAAAGACGCCCGAACAATATGATCCACGTTCTAATGCAGAGGAGACCACCTCCTCACGATGACATTGCTGAATGGTGGAGTGTGATGCTCGGAATCCAAACTGGTGATCTGGTATTATGTGATTTGCATCAAGGATAGGGTACAATCGTTTAAGGATGAGTTTTTCTAGAATTTTACCCATGCACGGTAAAAGAGAGTAAAAGGTACGAGGATAGGTATTCTGGGTTTTTTTTAGGTTTGGGTATCATTTTTACAATGGAGAATTTCCAGAGGTCAGGAAAATATGTGGAGCGGAGTACAGCATGATATATATATAGGTAAGGAATAGAATGGCTTTTCTATGTAGGTGTTTTAAGATATGAATTGTGATGAGGTCGTGCCCAGGAGCTTTGCGGGAAGGTAATCTGTGAATAATGTTGGATATTTCTGAAGGATGGAATGCTTTGGGTGGAAGGGACATTTGGAGGGGAATATCTAACGCTTCTTTTATATATTCAATTTGAGTTGGGTTAATGATATCAGGATGGGGATGAAAGATTTTGGAAAGGTATTGGCCAAATAACTGTGATTTTTCTCCGTCAGATCTTGTCCAGTTATTTGATTCAGTAAGGAGTGGATGATTGAATTCTTTGAACTTTAGGAATTTTTCGGTAGTCATCCATAATGTTTTGTCGGTGGTTGTAAGATTTTCAGTCCAGGTAATTAAATTTTGAATTTTGAACTTCTTGATTTCTGCTTTTAGTTTGTTAGTTAATTTTGTATAGATAGTTTTATCTGCTGGATATCGAGTTCTATGCCACTTCGATCTTGCTCTGCGTTTTTCTCTTAATAAGATACGAATATGCTGTAGCAAATCAGTCTGTTGATGGTTATTATTTGTGTGATTTGTGATATTGTCATGTATACTGTTTCTGATTGATGTTGTAAGTTTTTCTATGGCTGTATCAATGTCTTGTTTTGTCTTTAGTGAAAGTTTGTTTTAAGTCCAGTTTGTCCTCCAAGTCATAACAAAAATCGTTCCAGTTAACACGTCCTGTAATCAATGTGGGAGGGGAAGGCTTGGGAGCGAAACTTGAGTGCAAGAAAATGAGGACTGGACTATGATCTGATGAAAGGTCGTCCAAGGATTCAATATTGACTTGTGCGGAGGAAATTTGGGATGTGATAAATATGTCAAGGATATCGGGACGTTTTTTGGTAGATGTAGGCCAATAGGTGGGGTTGTTTGGCGCCAGAATGGAATAACTCTTTTTGGATGTTACAGCAGACAGGATATTTCCTCGGGAGTTGGATGTTCGACAACCCCATCGTCGGTGTTTAGCGTTGTAGTCTCCTCCAGCAATGAAGCGTGAACCAAGAGATTGGAATAAGGATTCAAGAAGATTATAGGAAACAGAAATTCCAGGAGGACACTATAAAGCTGAAAATGTGATATGGAAAGGACGAGTTGTTGAATGAGAATACAAGATCCGGCATGTGAAGTGTTATCTGGGTGGTCTGATCTGTAAGTGATGTAGTCCCGTATGTAGAAATGTGCGCGATGAGTGAAATGTGTTTCAGTAAGTAAAGCAATATCTATTTGGTTGTCGTGTAGAAATATGTCAAGTTCATCACGGTGATTAAGCAGTCCATTAGCGTTCCACAGAACGATAGCTAAGGGCTTTATGCTCATCGTGGGTAATTAAGAGGGACTTCGTTAAAGATTCTCGTGAGTAGGATGATGAGAGGCTTGATAGTCTCTTGAAGGTCTTTGAGGAAGGATGATAGGATAGAATTTATGTCGATAGGATTTTGGACATGGGATGGATATGAGCCTTGAGTTTGATAGGGATAATTAATGGGCAAAGGAGGGTTGGCTGGGGGTTGTACCCGAGGTGCTGGATTTTCATTCAATGTTTGATGAACTACAGCATTCGTTTGAATGCTGTGGTTGGAAGAGAGAGGATTTGGTTGTTGAGGAGGTAATTTGACCCGTAAGGGTGTATGGTGGGGAGGAATTTGTTGACGTGGAGGTTGAGGACAAGGATTGGCTGCCTTGGGCTTGGATATGGGTTCCCGAGGCTTGGATTGGGACGTCTGGGATTTGGTAAAGGAATTCTGAGATTTGGTTCGGGGGGTTTGAGGCGTCTGAGCTCGAGGCTGCTGCTGAATGCTTGATGTTCCCCTAGTTCTGTTGTCCGGAATCTATCTGTGGGGTTTACGGTTATATACGGTTGTAATATGGCAGGTGTAGGCAATTCAGGAAAGGTGGCAGTATTGTCAACTTCAGGAGCCTGGATTGTGCTCTTCTCTTGACTTTTTAGCTGATAATTCTTGGTTCTAAGGCGTTGAAAGTTCTTATGAACTGAACAGCCTCTATAGTTCGCTGGGTGATCCTCACCACAAAGAGCACATTTAGCAGGCTCGTTTCTTGATTTCTGACAAGTGTCAGATCAGTGTTGTCCAGCGCATTTGACGCACATAGCTTGATGATGGCAATACCTCTTGGTGTGGCCTAAGGCTTGACAATTAGTACACTGAACTACAGCATTTTTATGCCTAGTTCTTCAAATTTTACTGTTGAGTAAACAAGTCTTAAAACTTGAAATATTTCTGGGTTATTTCGGGCTGGTTCAAGTTCAACGAAAAACAATGGAAGGGGGTACTTTTCGGTGGGATGCAACACTGGCGAAATATTTCTTACTTTGTGACCTTATTTCTTCGAGGTCATTTTTGATTGCTGTTATGGGCGTTGAAGAGTGCAGTCCTCTTAAAACGACTCGATACGATTTATCCTGTTGTAATTGGTAACAGTGAAAATCATAGTTCTTCACTGTAAGATGGTTAATTAATTTTTTATAGGATTCCTTGTTCGATGTATTTATTTTAATGTCTTTTACTCTAGAAAAGCATTTAAAATTAGTTTGTCCTATGAGTTCAGATATTTCTTGAGCAAATTCATAAAAATTTGTTATCTTCGTGACAAAAATAGGAGGAGGGTTAGGGTCAATGAACCCTCAGTGTTCTTGGTTTTCGTCACGATTGCTTTCTGTAGTTCCAGGGTTGCTGGAAGATGAGGCGATTGGAGATTTGTTTGAATTGACTGCAGTAGTTTTGCTGCGGGTTATGGGAGGTGGTGTGTTGTTTTTGGTCACTGACTTTTTTGACCCAGCTGATTTTTTTTTTTTTTTTGAGTTGGGTGAGTTGCCCGCTGAGCCTTTCTCTGACGTTTTTGGAGAGTCCGTGGTTTTAAATATTGCGAATCGGTCTCGCTTATTTCTGAAAATGGAGTCTCTGAGTCTCCAAACTAAATCAGAAATTGAAATTATCTGTTAATTTCAATTTCTGTTTTTGTTTGTGGACTCAAGGGCTTTTCGTTGGTATAGTGCCTAATTATTACTTAGGTCATGATAAGGTAAAATACTCATAAGATAGTGATGGCAATAATCGTTACATTAATTTTTCTTCTGTATACTATATTTTTGGTGTTGTTTAAGGTTTCCACAAAACAGTGCAACCTCTCGATTGCCCGGTCCAATTTTCTTAATTTTTTATACAGTAAAAAATATCACCATAAACATAATACAAACCGCTAATGCTTCAAGTTCCTTATTACAATGCCCATATTCATTATTGCACATTCGCATCTTCTGGGCTTCAAGCAATATCTTATGGAGCAGGGGAATCTTCTTCCTGAATGGGCGAGGTATTCGTGTTACAATTTTGTTTGGTTCCAATGAAACCCAACGGTTTCAAGATCTAGATCTCTTCAAGAAATTAGAAGGAATAAAAAACCTTCCTTACCCGTAGAAAGCAATTACCTTCTATGAATTTAAACAATCTTCTGTTGAACTTCATTCCACCTATCAACACGCGTAATAAAATACAATTTTTTTTTGTAACCAAATAAAAATTCAATTCATGCTTATTGTCCCATTTTTTTCCTGTGCTAAATATATAATATGTTTAAAGGTTTTGATACTGTGTTATAATGTCTGACATTTGACCTGTCTGATGCTTTCGTTCCTCAGGGAATCAAAAGTTCTGTTATATTTTCATACTTCTAGTTATTAACACGCTTTCATTGGATTCACCTTTACGTGCGTATGCATGTAACGAAACCTTTGAACTCGAATTTCGGTCAATTTAAAACATCGAGTTAAATTGATGCATTGCACACTTCTCAAGGACCGATGGAAATACAGTAATTCAATAAGTTTGTCTCAATATCCCGACATGGGATCCTGGATAAGACGGATTTTTCATATCCAATGAAATAGTAATGTCTTAATACTTTATGCAAACATGTTATATGCTGACTGGATCAACAGGAGATTTTCATATATTTTGAAATAATAATGATAATTAAAAACAATCGTTTAAAGCCAGATGAATGAAAAAGTAGAAAATAAATAATATTTTTTATAATTATTGGTCAGCTGTTTATTTAAAATAAATAATACTTGAAAAAATCACGCTTTAATATGAAACATAACTGTAGAAACTTATTTTCAATAAGATTGAAATAAGAATAGAGCGTGGGGTGCTTGATGGTAATTGTGGTAAATATTTTTTTAACAATTGCAATAACAACAGATATTGATAAAAGTAAAGTCTTTATGTAAATATTTTTAAAAGCACCCCACGCTTTTTTACGGTTAGATGAATTTTTTTGTTCATCACTCAATCTTATTTTAAAGTAATTGAAAACTATTTTATACTTTTTAGTTTTATTTCCTGTTATTTTTTTTATACCTCAAGATGTTTTATTTATTTAATTTTTTAATTTATTGTTCAAATCCCAAATGCTTCCTACATATATTATACGTTCAAAGTCACACTCACTGAGACATTTGCCGGGCGTCACATATGATGTAGCAAGGAGTGGGGATGGAGGGGAGAGATAACTTAAGGGCTAAGGGCAGATGTAAGGGCGGTTAGATTAGGCGATGATGAGAACAGAAGCGGATTTACAACAGTGCCGCTTAAGATATAATAAAAAACTGCCACCTCAATACCGTAATTGCTTTTTTGGGTGGGGGGGATATTCTCAACCAGGGGTCTAAAAGTCTAAAGTCTAACCCTAAAAGTCTAAAGAGAAGAGAGCAGCTTAGCTTTTGTAGATTCAGCTTATTACAGTTTTTTCAAATGATTTAAAATATCCGCCCTGGATATCAACTCTAATAGTCACCCCTTAAATCAGCCAATGGTTGGACAACAATGTGGAACAGTCGGTGGACAAGATCCAAAGATAATCTGCGAGTTCCTCCTCCCTTTTCGTCATTATGACCAGTGATTTTCACGTGGCATCCTTTTTTTGGAAAGTGACTAACTCTGGATACAAACATTTAGGCTTAAAGTGGATAATATGTATGTGTAATGAAATACAGAAATGAAACTTGCATCGCCTTTAATGCACAAAGTTGCTGAGGAGAACCAGAAAATATATCCTCTCCGAGAACGATATTTCTCAGCTAATGATGCTAGATAATTACCCGTACCGCAAAGAGTTTGAGTACGGATGGAAAGCGGAAGTAGGCAATACCTTTTCCAATCTAGGAACAAGAAAGGTTCCTGGAAGACGACCAGGAATAGGCAACAAAAGGAAAAAACTAAAAAAATGATCCATAGGAAGTTTAAACAAAATTTAAGGACGTTAATAGAATCTGCGCATCTCGTGTAGTATTTTAATGTATTGCTATGTATCGTGTCGGGCGGCATTATAGAAATAAATAGGTTTTCACGCAAAGATCAATGTTTGGTTTGCGAGAAGTAGTTCGCTCTGGTAGAAGTGTCATACCCACATGGTCAAGGTGGGTGAAGAGATAAGAAAAGATGTGATGTGTGTGAGGTGTTTCCTCTCAATCAGATAAGAAAAGAGTGGGGTCGAAGACTTGGGGGTGGTAGAGGAAGGACCACCAAAGACGCGGGAGACGGTCGGCGAACGATGCTGGGCGCAGAAGATCCGCAGGCGGCCAGGCCGATGATCTACCACCTATGGATATAATCTAGCCCTGTTCACAGATAAGTCGTAATTTCAGTTCTGTTATGTACTTTATGCCAATCCTCTATTACATCTGAATCATTAAGTGAGATCCTCAATGTATATACTGAATCATTATGAATATTTAAATATTTTTATTTTAAAGAGAAAAGATTTGTCCTGGCCTGGATTCGAACTCGGGTATTCCGCATCTCTAGTGCGGTACTCTCCCTAGAGATGCGGAAGACCTGGGTTCAAATCCCGTCCAGGACAAATCTTTTCTCTTCAAAATAAAAATATTTAAATACTCAAATAAAAATAAATAAAATATAATTCATTATGAATATTGTTTAAAATCGTATTAATAAAGTATATCTATTTTAATTACTTTGGTGCTTATTTAACCCAGATTCACTATGTATTTATGATTAATATATTGAAGGTTTAATTGATTAGTAAATTGGTAAACAGAAACAGACCTCTGGAAAAGAACCCAATTAAGATTAAAGTTAGAAATAATAATTGGAGTAATTATCTTAAATTATTACTCTGGCATTCCAAAATCAATAAGAATATTTAAAAGATATTTAAGAGTATAAAACATAGCATTATCTAAAATCCGTGTAGCCCTAACTCAAAGATTTATAAAGGGTTATAAGAGTCAAGTTATACGGTTATAAGTGAAGAAAATAGTCTGGATGGTCAAAGAAGGAATTTCTTCTGTTTATTTGAAACCAGGTTGATTTATTTATTGAACTGTGAGGTTTTCTATGTTTGACCTCCATCCGGATCATTTTCTTCCCCATTTATATATATATAAACCTATACCACTACGACGACACCTAGATACGGTCTTGAGTTCAGTACGTGGTAGAGACTATACTGTTTCTTGGACAACGGATGTGCAGAGAAGTGATTTGTCCTAGATTACGCTCAACCGCCAGATGTTTTCCCTTTCTTTGAGTACCCACTTTCTAGAGGCTTGTTGAGTCCCTGGAGGATCCTAGATCCCGGATCCATCTCCGGGCACACAGATTGAATACAAGTCTACCAGCGAGCGGGATTTGAATCCATGACCTTCGCTATGGTAACTCAGCGCTCTACCATACTAAAGAGCTACTGCTTATACATAAGTATATTTTATGTTATTAAGATGACATTATAATAATACTAGAAGCAAAGTTTACTGTGTTTTTTTAACTTATGACCGGGTTCCATTTTTTAACATGAGTGATAAAATAATGTGTACCATAAACGATAATGTTGTTTTGCGTTAAGGCTGTAGCAAATCGGTGAGAAACTTATAACAGAATCAACATGTCAAAACAACTTAATCTTAGCTGGAACTAAAAAAATAATTATAAAAATTTACTGTGACTGTAATGATGGTATTATATTTATTTTTGCAATTAGTTCAAAATAATCCGTGTAAATTATAATAATTCAATCTTTTCCTTGAAAATATTCATTAGGCGCCTGCAATCATCAAAGTTCTACCTACATCTACTAAGTTAGAAACTTATAGGTACGGCAAGTGTATATTTATTTCTAGTAAATCTGAGAAAAAATATAGGTATTTCGCTTAAAACCCACATCTAAAACTAGCCATATTGAATCATATATCTCTGTATATGTGTATAGAGATACATCATATATATATAAATATATATATACACATATATATATATATATATATATATATATATATATATATATATTTATATATTAGAGAAGAAATTAGTTGACTGGAACTTCTAATGTAAGGATAGAGATAGTTGGAGGTGCAGTCAATTAAAACACCATAAGATGTGTATACTTATTTATTGTGTGCCGTCGCACAGTGTGTAATTTTGCCAATCTAGGAGGACAAAAATACTAAACGTCCTCAGAATGAGTGTTTAATATTTTTTTTTTATATTTAAGTGGTCAAACTAAGACAATTAATAAGATTTATCAAGAATTATATCACAACAGGTATAATTTTAATAATTACATATATATATATATATATATATATAATTTTAATAATTTTTTTTTTTTGTAACTTATTTCTTACCTTGATGTCAATGGTAGTTCTGCAACAGTGTCTGCATTGCATTCAAATCCAACAACAAAATTGTTCCGCAACCAGGAGACATTCATTGCTAGAAAACGTTCAGCTGTGCGATGAGATGTTTTCCAGCGCCACTCCAATCTGTACAGTACTGACTTCAGGCGAGCTCTAATTTTTTCCATTTTTTCCTCAGGCAATCCTCCCCAGCCTTTCTTCTCAATCAAAAAACTAAGAACGTTGTCAAATCTTGCATCCTTTTCACTCTCTCTCCATATCTCATACAGCATTTTGTAAGTGACTAATTCGTCCATTCTAAAATACAGTAACATTTTTTAAGATTTCGACAAAACGGGCAAATATGGCCAAACTTTTCTTGTCATGTTCTCTTCTTAGCTTCCTAAGTTTACGTTAATATATGGAGCAAGACGTGAATCGACGTAATGAAGAAGTTATCTTCCTCCAAAATTCAATAAGTGTATGATTTTTTCAATTTTATTCGTTCAACTTGAACAAAATGTTTAAGCCCTTTAAGTTACACGTATTCTAATGTAACCATGTCAATACTTACCTCAAATGATGCATAAACAGAGAAAAATTCACAAGTTGAAATAACTGGAAACAGAACCGTGCACACTGATTAACAAAGAACGAATGAGTGAAGGTTTGCACTAATTCCTTTTATGTGAACATTGAAGTGGCAAGTTTGGGTGTAAAGTGCGACGCTTTAAGTGGCTTTAAAATTTTAACTATTTCGATTCCAATACCCTCAGACATTGTACCTGTCATATGTAGTATTAAAAATCCTTAAAAAAATAGTTCATTTTTTCGATTTTTGTCCTCCTAGATTGGCGAAATTTCACACTGTGCGTCGTTTCGACCTACATTGTGGGTCATCTGCGCAGCCGCTCGGTATATTTGCCCTGAAGATGACCTACAATGTAGGTTGAGACGTCGGCACACAATAATGTTATGGTGTTTTAATTGACTGCACCCCCAACTATCTCTATCCTTTTATATATATATATATATATACGATATGAGCATTGCAAATATTTTCCCTGATATGATTCACATCCTCTTGTATGACTCGTGCATTCAAATACATAGGGGAAAAAATCGGAACATCCCGCAGCATATGAATATACTTTTCGATAATAGCCAGAAAATAATGCAAATAGTCCTTTCAACAGTCAATTAAAATATAGAATTAATGTTCGAAAAAGGCTACTCCTGGTTCATGTGATAATAAGATGGGGAATACTGCGTCAATGGTTACTATTTTATCTTCAAAATTTTTATTTTCGTTCAATTCTGCTAATCGAAATCAAATTAATCAACGTACTTCAAAGCTTTTAAAAAAACATATATTAATTATTAACTATCCCATAACAAACAAAGGTGTTCCATCAACATTAATCAAAGAGTTTTATTGGAATTATCTATCTGTATGGGCCTAAAACCCTAGATAGGTACTGGCATCCTCAAGGAAGACTTCATTGTATGTCTATTTTCTGCGGTCGCCCTCCAGGTACGAGCACTAAGGATATTCCTTGCTTCGCTCGATACACCATCCAACCATCTGAGTCTCTGACTACCAACTCTTCTACTTGCACTCTATTCGGTTTCCAGGATTCTTCTTGGCAGTTGGTTCTCCTCGATTCTGATAATATCGCAGCCCAGTCTATCTGCACAAGGTCGACTTCTCAACATAGCTCGTAAAGCAGCTCCCTGTTCTTTTTTTCTTCTCCGTCTTTTTTTGGACTAAAAATTCTTGTTAGTATTTTTCTTTCGAAAACAATGAAATTTTTTTTATCGCTTTCGGATTGTGACCACCTATGGGAGGCGTACGCATGAACCAGACCCATTACGGTCTTATATAGTCTGGTTATTGTTTTCCTTGAGATCAAGATATTCTTAATGTATTTAATTATACCATAAAAACACCTATTTGCGAATGCAATTCTTCTGTCAGTTTTATGGAATATATTATACACCAGTAGTGTACACGACTTTATATCTACACTATCTTCTGAGCTGCCAGGTCTATCGTCTACATGTATTTAGTCTTATCTGTATCTACTATAAGACCCACAGTGCGTGCTGCTTTATGCCATGACAAGAAATGCGATTTGTAATGCCAGAAGTGACCTGCAATATCAGAAGGCAGTATATCCTTGTTTTTGTACTGTTTTCGTGCTTATGGTGTCCATTCTTTAAATTCCATAGTCCCTAATCAGTTTTTCCAACGCTATGCTGAACAAAAAGCCGGCAAGATCAGCATTTTGTCTCAGTCCTTTATTTGAATGGAATTCTGAGGAAAAATGGTTTTGGGCACGAACCACACACGAAGCATTCTTCATTGTCATTTTTATCAGTCTGATTGATTTATATATTTACCTCTTCCCCTGCTTGAAACAGCATTAGTCCCATAATGCTATTGCAGGCACATTTAAAAACTACGATCAGGTAATGAGTTGCCACCTTAAAGTCCTTTCTCCAAGAAGTGGGTATTTTGTTATAGTGGATCAAATAAAAAAAATCGAAAAACGAATCTTGTCAATAAAGCTTTTTTTCGTTCCATTTACAAAGGATGCCTCATTATTTCATATTATCACTGTCTTAAAATTAGATAGTAAGTATACTGTAATTATCCTATTTCTTTTATTTAATTGTTTTAATTTTTTTAATATTTTTAAATATTTGTATGTTGAAGAAATTGGTCCGGGTAGAGGTCACTAAATGAAGAGGTCAAGTACTTTGAGCAAATCTTTATTGATAGCCAACGTTTCGACCTACGTTGTAGGTCTTCTTCAGGGCTATATGCAAAATACAGACAATATAAGAAAACGGTACAAATATATTAAAACATTTCAAATATAGATAAACCAAAAGAAGGTGAATACAGGCAAAAAAATGATAAAGATGTACAGTAAGGTAATTATGAAGGTTAAAATGTATAAGTGTATACTATAAACTACTAAGTGCCAAAAGGTAGTAACCCACATCATGAAGAAAATAATAATAAAACAGAAAGCGTTGACAGTTAAAAAAAAAAATAAGGTATTACAGATAAAAAATAAAAACTGAATATAAAATAGGAATGTGAAATGATATGGGTAAATTAGAAAGTGATAAGAATTACGCACTAAAAATTATAGGTAATAAAAAAAAAGGAAGAAATAAAAATTGTAAAATTATAAAAATCTAGAAACGAATTATATAAAATGAAATAAAAATGAAAATAAAAAATATTTTAGAAAATACAGCATTAATATTGATAGGTTGAAAATACTTTATACTAGTGTAAAGAATATTAATTGCATAAGAGAATGTAAGAAGAGACTTTATATAAGTGTAAAATATCAATTTTTTAAAAATAGGTATGTTTTAAGTAAAGTAAGTGATAATACAATCAGCAAAACATAAGTTACCTGTTTCCATAAATTGTGATGGGATCATAAATATTTTAAGTAAAAAAAAAAAAGTTGTTAATTTCTATAATTTATTTATTTATTTATATACTTATTACTCGAGGATTTACTTATCTGTCAGCCCAACACCGAACCAAACCTAAATTATACAACTGGTCACTTAATGGTACTGTTTGCACAATAGGAGTTAAACGTTTTGGTAGAGGTATCCCGTTATTATTTTAGAAATTTAAGTTCTGCACAACAGTTATTGTATAACCCTCCAGTGGGCCTATTAAAGTATAAATAACTACTTAGTATTGTCTATTTATATTGGATTTTGTTAATCAAATATAAAATTTTTTGTTTTATATATAAAAAATAATCTATAGTTCATAAGAAAAATATTATTTCACTGCGCTCTCAGTATTGAAATAACAGTCCTTAAATCGAACTATTTAAATGAGATGTAGCAGTTCTTTTTTAATCAGTACATTCCATTTAAATTCAAAAACAGTGATTCATTTTGTGTAAAGAAGTCAGGAACAATGACTTTGAGATTCTTCAATTTCTAAAAATATTTATAATTTAACTCACCAAAAAAGATTTAACTAAAGTAGATGCCAAGTAACGTCGATAAAATATTACATCACTAAGAACCTTTTTATATAATAGAGAGATAAATACTATATTAAATATGTAATTATAAATATTTCCATAATTTTGTTAATTAATATATTTGTTTACCTTAATGAAATTTATTTAGAACTACAGTACCTAACAATTTTAACCTTGTTGACCTTTTCTGGGAGAGAAGGGGAGTGAATAAAGGGCCGGAAAATGTCAGTTTTTCCACGTTACGCTATCGTGTATAGATTCTCTTTATAAAACCGTACAGTCTATAAATACTCCGTGCTATTTTAAGATCACTAGGTTTCCGAAACGGCCGATTTCATCGGAACCTAATTGTTTCCCTATTTAAATTTGTATCAGCCAAGTAATTATTCATATGGATTAATTTTAAATTTAATTCTCTATATTTAGACTAAATTATTTCAACATTACTTCCAAACAAATTGGATGGTTCTGCTTTGGAGAAACCTTGTTAAAGTCACTATCAGTACCTCTTCTACAACTTTTTATAATAGGATATACTGCTTTTGTACTAATTTACCGATTTTGGTGTGATGTTAGTGTTCATGATTTGCCAAATAAAAAATATTGTTGGGGTAAACAAACTCTTCTTTTTAAAAAAAAAAAAAAGAAGTGCCATTTTTAATTTTAACTTTAATTCCTTACATTTTCCTTGGCCCAATCCCTTATACAGTTTATACAGCTGACATCCCAACTCATCCTAATACTATCCTTACCACGTATGTTGATGATACATGTGTATTATCGATCAACACCAATCCAGTTATTGCATCCAAAGCCTCCAATCCCACAACACAGATCTTCATGAATGGTGTCAAAACTGGAGAATTAAAATAAATTCTCAAAAATCGCATCAAATCACTTTTACCTTACGTCGTAAACCAATGACTTCCTGCCCTTCAGTATCCTTTAATAATATCCCTCTGGTGCCTGTAGAACAGATCCGATACTTAGGGTTGCACCTTGACAAACGATTAACCTGGAATCCTCATACCAGACTGAAAAGACAAGAAACCGCACGACGTTTCAGGCTACTTTAACACTTACTAGACAAACGCTCTAAGCTCCCAATTAACTACAAAAGACCATCATACGACCTATTTGGACTTACGGAGTAGAGCTTTGGGGCTCCACTAAGCCATCGATTTTCCTCGTATCCAATCCTAACAATCCAAAATCCTTCGTAAAATCCTCAATGCTCCTTATTTTGTTAAGAACGAAGTCATCCTTAACGACCTTAATGTCCCTTTTGTTGCTGATTTGGCCCGAAGCCGGTATCTATCCTTTCATAACAAACTTCATTACCACTCAAATCCTCTAGTTTCAAACCTAGCTTCCTCTTCAATTCCCGATAATCCGTCTGAAAAGAAGATGGCCGCGTGACTTCTTAGTTGAACTTTGATTTGATTACTACCAGTGGGTAGTATCTCTACTTGTCATTATCATGTCACTATACATCACTTATCCTATTTACTTGTTGTATTATTGTAATACAGTTGTAAATAACAATAAATAAATTTTCAAAAAATTCCTTACATTTAGACATAATTTCAACATTACTTCCATACAAATCAGATGCTTCTGTTTTGGAGAAACCTTGTTAAAGTCACTATCAGTTCAATTTTTTCTAATAGGATAAACTGCTTTTGAACTATTTTACCGATTACATTAACAGTTAATGTAACATGGAATGGTATGAACCATATCTTAATATCAGACAGCTGTACGTTAATACATAAAACAGCTGACTTTACTCATTCACTTGGAAAACGGTTCTAAATTAAATTAAAAGTATTAAAAGCAGATAAATTAATACATTTGTCAATATATGTAAATTGAATATGACATTACAAAAAGTACTTTTATTTGGCGCCAAGAGCTGCAAAGCACTGTGGGTAGTTTTAAGACACTGTATTAGGACAGTACGAGCTAACCAATGAAATGCGTGTATTGTCGGCTTCCATTCATAAGTAATATCGAACAAGACTTGCCCAATCCAGCTTCGTGTGGGTGCTTTGGAAGTATCCTTCGCCGAATTTATTTGTTTATATTTAGTGACTAATAGATTTGTTTCATCCATACCAAGCAGAGGTCCCTTGAAGAGGGTAAAGTGGAAAACAAAAATATTGTACGATAAAGTTACAATTGTAGGTAAGTTGATCTGAGTTAACATGTAATCATATATAACATTCGTAGATGGGTGATAGTATGTTCGATATTCATTTTATTTTTTATTTTTGTTAGTCTCCTATAGCTATCCAGAACCCTTGCATACTTAAACTTTGTACTTGTTCTGTTAATAATATTAATAAAACTTATTTGTTTTCAAAAATCAATAAACTGTGACATATTCATGTTAATGAATGGTTTTGTGTGTTCTATAATAATCAATTCTTTATCTTTGAACTACATCAGTGTGTCCTTAAATGTATTTTTAAATAATAGATCAGATTTCACATTGACTATTCTGATTAATTTCAGTTTTGTACCATGTTTTATTCTAGTGTTATAAACATTTGGTCAGATTAATTTTGACTACACACTATATTTTTACTTCAAATTATTATGTTAAATTGATAGCTATCAATTTTTTTTTCAGATTCAAAGACACTACAATGTCAGACCGAAAAGCAGTTATTAAAAATGCAGATATGTCAGAGGAAATGCAGCAAGATGCAGTTGATTGTGCGACACAAGCTTTAGATAAGTTCAACATAGAGAAGGTATTTACATATTTTACTTATGGTTATTGATTTTCTTTACTGTCTTAATTATTTATGAATCAAGGTGAATGTTATTGTTCCTCCTATTCATCTGTTACAATGCATTTGTTAGTTCTCATCAATATTGATGCTAGGTCAAACTTGGCCCTTAGCAACAGGTAGCTAGTCCAGCTGTTCCCAACTGCAAATACTTTCATCATGTTTTTGTTAGTCCATAGCATAAATTAATAAATAAAAGTTACTACTATTGAAAGATTCATCCTGAAATGTCAATTTTAGGTTATGTCATGTACCTTTTTAAGAAAAAGAATACATGTGGATTTTCACTTGTGTTTTTGTCGAGTCTGAGATTACCTCATCAATAACATAATATGACAGACCATCTCTCTTATTGATTATTTATTTTATCATCTTTATTAATCATGTGATTTTATTTTCTAGTAGTTATTGCATTTTTTAATGTTAGTGATTGAGTTAAAGACAACTCATTTAAAAATATCTAATCAATTAAGTAGAAGAAAGATTTGGGGAAGAGACTTGGTTATTTATAGTTGATTCTTATTGAATAATTAAAGGATTGATTAAAGTTTATTTTGGTAGTACATGCGCAAAACCTCGTAACTATCTTTAATTTCAGCAACACTAAAGTTTTGCAAGTCTAAAATACATTAGGGTATAATATTCTATCTGAGATTCCTTTCAGACAAATATTTTCTTGATTACTCAAAATATACATCTTTTAAATGCCAATATGTTAACTTAGTATCATGCATCATTACTTCGACACAAGTAATAATTTCCTCTGCTTAAAACGTTTGTTTTTTACATTACATTATACTTAATACTTCTAAAAACATAATTGAGACTCTTAATCTGTACCTAATGCAATTAAAAAAAAAAAAACTATCTCACTACAATCCATTAAAGGGGAGGGGATCTTACTTCAGTCCTTGATATGGATTGTACTGTTAACAGATTTGCCCGAGATTATGTGAAACCCATGCGGAGTAAATCTTAAAGAATGTATTCTATCATGCTGTTTGCTTGACCTACTGGAGGGTATTCGGAACCCACGGGGTTGATCCACAGCTGATAACAGAACAATTAATTTATCTGCCATAGTCGGTCATGAACCCAGGACTTAAAGACAAGTAGCACAGGACTTTACTTATATTGACCTTCCACTTCATCTCAAATATAAAGTTAAACATTAATAGAAATTCCTATTAAAATGAGGGGATCGTAAACTAGAAGTTTCCCAGCATTTAGTTAACATTGTATAATCTTTGAAAATTATGATTCCTTAATCATACAATATAAACCCTTAAATTTCATTTATAAACAGCTTAATGTTATTTTTATTTTTTGTTTGAAAACTAACACATTTTTCTGAATTATTTACGAACAACCTTCTTTTCTTTTTTTCCAGGATATCGCTGCTCATATCAAAAAGGAATTCGACAAGAAATACAATCCTACATGGCATTGTATAGTGGGTAGAAATTTTGGAAGTTACGTGACTCATGAAACTCGCCACTTCATTTATTTCTATCTAGGTCAGGTCGCCATTTTACTTTTCAAATCTGGTTGAACAATAAATCTGATCTTTCCAAAAGAATCCAGCGCAAACTTTTGGATCTCTTTCATTACAGGTGTTCTTGCCCTGACATCTCTCCACTGTATTTGACTAATCCTAAATCTGTACTAAATGTCTCTAAACTATCCCATGTTTGTGCCATTCGGAGCATTTTGATGTTAAAAACATACTCATGAGTTTGTCTGATGTTTATTTGTGTAAAAAATATATATGTATATTTTTTTTTACTTTTTTTTTATTATAGATTTTAAAAAACTTGAAGGTGATGTAATTTAAATATTTTTTAAAAGGTGATATATTTTTTTTCAATTAAGATTACTTTGTTCCTTGTTAAGCAAGCTGATGAATTCAACTTGAGTCACTAGATTATGTTTCAAATTAATTTTTATTTGTGTTAGTTCTGAATAAAATTGTTTAATAATAAATCTTTTCATTCTGATCCTTTAATGACTTCATAATTTAATATAACCTGTGATCTAAAAGACTTCTTTGTTAAGTTTTAATTGTTAATTGCCATAATTAAGATAAAAAGTAACCAAAACACTCATTTGGTTTGTATTTATTTCAAACTTAGTTTGTTAATGATTATTAATATACAGGAAAGTCACTTATATTAAACTGTTATTTATTGTGTTTAACTATTTCTGTGAATGGAATGTTTTCAAAAACAAAACTGTTGCCATGAAAAGATATGTTAGAACCACATAAAAAATTAAATCATTATACCAACAATATATCTGCAAAACCTCATTTTAATTTTTAAAATAAAAGTTTTACGCTTCTGGTATAATACAAAAGATTCCGGTTTAAGTGGAGTGCTTCATTTTTACATAAAATATTTAAACACTTGTCTTACCAGTTGCAATATGGTATGTTTAGAGGGATTTTTTCTTTCTTTTTTTTCCCTAAGAAATTGTCAAGAACACAAGGTTTTGCAGTTATACTGTTGTCATATTTCTTTCTAAAAGCGTACATACCACGTTTGTATATTATTTGTAAATGTCTTTCTTAAGTATGTATGTACTTAATTTGTAAGTAGAAAAACTGCAAAGAAATACATTATGTATACAATTCATAAAATGCACATACGTCTTTGTTTAATATTTTTTACCTAAACTTTTCCTTCAAACATTTAAATTCAACTAAACTTCAATTTTTCATCAACCCCATAAATATAAATATTTATAATTAAAAAGAGACAATTCTTCCGTTTTGCGTGTTTAAAGGAACTTTCAGTTACAATATGTTACACTGTGTATTGTTTATTGAGTTTTAAAAACAGTTTAAGCTAATTACTTCTTTAGTATATAAACAATCACTTAACAAATAAACACTCAAGATTAGCTCTCTCTGCTTAAAGCTGTGCTGGTAAATTTAAATTTTACCTATATACAGAATACATCAAATAAATATAATGAACGATAAATCTTGTCCAGAAACGAAGGCAATTCTGAGTCCAAAATGGTGATCTGGGGTATTGTGATTTGCATTCAGGATGGGGTAAAATCGTTTTGATTATGAGATGCTATAACTGGACCAGTGTTGACACATAATTGACATGTGTCATCGGTATACGTGGTAATCATAGTATTAGGATGAGTTGGGATGTCAGCTGTATAAACTGTGTAGAGAATTGGGCCGAGGATACTGCCTTGAGGAACACCAGCAGATTGAGGAAAGAGGGATGAGGAGACATTAGTATGATTTACCGTGTATGACCTGTAGGACAGATAGGATTGGATAATGAGAAAGTATGTAGGAGGTAGAAATTTACGGAGTTTGTAAAGCTACCCAGGGTGCCAGACTCGCTCGAAAGCGTGTTCAACATCAAGGAAGACCGCTGGACAATACAATCCACGTTCCAAAGCTGAGGAAGCATCCACCACACGATGACATTGCTGGATAGTGGCGTGGGATGTTTTGAGTCCAAACTTGTGATCTGGAATATTGTGATTTGCATTCAGGATGGGGTAAAATCGTTTTGCGGATGAGCTTTTCCAGGATTTCACCCATAAATGGTAAAAGTGAGATAGGGCGGTAAGAGGAAGGAAGGGTTTTCCGGTTCGTTATAGGTTTAGTTATCATTTTTACGACGGATAATTTCCAGAGATTAGGAAAATATGTAGTGTGGGGTATAGCATATATGTAGGTGAAGAATAGAATAGCTTTTCTAGAAAGATGTGGATCGTGATGAGGTCGTGTCCAGGAGCTTTGCAAGAAAGGAGCTATGCGAGAACATTTAAATAGAAACTCAAAATTCTCTAGCAGATATCAAGAATTTTCTTAATTATTATGATGAAGTCTTTATTCTAAATATGAGTATGGAATCTAATTTCCCTTAAGCTATTAATGACTTGGTGCATTTAAAGTAAAACATTGTCCATAGGTCCTAATAGCAGAAGAAATTTTCATTTTCAAGATAAAAATGAAGTATTCCAAGAAAACGGATGTTGGAAAAATGATTTGTACAATTGGCACATTAAATAAAATAAAATAAAATAAAAGTCTTAACTGCGTCAAAATCCAGATTGCTGGAACCGCTAAAATTGATAGATTTATCTCAACGAACTCGAACATTTATGGAGATCAATATGGGCAGGAATTTACAATTTAAAACTATTTCCACGCTGTAGGCCCAAGTATAGTACTATGGCCCTGTTGTTAATAACTCCACCTCATTTATCCAAATTATTATAGTTGGGTTGATTAGATGCATAATTAAATACTCTTTCGTTTGATGATCAACGTAATACATTTAAAAAGGATATCACAGCAATTAGTCAGAATGTTGATACTGATAAACCTAATAAAATAGGATCATAAACCAATTACGATATAGCACAAGGCACAAGGACAATACTGCTATGTCTAATCGGACGAGCCCTAAATTGTGTCCATTGACGTGTAATTAGGATAAAGATCTTTAACGAGTACTTGTCACCGCACAGCATTTTACGTCCCTTCCTAATTTTATTTCTTTTTAACACAATGAATATGAATTCAACGTTCAACGTTCTTTTCGTGAAACAATTACGCTTTGAAACGGTATATTCAATAATAAATTACACCACCTGGCTGTGGCTCAAAAAGTAAAAACTGTCCTTTTCAAACTTCCGTATCTCTTTTGGTTTTCATGAAAATTGAAACCACCACTGAAGTTCACATGTTATGGAATTTAATAGCGTAAGTTGATGGAACATAACTGTTTTACCTGAAGTTACCCCCCTCCCCCCCCCGATCTCATATTCATCCCCTGAAACCCCATCCCATTAAACTGTTCAGTATCGCTCTACCGAACATAACTCAGAAATTTCCGATAAAATGGGGTATGTATGTAAAGCTTCTTATAAGAAATTCAATTTTAAACTGAGTTATAACGGTGAAAAGATCCATCCCATATTTCAGTAAGACGTTCATATAAAAAAACGAAATATTTGAATTTTTCAGTTAAATATTTACTTTCAAAAGGCTCGTTAAAATGCCTAATAAATGCCACTGATAATTTAGATAGCCGTAAATAAATTAAACCATTTTCAGAGCCTCTTGGTAAGTTCAGATGGTAAGCAACAAGGCCGTAGCCAAGGGGGGAGGTTAGGGGGTCAAAACCCCCTCCGAAATCCCGAAATTTAGTTAGTATTAAAAATTAATACTAGGTTAAAAAAGTGCAAATTAAATTAAAAACATAACACACAACAGAGGATCCAACACATTTTAAATCATTGTGCATTGCAACAAGCATACTTAATTTTATGTGGAAGAAAGTGGTCCGGGTGGAGGTCACAATGAATTTCCCGTAGAATTGGAGAAAATCTTTATTGATTAGCCAACGTTTCGACCTGCTTTGTAGGTCTTCTTCGGGGCTGTATGCAAAATACAGACAATATATGAATAAAGTTGGTACAAATATATTAAAACATAGTAAATATAAATAAACAAAAGTAAGGTGTATAAAGGCAATAAAAAAGATAAAGATGTACAGCAAGGTAAATATGAAGGTTAAAATGAAGGTCCTCCAACAACTTCACACTAATTAACAATCGTATCGAAAATCAAGAACTGAAGTATTGTTGTTGTTGCGTATGGCATTTAAATTATTCATCATCCAATAATATTTTATGTGAGCAAATTTATCAAATTTCAAAAATTATCATGAATAATGGTATTAAAATCCTCGATACTGACCTGACCCTCCCCCCGAAAGGTTTTCCTGGCTATGCATTTAGTGAGTTCCTTTCATTTTCATTGTAAAAGACATAGATAAATTCAAGAAATAATTGTATTATTTTTAATGTAGCAAATAATATTTCGTCAGGCAACCTTCTACCCGGTACCCAGCTCACAACGGTACCTAATTACTCCATAGTATGGAATATAAGCCGCTTATGGATTATATGTGTTATATATTATATATAACTTATATAATATATTTTATTATAACATATAATAATATATTATAAGGGAATTATATAAACCTATGGAATATAGGGTGAGTTCTTTATGTGAAAACCAAGTTCATGACGAAACGTTAATTATTTGTGATAATTAATCATTCCATTACGGATTTCGTTGTTTTTTATAAAAGAAATTGTTTTTTAATACTCGTGTAGTGATTTTCTTTTTTTTTATATAGTAATGCTGTGATATTGTATAGTAATGCTTAATTTCACCTCAGCTACTAAAAATATCTGATGATTTGTAAAACGATAATTTTTACATCCACCAACGTTTTATTTATAAATAATTACAATATGCAATTACAACTGTTTATACAGTTTTAACAAACTCCTGTGTTACACTAGGGTATTTTAATGTTTAATACTACCAATTATTAGAGTAACTCTAAGATCGAAGCGGTCTTCTATATTTATGCAGACTTAGTAAATATTTATAATACATTAAGCATTTATTATATAGTAAATATTTATTATTTACATCGCTTTTCCTTCGGTTTACTTTATAAGTTGGTCTGTAACAACTAAAGAGTTCAGTGTAGTCAGTTACAAACCTTGTTTGTTTAATCTCTTTGAGATCTTGTTGGCAATAGTTCATATACTGGAAATCGTTTAGGAATTGATAAACAAAAAAAAAACGTAAAAACATACGTTTGTTCAGTATTCTGTTTTTTTTTCCGTAAGGATCAAACAGCAAAAGTAGTTAAGCATTATCGCCTTAATGACGTTTTAGGTTATAGTATTATTTTTGTTTGTAAATTTTAAATTGTCGTTTTAGATTAGTCCCAATATTCAAGCGTTGCAAAAGCTAAAAAAAATAATATATAAACATATCCAAAGTATTTAGGTAACACCAAGCATAGTAGATACTTAAACGAGTCGGTGTGAGTAAGAACAGGAAAGAACTTTTTCTCTTAAAACCTGCTCTTTATTTTTAGCTTCGACATCACCTACACCTTTGACGCATGCCTAATGCTATGCAGATGGCTCGTGTATGCAAATAATTTTGAAGGTGAACATAAGTTTAAAAGAATGGTACAAACTTAATGTTGTATTCATTAATTATTTTTATTGAATTAATTTTAATTTCTTAGGAATAATACCCATGTACTCATAATACACATAATATTATAACGTTATAATATACTATCTTAAGATAAAAGAGTGTACAAAAACACATCAACATCAGATATCATTGACTAGTGACCGATATCAGTTTCGAATTCTAAGTAACAAATAATAAGAATATTATGGGGGGGAGTTCCGTTATACACTTTTTTATACTAATTTTTTCACATATTTTTTTTTTTTTTTTTTTTTATTTTTATTTTATTGAGTTGTACAACTGTAATACATACATCTAGTACAATTGCTATAGAGTAAATAATACATGATAGCACATGTAGAGATACTACCCACTGGCAGCACTCTAATAAAGTTCTATAATAGAAGGTCCCGAGGCCATCTTCTCTTCAGACGCCTAGGAGGATTGTCCGGGATGGAATTGGATGCAAGGATGGAAACTAGTGGGTTTGGATGGGTTTGAAGTTTGTTGTGGAATGATAGGTATCTGGAATGGGCTAAATCGGTAACATATGGAACGTTAAGGTCATTATGGATGGTTTTATTTGTGACAAAATAAGGAGCGTTTAGGATTTTGCGAAGGATTTTGGATTGCAAGGATTGGATACGAGAGGAATTCGATGGTTTGGTGGAGCCCCATAGTTCAATTCCATAAGTCCATATAGGCCTTATAACAGTCACATAAATAAGTCTTTTGTAATTGATCTGAAGCTTTGAGCGCTTATCTAATATGTGTTGAAGTAGTCGGAAACGTCTAGCTGTTTCTTGTCTTTTCAGTCTTGTGTGAGGGTTCCAAGTAAGACGCTTGTCTAAGTTGAGTCCCAGGTAGCGAATCTGTTCAACAGGGATAAGTGGAGTACTATTAAAGAATACAGTAGGACAGGAAGTCAAGGGTTTTCGACGAAGGGTAAAGGTAATTTGATGGGACTTGCTGGGATTGATTTTAATTCTCCAATTCCGACACCATTCTTCGAGGCTTGATAGGTGTAATTGAAGAGATTGGGATGCAATATATGGGTCGTTATTAACAGATAACACACATGTGTCATCAGCATACGTGGAGATGAAGGTGTTAGGATGGGTTGGAATGTCAGCTGTATATACTGTGTAAAGGATAGGACCGAGGATGCTACCTTGAGGAACGCCAGCAGACTGGGAATAGAGGGATGAGTAGGAACCTTTATGACTTACTTTAAATGTTCTGCCAGTTAGAAAGGAGCGAATGATTAAAAAGTATGTAGGAGGAAGGAATTGTCGGAGTTTGTAAAGGAGACCTGGGTGCCAGACTCGATCAAAAGCCTGTTCTACATCGAGAAAGGCTCCCGTACAGTACAATCTACGCTCCAATGCAGAGGAGACAACATCCACCACACGATGACATTGCTGGATAGTGGAGTGGGATGTTCGGAAACCAAACTGGTGGTCTGGGATTATGCGGTTACTATCTAGGATGGGATAAATACGTTTTAGAATGAGTTTTTCGAGGATCTTGCCCATTATGGGTAAAAGGGAGATAGGACGATAAGAGGATGGGAGTTCTGGAGGCTTTTTGGATTTTGGGATCATTTTTACTATAGATAGTTTCCATGTATCAGGAAAATAGGTAGTACGGATTACAGAATTATATATGTATGTGAGGAATAGGATAGCTTTTCGAGGAAGGGATTTTAGGATGTGAGCTGTAATAAGGTCATGTCCAGGAGCTTTACGGGAAGGTAAACTATGAATAATATTGGATATTTCTGACGGATGAAAAGCCTTAGGTGGGAGAGAC
This sequence comes from Arma custos, assembly GCA_037127475.1. NCBI lineage: Eukaryota > Metazoa > Arthropoda > Insecta > Hemiptera > Pentatomidae > Arma > Arma custos. Next base: position 38,711,572 of record CM073759.1, read on the forward strand.
ATTTGGAGTGGGGTATCCAGTTCTGCTTCAATACGCTCAATGTGAATAGGGTTGAGAATATCAGGGTGTGGATTAAAGGTTTTGAAGAGGTGTTGGGCGTATATGTGAGATTTTTCTTCATCAGATCTGGACCAAGTTTGATTTTCAGTAAGGAGAGGATGATTAAAATCTTTGAATTTAAGGATCTTTTTGGCGGTCGTCCATAGTGATTTGTTAGTAGTCGTAAGATTTTCAGTCACACTAAGTAAATTTTGGATTTTGAAGTTTCTAATCTCCGTTTTCAGTTTGTTAGTCAGTTGGGTGTAATACGTTTTATCTGATGGGTAACGAGTCCTATGCCACTTAGATCTTGCTCTGCGTTTTTCGCTTAGCAAGATGCGAAGGTGCTGTGGCAGGTTAGTCTGTTGTGTGATATTATTTCTGTTTATGGTAGTGTTATCTCTTATACTTTGTGTTATTGTTGCTGTAAGTATTTCTATTGCGCTGTCAATGTCTTGTTTAGTTTTGAGTGGAATCCGTAAGTCTAGTTTGCTTTCCAAATCGTTATTAAATTGCTCCCAGTTAATTCGTCCTGTAATCAATGAAGGAGAGGAGGGCTTAGGAATGAAGGTTGAGTGTAATGAGAGCAGAACTGGACTGTGGTCTGAGGAGAGGTCATCCAGGGATTTGATTAATACATGGGAAGGAGAAATCTGGGATGTGACAAATATATCCAGGATATCAGGGCGTTTTTTCAGGGAAGTTGGCCAATAGGTAGGATTCGAGGGAGAGAGAATTGAATAACTACGAGAAGTGGAGACATGAGACAGGATGTTGCCACGAGGGTTGGATGTTCGGCAACCCCATCGTTGGTGTTTAGCGTTGTAGTCTCCTCCAGCAATAAAGCGTGATCCGAGGGATTGGAACAAGGATTCTAGTTGGTTATAGGATAGAGAATTGCCAGGAGGACAGTATACAGCTGATAATGTAAGATGGAAGGGACGAGTTGATATTATGATAGAGGTTGCTTGGATAACCTCATTTGGAGTAGAGGGAATAAGGGAATGTGGAATGGATTTATGGATAAGGATGCAAGAGCCGGCGTGGGAAGTGTTGTCTGGGTGGTCAGATCTATAAGTGATATAGTCGCGTATGTAAAAATATGAACGTTTAGTGAAGTGAGTTTCAGTAAGTAGGGCAATGTCAATCTGATTGTCATGTAGAAATATGTCAAGTTCGTCTCGGCGGTTGTTTAGTCCGTTCGCATTCCATAATAGGACAGCTAGGGGCTTCACATTCATCGTGGGAAGTTGAATGGAATTTCTGTGAGGAATCTAGTGAGGAGGGTTATCAGCGGTTTGATAGTTTGTTGTAGGTCTATCAGGAAGGAAGATAGGATGGAATATATGTCGGAGGGATTATGTTCTTGGAGCGGATATGGATAAGGAGTTTGAGATGGCAAGTCAGTAGGGGTGTTGGCTGGATGCTGAGCCCGACACTGGGGACGAGGAGGTAGATCAACTTTCGTTGGTCGATGTAATGAGGGGTTTACCATGAGAGAAGGTTGTGATGGAACTGGAAGTGGGTGTTCTGGCGGAAGTTTAACACGGAGAGGTAAGTGGTGAGTAGGAATGGTATTTCGTGGAGGTTGGGACTGTGCCTTGGGGATCTGTGGCTTGGATTGAGAGGTTTGGGGTTTAGATTGAATTTTCTGAGGCATCTGACGTCGCGGCTGCTGTAGTGTCTTGGTGTAGGCTTGAGAGGGCGGCTTTTTGTCTTCCTGTAAATCGGCGATCGTTGAGGTAGTAGGGTGATGATGGTTGGTAGATGTATGAGGCAGTTCTGGGAAATGCGATAAATTTCCAGGATCAGGAACAACATTTGTCTTCTGTTCTGTTTTTTTTTGTGTAGTATTTTGCGATCTCTGCCGATAGAGGTTTTTATAAACGATGCAACCCCTGTAGCTAGCAGGATGGTCTTCACCACAGAGTGCACATTTTGCAGGCTCCTCTTTAGGTTTCGGACATACCTCAGATGAGTGTGGGCCGGCACATTTGACGCATCTGCTCTGGTGATGGCAGTAAGCCTTTGTGTGCCCTAGGTTTTGACATTTTGTGCATTGCACTATTAATGGTTTTTGTCTGGGCTGTTCAAATCTTACTATTGAATACACTAACCTTGAGATCTGAAATACCTCAGCATTATTTCGAGCTGGTTCCAAGTCAACAAAAAATAGTGGTAGTGGGTATTTTTCCGTTGGATGTAGAACAGAAGATATGTTTCTAACGCTATGGCCTATTTCTTCGAGACCTTTTTTGATGGCAGCTGTGGGGGTGCTTGAGTGAAGACCTCTTAAGACCACACGGTATGCTTTATCTTCTCTTAGTTGGTAGCAATGGAAATCGTAATTATTAGCAGTAAGATGATTAATCAGTTTTTTATAGTTGTCTTTGCTATTTGTATTTATTTTTATATCATTAATACGTGAGTAGCACCTGAAGTTTGGTTGCCCAATTAGATTGGCGATTTCATCACCGAAAGACAGAAAATTGTCTATTTTGGTGACATATACAGGGGGTGGCTCAGGGTCAGAAAAAAATTGAGAATCCGAGTTCTTATTGGCTGAGCTATTGTTGCCTGGTGAATTGTGGGAGGTTTCAACAGTGGTTGTGGTATTTATAGTTTTATTGTTGGCTGCAGAAGATTTACTGCGAGTTTTTGGTGGTGATTGTTTTTTATCGACTGTTTGTTTTGATTTGTTCTTTTTTTTATTAGGTGAGTTGCCCGCGGAGCCAGGGGCAGGATTTCGGTGGCGCTTTTGTAGTGTACGTCCCTTTAAATATATGGAATCAGATTCGCTTATTTCAGAAAACGGGATCTCTTCCTCCGAGTCTTCGGGGAGTGAATTCTCATCCAGATCCATTTTATCCGTTCCAAAGAAAATAAAATAAAATAAAGAAATATTAAAATAAAAGTTCTTTATATAGAGCCTAAGAAACTAGAGTATCCACAATATTATATACAATTACATACAAAATAAAACATTCTGAATACACATACATAAAAAAAATGGATAAAAGAAGAAAGGGAAAAAAAAAAAAAAAAAGTTAATGTCACTGGGTTCGAACTTAAGATCGGCCGGAGACGAAAACAGTATACGACCGTGACCGTGAAGTCAATAGTAAATAGCTGATAAGACCTCCTAGAGGAATTACCAGCCGGCTGAGTAGCCTCTATCAACCGATCACTATGTTGTTCATTTATTAATTGTCAATAATTAACCACTCACCTCACTTTTAGGTTAATGTAAAAATGTTCCTTGAGTTATAAACTCAATGTTTATAGAGTTTTACTAAGAGATGTTCAGTAATAACGGGCTGAGAACGTAACAAGCACGGAGCGAAACTACATGGGAACTTCAGTTGCGGCCATGACACTTGCTACTCTTTTCACATATAAACCATTTTTCTCCAATGTGAGAAAATTTAGCTGTTAATCAATTAATTAGGTATAAATGCTATTAATGTCCTTATAAAAAAAAAAAGTATATGTGGCTATCAGGATCAAAAATGGGTCACTCTGAAATTTCGAAAATTGACTTTTTCGCTAGTTCAGTCTAACAATTTTGTCTATCACGAAACTCGCGTCTTATTTATCATGGTTTTAATCCGGTTCTAAACCTGAAGTTTCGGGAGCATAAGGCATTGCTTGACTAAACGGGCGAAGAATATGAAAAAGTCAATTTTTGACTTTTGGGCTAATCCGCTTTTCATCCTGAACGGCTCATAGCTAATTTTGAACATGCATCATTTTGTTCTAAAAATCAAACCGAGGAGAATTTTTTTTTTTGGATTGTGAAGTTCTTAGCCTTCCCCGAAGTAGATCCTTGGCCACAAGCCTCGGGGTAATATTGGGAAAGAATAAATTCCCTCCATTTCTATCTCAGTTGAAGATCTAGAGAAGTGGAATATTGTTAGGCAAAAACTATAGCTTTCACTTCACTGAGGTCTAAAATTAAAATAAAAAAAAGAAAAAAGCGAATTTTTTATATGAATATTGTTTTGTTTTTTGTGTAACATTTATGTTTTTCTATTTATTTTACCATGCTATCTAATTCATTAAATTTACTTTTCAAATTTTTAAGATACTAGTATGTTGTTCTTCTTGACACTGAAGAAAGCCGGTAGTCACCATACATTACACCGGCGGTTCCCAACAAGCTTGAAGACAGGTCAGGGAGTGTATGGGACAGTTGAAAGAAAAAAAAAACTTTTTATTTTTTGAAGTGAAAAGAAATTCTCAGGGCCGGGGATTCGAACCCGGGTCTCCAACATTACCGTTGTGTGCTCTACCAACTGAGCTATCCTGGTTCGCTTCTCGGTCAGACATATCCATTCTCTTCACTGATCCCATATCCCCGTGTTCACGCAATTTGCGATGTTACAAAATACAAGGGGAAGAATAAGGTTCATTGAACATTATTTTAATTAGGATCCTGTTGACTTATTTCATTATATATTATTATAATTTATTTTATTTTAGTTTTTTTATTAATGGTTATAATTTTAAATATTTTTATTTTTGAAGAGAAAAGATAATTGCCTCGCAAATTGCGTGAACACGGGGATATGGGATCAGTGAAGAGAATGGATATGTCTCACCGAGGTACGAACCAGGATAGCTCAGTTGGTAGAGCACCACAACGGAAATGTGGGAGACCCGGGTTCGAATCCCGGCCCTGGACATATCTTTTCTCTTAAAAAATAAAAATATTAAAATTATAACAATTAATAAAAAAATAAAATAAAATAAAAAAAATAACTTAGTTTCAGTTTTTTCTCTTACTTCGTACTTCTTTATCTTAAATTGAAACATATAGTGTTCTATCTTGTGAAAGTAAAAATAAGTGTTTTGTTTTCAAAGTAATAAGTACTTCTTGTTTGTTTTTTCATATGCCTGTACGAATAATTTTTTATAGGGAGTGTGGAGGAGGCTTTCATTTCAAGGAGGGCCAGTCGTAGAAAAAAGTATGGGAGCCCCTGCATTATAAAATTTCAATATTCTACAAATATGTTAAAGATTAATTCCTCAACAATAATCTCCGTAAAGACTAATTATTCCAAGATCACGGGTTCTTAGGCCGGCAGTTAGGACTAGGATTTTTTTAAAGGGAGTAAAAAATTCTTGGTTATGCCTTCGGAAGGGTCAAGTAATCGGTAAAGATCCCTATCCTAATTATACTTGGATATGCAAAATTTAGGACTCCCACCGTAGTATCGTCCGATTAGCCATTGTAGCATAAAGCGACGCTTAATGAATAAACAACCAAACAACAAAGACTAATTATTGATATTAAAAAAAAAAATTTAATAAAAACTCCTTAGCAATGTCCACTACAAATCCCTACAGATTTGTTGTTAGGGTCAAGCGGTGACCATGACAACGTTGAATAACGACCGCCGTTGCGCCAGCGGAGTAACAAAGGAGCCGGTGGAGGATTGTTTGCCCGCCTTCCTGATCTGATTATCCACTTTGTGTCCTCTCCCAGCCTCTAATTAGTTTTACCTCCTTGGATGTTGAGCATTAGGGCACTCACGGGTCTTCTGAGGAGGCACAATGCCAAAAAGAGACACTCCCGGTGAGAGTTGTCAGCCGGAATGGTACATTGTATTTAGTTAGCCCGAATATGCCTTTGTCATTTCTGTGCCCCTAACGGATATTCAGAACTGCCAGGTAAATATTATAGTATAACTAATTTTTTTTCTGAGAGGACATGGACCACTTATTGCATTCTCAAAGATTTATAAATAAAATAAATATGTTTAAGTTATAGAATATGAACTGGCAGGAACTAAACGGCTAGAAAAGAAGATCTTAAGAAAGAAAACTTAAACTATTGTTGTGCATTTGTAGTCCATAATTGACTGTATAAAATAATATTAGTAATAAATAATAGAATGTGAATATTTGTTGTCTTATTTTCCTGTGCAGATACATATCTGTGGCACCTGTGCATAGTGGGCTAAGTCGAATTTTGAGAATTTCAAGCTATCTACTTAGAATCGTAATTTTTTCTCTTTCCTTGTGTCTAACACGCCAAGTGTTCCGTCCATTGCAATGAAGGATATTCCTTTCTGAATCGTGGGCTGATACTCCAATCTTGAACTTAAAATAAGTTCAGAAAAATTACGATTTTAAGTAGATAGCTTGAAATTCACAAAATTCAACTTAGCCCACTATGCACAGGTGCCACAGATATTATTGACATGAAGTGGTATATTTTATCAAGCTTTTTAACAGGCAATAAAATTAAAAGGGTGGTTTGTATATGGAGCTTTGTTGTAGAAACAGCAAAATCTCTACCATCTACTGAACACAAGACCCTCCATCAATGGTATTGGTACGGATTTTTAGTTAAAAAGCGTCTTTTGCACAACTAAACGCCAGAAACTGTAAAAAATAACAGGAAAGTGGTAAAAAAAAACTTGTACTGCTACAAATTATGAACAGTCTTGTAGTTTAGTACATGGTAGAAAATACTGTTTCTATGAAGGCGGTGCTTTGCCCGAGATCACGCTCAACCACCAGATTTTCCACCAATTATAGGTGTCGACTTTAAAGAGGCTTAGTAAGCCCTATAAGGGTATACAGACAGGATTCATCTATTAGCATATTAATTAATTGATCTTCCACAGCTGGATTTGAACCTGGGGCCTCTAGCTCCTCAAAAGATGACGGAGAAAAATACCCTATCATCTAACTATGGCAACATTTTATCAAACACCTATATTTCATTACCTTCAACATACTACCACAAATTGCTGAGCAAACAATAATTAAGATGGTCTTTTTCCATCCCTTAAGTTTTTAGGAAGTTAAAAATAAAAAATACTGAGGTCATTTATTTCGAAATATGGAACTCAAATTCTTTAATTTTTTTGTGATACCACGTTTTTATCATTGCGGTTTGTGGTGAGATAGCAGTCATGAACGAAATTAAGGTTTCGTTGAAATAAATAAATAAATCTTTTGTTTAAATTGCTCGTCAAATTTTAAAGCAAATGAAGGTTGACAAACTGAGCTTTTTATCATAGGAGCCTCATTGATCAATCATCGATTTTAGCTGAAATTGCCCCACTCTACTTTTAGAGAAAGATGTCAAAATTGAAATCAGGGTTTAAACGTCGATAGATTTAAATAAGAAAAAACTGAAGGTGATTGAGAATAAGGAGGCTGTTTTTGTCATCTAATTAGTGATAGTGAGTGGCTGGAGGTGGGTCTGTTGGTGAAGTCCTTCTGCTCCTGAACCTACCCAAATTGGATCTTTAACTGAGGCCTCTTCAACCGTGTGATAACTCCTCCCGATCGCCCATTGTTTTTTTGCATCTCGTCATCAACCTGCGTCAAATTACCTAACCAGATCTACTAATGCATAGAGGGTGTTCGTCGAACAACGTTGAATCCACTGTTACCCAATGGGAAACTTCATAACGGAAACACTCATGTGAAAAGACTTTTTTTTTATTATTATATATGTTTTATGAGTAAATAAATAAATAACAACCTGTACCATTACGACCCATGAAGGGTTTTCAGTTCAGTACATGGTAGGGACTGAACCATTCCTTGGACAATGATTGTGCAGAGAGGTGATCTATCCTACATCACGCTTAGATTTTTCATCTAGACCTACCGGTAATAGAAGGCTATACATTTTGCAAAAAACAACTAATGTAAACATTAATATTTATTAATGCACAAATGTAATAACTATAAAATGTATTAACTACACCCTACCCTCCTCCTCCGACCATTTCAAACTTTTCTAAAATCATTTTTGTAGAAAGGAGATAGTTGGGGGGTGCAGTCAAAAATAACTGAATAAGTACTAGACTTATAATTATGTGCCGACGTTTCGAACTACAGTGTAGGTCATCTTCAGGGCTATGAGAGAGAAACAAACAGAACAAAAAATATAAAAATGTACAGTAACAATAATATGGTGACAAGTAATGTAGAAAATTAAAATAGTGACAGATATGAAAATTAAAGATAACGAATATTAAAAAAGTGACAGAATATAATAAAATTAAGATATGGACAGATTTAATAAAATTAAAGATAATGAAAAGAAATTAAAATAGTGACAGATATAATAAAATTAAGATAAAGACAGGTATAATAAAATTAAGGATAATGAAAAGAAATTAAAATAATGACAGATATAATAAAATAAGACAGATATAATAAAATTAAAGAAAATGACCAGGAATTATAAATTTTAAATAACGAATATAAAATAAAGTACAGAAAATAAATGTACAGAAAGGATAGTACAGTAAAAATAATATAAAGGGAAATAAAAAAAGAGGGGGTAAACCAAAGATAAAAAATGAGAATAATAACATGTAAAAAAAGGTTGGAACATGAAGAATTAAGAAGAACTAGTAAAAAAAGATATAAAATATATGATAACGGACTTAAAGAGGTTACATAAGTAAATGTATGAGACATAAGAAAAGTATGGAACTGTATGTACAATAACTAATGTGAATAATAGTATTACTATTGTACAGTAACAATTGTGTACAATAACTGTTTGAAAAGTAGTTGATAGGATTAATAAATATGAAAAATTAAAAATTTAAAAATAGTGCTTAAAAATATGAACTCTTGATTACCAACATATGATGGATGCCAAAATGATAAGGGGGAAATAGGAAAATAGGTAGTGTGAAGAATGGAGAAAGGCTAAAGAGAAAAGGATATAATAAGCATCCTTACAAGTCCTCAGCCGTAACAACCAATATGATATCCAAAACTCCTTTCACCTACGTGATCTTTTAACATCCCTCACCATTCCTGATCATTACATCCTCACTTCCTTCGATGTCGAAAGTCTATTTCCCAACATACCCTTAGATAAAGCCCTCGTCATAATAGATAACAACTGGTCACTAATAGAACCCCATACCTCTCTTAACCGGTCTTCATTCCTCCAATCCTTAAAACTATGTTGTGAATCCGGCTACCTTACCTTCCATGGACAGTTCTTTTCCCAAATTTCTGGACTTGCCATGGGAAATCCCCTCGCTCCTGACCTCTCTAATATTGTCCTAAATGACCTTCTGGACTCCATTCTACCTCAGTTCCTTGACGATATTTGTTTCATCAAAAAATATGTAGACGACCTCCTCCTTATCATAAATCCCAACATCATTACTGATTTATTATCTTCCTTCAATTCATACCATCCCCGCCTCCATTTCACCGTTGAAGTCGAATCCAATGAGTCACTACCTTTTCTTGACCTCCTTATCATTAATAATCCTGACCAAACCTTATCCACAGATTGGTATACTAAACCCACTTACTCTGGCAGACTTCTTAATTATTACTCCCAACATCCACACCACCTTAAAATTAACGTCGCTAAAAATATCATTCACCGTGGCCTATCCCTCTCTGACGCCTGCTTCCATAAAACCAACACCCACCGTATCAAAGAAATCCTTTTAAAGAACAATTTTCCTCCCTATATTGTTAATAAACTCATCCATGACTACTATAACCCCCCCCCCACCACCACCCGATCGCCACATCCACCATCTATCCCTATATACAGATCCTTGCCATATATACCCTCCCTCTCTAATAATATTCAAAAATACTTACGTTCCTTTATCCCCAATTTACGTATTGCCTTTAAATCCCATAACAAACTTTCCCATATTTATACCCGTATCAAAGATCCTATTCCCCTCAAACAACGTTCCCATGTCATCTATCGTATCCCCTGCTCTACTACTAATTGTAACTCTTCCTATATAGGTGAAACCAAAAACTTCCTTAAAGACATTATTACCCAAGACAAATATGCCATTTCCTCCCATAACCATACCTCCTCTAAACTCTCCGAACATGCCCTTTCTTTAAACCACACTTTTGATTTTGATAATACGTCTATCCTAGCTACTGTTCCTAACCATGATAAACGCATCCTCTCTGAAACTATCCACATAAATTTAGATTCCTCCACTATCAATCTTAAGACTGACTCCCATCACCTTTCTTCTATCTACTCCCAAATTTTTAATTTCCTCAAAAAACCTTAAATTCTGTTATGAGATGAACTTGAACTGTTGATGAAACACACTTAAATTCTGTTACTTCGTCACTGATGTTTCCTTTGTTATCGCACTATTGACATTTATATTTTTTTAGTATTAGTATAGGCTTGTCAATATAATTTTATCCATTTATTCATTTTCCCTCATTTTTCCTATACTCCAGTATAGTTACCTTTTTGGCCGCTAGAGATCGCTGTAACGCTTCCGCCTTACTCCGTAACGGTTTTTTTCATTGTTAAGCCAGCCGTTGCACTCAACGGCTTCCCTCTCCAAATCGGTACATCTTTTCTTTATACTTTATATTTGATTTATTATATCCTTTTCTCTTTAGCCTTTCTCCATTCTTCACACTACCTATTTTCCTATTTCCCCCTTATCATTTTGGCATCCATCATATGTTGGTAATCAAGAGTTCATATTTTTAAGCACTATTTTTAAATTTTTAATTTTTCATATTTATCAATCCTATCAACTACTTTTCAAACAGTTATTGTACACAATTGTTACTGTACAATAGTAATACTATTATTCACATTAGTTATTGTACATACAGTTCCATACTTTTCTTATGTCTCATACATTTACTTATGTAACCTCTTTAAGTCCGTTATCATATATTTTATATCTTTTTTTACTAGTTCTTCTTAATTCTTCATGTTCCAACCTTTTTTTACATGTTATTATTCTCATTTTTTATCTTTGGTTTACCCCCTCTTTTTTTATTTCCCTTTATATTATTTTTACTGTACTATCCTTTCTGTACATTTATTTTCTGTACTTTATTTTATATTCGTTATTTAAAATTTATAATTCCTGGTCATTTTCTTTAATTTTATTATATCTGTCTTATTTTATTATATCTGTCATTATTTTAATTTCTTTTCATTATCCTTAATTTTATTATACCTGTCTTTATCTTAATTTTATTATATCTGTCATTATTTTAATTTCTTTTCATTATCCTTAATTTTATTATACCTGTCTTTATCTTAATTTTATTATATCTGTCACTATTTTAATTTCTTTTCATTATCTTTAATTTTATTAAATCTGTCCATATCTTAATTTTATTATATTCTGTCACTTTTTTAATATTCATTATCTTTAATTTTCATATCTGTCACTATTTTAATTTTCTACATTACTTGTCACCATATTATTGTTACTGTACATTTTTATATTTTTTGTTCTGTTTGTTTCTCTCTCATAGCCCTGAAGATGACCTACACTGTAGGTCGAAACTTCGGCACATAATTATAAGTCTAGTACTTATTCAGTGTTTTTTTTACTGCACCCCCAACTATCTACATTGGATCATCCAGTCAACTATTTTCCTCTCATAAAATCATTTTTCTTCATGCAGTCACTCATATTGAAATACCTTGTTCCAAGGCGTTGAGTGCTTAGTTTTTTCCCCTCCGAGGTGCTTGTGGAGATGGCATAAGCAAAATCTCACAAAGTTTAAATACATTTACATCGCATTATCAAGGATGAGAGAAATCTATTCAACGCAAGGATTGGCGGATATTACAGGTTAGTGTGAAGAATTGAAGAGGATGTGAAGTACTAGGGCCAGTCAGTATTACCCCAGGCAGTATTACCCCTAGTCGCAGGGTCTTCCAACCTGTCAGAGTCTGTTAACAGAATAAATAATTATTTTCTTTGGCCGGTCTCAAACCCCGGGATCTGATGTATAGACTTATTGAGAGTTTTAACACATTAGGTTATATAAAAGAACAAATTACTAATTAATTTTCATCAAACATTTACTGTACTCTTCCAGATCTAAAATTGTAGTGGTTTATGCTCATTGTTTTCTTGCACCTGTTTCTCTTTCTGTTCATTCTACCAAAGCTTGCTTGGTTTGCACCTTCGCACAGCTTCGTGTGCAGTCTTCAGGAACAAGACGGGAGAATCTTCATCTTTAAGACATTAGTGGTCGGTACGCTTCTTTTGAATGGTCACAACGATCATTGTGCAATCTAACGGAATATATGTTTCAGTTGATATAAATAATAGATGATAGGAACATAATTATAAATTAATATTATGGAATATAAAATAATAGAAACAAACTCGGAATAACGAAACTTAGCTAACGTTTGCAGATCTTAAGGTTGAACCAAGGACTCATGCTACTTAACAATTTGTCTCTATTGTTCATCAATAGAGTTCATCAAGTGTCGACGAAGTCAAGAAGTTTTTTTTTCTCAAGAGCAATTTCTGCATAGAAATAATAAAGAATATTACCATAATAATAATATTTTATGTTCGATTTTGATCTGTATGTGGAATAAATAGTAATAAATGTATCATTATGAAAGCCAAATTTCAGAACAATAAATATACATTTACTACACCCGGCCTATTTATTCCACGTAATTATAATTTTGTGCACACTTCCTACAATACTCGTAGAAAACGATCGGGTATTCCTCCGCCCTGAGAGCAAGGTAAACAAATTATGCAAGGAAAGTTTATTGCTAGCGGAAAGTGGAGGGGGTTGTGGCTAAGTGTAAGTAGGGGGTGGCCCTAACCCTAATTTCTGCCACGAGGGTGGGAATTCTAGCTCCATCCCTCCTTGTTTACTTAAACAGCAAGTTTACCATTTTTGTTTTAACATTTAATAATGTTTAAAACCAATTAAACATAAACATTCATTATGAAATTTCCGCACTAGAGTTTGCATTTCATTGGTAAACAAATTTTATAAGAAATATTAATAACAATTATATGATGCTGATTATGCTAGTGTGTTTTTTAAACAAATCTTAACACTTTAATGGCGGCTCACATATGTGTCTGATGCTACCGCCAAAAGTTTTTGGCCGGTATCAAAAAAATTTCTTGGCTATGATTTATGAATGAAAACAAGTTTGGACATTTCGTCTTTGATTTTAGGCAATTATTTCTCTAAAAGTTAGTGCTGATTACTTCAATGTTTCATTACCATTAAAAATTGAAGATGTCATGGTTAATTATCATTTCTTCAATTACTTATTTTCCTCGAATGAATTTTTTTTTACACATTTTGTTTTTGCATTTTTTAAAATATAATTATTTTGAGCAAGTTAAAAGCGTTCCATTATGCTATATATTTAAAAGCTTACATTTCATATTGTCTCATATTAATTTAAATATTTTAAGGTCCATTGATACATGCACCAAATAGCATAAACCTCCTTATCACCCTGTATTAGAATAAATTTGAACGATAAATCTTATTTTAAGTCATAATAATTATGCTGATGGTTATGTTTTTCTTTTTCTTTTATTATTTATTTGAGGCATTCAGAATCGAAAGCGGATAACTCCGAAATTTCAAAATTTAACATTTTTCGCAAGTTAAATCAAGCAATTTAATCTAACAAGACACTTTGCCGTCTTATTTCTCATAGATTTAGTTGAGGTCAGAATCTGTAATTACAGGAGCATAAGCATTGCTTGACTAAACTTGCGAAAAATGTAAAAAAAAAGTAAATTTTTGAAATTTGGAGTTATCAAATTTTTATCCTGAACGCCTCATTTATTTATTTAATTTATTTTCATGGTGGAATGCGATTCTCTAAACTCGTACACTAAGGCTAAATGACCGGTATTAATGCGAGAGAAAAGAAAGATTTAGTTCACTTTTCGAACATACTCATACTCCATAACGAATCGAACATACTCCCCTAGGAATTAATTTTTAAAAAAATATAGCATTCTTTCCAAAAAAAAAACTGTTATGCGCCTTGCTGTTATTAAGTGTACCAACAAACGTTAGTTGTTAGTTCATTTAACGTCACTTTATGCTAATATGCTAATCGGACGATGCTAGAGTGGGAGCTCTAAATTTTGCCTATCCAGGTTTAATTAGGATAGGGATTTTTAACGAGTACCTGACATCGTACAGGCTCGGGACCCCCGTTTAACGTCCCTTCCGAAGTACACCAACAAACGTTTCAAAAACTTATAATAGGAATTGAAATTTTGTTCCAATGTTCTGATTCTGGACATCAATTAACATAATGAGAATCAGTAATCTATTTAGGGCACATTATAGTACCATCACTTTTACCGATACTAACTGATTTATTATGTGTGATAGTGATGAAAAAAATTTACTTATATTTTAAAAAGACTATGCAAACTGGGCTAAAACTTTAGAATATTTCTTAATAACTGTCATTAAATGTCATTTAATAACAGTTGACCATGGAGGACAGTTGATCCCCAAGTAAATACATATTAAATATTAATAATGACAATTTATGAGATTTTATGACTTATAACTTTTTTTGAGTTATATACGATGATAATTGATGCAAATTTTTATCAAAATAATCGAAAATAACTAGTGTCGAAACGTTTTATTAATAATTAAACAAACAAACAAAAATTTATGACTAGATAATGGTTTTTCCTTTATTACGAAATTTACTTCTATTTAAAAGCATTCCTTTTTTTTTTTTGTACTTTTTGTTATATTAAGTAGCAATAGACATTATTACCTCATGTAAGGTAAAAGTAAATTTTACTTCTTATTTTCGTGTATGGTATTAATTTTGTTAAAGTGTAACATAGTTGACTGGATAGTTCAAATAATGGACTAAATTGGTATTTATTTTGCTACACTTTGAATTATCGAGGCGTGTAACTTTTGGAATCAGAATAATATTTTTTTATTATTATTATAAATATAATATTTTTCTTAATATTTATACTTAAACGGGATAATATTTTACTTTGACCATTTTTTTTTTAAATGTTCGATGGGTGAATTTAAAAACAAATTATTAACTTTCGATTACAGTTTTTGGTAAGTTCTTTACACTTCACAACATCCGTACGCGCAGTTTTGGGTACAAATATTTACTTTTTTATTTGATTAAAGTAAATATTTGTTTTTTCCAAAAGTTTGGAAGTAATTTTTAAATTATTTCCAGCAGTGAGTTCGATGACTGGCCTAAACCTGCCGACTTCTATCACCCAGCATATATATTTGGATATGTTATTATCACATATTATTAGTTTTGGCAAAGATGAGGTTTCTTGCTTTCTGTGTCTGAACCAAATATATGCTTCATTATTGACGAAATTATCAACAATAATTATTTAACTGCCCTATTTTGTCAATAAAGTTTAAATTTGGTTCTGGTTAAAATAGAAAACAAATATTGTATTATTTCCGAAAAATTTACAATCTATCACTTATACTTCTAAACTGATATAAAGTTATTTGCTTTAATATTTATAGATTTAAAAAAGTATTGTTAAATTAAATTACTTATTAAACCATTTTTAATCAAAATGTTATTAATGAAACTTGGCAGTATTAAGGCAATAATTGTTTCCGTTATTTTATATCAAAGAATTGAAGAAACAATAACATTCTAGATTATTAAGAGCTCTAGAAGGCAACCTTGAAACAGGAAGCCGTGATCGTCTAGTGGTTAGGACATTGCGTTGTGGCCGCAATAACCCAGGTTCGAATCCTGGTCACGGCACAATTTTTTTTTTCCATTTCAATTTGGTGAAATAAAACATTCTTTTAATCTGATTGTTTGTAGACAAGTTTTAACCTTAGGAAAAATTATCTGAAATTATTAAAAATTTTAAATCAATTCTGGTGAATGTGGACATTCTATTGTTACTTTTTTAAATACAACTGGACTAATGTTAATTAATTTATAAAGAGTATTAATAGTTTTCCTTTTGGGGAGAAGTATTTATTTATTTTTTTTTAGATTGGCTAATGTTATACTCATGTTAATGCTACTTTGGACATTTCATCAGCTAAGCATTTGTTCAAGAAAGCATTTGAAATCCCTCCCATTTAGAAGTTATGCTACAGATGCACTTTCCAGACTTTGAAGTAACCAGAACCTTTAGTGATCACAAACCTGATTTTGTCAAATTTTACTGTACTGCTGGCTTAAAACTGTAAAATGTATACAGTAGTACTGACTGATGAAGGTTTAAAAATCCCTTTCCAGCCAATAATAAACAAACTTTTACTTCAATGAAATTGCAATGTTTGGTATCAATCATATGATTGAAGCCGTGACATTAGTAAGTTTAAAAACTGATGAACAGAGATAATTTATTATTTTTTTAATTTTGGTCAAAGAATGTAGTCAAATTAATGTTAACTCAATTGTAGTTTGTTAAATTATAATTTTTTTTTTCAACAGTCAGCTTCATTCATTGATCCTGTGTGTGTCTCAAATAGTTTAGATGCTGGAGATATTAATTTAAATTTTAAATATACCAAAAGAAATTTAATAAAATATATTTATAGTAAATACCATATTTTTTAAAATTATTATTATTAGTTGTATAGCTCTTAAAGTGGAAGATGCTAAGTAAAGATGGTTCATATTTGGGGCTTCTTGTTTTTCTTATTTGTCCACCAGGTTTTCATTCTTTGCTACAATTCAGGTTTTCTTTCTTCGCTCCCTTTTGTTCCAGTTCTTACCCTTTTGTTTCTCGCTTAACCTCCCATTTTTCAACTTTAAGTTTAAAATTGTTTCTTGTATTCATGTCTTCATTAGTAATTTTGGCTAAGAATATTTTTTTTTAATAAATAAGATAAGGCCAGCTGAGGACCACGTGCCAATTTCAATTCTTCCCACTTGGCTGTTTACTCTTCCGTCCCTTCCAATATTCCTCCACCCTTTTACTATGGTGCTTCTTTCTGTCTTCAGACCATCTCACCCCAGGTTTCTTTTTCACTCTTCCCTGGATTCCTTCCATACTCAAGATCTTCCTTCTAAAAGTCTCACTGTCCATTGTGTCGTCTTCCCTTATATTGCTCCTTTCCAAATCCTTCTTCACCTCTCAAATCCAGCTAGTTGTTGACTTTTTCTCCCAAAGGTACTTGAATATCCTTTTTGTTAATCTCGAATCATCCATTCTGAAAACATGTCCAAAAATAATAGTCTTGTCTTTCTTATCGTTTCTGTTATGTTTTCTACATTCCTGTATATTTCATCATTAGATCTTAATTTCCATACTTCTGTGGTTTTCACTGGGCCTAGAATTTTTCTCATTATTCTTCTTTCAAGTAATTCAAGTTTATCTAATCTATAGTTTAATACTGAGCATTCACTCATGTGCATACAGGCATTCTGGTTTCACAACTGTAGAGTAGTGTCATATTTTAAGATTTTTTGATAAACACCTTTTGTTATAAACATTCTAAGTAAAGCCAAATTCTCTTTCCATCTTGTGTACCCTTTCTTCTATTGCAGATTTTTGTAAACCATTTTCTTGGATTACTTCTCCCAAATATTTGAATTTCTTTACTTTCTCCACTCGACCAATATCTGTCATCAAATACTTTGGAGCATTCTTGATTTTCGTAATATATTTTGTTTTTTCTACGGAGATTCATCAACCCTGTTTTGCTGGCTACTTCTTCTAAGAATATTTTATTTATTAATTCTTTTTTTTTTTTTTACCACATTTTGATAGTGTTACGTTTTCTGAATCTCTTCCTTATTACAAAAGTGTATTCAAATTCAAACATTTATTATTTAGAGTTATAGACTGGTTCAAATTTATGATGAAATCTTGTTTAAAATACATATTTATATTAACAATGGAAATATTCTGAGGCTTATAGGAATAAATAAAATATATTTGAGATAATGAACATAATTTTGATAATCTTAAACTGACCTTATTAGAATTACCCTATTACTACATTATACATAGTTGTTAAAAATATAACTAAGAGATAAGTATTCTTTTTTAGTTTTTAATGAAATGTTTCGATAATAAACTTTACTGTATTTTTCCGAATTATATTTCCTATTTTTTATACTTTCTGAACTAATGATTGAAATTTTTCATTTTAATAGATTTAACCAGGCCTATTTAGCATTATGAGGTAATATTTGAATACTAATCTAAAAAACGGTAGGGAAAAAATAGTTGTTTTTGAAAATGTATAACGCCTCAAGAAATAAATATAAATTCCATGATGTTTTCAAGTTCAATCTGAGGAAAAAATTATTTTGAACTGAGTATTCAAGGAAATAAGTTATGCAATGATTCCTTACAGAAAAATATTGTTCCTTAACCATATATTCATCAACAGAGTTGTTAATTAATGCTATAATCATGTTTAATTAAGATTAGACAACTGCTAATATATACCACAAGTAAACAGTACAAACTTGCTTATCTTCCTAATCAGGACCGAGGCAAAACCAGTCAAGTGGGATAGTCATTTAATTAATTTTATATAATAGAAAAACTATTTTTACATTATTTTAAGTTTTGCCAGTTAAATATTATTAATCATAAAATTATTTCTTATCGAATTGATTTAAACCAATTGATCACTACTTTAGTCTATCAAATTAATCATCTTATAATTTTAGTTTTCATATTTTATTCTTATCATATTGAATAATATTATTCGAGGAAGAAAATTCTCTTATATAGGGAGAACTATTTATTGGTAAGCCAGCGTGTCAACCCCTGCCAATCCTACTAGCCCTGAAGAAGACCTGCAATGCGAGTCGAAACACTGGCTTACCAAAAAACAGTTCTCTCTTTATATGAAAATTGTCTTCCTCTTATTATAATCATAGATTTTATATTTTATTACAGTATATATTTATTGAATGCACAAGCTGTAGTCATCAGACTGTCAATTTGTGACATTATGAGATACTAATACCTATGCAGCATTAAAGCTTCTTTCTTAAATCATTCAAATTTTTTGAGATCTTACAGGGATGGAAATGATGATTCAAGTTTTTCTTATGAATGTGTGTCTGTTCTGAACTATAGTTCTGGTTGTCCCAACATAAGTTGAGAAATGTTTCTAATAGTTCCGTTTTTCGTGTCTGAATAAAACTTAATATTAATTTGGAAATTATAACTTTTCATGGCCGAAAAACCTTAGGGAGATTGGGTGCCCCCCCCTACATAGTACTACCATTATTTTTTGTACAGGTAATTTAGAAGTAAATATTTATATTTTACAATAAACAAGCTGTTTTGGATAGATTCGTGGCGTACACGGTAATTTTCTTAAAACACCCACTTTCTCCGATTATCCTGTTTTTTAATTAACAAGAGAAGTATAACACCTCCAGGCCTCGTTATGTGTTTAAATATAAAGCTAATTAAATTTACTACAACTCTACACCCCTTGACTTTCATCGTAGGATCACTCCTTCGGCCGGTGTTCCTCACGAAACTCGGCCAAAAGTTAAAATTTGGTCTTTTTGGAAAAAATTACCAATTTTCAAAGAGGCGTAACTCAGAAACTATTACACCTACAGGCCTCATTCTATGCTTAAATTAAAGATAATTAAATCTACTACAATTCCATTTCCCTTAACTTTCATCATAGGATCACTCCTTCGGCCGGTGACAAAGCCATTCCCTTCATAAATAATAATTTAATTCTATTACATAATTATATTATATATTTAGATATATTATATTATATAATTCCCTTTATAAATAATATAATGTCGTAAGTCAACAAGATCCTAAATAAAGTAATGTTTAATGAACATTCTTCCCCTGTATACATCGCAAAATTGCGAGAACACAGGGATATAGGATCGGTGAAGAGAATGGATTTGTCTGGCCGTGTTGCGAGCCAGGTTAGCTCAGTTGGTTAGAGCACCACGATGGAGAAGTGGGTGACCCAGGTTTAAATCCCGGCCCTGGACAAATCTTTTCTGTTCGAAATATAAAAAATTAAATAAAATAGTTGATTTTAAAGTTTATTGGATGAATTAAACCAATAAATAAATTTGATGTTTAAATGCAAATAAAAATGTACCTACACTTTTTTATTTGCTGTTTTTGTTCAGGGGAATCCATACAAAATATTCAAGGAGGAGACAAAC
Organism: Arma custos; assembly: GCA_037127475.1. Taxonomy (NCBI): domain Eukaryota; kingdom Metazoa; phylum Arthropoda; class Insecta; order Hemiptera; family Pentatomidae; genus Arma; species Arma custos. The sequence goes on from CM073759.1 coordinate 38,731,544, forward strand.
TATCAATGGGTCTAGTAAATGATGATTAGAATATTAAGAAATTGCAGCTGCTGTTTAATTTGAAAGCAAACCACCTTTAACTTAATTAATTATTGCATTATTTTTCTATTTTCTTCATACAGCAACAACTCTATTCATTATTTTTCACAAGTCAAAAATATTAATAAAAAAATATTCAAGGGAAGCAATGGTCTGTCCTTGCCTAGTTGCATGAGAGCCTATGTTTCTATACATCAAGTTTTTCTTCGAATATCCTTCAGTTCAACACATAATTCATCGAATACAATAAAAGAGGGTTAGGAAAATAAAACAACAAAGATAAGGGGTTCAATTGGTTAGTAGTAAATAGTATATAAAACCAAGAAATAATTTATTTACAGTCATTTTGATGTACAATGAATTAAATAAATATCTATAAATATCTTCTATTGAAAGGAAATGAATTTTAGTTCGATCAATATGGAATTGGCTCCTAATAAATAAGAAAAAAATTCACAGCATAATATTTTGTAATAAAAATAATAAAGAAAAAGTTGTAATTTATAAATTGAGTCAACTCATTTATAAATACCACTGTGAGACAACAGTGCACAATAAACATTATCAGTAATAATATAATCATAAATATAATCTGTACAAACTTTATTTATATTCATATATATAATATATATTCCTAATAGTTTTATATTTCTTTTAATTGCTTGTTTCGGTACTCGGAGCTAGGACAAAAGTAAAAGTAACTGAAAGCTGATGCACATCATGGCATGTACAGGGATAAAAAAGTCTTTTGATAGAAAAGGCAGGAAAAAAGAGAGAAATATCTGGGCTCGGCTGCGGAGGGTTTTTCCGCTTAATCAGTCTGTTATCACAGTCAGCGCAGTCACGCCCGGCCCAAAAACGTGATACGCAACAAACAACTATATAGAAACAGTACAGCAGAGAAAATTTCCTTTTATTTAGTTGACTGACAAATGAAATGCTACTTCCCAGGAGGGAGGGGCATTGATTAGTGCTATGTAGGAAATTGATTGCACACAAAGTTTCACCTAGAACAAGAAAAAATGATTAAGTAAACAATACAAAATTAAAATAAACATTATGATAAGATTAAATCATTCAAGCTAAAGTATTGATGCTTGGTTGAGATGACAGACACCTCTTTAAACAATTTAATTTTTATCAATTACACTGTTCAAAAATATATGCAGTGCAGGAAAAAATATTGACTCTCCCTAAATTAATTGAATCATTTTTTCAGGCTACCAAAAATTAATGTATAACTACAACCTTTATAATTATTAACATAAGCCATATGAAGCAAATTAACAATATGATTATAGCTAAAAACATTGCACACGGTTCTCAGAAATTAATTATCTTCTCATCTCTACCTAATGTAGCTTCCAGAGTTGAACTACCTTCAGTCTTCATTCTTGTCTTACGGGTACTTGTCGTTTTCTTAAAAGTACGTGCAATAATGTCGGAAAAAAAAAGACAAAGGAAGAGTTTAGATCTCGCTACTAAGTTTGAAATTGTAAAACGTTTACGCAAAGGTGAAAGCATAAATCTATGAAATTCCTCGGATGACAGTTAATGATATAAAACGTGAGCGGGACTCCTAGAGTGTGTATAATCTATATTATAACATCTTATATATAACATTATATAATATATAATGTGTAGAGTATCCATATAATCATTTGAATCAAAAACAAATTTGTATAAATTAATTCATAAATTTGTATGATTCAAATTTATTTATATATATATATATATATATATATATATATATATATATATATATATATATATAAATAAATAAATAAATTTGAATCATACAAATGTATGAATTAATTTGTAATAAATATATATATACATATATTATGTGAATGATCTATTATAGTTTCAACTAAACATAGCAAATCCTAATGGACTAAAGATACCACTCAAAAATTTAAAAAAGTGAAAAAAAAAGTTCTTTTTCTACACTTTTAAATAACTCCTTATCCATACGTAATTTCTTAAAACCAGATAAAACAAAGATACTTGTTGTGTTTGTTGAAAAGATTTTTCAATAATTTAAAATTTTGAGGTGTTTTGTTACTTAACAATAAATACACTATAAAGTATTTGTTATACACTAATTGAATTTGTCAGTAGGCCCTGACTCAATAACTGGACTGTTGCGCCACTGGTAATGATGATGATTATCGAATTGAGAAATTAGTTTTTTCTTCTGTGGAATAATTAGATTGATGCCTAAAAATAAGTTAAGGATTTCCAACAAAGCAGTTGTCATAATAATAACTCTAATTTTAAGTTCCTTAAAATTTGTAGCCATCATGAGATCAGTAATGAAAACAGGAAAGATAGTTATAAATTTTGCCACATCAAGGAAAGGGATAATTGGAATCACTCTCTTTCCCAGGTAACATATTAACATGGAGATCCTTGAGAGCATAACAACAAAATATATTTACCAACTTGTAATAATGAATTTATTTGAGCTTATCACGAATTGATATTTATTTATGGAGCTCTTCAACAAAAAAGTGAAGACCAGTATGTACAATGGTGATTTTAGAGAAAATCCCATATTTGGTGTTCGCCATTGAACATTTAGTAGGTATTAGTAATTACTAATTACCTTACACATTATCTAGTCATATATTCTACTGATATGCGAGGATATTAGAAATGATTAGCTGCAGCGAACTGATGTTACTTTAGACCATCTCAAGGAGACTTCATATCAAATAAACAAAACTGACCTTCAGCAAAACTTCAAATTGATCTGTTCTCACATTTGCCTCACAAACTTGGATCATCTCAATGAGCAAAGAAAAAGATGGAATAATATTTGAAACAAAAATATTTTCGTCCATAATGGCTATAAGGTCCAATTACAGTAGCAGAGGACTTAAGAACCAGAGATAATAGAGAATTCTACAATCACTGAATAAAGAGCTGGATATGGTCAGGATTATCAAGCTTAGTTTGGCTGGTCACGGTGTACACAGAAAGTGCTTCATCGAACAAGGAGAGATCTGAGAGGACTAGACTAAGAGGGCTGATGGAATGGAAGCGGATAACAGAATCCCCCTCAGGATCAAAAACTGGACAGCAACAGCACTGATAGAACCAAATGGTAGAGGCTCATTGAAGGGACCAAAACTGACCCTGGGTTGTAGGATCACGGAAACAAACAGATAAACTCTATAATTTATTTTGTATCTCCAAGCAAAAAAAAAGAAAAAATTAACATACCATGTTCAAGAAATGGTACTTCAGGAGCTTTCAAGAAAATATTTGTTTATAAATGTACTTCTTAATAGTGAAAAAATCTGAACACATGAAATTTAATTCTTACTAATTTTTTTTTAATTATGTAGAATTCCTAGAATTTTTAAACCATAATTTTATATCTATTTGTTTATAAACATGAATAGAATTCATATAGTATTCCGCTAGTACTTCTAATAAAGATCAACAGTGCAGGTCAAAACATCAGACAAAAAAAACTGTGTTTTTTTTATTTGAACCCTTCCTCCTCACCGTCTTCAATCACAAACCTTTATAACTTTGTTTACTTCAATTTATTTATACATTTCCTATTCTTCTCAAGAAGGATAAGGTTAAGCGGTAATATTCCCTTCTTTTTATTTTAGAACAAATAACAAGTAATAACATATTTTTAGTTTTTGTAGAGTAGTTACAATCTTGAAATACTTCAAGAATGGCCAAGCATGAGTATTTCAGTACTTAAGAAACTCAAATATTTATCTTGCCGTTCATGCAACTTCTCGGGGGGGAGGGGGGGGGTTTATTTAAATTATAAGGTGAGTAAAATTAAAAGTCATTAAAATAAAAATAACACAGTAATGAATACAGAATGGATTTATTTAAAAGTTACTTACTGTTAAATGTGCCTGACTTCAAGCAACATATGTGTACATCTTCCTAAAAAAAAAAAAAATCAGAAATAACACCTAGGAATTTTCATCATAATATTTAGTTACTTATATTCACACACAATGTGATTAAAAATTACATTTTGCAAAAATCCAATTTTTTTTTATATTTATAAATCCGTTTACTATTTTATGAACAGTATGCTCTTTATCAACCGGATACAGACAATACGTAAGGTTGCCAAAAGATTTTTCATTCATTGAGATATTGTTATCCAACAACCAAGATAATTATTGTTATATTAACATGTTGGCAACAACAAGATTTGTAACAGTGTTTTGGAAAAACATATTTGTAGTAGTAAACGTATAGCAAACTTCTTGCTAACACACCAAAATAATTGGTAAGTAAACAAAAAAAAAGATGAAACTATAAATGATAAAGTAAATAACAAATTTAATAATATAATATATGTAATACCTGTCTTCTGATGTCCGTGCCAAATATTCCCTATCAATGAGATTTTCTATCCTCTTTTTAATTACAACGGGTGATGGAAGGAACCTTATTTTAAGTTGCTCAGTTACCTCTGACACGAGTACATTATGCTGTAACAAATAAATAAACTAATTATGCACGTCTTTTATAAAAAAAGTCTTGTAAAATTTTTATAATATCATTTTTCACTCACGGCCATGTGCCTCCTTGCTTTCATTATCCTAACAATAGCAGCCTCTATTTCATGTTTCCTATCTTCATCTACTTTGCTCCTTGTATCTCTCCTTTCTGGTTCAGATTCACCCTTTGCAGCTACAGTTTGGATTTTGACCCTGAAGGAAAAAAAAAAAAAATATTTACAAGCATTACGTCATTTGTCAAAAACTAGTAATAAAAATTTGTTTAGAAATTACCTGTGTAGTTTTGAAGTAAATGAATCATTAATGTAGAACAGATGTGGGGGTTCAATTTCTTTAGTCTTAGGGGACTTGATAAGAATACGCTGAGAGGCTTTGCCCATAGCTAATGATTGAAGAGCTCTTATCAAATCTTTCTCTGGGATGTCAGTTTCATTTTGTATTTCCTGAAAGTTCAAGTATATATATAAACCAACATCTCATTTAAAATGAATTTAAAATATTATTTACACAGAAGTTATTTTGTACTTTCCAGAAGAGGAGCAGCAAAGTAAGCCAAAATATCTGTCTTGCATTAAAGAATAAATATCTCTACTTTTTTTCTTTTATTTATTATCATAATTATTTTTGTAAAATTCTGAATCTACATTAGAAGATTTGCAAGCTGCCTCTAAAGCAATTTAGTGGCCGATTCACAAAGCACCTCAAATGGAAGCAGTGCACCGATAGGACAAAGAAAAATATAAAATAAAATAAATTTGACAAGATCGTTTTTTAAATATTGAGAAAAAAAAGTTAAGATTCAATATTTTCAGATAGATAACTAGGTTCTACAATCAATGACAGGATAAGAAAGGGATATTAGCTTCTACCAGGACAGCAACATCAGATCTTGATGATAAACCAAGTCATGCTTACTTTGGCTACTGTGAAATAAACTCAGCAAAATTTTAGATATCAGGTGCTAAGGCAATAATGGGAGTAATAAAAGTGGAGTTTAGCACCTGAGGGGTTACATGGAGTAATGTAATCTAAAATATCTTCCAGGTTCATCATTCTAGGCAAATTCAATAAATTAAATGGCAAGGACACATAATAAGGATGAAATAGCAACATAAATATTGGGTGCAACCATGAGATGTAACTGCCTAATCAGATGCAGTCACCACATTAGTAATTTCTAGAACCATTCAGTAGTAATTCATTAGAACCACCATAAGTGCTTTGTATTCAATTCTAAAATTTGCATTCACGTTTTGTTAAAATTACTGATGCTTTAATTAAACATTAAAATAATTTCAAAATTGTTTAAACTTACTTCAGTGAACAACTTCTAATCGTTCAAAATACAACGGGTCTTTTTCAATTGAGATTTCAGCACTTTTGTTTTGTTAAACAATCAACAACAGAGACACACGTACTTATATAAATAGAACTGGACCACTACAACTTATAAAGGGAATAGTCAGCGGTTGGAGTCAATGAATTTTACACAGTTCAATAAAACTTATTTTATTTTGTTCCAGCGTTTCAGCCTAATTTTAAGGTCATTGTCAGCGCTGAATATAAAACAAAAATGGCAGTAGTGCACTGATAAGACAATGAAAAATATAACATACAGTAAAATTTGCCAAAATCTTGCTTTTAATATTGAGAAATAAAAATTTGAATTAAAAAATGTTGGCACACTTTTGATTTTGATAAGCCTAAAGTTTTGCATAGAGAAAATAACACTATTAAAAGAAAATATTTAGAAGCTTTATAAATTAGAAAATACTGTAAATGATAGAAAGGAAGCAGGAGAAATCAGTAAATTATATTCTTCCATAATTTTAAAATTAAAAAATAATATAACATAAGATGCCTTATACTCTGAAAACAAATCAGATAATAGTTAAAATAACCTGACCATATAACCTACTAGTAGATCTTATAAAATATTTTTTCCATATATTAATTTTATAAAATTTCATAATTATTTAATTGATTTGATAAAATATTTTTAAAATTATATAAAAAAAAATAATAATAAATAAATATTAAAAAAAAATTAGTTTTTACTTTATATTATTTTGTTGATGTGCTTTTTAAACATATTTTGGTATTTTATATTAAAGTTAAATGTTTCATAGAACTGAAAAAGGATCTAATAGTTAGAAGATCAAGATTTAGTCTTTTGTAATAATATTATTGTTACGGGCTACTGGGTATTAAAATGAATTAAACAATTCCTTAATCAAAGATACTAATATTTATTAACAAAATGATAAAAAGGATACAAGTAAACTATTAACAATTAAATCATTAAACTAATATAAATTTATAATGACAATATTCTAAATATTATCATCTAGGCCTAACTCCTATTTAATTATTACAATAATATAAGATTTTACTAATTCTAGATAGCTTAACTAGTTACAATAGTTTCTATGAATATTATAAAATTACACTACAATTTATAACTAATAATTAACACTTACAGTTCACTAGTCCACCGACCGTAAGATTCTTCAAGTATCACAAACTGACACACAGTAACAAACAGAAACAGTTTATTACACTCGCGAGACGGTTACAGTTCACTGACACACTTATTACACGGGCCGGTTCAACACTGACTAGTTTATCACACTGACACTCACTTATTACACTTATCACAGATCTTCACTGGTCTACTCTCAGGCTAAGACTGACTGACTCGCGGTGACGGAAGTCTTTTTATAGGCAAAGCCGAACATTCTAGAACTCGAAGGGGCCAGATAATTCTGGAATATTCTTAATCCTTTGCCGACAAAAGAAGACGATCTAGAACCGTCCTAATCCTATTTAAACGTCTCCCGCTGACGGAGTTAAGCCGCTAATCCCCCGCTTCCGCCTTCCTGCCGGCGCCCGTAACACTGCCCCCTCCTTAAAAGTGCTCTGCCCCAGAGCAAGTCCGGAGAAATCGGGCAGTTATGAGCTTCTGCTGATGGAGACGCACTTTCTTTCCAGGGGTTGAACATGCACACCAATATGGCAATTCCAGAGTTGGCGAATGTCTGTTCGATCATGTCCCTGACAATCTTCCACTCCAAGCCGTCGTATCCACAGCCCAACTTCGGAATAGCGAGCTTAGTGACACGCAGTCTCAGAAGCTTACTCCGAAGGTCATCGAGGCTTCGCCGCAGTGCGTCATATGTCGGCTTCTGATCAGAGGCACGCTTGGTAACCAAGTAAAACAGGTGTCGTCCTTCGTGCGGCTGGTGGAGTGCCTTCCCGACACTTGGTCCTTGGCGTTCCAGCTCCTCAGTTCCGCCGAACTTCTTCCTGAAGACCGTTGCAATCCCTCGAGAAGTCCTCAGATCTTCGGCAACGCAATGGGCCAGAGAATACTCCACTGGTAACGAGAAGATATCTCTGTAGATTACCTGAGTTACTCCACGGGTCCCTGGTACTTTAGTATGAGCAACTGAGTTATTTGTCTTGACGTTGTCTAGGTACCTGACCTGCTGGTCTTCTTTCGGGCCGTGGTCTCCTTTGTACGGGGCCAGTCTATTGAAATGGACTACCTTGGGTTTTCCTTTCGGCTGCTTCCTGATCCTATATATGACGTCATTGATCCTCTTGACGATCTCATACGGGCCGTCCCAGGAGTTCTGAAGTTTAGGTGAGTAGCCTCGCCTTCTTCGAGGATCATGTAGCCAAACCAAGTCTCCAGGTTGGTAGCCACCCTTCTCAGCCCTGATGTCGTAACGCTCCTTCATTCTGTCACTGGCTCCCTGGATGTTTGTGCGAACCTTCTCGTGGATATTATCCATTCGCTTCCGTAGATCCGTGACGTACTCCTCTCCGGCAATTTCCTCGTCAGGCTTGAAACCGAATTTCAGATCACAAGGCAACCGAAGTTCTCTGCCGAATACCACATTTGCGGGAGTCTGCCCCGTTGCCTCACTGACTGAACTGCGGTAGGCCAGCAGGAACAGGTGAAGATACTGGTCCCAGTCTCGCTGATGGTCGGAGACTACTTTGGACAAATATCGACCCATAGTCCTGTTCATGCGCTCCACCATGCCATCGGATTGAGGGTGAAGAGGTGTCGTCCTGGTCTTCCGTATTCCCAGTGCTTCGCACATCCCGGAGAAGACTGCAGACTCGAAGTTTCGTCCCTGGTCAGAGTGAAGTTCCATGGGTACTCCAAACCTACTGACGAGCTGCTTCACCAGTACGTCCGCAACCGTGACTGCCTCCTGATTCGGAAGGGCGTAAGCTTCCACCCACTTGGAAAAGTAGTCCATGGCCACGAGAATATACCGGTTACCTTCATCCGTTACAGGGAAAGGGCCAGCGATGTCAATTGCTATTCTCTCAAACGGTGCTCCCACGTTGTACTTCCTCATTGGGGCCTTCTTTCTTCTTATGGGTCCGTTAGAAGCCGCACAAGTCGCACAACGCCTGCACCAGTCCAACACATCGTCCTTAAGGTTTGCCCAGTAAAAGCGTTCACGTACCTTTTCCAATGTACGGTGAACTCCAAGGTGGCCGCCAGATATTCCGTCATGAAGTTCCCTGAGTACTTCGGGCACTTTACTCTTTGGAACGATGAGCTGAAGTCTGCGCTGATCTCCTTCCGTGTTCTCCAATGCCCGTTTCAGCAGCCCGTTGTCCACTAGAATGGAGTCCCATTGGGCCCAGTAAGTCTTTACATTCTTCGACATTGGAGCAACATCCTGCCAGGTTGGTCTTCCTTGCCCTGATAGTTTCCACTGCTTCATTTGTTTCAAGTCCGGGTCCCTGTCCTGCTCCTTTGACACCTCTGCATCCTGCCAACTGTCCATGGCCACCGTTGTCCTCAACACTGCTGCCTGCTTCTCTTCTTGTCGAGAACAATGCCCGCATTTTTCGTCACAAGGTCTCCTAGAGAGCGCATCCGCATTTCTGTGACTCGTTCCAGCACGATGAGCAGATTCAAAGTCATATTCTTGAAGGCGCTCTATCCACCTCGCCACTTGTCCTTCTGGTGACTTGAATCGTAGCAGCCACATTAGAGCCGCGTGGTCCGTTCTCAGGAGGAATCTTCTGCCGTATAGATATTTGTGGAAATGTTCTATAGATTTCACCACTGCCAGAAGCTCCTTCCTTGTGACACAGTAGTTGCGTTCCGGAGCTGAGAGCGCTTTACTGAAATATCCAATAACCCTTTCTTCTCCATCTTGGAGCTGAGAGAGGACGCTTCCAATAGCGGTGTTGCTAGCGTCTGTGTCAAGTATGAACTTGCCCTCGGGACGTGGATAGCTCAGAATAGGAGCACTACTCAATTTCTTCTTCAACTCCTCAAAGGATGCCTGACACTCGTGATCCCAAAGGAACGTCCGTTTTTCCTCGGTAAGCCTGGTAAGAGGTTTTGCAATGTTAGCAAATCCTTTCACGTACCTCCTGTAGTAGGTGCAGAGGCCGAGAAAACTTCTTACTTGGTGCTTATCTCGAGGTACTGGCCAGTCGGTGATCGCTGCAATCTTCTCTGGGTCAACGGCAACTCCGTTGTCCGACACAACATGCCCCAGATAGTTGACTTGCCTTCGGAAGAGATGACACTTCTTCGGGTTCAATTTAAGGTTCGCTGCACGCAGTCGTTCGAAGACCTTCTCCAGATTCTTCAGATGGTGAGTGAAGGACTTTCCCAGCACAATGATGTCATCTAAGTATACCAGGCAAATTTCCCAAGAGAGACCTCTTAACACGTTTTCCATCAGCCTCTCAAATGTTGCAGGAGCATTGCAAAGCCCGAATGGCATTACCGTAAATTGCCAGAGTCCAGTCCCAATCGAGAACGCTGTCTTCTCTTTATCTTCAGGTTTCAATCCAACCTGCCAATATCCACTGCGGAGATCCAAGGTAGAGAAAAGTTCACACCCCTCTAGGGTGTCCAGCGTATCATCAATCCTGGGGAGCGGATAGCTGTCTTTCTTGGTGACGTTGTTCAGAAGGCGGTAGTCCACGCAGAATCTCGTTGTGCCGTCCTTCTTTTTCACCAGTACAACAGGAGACATCCAGGGGCTGCTCGAAGGCTCAATGACACCATCAGTCGCCATCTCCTTGATGATCTTCTCGGCGTCCTCCCGTTTGGCTAACGGCAGCCTCCGCGGGACCTGTCGGATGGGCTTAGCATCCCCGGTGTCAATCCTATGCTGAACGATATCCGTTCTACCCCGTGATCCTGGGCTGATCTCGAAAACGTCCTGCCATCGGATAATCATCTTTTTCACTTCCTCGCTCTGTTCAGGCGAGAGTTCCCGGCATGATTCGTCCACAAATCCTGTTAGTTCTTCCGGCAGTCCTCGCAGCTCGGTGGGATGACGTTGCAGCTGACGAACCACTGAGGTAGCGGTTGTACATTCCCCTACCGGTGTTCCTTTGTTCAGCGTTACTGGGAAGCTGTTCAGGTTCATTAGCCGAATCGGAGTGGTACGTCCGACCTTGATGAGAGACCTTGCAACCATTACGCCGCGTCCGATCTCCTGTTCTTCTTGCCTTCCAGGTTCAATTAGCAAACATTGACCCTCAGGTAGGTGTCCTTCGATCGTCCCATGCGTTATGATTTGGCTCCGTGCAGGTAAAGTGGTGTCTTCTAGTAGGCGCACTCGTGCGTGGATGTCCTTTCCCTGCCGAAGGATGACTTCTTCGTCTCCCAGCGTCATCACCCCTCTTGCCATATCCAGCCTGATCCCGCATGTGATCATCAAGTCCGTGCCTAATATGACATCTTCATCAATATCTGCCACGAGAGCGCGGTGCTTCAGATGTTTACCACCGATGATGAAGTAGGCAACCGTCTCCCCGTAGACCTTCGCTGGCTCTCCTGTGGCAGTCCGTAATGTCCAAATCGTTGGCAACATCTTCTCAGCAGGAACTGTCTTTGAGCTCAAGATTGTCTTGGTTGCGCCGGTATCCAGTAGCAGACTTCGCAGCTGCCCGTTCACCTTCCCATCAACGTAGAAGCTGTTCGTTCTGCTCCCTAATGACGCAACTCTACTGGTCTTCCTGGGGCTTCTGACGTAACGGGCTGATAGTTGTTCCATCCCATCAACCCTACTTCGTTCCTGTGGCTTTTCTTGCTTCTTGGATGGACATTTGCTTCTAGGGTGTCCAAGTTGGCCGCAGCTCCAACAGCATACCTCCTTCTTACGGGTCCTTAGAGCCTCCAAAACCTTTGACAGAATATCTTCGACGCTAGGGACCACATTAGGCTCCGCTTCTGCTGCTCGAATACGTGCGTGGCCCCGTACTGACTGCCTGACAGCCTCGAACTCCATGGCCTGAGATAATGCGTCTCCCAATGTTTTTGGCCGGGCGAGCTTCACTGCTTGTTGCGTCTCGGGGTCCAGAAGTCCATCCAGGAATTTGTCGACAGCCAGGCTCTCGTAGACATCATCGGTGACCGATGGGTAAGCATTCCTCACCAGCCGTGCAATGTCTGCTTCAAATTCCTGTAGAGTCTCGTTGGTCTTCTGGATCCTGCTTCTCAGCTGTGAGCGATATAGCTGGTCCATGTGGCGGTGGCCGAAACGCATCTCCAGTCTTCTAACCAGCTCCCCGTAGTTAGACCGCTCCGACAGTGGCATCCCCTGCAGTACTCCCAAGGCGTCTCCACGCAAGGCCAGGCACAACGCTGAAGCTTGTGTCTCTTTTGACCACCCGTGGATCGAAGCCGCTGTCTCGAAGAGAGTCATGTAGTCCTCCCACGGCGTCTTTCCGTCGAATACTGGAATGGTGTTGTGAGTTGGTGGCGTCCCAGCATTGGCGGGTATAATTTTGTTATGAAGGCTGCCCTCGGAGGAATGGTCGGTGTCGTTCGTCGATGGGTTGCTCATACGTCCCTCGAGAGCTTCTACTCTTAGCCTAAGTTCGTTTTTAATTGAATTCAGTTCTTCTCCTAACCTAGATTCTACATTAGCTACTTTATTGTTTACATCGGCTAACTTATTATCTACATTTTCCATTAACTTAGTCTCTAATGTGCCTAACTTAGACTCTAATGTATCCAATAAATCACTTTTTACAGTACCTAATTCATTACCTAACTCATTTTTAACACTGCTTAACTCATTACCTAACTCATTTTTGACACTACTTAACTCATTACCTAACTCATTTTTAACATTGCTTAACTCATTTTTAAAAGTTGCAGACAACTTGCTTAAATCAGTTTCAAACAGAACGTTATCTGGATTTTCCCCTAAATCTACAAAAAATTGACGCAAGCGCTGTTGCAATACACTTTTAGTTCCGGATGAATCCAGATCACGCTCCTCCAACTCCCGTTTCAAATCCGCAACTTTTAAATCAATTAATTTAACACTTTTAGAAGCCATTCTGCACACAGTAGCCCAATAATTACAAAATGCAAGACAAAATACAAAATAATAGCAATTACACAATGATCCCACTTCTGACACCAATTTGTTACGGGCTACTGGGTATTAAAATGAATTAAACAATTCCTTAATCAAAGATACTAATATTTATTAACAAAATGATAAAAAGGATACAAGTAAACTATTAACAATTAAATCATTAAACTAATATAAATTTATAATGACAATATTCTAAATATTATCATCTAGGCCTAACTCCTATTTAATTATTACAATAATATAAGATTTTACTAATTCTAGATAGCTTAACTAGTTACAATAGTTTCTATGAATATTATAAAATTACACTACAATTTATAACTAATAATTAACACTTACAGTTCACTAGTCCACCGACCGTAAGATTCTTCAAGTATCACAAACTGACACACAGTAACAAACAGAAACAGTTTATTACACTCGCGAGACGGTTACAGTTCACTGACACACTTATTACACGGGCCGGTTCAACACTGACTAGTTTATCACACTGACACTCACTTATTACACTTATCACAGATCTTCACTGGTCTACTCTCAGGCTAAGACTGACTGACTCGCGGTGACGGAAGTCTTTTTATAGGCAAAGCCGAACATTCTAGAACTCGAAGGGGCCAGATAATTCTGGAATATTCTTAATCCTTTGCCGACAAAAGAAGACGATCTAGAACCGTCCTAATCCTATTTAAACGTCTCCCGCTGACGGAGTTAAGCCGCTAATCCCCCGCTTCCGCCTTCCTGCCGGCGCCCGTAACATTATATTGACCATGGAGGACTAATGATCTCCCAAGGATTTTTAAAAAATATGACTTTCCAGGTATCTATAGTGAGTTATTTTTGGAAATTTTATGTTAAATTATGTATAGTGATGTAATTATTGTTAATTAATTTTTTTTACAAATTTTTTTTAGACTTATTGACTAGGTAAAAAAAAAAAAATTTAAAGGAATTTTTTAAAAGATACAGAAAAAAAAAAGATTGAAAATGACACCCTAGTGTCGAAGCGTTTCGAATAGAGTGAAAATTGAGAATAAACAATAACTGGAAAATGGTTTTTGGTTAATGTAGGCAAAAAATAAAATAGGTTTTACTAATTTGTGTAAAATTCCTTGACTCCAACCTCCGAACATTTTCAACATTGCACAAGATGCATACAGTCAACCATTTGCCATCAATATAAAGGGGATAGTAGGCAACAGGTGTTTCTAAGCCAACAGTTCAGCAGAGAAGTAGTTTGGTAAAAATGACTTTCATCGATTAGTTTTTTTCCCCATTAAGAGTACCCACTTCATATAGGCCAGCCAGGTAAGCACCAGAAAAGTCTCCAAATCTCAGAGTGTCTATTAATGGCAGTTGACAGATCAACCATTTGTCCGCTGCTAAAGCAGGCCTCAAACTTAAGACTTTAAGATCAATAACAATAAGATCCAATCCAAGTGGATATACATACGTACATTTAGCACATGTATTGAGATAGATCCATAATTTTCTTTATTTTATTATTTATCCCACTTTGTTTTGTAACTGGCATGGTACTGACAAACAAATATAAAGAAGTAAGAAAAATTTAGTTCAATAAATTGCTATGTACTAATGGGGAAACTTTTCATAACAGGCAATCCTGGAATATATGAAATATATTTCTTGGTAACTGATGCCCAACATAAAACCCCTAAATGAAGACTAGCAAAATATTAAAAATAAAGAAAATCATATTCTGAAATCATGCAGGAAGCCACATATCACAATTCATTTTTAACATGTTTCTGGCATTTGTAATAACAAAAGAGCTTTAGTCATGCAAAAGGGATGAAACCACCCAATGAAAACTATGTCTGACTTATTTTGTGATAAATGTCATGTTTTAAACAGTCGATTCATTAAAGATGAAGATGTCTTGCGGTTGGAAGATGTTACGATTAAACTAAATCTTTACTGACTAGCCTTTATACAAAAATGGTTTGAAATACTTCATACACACACTTAAATAATCTTGCATACAGAAATTATCACGCTGACTTAAACAGACTTGACATATAGATAGCCCTAAGAGCATCCTTTCTTCATCATAGTCTTAATTGAAAGGCTTTTTCTTCTCAAGCAGCTTATTGACAATCCCGTCAAACAATGACTTAATAATCAAGGAACTGACACAAATTTTTTTTTAAATTTCTTTTCCCACTCTTTTCTGATTTCTTTTTATGTTTACCTTTTAAACAAAACAGTTTTTCATATTTCCAAAATTTAAGAAATTTTATTCCAAAGACATTGTATAATTTAATCAATAATGCCAACTTTTTGTCACTCAATAAGCACTTCTTCCACTACTCATTTTATTTTAATATCAATATTCTTTCTCTTTAACCCTTTGCACTCGAGGGCTTCGGAGAGGAGCCATTTAAAATTTGTCTTTAAACTTGAGGGCTCCTCTACGGAGACAATACAAATAATTTTCAGTTTTTAACATAAGGACAAAAACAAATGGTATAAACTATTTATAGGATGTTAGAGAGGAATCCTCCTCTATTTATAGGATATTTCGCTTTTGGCAACAAATGCGAATTATGCTCTCGATAACAGCAGACAATTGCGGTTTGAGCGATTTATAATTTGTTCTATCTGTATAGAAAGCTATTGGACAATGTTCCTAATGCTAAAGGTTATCACATGTATACCGACAAGTATTATACAAGCATACTCCTTGCTGAAGAACGGCTAAAAATTAATTGTTTCCTCACCGGCACAATAAAAACAAATAGGAAATATTTACCAATAGTAATAAAAAAAATGAAATTTTAGGCAAGAAAACAGTGGCTCGCAGAAAAGGCAAAACCCTAGTCCTCGCATGGAAGGACAGAAGGATTGTAACTTTGTTAAGTACTTGTAATGAAGCGGGTTTGATATCGGTTGATAGAAGAGTACATGGTGGTGAATTAGCCAGAATACAAAATCCTAAAATTGTTATTGATTACACCAAAAATATGCGTGGAGTAGATCGGGCTAACCATTATGCTGCAACATATTGTGTTTTGAGAAAATCCCTGAACTGGTGGAGAAAACTATTTTTCTAGGAGATGGAAATGTGTACAGTAAATTCATAGATTGTACACTTCTGTTAAAAAAATAAAATAATGAAAAACCAATATCATATTTGAACTTTGTAAAATTGTTGATGGACCAATTGATTGAGAATTTTCGATAAAACAGCACATCTCGAGAATACACTTACACACCAAATAAGCAGGGCAGGCTCAACAACCACCTACACGTAATACGTTTTGGAACCAAGAAAAATTGTATAGTGTGTTCCAACAGAAAAATTCTGGGCAAAAGTCAGAAGGTCCATTATTTTTCTGATACTTGTCTAGAAAAGCCAAGATTACACATTGGCAATTGCTTCGAGAGGAATCACGCTTTGGACGATTACAAAATGTAATAATTTTATAATTTTTTGTTTTTTTATATATAAACAATTAAAAAAATAATAACATACAGCGATGAATTTCCTTTTAATGCATATACCATTAACATGTAAATATGATTTTTTCGAGTTGCTGGTAATATGAATGAAAAAAACTTCGAATGCCAAGGGTTAAAACAAAGTTGTAACTTTGTAAAAAATATATATAACTAATAACACTTTAATAAAATTTAAGCCAAATTAATTTTATTATAGCAATGTATGTGCGTGTATGTACATCCATTTAATATTTATAAATGTACAATTTTATTTTAGTATGTTAAATGAGTTGTTTAATTTTATAACTTTGCCTTCAACGGGTAGCTAATTTTTACAAAGTAAAATAAATATGAATTTAAAATAATAACAGTATTACTTTACACTTGGATTATGAAGTGGCTACTTTTATCAGAAAATATTACTGCTTATCAAAATGATAACAAAATAATTTTCACAATGAAAAAATACAAAAACTAGGAATTGCTTTTGGGGTAAAAAACATAGTTAATTAATTCATATCACCTGAAACTGGAATCCAGGCAGAAATCAGCAAATTAATAGTCAATTAGTTAATTCTTAAAATAAACTGTTATGAATTTAAATATGAAAAAAAGTTAAATATAAAAACCAGGCATGAAACTAAAATTTGAATGACACTTTATTTTCATCACTAGATACTTATCAACAATTTGAGCCCATTGATAGCTAATGCAAACAAAAGGTCTTACTACCTCGAGCTAAACCGGAAGAGGCATCAATAAATAAATACTTTTACAATCATTATATTAATATATGTGCATTAACTTCGAAATCAGAAAAACTGAGTGCATAATAGATTTTAAGAAAGAATGAGCTACAAATCTAAACACTTTCCAAGGTCAAAGAATGGCCGTGCAGTTGTCACTTCTGAGCGGTGTTTCGCAATGATCCTACCATCCATCTTACGATGATGATCCTTTTTTAATTAATTACTTTTAAAGTTGGTGTTAATGTTATCTAAAATTCAGAGTCGGTCTTCAGTTAAATATTTCCTTGCTCATTAAATCTAATATTGTAAAACTGTTTTGCCCAACCATGGCACTGTCCCACTGTTGGGATTAATAAACATCACCCCAAGAACCTCAAAACCTTGAGTTGAGGATATAGAACCCTTATGTTATGAAATTTGGCAGAGGCAGTGGTACAAAGCAGAGCTGACTTGATTTATGAGCTATGTTGTTCAAATTATAGTTCCACGCTTATCAATATACATTAATGGTAGTAAAAATTTTCAATACCACTGATATTGATTTAATTTGTTTCTAATACAGTAAATATAAGCCCTTGTGTCTGCAGTTATGGGGGGGGGAGGGAGTTTTTGAATTCACTTGGCTTATACTAAGTCACTATTCTTCAATGTTCACAACTCCTCAAAACTATGACTAGAGAAACACTACGGACCTATAACTTTTATTACATCTAAACTCATGTTATACTTCATTCTAACATACACTTAAGAAGTAATAGTTCTAAGTTGCACATTACTTACTTCATATGTCAGTTTTTCTCGTTTATTAAATAACATAAGGACACACATTTGATAGGTGGACACTTGTATAATATGCTTCCTTGGAGCACCGGAAGAAACAGATATAGAAGAAGAGGCACCATCCTTTCCTCCTTCTTCATCCTCCCGGCGAGAACCATAGAAAACAGCATTCAAGTCAGCTGAACCCAGCTGGGGTTGTAATGTTAACTGCCTTCCACTATGTTTGCCTAAATAAAACCTGAAATAAAATTGATAGGCTATAACCAAACATATTTCATTTACACAATAAATTTAAAATCTATTTAAGTGACAGAGGCCATATTTCAGCTGTCATGAAATTTGAGGATTAAAACAAAGCGTTATAAACCGAATCATGGATTAGAGAAGTATTTAAAAATCTTGTATGTTTTGTAATTAAATATTTATTAATACAATAAACATTGTAATACATAGAAATCTTTGTTTACCTCCTGAAAACATCAAAGGCACTGCGTGGAGCAATAGGTATGGTGCAGTTTGGTGTGGCACTATTAGTTGGCCAAAATCCTGTAGTCAACACTCGAACACTTAGATCCACCCCATACAAATTAGCCTAAAAATATTAACAATCATTTCAAAAAAATTAAATTTAAATTTATTTCACCTTTAATGTAGATATGAGAGTACAATATATACTATATATATATATATATATACTACAAAAAATGGGTAACTCTATGTCATCAGTCAATAAAACGATGTATAATTATATTTTGTTTATATTTTATGATTAATTTTAAAACAATTAAAAGCCTTTTATTTGGTCACCCAATTTTAGCTATTCATTTTTAATACAAATTTGTAAAAATTCACAATATATTCTCAAAAAGTCAGTACTTTGGCGTGTCACAACCTCAAAAGCGAGCAATCAAATAGCAATTAAATATAACTTTTAATACAATAAAACTAAATATTTCACTATAATCTGTAATGTATTATGTATTATATAATCACAACCTTCATAACTTATTGTTCTCACCGTTGTTGTAAAAATAATAAGAAACTTTGTGTTCAGTTTTATTCATCAGTCCGTTGTGTGTGTTCGACTTTGAATTTCCCGCTAAATACCGGCGACCCAAATTCAAATCCGCGTTAAATTTCAAGGCCGTTACTATAGCTAGCTGCAGGCCGCGGCATTGTTCTGTTGCCATTACTGTGCCAGTGCTAGAATTGTTTTTGTGAATGATCCAGACAAAATTTCAGTCCTATGGTGAGTCGCTATTTCCTTGTAAATCAGTGTTATATTTTAATTTATACATAGTTAACTTTGATTTGTTAAAATGTAGCTCCTTGATATTTGAAAACATCAAAATAAACATT
The DNA here is from genome assembly GCA_037127475.1 of Arma custos. NCBI lineage: Eukaryota > Metazoa > Arthropoda > Insecta > Hemiptera > Pentatomidae > Arma > Arma custos. Next base: position 38,750,831 of record CM073759.1, read on the forward strand.
AGTCTTAAAGATAACCTCAAATTCATGTCTGTTTCGTCAGCCCGTTGGCGTAAGTCCGTTGCCTGGTATTGCGCCAAAGGACTGACGTGTTTCCGGGGTACTGACTTTTTGAGCGTGTCTAAGCATTTTTTTTACTTATTTCAGTTTAAATCATCATGGCTCCTCAAAAACAACAAAACATGCCTAAGGATAGAGAAGATATATTGAAAAAGAAAAGAGAAGTCAAAAAGGCACTCTTAGCTAGAATAAAAAACCTAACCACCTCATTAAATTAGCTGATAACAAAGAGAAGCAAAAGGTGTAATACTTAAAAAAGAAAGAAAAGGGACAAAGAAAAATATTAAAGACATGACGCCACGAGAGCAACGATTAACTAGAAAAAAATGGAAAAAAATATTCATCAAAGTACAGGCAACAAAAACAACTTTTGAAAAATAATAATCATAATTTTGTAAGCCAGAATCGAACTACTGACGATAAAGCACAACCAATAGTTGGTGAACTAATACGATCCATTGTGAACGAAGATCGAAGAGCAAATGAAGCAAAAAGGAGAAGTGAAAGACAAAGAAAGTTTAGAAATAAGCAATTAAAAGAGATAAAAGCAATGGTTTCAAAACTAAAAACTAAATTGAACAATCAGCATCAAAAATATAGAAGAGTCAAAAGGCAGTTGAAGAAAGTTGTAAAATCTGTGAAAAATTCTCCGAAAATCAGAATTGAAGAAATGAGCGAAGATATAACTAAAAATAAGGAATCAGTAAAGAAAACTCTTTTCGGATAAGTTAGCAAAATTCAATTAGAGGAAAACTACACTAAAATAAAGAGTCATGAAGATAAAAGAAAGTTCAAACAAGCTACATCCGGAAATGTGGTAGATAAATACAAATTATGGAGGATACCAAACAAAGCAGTGACTTTTAAAAAAGCAGGCTCTAAACAGCCAAAAAAAAAAGTCATTTGTTAGAGTGCTAAGTCTAGTTCAGCAATTTTGAGATGATTTTAACAGCCGTCAAGCAGCAGGCAAGAAAGAATTTGTTACTAGTAAACAAATTAAAAAACAGAAAAGATATCTACAGGACACTATGAAAAATCTTCATGAGAAGTTCTTGAAAACCATTCCATTTAAAATAGGCTATTCCCTATTTACCCGACTCCGACCATTTTGGGTGGTTCCCCCTAAACTATCAAACCGTGATACTTGTGCTTGCACGGTCCATGAAAACATGGACCTTCAACTTGCTGCTCTAAAAAAGGCTGTTTTGAAGACTGAGATAGTACTATATTACTTGGTAACTGTTATTGCGTTAATTGGTATCTTTAAGGCAGAGAGAGTTATATTTTTGTTTCAATTGTTTGTTGATTGCTTAGAAAATGTATTTTGTTAAGTTAAACTACCTCAAAGTAGTTAAGTAAAAAATAAAGTTAATAAAAGCTGCTTTAAAGGTGGAGAAAGTTGGTCCTCACCAGTATTATCAGTATTATGTAAATATTTTTTTTTTATTGTAACTTAAGTGAATTAAGATTAAAAGTGAGACTCAAAATATGTGCCATTATTAGTTTCTAAGAGATTTCTTCTAAATCTTAATAAATTTCTTACATATCTTATGAAGTTGTGCGTTTTATCAGTACTTTGTCACCCTCGTCAGTCCCCTGGAAGTCAAATTTGGAAAAATCGAAATATCTCCGCATCTACTTTAAAAAGTGACTGGCCCTATCATGAGCAATATATTCATTAGATTAGCTATCTTATAATGCGAATTTGTAGGAATTAGATTAAAAAACTATCATAAACAAAATATCCCGAAAAGTTACCCAACTTTTGTATATTCGCCCATATACAGGGTGTCCCGAATTTAAATGGCAAAACTTCATAGGGGACTTATAGGGGACCGAAAAACTAAGACAAAAAGTCCTTTAGAGATTTGCTCGCTTTTGCTTAGTTTTAGAGAAAATCGCAAAAAAAGAAACAAAACAAGTTTTCATTTTTATACTTATTTATTTACATTTACATTTATGTTATGTTCTTTTTAATGTAAATATTGCTCAAAATGTTCTCCTCTTGCACCAATGCAAGCATTACATCAAGCACTCACTTGATAAATTGCAGCTAAACATTGTTCTGATGATATTTGGTGCACTGCATCTATGATTCGGTATCTTAATTGCTCTCTTGAGTTGATTGACACTGAATAAACTTTCTGCTTCAAGGTTCACCATACGAAACCCATGGGTGTCATATCAGGTGATCTGGGTGGCCAAGGTACTACTCCTCCATGTCCAATCCATCGTTGTGGATAATTTATATCCAGCCAAGCTCGAGCAGCTCTGCTATAATGAGCTGGACATCCATCGAGTTGGAACCATATTTCAATCCGCTGTTGTAAGGGAATGTCATCTAAATAATTAGAAAAGTCGTTCTCCAAAAAAATGTGTAAATGTGATACCATTCAATCTTCCAGGTAAAAAATATGGTCCCACCAGTAATCCGTTCCAAATTACAAGCCAAACGTAAATAGCAAATTCATGCTGAAACCTATTCTCTCCAATAGCTCTGGGATTTTCAAGAGCCCATACATGATAATTTCTTTGATTAAAAGTAGCTTCATCGGTCCATATAATTTTTAATGGAAATAAATTATCATCGCGAATTTTTTCAAGAAACCAGTTACTAAAATTCAATCTCTTGACATAATCTTGAGGTAATAAAAACTTTTTGAAGATGGTATGGGTAGCGATTATCACCTTTAAAAGTTCGCCATATTGCTTGCCGCGATATTGCTAATGCAGCAGATGCTCTTCCGATGCTAGTCTCAGGATTGTAATCGAAGTGGCGTTAGACACAATTTCTTCTCTGATAATCTGCTCTTACTGCTGCCTGGAATTGGTCGCCTTCATTACGTATTAAGAATGACCCAGTCTCTCGTAGTCTATTAAAATATAACGAAAAGACTCGTCGATTAGGCACTCTTCTATTTGGAAATCGGCGCGCATACTCCTGAGTAACTGACTGAAGACTGAATTAAGAATTATAATCCTAGAAGGAAGCCAAAATGTAAACAAATAAAAGAATGTAAAGGATAACATTAAGTGTTTACATATCTCACTGCCTAACCTGACGAACTTTGAAAGGTGATAATCGCTACCTGTCTGTAACATTTTTGGTTTGTTTCTTTTTTTGCGATTTTCTCTAAAACCAAGCAAAAACGAGCAAATCTCCAAAAGACTTTTTGTCTTAGTTTTTCGGTCCCCTATAAGTTCCTGAAGTTTTGCCATTTAAATTCGGGACACCCTGTATATATGTGTGTGTGTATATATATATAATAATAATAATAAACACCCTGTATATATACTAAAATAATTTATTAATTGCGCCTTGAACTTTTAATCAATCAATAGAGCTAGCACGAGTGAAAACTTTTCAGTCCTAATTATGGTAAGTGCTGAGCGCACCCTATCTCTCTGGATAGCATCAGCTGAGAGTCACTTGCACTTTAAGGGATATTAACAAATTAGGACATAACATATGAGTTATGTATTTTGTTAATAACATGTGTAGACAATATATATATACATAGAAAAAAATGAGCAAGCTGTGCGAGTAGCCGACTTGGCAAGGCAGTACGGGCATAGTACTTTAACGATATGCACTGTGCTTAAACAGAAAGAGTCGATATAGGGTATAACGCAAGCTAAGGGTGTTACAATAATTTCTAAGCTCTGGAGCTCTTTCCATGAAAATATGGAGAAACTGCTGATGGTATGGGAGACGGAAAGGCAGCTTAAAGGCGATACCTTAACATAGGGCATCATATGCGAGAAGGCACAAGCGATTTACGGTGATTTGCTGGATCAGACCCCGCGCACTTTCATGGACGAGGCATCGGAAGACTCATTTAAAGCCAGTCAATATTTGCCATTTATACTTTATAATAGATTTTTCTTATTAAAAAACAATTGGGGATAGCATTTTTGGGGCTGGAACGAATGAATGGCATTTCAATTAATTTCAATGGTAAAAATTGCTTTGAGATACGAGCAAGTTTACGTTACGAATTAAACTCGTATCTCGAGGTATCACTGTATCTGTCTCACATAGTAGCTATGAGTAATTTTTTATCATAATTTCATAAAATCATTACATGAAAAACATAAAAAAATTTAAAAATGCACAAATGAGAATATTTTCCTCCAGCTCATGAGTATGGAATAATAAATACTACATCCATATATAGTGATTTTCCATAAATCTTTAAAAAAAAGGTTGGCCTTCCTACCCTTTTTATTACCATAATCCATTATTGTCCTCAATAGCAACAATTTAAAGCACTTTTTTATCCTTACAGCAGTATTACACTCGATAATTTTAATGTGGAATTTTTATTTGCCAAAACAAATTATTAGTTTTTATGATCATTATATCATATCACTAGCTGACCCGGCCACATGTTGCTGTGGCTGTAATAATAGTTTAAAAAAATATTAGTTAAAATTTGAATTTAAAAGAAATAATGAATTTATGAAAACATGAATTAAATAGATTTTTGATTTTAGATTTTATTCATCTTATATCTAACTATATTATATAATATACAACACTCATAACTGATAAAATATAATTATGAGTTTAATGAATGGGGTATATAATGTTTGATTTTTAATTATAGCTAGTAATATTATATAAAATTATAAATATTTATTTAACTTTAATTGGGCGCTAATCGATGCACAATATTTTTTGTTAATCTGTCCATTGCTAATACAAATATATTAGATGATTTACTAATACTTGAGTATACAACATATAATTCCCCACGGGAGAAACATGGATTTTTAAGTCCAAACCACAAATGGACATTGTCTGGCCTTGAGACCTGCTGATGGGCATAGCAAAACCAAAGCATATATCAAATTGAAGTCTTTTGAACGGTATTATGGGTTCTGATGGTATTATTGAAATACGTTCCAACAGGACGATTTCTTCTTTAAATATTCCAGTCAACATGGCTGCTTCAATAGCATTTCCGGTAATATTTTTTATGACCAAACGTGTACCATTGCATAATTTAGGTGGATTCAAATCATGCAGAAGAATGATAGGTGAACCAATATTCATCCGAAGATTGTGTGGTGGCATTCCTGGATATAAAAATTTAGTTGGATAATTTACAGCTTGGTTTTCATCAACAATATTATTGATGGATTTAAAGGGGATTAGATCACCTGGTAACAACAGTTGTATTAAAAAGTTAATTTCGTCAAAATCAGCATTTTTCGCTGTCAAAATAACACGATTACTGAGCCAATTATGGTTCATGTAATTGTTTAATACATCCAGGAAGACACACCTAATTAATTCATATTTTGTCTGAACAACAGCGCTGAAATGTTCTGGTAATTTGATGGATTTTGTATTTGGATACAGTTCTATTTCACCATGAAAGTAATTGTTTTAATCATGCGTTAATCTCAAAAGTAGGACTGTACTCAGGTTCTATTAGACCAACAGAGCTGCGGTTGGGCTCAAATTGTAGCAAATTACAGCTTTTTTAAAAAAGGTCGATAACGTTTTTTTCCAAAACCGCATTAAAATTTTTAGCTTTTTAACTAAAAAATTCAATTCAATTTATTAATATAAAGAAAGTCATTTTTTCTTGAAACTATTCATACAAGCCTCCAATTAAAAGACAAGTGATTATGCTACCTTCGCACAGTCAAAATACTGCGGCTATTTAATCTATAAAAAAATACGATTAGGAGATACAGGCCAAAAACTGAAATAACTCCGAAAATTTCATGGTTTTTAGTCGTTAATCGAAATAAAGCATAGCCTATATCCTAAGTTGGACAATGTTACATATCTGTGCCAAATTTCATTAAAATCGGTTAAGTAGTTTAGGAGTCCATCGCGGACAAACAACGTGACACGTAATTTATATATATTAAGATTATATCAGATAGTTAAGAAACTTTATACTCACTCCTGTAGATGTGATGTGTTCTTTAAATTCATCCATTATTGTATTAGAAACTGTCATATCCTTGAACATACCTTCTAGTTTAGAAGTAAACTGACAACCACATTCAGTCTGAAAAACAAGATATGCACAATTAGAATCGTATTATTCATTAATTTTGTGAATAATTAAAAATCAACTTTAGCATTCCTAAGTCACATGGGATTTTGGAAGCTTTAAACAAATTTACTTTAGAATTTTGTGTCACAATTCTCCATTATGCTATTCTTCCCATAATGCTATTCTTCCATCTTGCCAATGGTTAAAATATAGATACTGTGAATTTTAACCATGGTCTATAACCATCTAAAAATTGTGCTAATATGAAAAACAAAATAAAATTTTAGGCATAAACAGAAATTTTTGTAGTGCAGATGGGAGGGGAGGATAAGACACTTTAATTATCATTATTAGAATATTTAAATATACAATATGTCTAGCAAAGTAGCTTGGCTGAATCCAAACCCATATAAATATCAAAGTTTATCCAAACCATTAATACATCATTAAGTAAAACTTAATTTATTAAATATTAATAATTATACATTTTTTAATTTTGTAGTACCTTTTAATAGTAGTAACCTTTTTTAACTATTAAAAGCATAAATAATTGTGAATAAAATATTCAATAATTTTTTTAGCCACTAATAACAATAATAAGCCTTAAAAACTTTATCTAATTATTTAACTTTTTACTTAAGTGTTCAACAATCTTATTTCTTTTTTTTTTATGTGGGAGGTTTCTTCATCCACACTTCCATGTGAATCCCTTAAGGAAGGTTTTCAAAAGATCACAAATACAATATGTTCCTAATGGCATCTCAATAAATATTTATTATCATAATAATTATTATTTGATATGAGGCGTGGATATGCAAAAAGGGATAAATCCAGATTTAATCATTTCTATTTTTTTTAATGTTTTTCACAAATTTAGCATCCTCTAAGCGATGGTACATGGTTCACATTTCTAAACATGCCAAAACCAATCTAAATTTTCTAAAAAAAATTATCTCAAACAAATAATCATTTCACAATAACCTGAATTATACATATGCTTGTGCTTCCTGAAAAACTTTTAAATTTGGATTACCCCTTTTTGCATCTCAATGCCCCATATAATGCCTACAATGCATTTTATAATCATAGATCCACATAAATGTCCATATCTAACCTATAAAGCCTCTAATGAGACGCCATTTAGAACTAGTATCGATTTCTGAGGAACAAATGTAGGTGATTTTGATGCACAATATGAAGATTTTAGAAAAAATTCTGCCAAAAGGAGATAAACAGCGGATAATGAACAGATGAAGTTTTATTTATTAGGTTTATAATTATTATGCATCTTGTAATGCAAAAATTCCAAATTTGATTAATTTTTTTTTGGATAGTAACAAAGGTACACTTCAAAAGAATTTTTTTAATTCTTTGAAGTTCAATTTTACATAAGACACATGTCATGAAATTGTAAATTACAAGTAAAGTTTTAACCATCACATTTCTCATTGTGGTAATTTTTCAGCTTGCATGATTTTACTATCATTAAACTTTTTTAGAATAGCTTTCTAAACATTTCTGGACAACACATGTGCCAAACTCATTCAAACTTATTTGTTTTTAACAAGCTGCCGCAAATGACGGCTATAGCCGTCTGATCTTATTGCCCTTTTATGATTTTTCTCATGATTTACCGCTTCGTAACATTTGGGCATCTAGAGACAAATGACGGCAATAACATCCTGGCAGTCATAAACAATTGAAAAAAAAATGTGTTTCTGAGGACGACCTTCAAATTAAAAGTGTGCGGCAACGTGTTAATCATATTTCAAGAAAATGTCTCTAGCAATAAATGACTAAAATATAATATGACAATTACTAAAAAAAAATGTTTAAATACATAGTTTTTAATCATTCGCTTCTTTCTAACTGGCAGAACATTTAAAGTAAGTCATAAAGGTTCCTACTCGTCCCTCTATTCCCAGTCTGCCTGTGTTCTTCAAGGTAACATCCTCGGTCCAATCCTCTAAACAGTATATACAGCTGACATTCCAACCCATCCTAACACCTTCATCTCCAGGTATGCTGATGACAGATGTGTATTATCAGTTAATAACGAACCATATATTGCATCCCAATCCCTTCAATCACATTTATCAAGCCTCAAAGGATGGTGTCGGGATTGGAGAATTAAAATCAATTCCAGCAAATCCCATTAAATTACCTTTGCCCTTCACCGAAAACCCATGGCTTCCTGTCCTACTGTATCCTTTAATATTACTCCACTTATACCTATTGAACAGATTCGCTACCTAGGACTCAACTTAGATAAATGTCTTACTTGAACCCTCACAAAAGACTGAAGACAAGAAACAGCAAGACGCTTACGACTACTTCAACACATACTAGACAAACGCTCAAAGCTTCAGATCAATTACAAAAGACTTATTTATGTGAATGTTAAAAGAACTATATGGACTTACTATGGGGCTCCACCAAACCATCGAATTACTCTCGTATTTAATCCTTGCAATCCAAAATCCTTTGCAAAATCCTAAACGCTCCTTATTTTGTCACAAATAAAACCATCCATAATGATCTTAGCATTCCATATGTTACCGATTTAGCCCATTCCAGATACCTATCATTCCATAATAAACTCCAGGCCCATCCAAACCTACTAGTTTTCATCCTTGCATCCAATTCCATCCCTGACAATCCTCCTAGGCGTCTGAAGAGAAGATGGCCTCGGGACCTTCTATTATAGAAATGTAATTAGAGTGCTGCCAGTGGGTAGTGCCTCTTCATGTCCTGTCATGTATTTATTATAGCCCTTGTACTAGATGTATATATTACAGTTGTACAATTCAATAAAATAATTTAAAAAATACATAAAAATGAATAAATTTTCTTGAGCAATATACATGATTATTAATTTAATTAGTTCCTCTTATGTTAACATATCAAAATACAATCTTTTAGTCCTTACTTTTAATTTAGATATCATATTCTTTTCACTGTCATCTGAGACAGATTTATTGAGAAGGAGACGTTTGGCCAAGTGGTTTTTATAATATCTTTCAAAGACATCTTTCTCTTGTAAGAATCGGAATAGCACCATAGTTTTGTCTAAAACTACCTCTATCTCTTGTTCTGTCATCTGTAAAAAGATGATAAATAACAAAATTAAATTTAAAAAGAAGACTTCTCCCCTCATTTAGTTCTTCCCAAAATATTTTTCTTGAAGTTATTTGATTAAGATTTGTAGAAAAATACATGCATAACTAAAAAAAATATCAAAGCATGTGATACATGGTAAGTGCATTTTAAAGCAAAATGAAAGTTTTAAAAATATGAAATACATTAGTGGAAAGATAGTAGTCTAAAAGAAAAAAACTTGCAACCTAACTTTTTAAAATGAATAGTTGAAGTAGAAATATAAAAATTACATACTTTAACATAACAACAATACTTATTCAATACAAAACAACAAACAATACTTACTCCTTTAACTCCCTTCTTCAATTTATCATCAATAAATAACGATAAATATTCAGGGGATTTGGGATTAAGGTTTAAGAAAAATTCAAAATCAGCAGCTATCATATGTTTAAATATTTTATCATTGTTGAAGGAGTTGTGAAGAAAATGATCTAACTTATCTTTCAAATCTAAAAGGTTCTGAAAAAGATAAAAATAAATAAATAGATGCACAGAGAAGCATTTCTAATGTCTCAAAATAAGAATGTACCTGAACGAAGGTGATTGCATTAGTGGACGGTTCTTGCTCTTCTACAAGAGCCTTCCCTTGCTCCCTTAAGTAAAGTGAAACACAGTCAGAAATGGTTTTAAGACCATCTGGCACTCGAGAGAAAAGTTTATACATACAAGCCAAATCATCAGTCTTCTGGTGCATTAGCATGTGAACCACTCCTGAATTTTCCATCTAGTAATAATAATAATAAAAATAATCAACAATATGGTACATATTAAAATTTAAAACAATAGAAATTATGCAACTATTAAATCATGTTATTAATACGTAATGCTTATTTAATTATATTAAAAAAAAAATGACCGTTTTTCAACTATATATTTGTATTGTTATTTCTTTGATATAAAATACAATTAATTATCAAAGTATAGTCCACTGTTATCTACCGTTATTAGCCATCTACTAGCCAATTGCTCGATCCCACACTGATACCATTCCTTGGGACGGCTGTCAAAGAACTACTGAACCGCAATTTCAACTTCCGCAAAATTACCAAATATTTTCCCTAGAAGAAAATGGGCCATGGATTGAAACAAGTAGTAATCCGATGATGTGAGGTCTGGACTACATTGTGGATGAGGCAGGAGTTCAAACCCATGAAGTTCTTTGAACTTTTCTTTGGTTCGACGGGAAGTGTGAGGACGAGCATTATTTTGTTGGGATAAAACTCCTTTTCAGTTGATCAAACCAGAATAACACTCTGAAAATTTCATGTACAATCTCACCAGTTGTTCACAGCAGAGTTCAGAATTCATAGAGTATCCATCAGGAACAAATATATCTAACACTTAGTGTAGACGGTGACAACAGTATCTTTCAACACACCACACTCCCTAGCAAGTTCGCGAATACTTGTGGATGGGTTGGACTCAACAGCTTCCTGCAGAACCTCATCAATATCCATTAATGGTCATCCAGAGCCCTTCTTCTTTTCCAACCCCGTAACAGTTACATTAACAAATCTCAGGTGTTTGAGTAAATGAGTCGGTCACTTGGTGGTGAATATGGGTTCTAGTCATATTTTTATGTAATGTAAATACTATTGCTCAGAAAAAAGATATATGTCAATGAAACAATGATCACTTGAAAAGGAGTACATGAAAGAAAAAAATTAAAAGTTCAAAATTTGAAGATTTGAATTAAGGGCACAAATTTACAATGTACATAACTTTGCTGAAGGCTGACTTTTGGCAAGCACGCTTGTTTCTGATATTAGTACAAAATAATATCACTTTTAGAGTAAATATTGTTGGGTTTAAAGAGACTATTTTCCATCACCAAAATGGATTAGTTATTTAAAACCTAAATCCTATTTTGTTCCAAGAGACTATTGAATAAAACAACAACAATTACTTTGCTCTCATGTTTGAATATTTAATGTTAGCTATCCACTTTATGAGATTTCTTGTTGATGAGATTATGATAAAGGTAACGTAATGTTTCCTCAATATAGTAATTAGTTTGCCATATAGTAAACAATATAGCATTAGTTAGCGGAAAATTAGTCAATTTTTTCAATCATTAAATTTTTTATTTCCATTAAAGAATCCAACGACAAAAGTACTGTTTACAGGATTTAAAAGAACATAAATTGTGAATTTATTACATTATTTTTGAATAAGCCTTCTCATTAAGTTTTTATTATAACACTGCTTTCTATAAATTGAATATAGTATTATATTATAAATTATTAATTATGTAAATTGAATTAATAATTAGCAGCTTTGGTAATTCAATAATGGAACTTAATATCGAGGATATCCAATATGTTAAAATAACTCGATACATAAACAGGAATCTTAAAATTGATAATATTTTCATAGTTAGTTGATAACACAAATAAGTAGTAAGATTAAGACAATTTTTATTTTAAGATGACTATAATGTGCATAAAAATTTTTTAAGATAGGGAATGAATCAAATATAACAGATTATAAAAAAAGTTCATTGGATCAAAAAATAAATTTTTTTGTGGTAGGCAGTAACTAGCATCATCTTTTATACAGAGAAAATATTCAATAAACATATAGTAACCAATTAACTATCATACCTCTACTATAGTTTTCATATGCTTCTTGATCAATTCTGTTTCAACAACTTCAACAATGTATTCTTCAGTTGAATCATCTAGGTAATGTTTTGCTCTTTCGGCTTCTTCATTGATTCTAGCCTCAACTTTTTTAATATATACAGAAGCAGAGTTTTCGGCCAAAAACTTTTGGCTCTCCATTTTGTAGAATTCCGCAGATTGGTGAAGAAAAGGTCTTTCAAAATCTTCTTCATAGACAGATCGAGAGTTTATGCCTAGTATAACAAGCATCTGTGATGCATTTTTTATTGACATTCTATCTACAACCTCTCCTTTTCTTTCTCGCATTACAAGACCTAAAAGGGTTTCTCGTAGATGATCTCGAATACAGCCATATCTCACGACCTGAAATGATTTTATATAAATAAAACTATCACAAATGAAACCATATTTATACAAATAAAATATAACTTAAACACATTAAATAATAAAATGTTTAAACATTAAACACTAGCAGCTTTTAGGTTTACCCTTGATATAAATATTATCACTCCGCAAAAATCACTTATGAAATTCTATAATTAATTTTTTAATTAGAATATTGTTATGAAACATAAAATTTTATTAAAACAATATTGTTACGGGCGCGGGAATTGGCGATTCCTGGAAGAGAACAAAGCCTCCTTGTCGGCAGAGATGAAAGAGGCCTTTTCGCGAAACTTCGAGATCCATCCCGTAAGATCTAGATCTGTCATTCTTTCTATTTAAACAGCATCTCGGCGCGAGTGGAGGCAGAGTGTTAAAGCACACGGTACGGTTAACAGTGATAAGCCAGTGTAATAAGTCAGTGACAGTTTGTGAGTGTAATTGTGTGACAGTTTGTTATATTCAGAGATTCTTACGGTCGGTGGACTTTAATTAGTGAACTGTAAGTGTTAATTAGTAGTAATTAATTAGTTAAGTAGCGGTTGTAATTTTATGTGATTTGTACAAGCTTATGTAAATAGTTAAGCTATTTAGTAATAATAACATCTTATATTATTGTAATTATTCAATAGAAGTTAGGCCTAGATTATAAATATCTAAAATATTGCTATTGTAAATTTATTTCAGTTAGTAATTTATTTGTTAGTAATTTCTCTGTTATTAATTTAATTGATAATAGTTTAATTGTATTCTTTTATCACTTTTGTAAATAAATATTAGTATCTTTAATTAAGGAATTGTTTAAGTCATTTTAATACCCAGTAGCCCGTAACAATATCTTCATCAATGTTTTTCAAGTAGCAATGAGTTATCTTTCGATACTTTTTAAGTATGAAGCAAATAATTTAATAATAAATTAAGATAAATAAGGGGGTATATACATTTTTGAACTTCTAAAAAATATAAATAAAAATTCATAAATTCAATTCATCTGCAAGAGATGAAGAGGAATAAAGGCCACGTCTTAATGCTTATTTTTATTATTTTTAATCAGCAATCATAGGGAACAATGCAAATGTATTACAAGAACTCCAAATTCCAGACAGCTAATTATAATGGTAAGACTTACGATGAGAAAGCTGAGATGTATGTAGTAAATAGGGATTTCTGTCTAAAGTTTATATTTTTTATATTTCTGTCTAAATTTGATATAGGATTTATTTTTAATGGACAAAAAGTTAAGGCAATTGTTTTTCTGCTAAAATTAGTTATATTATCTATGAAACAGGAAAAATGAGTCCCAATCAACGAAATAAACAACTAATTTATATATCATTATTATGAAACTTTAGCTATAACTCTGAATAAGTGACAGAAATGGAGATCTGCCATTTCCCACAAAGTTTATAGAGAATTATTTAAATAAATTAAGTCGAGAAATTTTTTACATTTTTTTTCTTAATCAAATGAGACAAATACCATGATGATCTTCAGTGGATTAGAATGTAACCGTTATGTTAGGCTAAAAAAAAATTTTGAAGACCTTAAGTACAACAAATAGGTTAGTATAGGCGAATGTTCAGATTCCACATTCCAATTATCATATTATCCACTCCAATCATTATCATTATATAATAGAACGTTTAAAAGGTTGAACTCAAAATAAAATTAATTTATTACAAAAGAATTTATTAGTTTGTTCTGGCTTAGACCGTGTTGATTAATTTTTCACCAACGTTTCCCCAGCCATGCTGCTGACTTCTTCTTCTGAATGAGCAATTCATTCTCATTTCAACCCTGAAGAAGTTGGTGAAAAATTGATCAACATGGTCTAAACCAGAAGAAACTAATACTTTTGTAATAATAGTGGCCGTGGAAACCTAAAAGAGTATTCAAACTTAATTTAGTTTTAAACTTAATTTTTAAAATTTTATGTTATGTCTTAGCATTATGTAAACCCTCCTCTAAAATAGATGGCCTAAATACATTTTATGGCAAAACAGTTGACCTGAAAGGAAATATAGTTTCTTTTAGACTATTCCAATTATTTTTGGCTTATGACACCTCAGACAGGCCTGAAAAACACCCAAACTGCAGTACTACCCTATTATATACAACTTTTTAAACGGCTATAAAAGTTTAAATAGATTGTACAAACCGAATTTTGGCATATTTACTTAATTCTTGTGCATCTATTGGCAAGTTAATATTTTTATTACAGGGATTACATATGTTGGATATATCATTCATATGTTCTTGTACCAAACACTAATTTGAAAAAATATTTAAACTGCAAATTACCCCTTCATATGCATATCATATTAAAATTAATTCATTAATGATATTAATAAATTAATAATATACACATTTTAAGGTGCAATAAAAGCTAAAACAAATGGTACACTGCTAAATTTTGATACAGATGGTTATTTTTAACTTGCGTTTATTAAAAAATCTCATTTAAAATATGTCTGTCTTAGGTTAAGGGGTAACATCACGACAGAAAAAAAATCCTCACTCCTTCTAAAACACCTGAAGCTTTTGAGCATTGTGCAACCAAAAATACAACTTCATTCCAGTTGGATCTGAAACTGTCAGTAATACTAAAAAATATGAGTAAAGTATGCCCTGATATTATTCTGATTTCCAAAATGTAAGAATTAGCGAGGCCATAGTATTAGCTCTAATTGCTAATGGCTCTGATCTCAGCAAATAAGGTTAAAAGAAAGAACAGCCATTCCTGAAGCTTTTGAAAATAAAGATAGATGACTGAGGTAATGAAAAACCAGCTTAATAACCTCCTATGCCGAAGATTGCAGGTTTGCAGCCCAGCATGTGGCTTTAGGATTTTGTAAAGGCATTAAAAAATCCTTAATTTTACCATAGTATGGAGAGGATGTGAAATGGTGGGCCCTCTCCAGAGTCAGTCTTAACCTAATTGTTTAAGGATAGGCTAAATTTAGGGCTCCCACGGTAGCTTCATCCGATTAGCCATAGGAGCATAAAGAAAAGTTAAATGGAATAAATGAAAAATTAAAAAACCATAGGAGTTCAAAACTGTAATTAGTAACCATAATTTAAATTGCTAGAGAACATTAATTTAATTGGATATCTAACATATGTTTAATGATAGAATGAAAGAATCATGAAAATGTTTTATATTCTTATTACTTCAATGCTCATTCAAAAACATTGGTTAAAGACTAGTAGTAAACAAAATTAACATTAAAATTTACCTGATCTCTAAAGACAATAAGACCTAAGTTGTAAACGTTATCCACATCATTCTGCTGAACATAGACTCTGTCCATATACATTAAAATGTCACGTATCATCACCATAGATGTTTGGTGGTCATTCCAGGCCTGGTTCAGAGTTTGGAGGAAGTTGTTGTTCAAGGACTTCAATACATCTTCCCTTACCTGGAAAATAAATTTAATTATAAATTATGGAACAAGAAAGTATTATCAACTGTATTTGTTAAGGAAACAGAAGCCATTAGTCAGTTCGTGAAACTGAAAAAAAAAGTTCCTAGAGCAAAAAAAAAATATTATAATTAAGTTGATGGTCAAGAAATGCGATCAACAAATTTTACAACTTTTTTAAGTTATACTTATTTGTGTATAATTCATTGACTACACCCCTCCCCCCTTTCCCTGACTATTTTCAACATACATCCAGTCCATCATTACTTCATCAATATCGCTTAAAAACAAATTATTGAAAAGGAAATAAACAAACAAAAAAAAGCATGTAATTTGCATTTGATTTTTAGATAGTAGATAAAATTTGGGTAAACTAACCTTAAATTTGTACTGTCTTTTAAATTAATTATATCTAATAGTTTTATTTATCAATATAAAACATTTAGAAAAACAATTTCACATTAATAAGCCTATATCAATTCAAACTAGGGAAAAAAAAACTGTACCACTAACGCCCAAGAAATAATTCAGAATAGAAAAGTAGTTTGTAGAGAGCGCACTATTTTTTGGACAAAGGTTGTGCAGAAAAGTGATTTGTCCTAGATCATGCTCAACCGCCATATATTCCCTCTATGTTGAGTACCCATTTCATAGAAGCTGGATGAGCCCCAGGAGGATCCCAGATCCCAAAGGAGCTATCCCTGACTGCTAACAGATTGAATAAAATCTACCAGCAGATGGATTTGAAGCCGGGACAATCCAATTCAGCACTGTACAACAGAGCCGCTCCACTCCTTACCAATGCTAATACTGCAATATCTTAAGTAAAAGAAATAAGATTAAAAATCATACTCAAATGACAAAAGAATTTTGTATGCTCAAACTACACTTATTAACCATTAACATATTTAAGTCTTAAAAAGACTTAATAGCCAAAATCTTTCAACACATTTATGATCTGAGTAGTAGTGTTTGTATAATTCAGAACTAATACATGCTTCAATCAGCCCCTTTTTATTTTATATGTTGTATTTTTAGATGGCAATATATATATATATATATATATATATATATATATATATATATATATATATATATATAAATTTGATTTAATTAAAGAAAATATTATACAATTACATGAAATTAGATGCTGAGACCATTTTTGTCCCATTCAATTTATAGAGGGGAAGAGATATAACATGCTTCGAGCGTCATTCTTAATTGCTAGAGGACCAATATATATTGTATCAACACACACAATTTCCATCTTGCATGTCAATGCTTAGACTCTTAACCCTTTAACTGTTAAAGACGATACATGCCGTCGCACTGCTTTTCTATCTATTTGCTAAAGCCGAGTTGGTCAGTGTATAGACAAATGCTTTGAAGATTTTCATACGAAATTAAATTATTAAACAATAAGTTTCAGTATTAAAAAAAAAAATGTTCAACTCAGCCAGTGTCGGGCCATAGCCCGAATCAAAAATGAGGATGGAAACAATAAAATAGGTTAACATATAGTAGTAAAAGGGCGTAATGAAGGATAGAATGTAGGTAAAAAGAATGTAGCACAGGCCGGTAGACGGGTAGCCAGCCCACTTAGCTCCGTGATAGACGTAAACCACTTCTTCACTCGCAGCTGTTAAAGGGTTAAAAGAGTTACTAGAATAATAGAATAAAAATAGTAAATAGGTTTATAATGGAAGAAATAAAAAGCTTGGTAAAATTATTAAAAATTTGAAACAGGTAAAAAGACTCAACCAAACAAAATGACATTAACTTCAGCATAATCTTCAGACGTAAATATTAGGGAATATTGATTGAACTAAAAACTATTAATTTTAAGATTGGACTTGCAGTCCAATCTGAAAATTAGTAGCAGTCTAATCTTGAAGTTGCAATGTAATTTGGCATCTGACATAAATTGTGTTCAGATGTTGATCATTCCCCTTACAGAGGAATGATTACGTCCAGATATAAAGCAGATCAATCATATCAGGAATAGAGGAATCAAGCATGATGTCAAAGAAATTCCAAAAACATAACCAATTTAAACTGATAGATGAAAATTATTATAGCTCTATACAAAATTATCGTCAGTACCACATACCTCCTTAAATCCAGGACAATACAACCAATCAAATATCGATTCTGATTTGACAAAAAATCAAAGGAAACGAAATTAGAATCAAAAACTTTTGTCAAATATAGACATCATTCAACCAATAATAATATTAATAACCAATGTTTCTGGATATTTCCGAAGTTAAAATTAATTCAGCATTAATGATAATTGTACACTTTTTTAATACCTAAGAACTAAACAGACAGTGATCTCAGAAGGGGTTATCATATTGTCAAACCATGATTTTAAAACATAATTAGAGAATCTTCCAAGAACGAACATAGTCACTATTAAAAATTAATACATTTTAAAAGACTAATATGAAATTATATCTATTCTCATTATATTTATAAAAATAAATCCTCTATTCTAATTACAACTAGTGGCAAGAACAAAATATGTATCAGAAACATTAAATATTTGTTATTGAGGATAAATAATAGATTTAAATCAATAACCATTGGTAATGACGACTAGTAAATAAAAATTTTAAAAATAGGATCATAATCAAGTAATAAATTCACAAACTTTAAAAGTGAAAACTGAAACAAGTGTTATAAAAACTGCTCTTTAAATATTTATAATTAAAACTACTCTAAAAAAATAACACACCTTGCTTTCCAAATGATGGGTCACAACTTCCTTCAAACCGGTATAAAGACGTTCACCGTGTTTATGCAAAACCATTGTGTATGCATTTCGGTACAGTTCTTCAAAACTCAGACCTGAGTTATTTTTCTTTTGGATTTCTTGTATGGCATTTTTTAGGAGACCCCATATATTTTCAACATATTTTTCATCCATTGACATCTAAAATCAAAAATAGCCTTATCAATGACATCCAGTGCCACAACAAAATGACGCATTTTGAAATATTAAGCATAACATGAATGCAGATTAATGAACTGTTAAGACAATTTATTAGTATGATTGCTTATTAAATCATCCTAATTGATATAGGAAATAATAAGAAAACATTGTAATTTAAAAACATGAATACTTTTAAAATGGTATACTCTGTAAGTTATAAAATGTCTACGAATAACATCGATAAGAAACCAAAAACATAAAATGCAAGTGAAGTAGTCATTTCAATAAAGAAAACTTGTAAATGTAAAACGAATCAAGAAAATGACCAGCAGTCAGAAAGTATCTGATGATAGACAACATATAAATTAATATAATTTTCATCTATGATGCCTTACAGACTGTAATGTTTTTCTGTAAGTATCTCCATGTCTGAGATCCAAGTGCCACAGCCCAACTTTGAACTTGTATCTGTTGTCTTGATGGTACAGAGCCATTCGAAGACCTCACCAATATTCCACGTGTCCATATATTTCTTGCCCATAGCTATCTTTTCACAATTAGCATCTTTTTCAATGTAAATGTTTATTGAAATCCATTATATATGATAAGCAAATTCAAATTGTATGAGAAAAAAAAACACTTAAAATTTAGAAGGTTTGAACCAAAAATGCATCAAGATTTTATTTTGTTAAGGTTACACATGTGTCGATCATATGTTCTTTCAAGAAAGTACAACTAAAAAGTATAGTTAATAGAGAATGAGACAAAGAATCTCTTTTAACACATTGTTTACTTTAAACACTAATGACAATATAAACAAATTAATTCTACAAACGAAGGGAATATATTTCAAAAATGTCTTAGCATAATTAATAACAAATTAACTAAAACAATTGTAACCATAATTTGATTTATAACCAACAAAATGTACACACAAATAAATATCTATCATATTTACCGGGAAAGCCCGAATCCTCATCTTGCCTTCCTTTTTAGGAAGCCCACCTTTCATCATTTTGTAAGTTAATGAAGACTTCAAATTTCCAGTTTACTAACTTTCACCGTAAAATAAACTTTAGGAAATTTTCAGCTGATCACTTAACTCCATAGGTCGAACATATATGTGATGGTAGTTGACAGAACAAATTGAATTTATTTAACAGTACAATAATTTGACTAGAAATGAAGTTTTAATCGTAACCTAAATGAAATGAGCTATTCGGGAATTTCATTTTGAATACCAAAATCCTACACATCAGTTACGGTGTCTTTTCAACTAAGTTCAACTTAAAAGACTACGGTCAGCCATGTTTATGAAATCCCCAATGCTACCATGTACCTTTAAACCAGTTAATTGAGCTTAAATTACTCAATGTAACCATTTATTTTTTAATATATAAATATGCCAAGAAAATTTATTTTACAATTCTAGAATATTTTGAAATCATATATGATTTTGGTTTATAACATAAGTTATTTCGTTTCTTATCACAAGAGATTATTAATTGAAGTTAATAATTTGACCAAATATAATTTATTTTTTAATTTATATTCATTATTTCATGAGAGAATTAGGTGAGTTGTATTATATTTTTACAAAAGCCTATCTATATGATTTGAAAATTCATATGTTATTTGCCTTAGATAACTGGTTCTTAGCAAGAAAACTTTGTTCATGAGTACATTTCATTCCTCTAATTTTGCATTGAGTTAGGTATAGTATTAATAATAATGAATAAAGTTGAATTTTATCAAAATAGAGTAATTGCACCGAGGAATAACATTGATCAGAATCGTTTCATCCTCGCTGCCTTTGCCTTGAAATGGAGTTAAAATAGAAGCAATAACTATATTTCAAACCAATACCTGACTTAGACACTTATGCACTCCAAACATGATACAATTCCGCTAACCTCTGTAAAATTAATTCCTTTGGACAAGTTCGACTTACTTATCGGACACTTATTCACTGGGGCTAAAGAAATTTATGTTTAACTATATAACTATATAGCAAAAATATTAACTTGATAAAATTACACAACCTTTAGCGTCTCTAGTTCTCTGCATTCATTGTTATTTTGTTAAAGTAGATGTAAACAGTAAACTTATAGGGTGGATAGGTTTGTTGAATCAACAAATCCTTCCTTGTCAAACAAGTCTCTGACAACTCAAATTTCACTTTCAAAATTAACATGGTCTTGAATTCCAATAATAATTTATTTCATACAAAGCCACTATTTTACCTTTATCTTTACCCCTATCCTTATTTGTGTACCCATCACACCCAATTTTCAGATACGTTGTTTGGCTTTTACATAGGGTTACCAGATCAAAAAATGAAAATTCAGGAAAAAAATCCGCTTTTTGAAAAAGATTCTGGACATTCTTTTAAATATAATATTAATGTCGATTTGGGAGAAAACGGAGCTAATTTTAGTTTTTTATCTTGAGAGTACATTCTACACTGTATTTGTCTTTGAATGAATTGAAGCGGGCGACGGATGTTACCCTATTCCCCAGAGCTCACCCCTACACCTCCACGACCTCTTTGTGCCTACGTCTATCCTTTGTTTAGTCTTTCGTCTGTTTTCAGATTCAATTAGATCCGTTTTTGAGTAAGGCTAATCAAAAAGTGCGACATTTCTTTTAATAGTGGTGTTGTCAATTTGTGTTAAAGGTAACGAAAACGGCGTCAAGTGGTAGAAAACGACAGTGCACGTTTACTGAAGTGATGAAAACCAAATATTCCTTTATGAAAGTAGGAAGAGAGCCAATTGCAACTTAACAATAATTTATAATAATGTAAAATTGATTTTTAATAAATATCTTGAGTTTATTTGATTTATTTATTTACCTGAATTGTAGAAATTCCGGACGACTTAGAATTCCCCCCGCATTCCGGACTCAGACCGATATTTCCGGGCATGTCCGGAAAATTCCGGACGTATGGCAACCCTACTTTTACATCTCTGATTCTCCTTTGAAATTCATTCGCTAACCCAGCACTATAATCCATTTCTTTCGTCATGCGACCTTATCCAGATTTTATATCACCTTAGTAAAATCCTTTTCTTTTAACTTCTAAGTTTCTTTCATACGAATCTCTTCATATTGATCTATATACTATCCATCGAGACATAATACATTCCTATGATTCTATTGATTCCACGATATTCAGTCTCATCTCTATCTACAATCCATATTAGATAAGCGTACTCCTCTTAACCCGAACCTTGTGCGGTCTAACTACGTCTTGGTTATAGCCGGATGTAAAAGATATGATTAAAAGAACAGAAGGAGCAAAACGATATTCTCGTAGTACGCGTCAGCCAGTGGACTGTGCATATTTTAAACAACTTCTTAATGAGATCTAATCAGCTCTGAGACGTGTAAAAGCCATTTACACCCACTATGTCCTCTCAAAAACAAAATGAAATATTGTAACCGCAGTTACAGGACTATAGGGTTTTTCTCTCCTGTCTACGTCTTTTCTTGTCTCACAAGACGATCTCGATAACCATTTCGTGTCTATCCCTCCCAATTCCATACCCAATGTGGGTAGTGATTATAACAGCTTAATCCAAAAAATCCTGTACTTTTAATTATCGCCCCGACCATGGTCTCTATAAAGCTAATAAAATCCTGTATCTCGTTCATTATGACCATACTCTATCGTAAAACAGGAATTAGATACACATACTCAATTGGAAAACCGCTTTAGTGTCATTTAATAAACTAGCGACCATTTAATAAAAGTACTAACCCTTCCTCACCATATAACTTCTGCCCTATTTCCACTCTTTGATCTTTCCAAGCCATAAGAACGTTTCGTACAAAATAAAATTTCAAACATCCTAAAAGAAAGTTCCTTCATTTGCCCTTTCGGTCAGTTTATTCAAAGAAATCCTTGAAATAACCCACGAACTGATGTGTGATTGATGACCTTGAAATCCTCCATTAAACACAAAACTAATAATCTTCAGACGGATTTTTAGAAAACTTTTGACATGATAGGCCATAACATTCTCTTCATCTAGTTACTATATCCTCCTCTATACAGAAATGTTATGCACTGGTTTACATCCTTCCTCTCTGATCATTCACAGTATGTATTGGTCCTAGGTCAATCTGTATCATGGCCCTACCCATCTCCAATGATGTCCTTCACTGTTCATCTCTATCCCTCACCTTATTCTCTATTTACATTAAGCACATTCCTCTCCACATCCATCACTCCCATTACTACGTCCACGCTAACGATTATCGAATTTACGCATCTTTCCTATCTTCCGATCTAATAAATGCCACGGAAATACTCTAAGATGAATTTGAATCGACAGTGGATAGTAGATAATAACCTTTAGTTTATGCAAAGAAGAATAAGGCAATCATTGTAAAGTCTTTAATCATTTCCTTAAAACTATTCCACACCTCCATCCATAGTTATATCCAGAGATTTAAATTTCTTGGCCGATTCTCGGTGATTGATTTTTGCAATTAATCAATTATGCCTCAGCAAGTATTCCTTCTCTGTAAACATTTGCCAGCATTAACCACTGAGAAAATCGACATCTTTTCCTATTACAATCAAAATGACAAATTCTAATTCTAATATGATAATCGTAAAATTACAATTGTGATTCGTAGGAGAGGGGTATCTCATTGAATTGCTGAGCTGTAGGTCTCGTAACTTAGAATCAGCTGTGCCAAATAAATTACTTAATACGCCTAATTGATCTGCAGTTAATAGTTAATTGGAATCAAATAATTAATTGCTGGCAGCTCATCAGGCTCTATAAAGTGGATACCGTTCATTGGGGAGGGGGGGGGGGGTAACCTGGTGGTTGAGTGTAGTCTCGACCAAATCACATGCCCGTTATGTCCTGGAGACATAGAATGCAAGATTCTTCGTGGGCGACAGTGGTAAATTTGTTTATTTTATGGAATTAAAATAAGCTTGACGACTTCGCCGCTGTGTTATTAGATCTGTCAATAATTTTCGATGAATCCACTATAATCGAACTACTAAAGTATTGAAGTAAATATCATCTAACGTAAAATGAAATATTGAGGGAGAGGGGCCTGTTGTATTATTTTGCCACGAGCTCAGCTTACCGCTCGGAATACATTAACACAAAAGTACGTAATATATTGACATATTGTTTGATGAAAATTCGTTCAGTTGTACGAGTGCAGAAAAAAAC
The DNA here is from genome assembly GCA_037127475.1 of Arma custos. Classification (NCBI taxonomy): domain Eukaryota; kingdom Metazoa; phylum Arthropoda; class Insecta; order Hemiptera; family Pentatomidae; genus Arma; species Arma custos. The sequence continues at coordinate 38,774,642 of CM073759.1, forward strand.
TTGGAGCTTTAAGATTAGATAAACTCCGTATTTATAACCAGGACTAATTCATTTCTCCTATAACATTTATATAAAAGAAAATTACTTACAGCATTTGCTGAGGAAGGGGCTACTTTAATTTTAAAATCAACTGATTTACAATTCCTGTGAAATGACATAGTTATTTAAATTTACTGCTATTAATCTCCTTATTTACAAGTGCTCTATACAGTAAATATTCACATCTTGTCATTAGGTGTTATTTTTTTTTCAAGTATCAAACTTAAATATATCAAATTAAAAATGATTAGAGGTTTTTCTTGTAACACTTGTAATTTTTTTAAGTATATTTACTGTGATAACAAAAAAACTCTTTTTAGTAATGCAGATTAATGAAACCAGTAGATAACAATAATTAATTAATATAAGAGTATTTCAAGTTATTAAATTCCGAAAAACGAGAGCGGCTTTGATCAAAAATAAGTATTTTATTAAAATAGTGCATGATCCGCAAGTAAGAGATTAATTTCTTAACTCTAAAAAAAACTTTAATTGATGATTTCATTAGTCAATTATAACAGATTATCGTCGTTCTGTGACATTGTTAAAAACATTGAAATAAAAACTTTAGCTGTATTTATTTAACATTAACTCCCTCTTTTCTACTGCTCGTAAAACTTGAAGAATTACCTACGCCAGATTCTTGACGTTGCGTTTTTCACAGAGTAGTCTATACGAGTGCAAGTCATCTTGTTTACAATTATAAACTTTACCTGCTTCCTGTTCGATGCACATGACTTTCGGAATATGGTTCGATTTGTTGTTCATGAAACAAAGAACTTCCAAAACGAAAATGGTAGGGTTGTTCTGTTTTTATGAAAAGTTTGTTGTTGAGATATGGAATAATAAATCTACATTGACCAAGGCAAAGGAATGGAAGTTTAGTACAGCAATCTATTGTGATAACTTATACATCTTATATGTTTTTAGTTCATTTTTCACCATTACTAATGTCTATAATATTATAAATGTTTTCCGACTGTCATTAATCTCTTCTTTTTTTTTATGGTTTGCATGGCAACATTGTATGAAGTCATCAGAGGTTTCACTCTGACAAAAAATTTCCCATTTCAGGGAGATTACAAAGGCTTGCAGGGGGATTAAAGGAAAGGACAACAGTTTAAAGAAGGAAAATAAATCCATTTTTTTTATAAAACGGCTTATTTTCTATAGCCATGGTCTAGTGTAATGTATGTAATTAATATAGCAAATTTGCACAAAAAGGATTTACATTACATTACAACCATACTATTAATGTGTGTAGGTTGTCATGTTGTCTGGGTCAGCCCATCTCTCTCTAAATACAATTGGAATTTCCAAAAAAAAATTGTATTTAAGTGGAAAATAGTTGACTGGATAATTCTAATAATGGTATGAAATTTTGTAGTTCTAAAACTAATTCTTTTTTTCTGTAGTCTCTCAAAGAAAACTACAGCAATTAATCCAAGAAAAAAAGAAATAGAAATTTTTCAGTTTTAGAAAAAACAGATAATGAACTGCTCTTTAGAAAAATATTCTAAATGTCAAAATGTAGATTCAGTAGTCACAGATAAAAACCGCCGGCAGAATTTTCAAGTTTGATTTTTGGATTCGATGAACATATCTGATAACATTACAAGTTTATTTTGTTAGAAATTATGTAGGTTCATTATTAATAATTATAATATCCCAAAAGGAGAGAGTGCCAGAAAAATAAAGAAGTCTTAATTTCATAAGATTACAATTAACTAAATTTATTTCATTTTTTATTTAACCGAAAATTGAATGCAATACTGGGGATTTGTAATTAGTAATGTAATATTGTCCTTGCATAATATATGTCATAATTAAATGCAAATTCAATTACATTTCAACTCACGAAACCATACATTAACTATATTCATAGGCAAAAGAATTTAACTCAAAACTTCATCTTGAACCTGCCTGTTCTAAAAGTTAAAAAAAAAAAAAAAAAATCCAGCAGCTTTGTATACCGATATTTATATATTATATTCATATAAAAGTGATCATTAAAAACTTTTATATATATATGCAGTAGACAGAAATTAAAGTCGACAATAATTCTTTTATGAGGAATTCCTTTTAAAATTGAAGCTTTTATGAGATATTCCAATTTTTTTCTAGATAAGAAATGTATTTAAAATATTTATTATTCCACTGAGTACAATTCCTTTAATGTTTTGAATATTTTATTATCTGCTTTTTAAATTTTTTTTTTAATTAAGGAAAAATGAAATATCTTATTTAAAAATCATTTGAGAAAGCAATTACATAATTCATATATATATATACCAAACAATGCGAATTGTTTTTTTGTGGTATTAGAAGTTTTGGATGTGCAGTGAATTAACCTGTCTCATCCTAGCTCAGTCGGGAAGTTCGCCCTTAAGGGAATCTGAACATTTCCTTTTAATATTAGCCCTAGAGCAGAAAGTGCACTAAGGGAAGGTAGCAGTGTAATGTTCTTATCTTAGTCTGTATGTTGTGAGTGGGTGTGTGCATGCGTGTTTACCTGTAATATGAGAGTACTGTTCTGGTGATTGTGCATGATATGTTGAGTTCAAGAAGCCTTTCATGCATATAATACTCATTTGTATCAAGACAGTAAAAAACAACAACATAACAGTAAACATTAACAAAATAATTTATATAACAAAAGTTATTTATTTTAAGAAACCATGTGTATAAAAAAAAAAATGATAGAAATATGATATACCTTAAATCTAAAAAAAAGAAAGAAAAAAAAAGCAACATATGAACATAATGTCACATTTATGTTCATAATTCATTACAGATTACATAGTTAAAATTACTTCAATTATTTAACAAAAAAATAATATTACCCTGAATATGGACGGATAGATTAAAATATTTTTTAGAAAAAATAAATTTTACTTTCTTATTTACAAAAATCTTGTCTATTAAAATATTTCTCACAGCTTTATTAATTGGCATTAGACAGATAGACAAATTGTGTTCATATATTGTAATGTAAAGATATACACTTACTAACAAAGATTACAGATTTTACAGATAAATCAAGTTCCAGATTTATAGGCCACATCAAAAGGGAAAAAAAATAAGATGAAAGTGATCCATAATTAATTTTGAATTTCATTAAAAAAAATAAAAGACAAAAGGATTTTTAAAAATGCCAAGACTATGCATTAAATACAAAAATAATAAGTAATGCCATATATTGCACAATACATTAACATGTGCACTTAATAATATAGAACAAAACAATGGATTCAGATCATAGAAAACAATTATTTTATATGTGCGCACATAATATAATTTGATGCATCTAAAAATAATCAATTTTTTGTGTTATTTTAAACACTATATAAAAATCTAACCGAATTGCATTCGCTAAATTAACAAAATACAATGAAAATAATGCATTAATAATTAATAGAATTTATATAAACTACAAAACATAATAACATCACATACCTCGTTAGACAAGCTTTAAGAAAAATTAAATTATTAAAAAAAAGAAAGAAAATAAATAAAGGACGGATAAACTTAGACAATACATTTCAATATTTTTTAATCATTAACAAATAATTCACGTAATGTGGTAATCATTGAACGAGCCAGTATGTACACAGGGAAAATGTACAGGATTTTGCAATGATCGTTCACATAGTAAAGCTTTAATTATTATTAAAAATATCACCATCTCCACTTTTAAATCAATATATTATACGGAATAATTCATAAAGATAATTTAACAAAAAATGGAACAAAACCAAAATGTCAATTCATAAACTATTGAAACTAGATGCAAACATGATACAGTGGTGTATTATAACTAATAGGTGCTTCCTTGAAAACCTTAATTCAGTCTTTACATCTTTATCTAATCATCTACTAAGAATAATCAAAAAGCTAGTTCTGATATAGACTCTGGTATTAGGGAAGATTAAAATAAAATAAACTGTGCTAGTGACAAAATATTTAACAACAGAGTAATGTTAGGTAACTGAGACAAAAGGGTAGTAGGATATATAGTAAAATAAAACAAACTCATTCTGACTAATGAGTATTTGATTCAAACTCCCACTTCAGTTGCATCCATTTCAATCATTAAATATTTTTACAACAAAGCCTATAAAACGAAGTTGGTAAGAGTAAATATTGGATGTATTTGCCATTTTATATACATCATTTATTTTATAATCATCCTGCAGGGCTACAGACCAAATTTCATAATAATTGAAACAAAACATACTTATCGATAATTTTTTTTAGAATATATTCTCGTGGTTTATATTATTATTTATATATGTAGAGGTGATAAATATTTTATAGTTCACATATAATAGTTGAATGTTTTCTGACAATTTACTTTTGTAGCATTACTGATTAATATTGTGTCAAGAAAATAAATTAACTCTTGGAATAAAGAGATTCAGATCTAGAGAAAACAATAGCAACATGAGAACACTTAACATTATTGCAGGCACATGCTGTAGATATACATATATTATACATAAAAATCTACATTATGGCATTAATTTTTTTTTTGTTACACTTACTATCTAAATTTACAAAATACTATAACTGTGGTAAAAAATATTTGTTTTTCTTGGCCTTTACATGAATGTGATGAATCATCATTAATAACAATGTTTTTGATACAAAACACTAATATACCCAGTTAACTGGAACCCATTGGTGTTCATTACTAATTTTATTAAGTGCTTCATGAACCTGAAGGAATGTTTGGTCAAAGTCTTCGTTCACAATAACCAAGTCGATATACTTGTCAAATGCTCTCTGCAGCATTGCACTTTCTTCAACTGTTCTTTTGATATCATCCTCCTGAAAATATCAATAACACAAAAATATAAATGATGGAATGGACAATTTCAATCATTTTTACAACTGAAAGTTTTGCATCATTAAATACTGTTACGGTCTCAGGGAGGAAGACGGAAGCAAGGGATTAGCACCTTGAGCCGTCGGCGGGAGAAGTTAAAATAGGATTAGAACCTTCTAACGCCTTCCGACAAAGGAGATGTTCGAGAAGGTTCTCGACATTCCCGGAATATTCTTTTCCTACTTCCGTGTTCTAGAATGTTCGGCTCTGCCCATTTAAATACTTCCTTCGCCTCGAGCGAGTCAGTCTTAGAGTAGACCAGGCACTGTGAAGATCTGTGATAAGTGAGTGTCAGTGTGATAAACTAGCCAGTGTTGAACCGGCCAGTGTAATAAGTGTATCAGTGAACTGTGACAGTCTCGCGAGTGTAATAAACTGTTTCTGTTTGTCAGTTTGTCATACTTGGAGAATCTTACGGTCAGTGGACTAGTGAACTGTTAGTGTTAATTATTAGTTATAAATTGTAGTGTAGTTTTATAATATTCAAATAAACTTATGTAAATAGTTAAGTCATTTAGAATTAGTAATATCTTATATTATTGTAATAATTAAATAGGAGTTAGGCCTAGATTATAATATTTAGAATATTGTTATTGTAAAGTTATATTAGTTTAATAATTTACTTGTATCCTTTTTGTTAATAAATATAAGTATCTTAAATTAAGGAATTGTTTAATTCATTTTAATACCCAGATTCAAACAAATCAAGTCAATTTTAATAAAAATGCGAGAGAGAAATGTGCGATAAGAGTAACCACTCACAAGTCTGTCATCATTCTTAATGAAGACGCTAGAAAAGATCTTAGATAGATACATCAGGAAAAGTGCGTTGGTAGCAAATCCAATACACTCGCTTCAATTCGCATACCAAGCAGGGAAATCCTGTGAGGTTGCTCTTTTTAACCTGGTTACAAGATTGGAGAGATCCATGAAACAGGGCGAAACTACAGTAGGCATCTTTGTAGATATAGAAGGTGCCTTTGACAGAACACCTTACAGCACCATAAGTAGGGCGCTGAGGAGCAAAGAGATTGAGCCTGTTGTCTGCAGGTGGATTAATTCCATGCTGGAGCAGAGAGCTCTTATATCTGAACTAGGTGCCACCAAACTGTGGATCAAGCCCAGAGGAGGCTGCCCGCAGGGAGGTGTACTTTCACCACTGCTCTGGTGTTTGGTGGCGGACTCACTTCTGTCAGCAATCAATGGAGCAGGCTTCTATGCACAGGGGTACGCGGATGATGTAGCCATCCTGGTGGGAGGCAGACATCACTGTGTTATCTCGGACCTGCTTAAGACAGTGACGAATATTCTGTCGCGCTGGTGCTTGGATAATGATCTGAGCATCAACCCGCGTAAGATAAACGTTCTGGCCTTTACAAGAAAGCGCAAGGTGGTCATAAGACTGCCAATGCTCAATGGAACCCAGTTATGTTGGAACAGCGCGGTTAAATATCTTGGGCTGACGCTGGACGATAAACTGAGATGGAGACAACACGTGGATAACACGACAAACAAAGCTATTAGATGCCTGTGGGCTTGCAAAAGGGCAGTGGGAAAGTCATGGGGCTTGAAGCCGAAAATGATCTATTGGCTGTATGTCACGGCCATTAGACCCATTGTAACATATGCAGCCCTGGTGTGGTGGCAAGGCGCAGGTAAAAGTGGATCCAGACTTAAGATGGAGAAGCTACAGAGATTGGCCTGTCTAATGATGACGGGTGCGATGAGGACGACTCCTACTGCTACAATGGAGGTGGTGCTTGGGCTCAGGCCATTGGTGCTGGAACTTGAGTACCAGGCCTTGATCTCCATGTACAGGCTGCTCAAACAGAACATAATCCCTGGGGTATCTGATTTGTGTGGCTCGAGGGAACTGTTCACTAAAATTGAGGCAGATTGCATCTTAGCAATGCAGTCTGATCTTCAGGTTGGCACCGCGATGTCGCCTAAGTATATGGTCAATATTGACACAACGAAAAGGCACAGGCCTTGCAACGGCATCAATTGCTATACGGATGGCTCGCTCACGGCTTCTGGTGCGGGAGCAGGGTTCTGGAGGAGGGACAAACCCAGGGAAGGAACTTGGATCTCCCTGGGGAGGTACTCCTCAGTATTTCAATCTGAAGTACTGGCCATTAATTACTGTGCACAGACACTGCTGGATGAGCGGATGTCAGGTAGAAGGATTACGTTCTTCACTGACAGCCAAGCTGCCATAGGTGCGATAAGTGGACACAGTACCAACTCACGGATTGTGTGGGACTGCTATGCAGCTCTTAACAAACTGGCTGAGAGTAACAGGGTTAGCATCGAGTGGGTTCCTGGACACCATGGTATCCCTGGCAATGAAGAGGCTGATAGGCTGGCTAGACTAGGATCGGATAGAGTACCGTGCAGTCCTGAACCGGTTTGCGGCATCGGACTCAGCTATGCAAAGCGCAGAATAAAGGATATCTACCTTCGAAGAATGAACCAGAATTTATGCAGACTAGGTGGCTTAAAACACTCTAAATTATTCCTTGACAGCTTCAATAAGAAGTTAAGCAAAGCCGCTCTGGAGCTGGGCAGGGAAGCATTAAAGACAATCATAGCGGTGATTACAGGGCATAGCAGGCTCAACGCCCACATGTTTAGGCTGGGACTGGCGGGTGTCCCCTCTTGCCGCTTTTGTCATGCAGCGGACGAATCACCCTACCACATTGTCTGCCTATGTGATAGGTTTGCCGACCTAAGATTTGAAACCTTTGGTCTGGATAGAGTCACCGATCCCAGGCAGCACGAAACTATCAACCCAGCAAGCATACTGAAATTTGTGGGTTCGACTAATCTAAGATTTTAATAAATCGCATATAGATGGGGCGCACAATAGATCAGTCATGGTCGCGGTGCACTTAATGCCCACTGATATAAAAAAAAAAAAAAAAATAAAAAAAAACACTCACAAATATAATTCACAAAAAATAATTCTTAGCAATTTTTATAAATTGTATTTAGATAATTCTAAAATTAGAAGTTTCTTCTGTTTTATTTTATATAAACATATTAAATTATTTACAAAAATAAAACTAATATTAGATATAAAATAGTTGGGGATGTTAATATAGTAGAAGATGATGAGAACAGAGAGGAAAAAAAACCAAGCTAAAACAATAACTCATCCAATTTTTTCTATCCTAATGCTAATAACATAGCACTTGTAATTTCAATAAATAAAAATAAACTATTTTACCTCATAGACAGAAGCAAGTGATTCCAGAGTTCTTGCTCTCCTTGAGCTGTACCTGATAGAACTGGTACGGTCAAACTGAACACACAAGCATTCACATATAACATGCCAAATATATTGTTAAAAAAATTAATTAAAAAAAACTACAAACATGTTATGAATTATAAAAACCATGACTAAAATAAACAATAAAACACAACTAATAAAGGCAGAAACTTTATTAAAAGGTAAATCAATCAAATAATTTGCAATACTGGTCTTACCGCAAGACTACGACTTGATACGCCAGTCGATCTTCCAAAATCATACAGCTGTTTCAATAATTCCATACCTGGAGCTGCGATAAATATAACATATGGCATATATTCAGATGAATTATGAAGAATTTTCAATGCCTGAGAAAGAAAAATCATCAAAGATAACTTTTAGAAAATTGAATAATGAGAATAGTTTTTAAAACTAATCATTTAAAAGAAGATTTATGATTAATAATTACAATTAAAAAAAAGTTGAAATGACACTTACTGAAGGACTACAGTCTAATACACACATTTTTCCATCTTTAATGATATTTTGAATAGCTTTAAGTGAAGTACCATAGAGGTGTCCATTATGTTCACCATATTCCAACATTCTATGTTCTCGGATCTCTTTTTCAAACTCTTCACGTGATATGAACCAATAACTTTTACCATTCTCTTCTAATTCTCTTGGTGGGCGAGAAGTCACTAAACAATTAAATAAAATTTAATCGAATTATGTTACCAATATTTTTAAGTTAAATGTGTTTAAATAAAAATTTCATAATTCTTTCCTAGAAAAATATTATAAAAATAAATGAGCCATTGTGTACTATAATAATTTTCATTAGTCTAAAATTCATTATACATTGAAATGAAACCTAATTAACTATAACAGTTAATAGTCTATTTTTTCTCTCGTAAACAGGAAAGAATACAAATAAAAGAAAAAATTAATCCTATGTATTGGCATAAATCTAGGTATATGCAGCTCTAATAACTATGGGTTAATTAATTTGATAACCGGAAATACGCATCTATTGAGAAAAGAATTTTTTGGAGAAGTTCTATGAAATTGAAAATGAGTGGTGAATTTAAAATGACATTATACTAAAACTTATTAATCTTATTTAAGACTTGGGGATGTATCTAGATTGACTAAATAGAAATCAAGGAGTAGGATTCATGCAAGCATTCAAAAGAAAGATATGGTATAACATATCTTTATTTAAAAAGTAACCAGATCATTAGATACGTGGAGTAGTTGTACTATTAGATGTAAATAGACATCAAGCCCCTCATACAGCTGATGAAGTTTAGTCTATGATGCTGTGAACGGGCATGATTGGATGGCCAGCAATGGTTTCAGGACATTGTTTGGATTGGAAGAATTAAGAAATCAGCCAGATCATTCTTAACGCAAGCCTCCCACCTACGTTTCTTAACTTTTTAGGAATTTGTTCGTTGCTAAGCCCAGCAACTTTACAAGCCCACCGTAATCTTCATGATTACATAACATAATCTCATTTCAATAATATTAATCAGGTGCATGCTTCACGATTCCGTATTGTGCTATTCTCTCCAGTGGTCTCATCCTTTTCCAGACTGAATATTCTACCCAGTACCTTTTGGATATTTTAAGTTGGAAGGATGACAGTTTCATAAATTCTGATTTTTAAATTTTGGGACAGAAGATACGAGTTAAGTGATCTCAAGACCGAAAAATAACAAAAATTTCCTGCCATTAGTCGCTCCTTTATTTCCTCTTGAATTTTATTTTTTCCAAACATTAAGTATAATAGATAATAAAATCTTTACTTACATGGAATTACTGAAGCAAACTTGTCTGGATTACTATTAATGATTCTATGCTTCAATGTTCTTCTACCGACACCATGACTTCCAACTAATGCAAGTGTCCGTCTTTGGAATGGAGGCAATCTGGTAACTTCTTCGTAGAGCATTAATTCAGCCTTGTCAAATTCTGTGTTGGCTTTTGATTGATATATAATTTTTCTTTTTTTTTTGGAAATCTACAAAATGAAAATAACATTAACTTAAGGTTTAAAATGCTATTATCATTTAAATAAGAATAAATTCTCTTTTTTAAGAATTTTCACCAAGAAAAGAAAAAGTAGGCTTAAAATAATTAATTAAATTACAAACTATAATTCTTAATGGTTTTGGTATTTTTAGTTGAGTACCTTTATAATCAACCAAAAAAAAATTAACAGATTTTCTTGAGGATAGCCACCATAGGTAAACTTTTAGGATTAATACAAAATTTTGAGATTTCACTGTTAAAAAACTGAATCTAGCATTAGTGCTTTCCTTGGCCTTCTGAGTTATTAACTGGAAAGTCTCAGATCCCTCCTCTCTTTTTCAACTGTGGTATTATCTTGCCGTTAGTTATGAATTATAATTGCTTAAAATGCATTCCTTGTACAGCGAGACTCAACGATCTTTGGATTATTTCAGAGATATGTTATATAATATATAATTTTTCAGAGATAAAAATAATTATTATAAACATTTAATAAATATAATAGATTTATGGTACTGTATAATTATCATACATAAAAAGTTATGCAGGAGGAGTTTCTATGAAATATTATAAGGTGTAATAGTTATAAGCCCAGATAATCGCTATAGTATTTGACTTTTGTATGACTATGGGTAGAAAATTATATTTATTGATGAAATTATTAGTAAAAATAAAAAAAAGAAAACAACATGATTTATAACACCACTAACTTATTATGTGTGCCATTAACACCACAGAAAATTCTATTTTAAAGTAAAACAATAAAGCATATAAATCAATAATAAAACAATGCCTCATTATTAACAATAAACTTTTAAATTAATCTTAGAAATTCAATTTATAAACAAAACCGAGAACATATGCTAGTTATTTGCCCAACTGGTCAGACTTCAGGTTCAGACAAACTGATTTTAAAGTTTATCTATAACATAGTCAAAATTAATTTAAGTATAGTTAACTTGCTTAAGTGAGTTTAAAAAAACAAAATCTTTATGCGAAACAAACTATAAGGAACACTGTAGCTTGTACTAGGATTATAAAACTTTATAAATTCGTTTATAATCAAATAGTTAATTACCCTGGTTCCACAGATACCAATTTTATGAACATAATCAGCCTCAGGTTTAACAAAAGCCTTTCGCCTTTCCTCTAACTCTTCAGAAGGGATAAGACCAACAAATCCATTTCCGTCTATTTTTTTGGCTTGCCACCAATTAGGGTCTTTCTGATTTAAAATCTAAAATTTGGAGTCATAACATTAGCATTCATTGTGTGGTTACATAAAAATAGTACTTCAATTCATACTTACAGTTAATATTTTATTAATTTACAGAACTAATTTACCTCAAGAATGTCACCATGCTGGAAAGGTAAACCAAGTTCTTTACATGGTAGTAATGAATCTTCATTTGGATCATAGTCAAAGAGAGCCCTCATAAATGCCTAAAAATGTAACAGATATAAGAATAATGAAAATTTCATTTGATATTTTATTGTTATCATAAAATATTCAATTCTGATAAGCAGTTTTATTCTTTTTACTGATATATTATAATGTATTGAGAGTACAAATTAAATTGGAACTTTTTTTTTTATAGTAAAAAATGAATTCATTTCAAAATAACATAAATAAATAGATTACTCAATATATTGTTTATCTCATACTATATTTATCCACCCCTCAAACAATTTTTTTTTCACCTAAAATAATGTCACCTTTTATTATGCGATCCATTTTTGGAACAAATTTCCATTTTCTTTGAATAAAGTGAACCGGTGATCTGCCAAATCATGCTGCAACAGTCAGAACAACCAGTAATTGGAAGGAGTAATTACCCGTGAATACAGTAAAATATTGCACTTTACTCTTGATGATGGGAAACAGTAAGTATGAATTATACTGTCCGAAATGCAGTAACAGCTTAAATCAGATTTTAAATCTGATTAATAATTATTTTATTGGTTAGCTCACCGAGACCATTTTTGGATATTATAACTAAGAGATATAGATGTACTATACTGAGCATAAATAGTAATTGTGAGTAAAAACACACACATGTACATATATGTATATACATATATTTATTTATATGCTTTAAAGGAAACAAAGAGTAATTAACAATTTTAATGAGGAGAGCATTTTATAATGATATAGGAGCGTTAGCACTGGTCTGAGAGCATTATTTAATGCTCCCATCTATTTACAGTTGAACTGGCATGGTGAAGGCTCTAATTCTCGTGTATTTGCTTCAAATCTTTGTCCGAACCTCAGTTGAACCGTGCGAGAAAAAAAACAAAAACATTTGTACTACTGCATTGAAAGGGTAAGATAAATAGCATATTACAGAATTTCTCAATACTCAGCAAAAATTATAATTTATTATATTAGATTGATACCTTATGAGATTTATTAAGTTTGTTGTCATTTTCTTGAGTTGGCATTACTCGGAAACGAACTGAATCGTTGGCAGCTGCTACTTCAGCTCTGAGATCATCAGGTGTTGAAACGGCAACATCATTTACTTCAAGTATGATGTCTCCTGGTTTTAGTAAACCTTGCCTGTCGATAGTACTCCCAGCTAGTATGCGAGCAACAACTAAGTTGCCTTGACTATCTTGTTCCACTGTTAATCCCTAAAAAATGTGGAAGAATTATTAAATAAAAAATAACACAAGAATCATGTAATAATAGTATAAATGTAAAAACTTCTAGTAATAACTAGTTATAAGCTTCTTTACTGATTTAAGGAATTTAATTCGAACACAAATTATTATCAAGTTCATAATATAATTAATTAATTTGAATAAATTGGTCAATCCTTGAATATTGTTGAAAATTCATTTAATCCATTTAGTGTCACAATCTATTTCACAAATCTATCCTCCTGTTACCACCAGTGAATTTTTGATTCTTTAATAAAAAATTAAATTTCTATATAATATTTTTATTACATAGAATATTAATTTTTTAGATATTAAGATTTATACCTAAAACGTGGAAAAAGAAATGAAACAAATCTTTGTCAAAATTTTTTTTTTTTAATACAACAGGTATGGCCATAGTGAAAGAGGATATGTCAAGACCAATAATATTTTATCCAGCACCTCTAGGGACCAAATTAATGTTTTCTGAAATCCTACTGTTTTTCATACTATGTTAATTTATAAAAATAAAGAGTATAAAATGAATATAAATTGGTATTACTATATTATGTAAAACATTCATTAAAATTATACTCGCTACTTGGTATAACTAATTGTTTCTGAGAAGTTTCTTTAGTAACTGCATTCTGAATACTATTATTTTGTATTTCCTGAGCCCTGGTGATTGCCTAAAAGTTAGGTTGAAACCTCGGGATACAACAAATAATAATAACAATAAAGAATTCTAATTGATTTTCCCACATTTTAGAAAGTAATTGAAATATACAGTTCTCAACAAACTGGCGGAGAATAACAGGGTTAGCATTGAGTGGGTTCCTGGACACTCTGGCATCCCGGGCAACGAAGAAGCTGACCGGCTAGCCAGGCTGGGATCGGATAACATTCCATGCACTCCTGAACCAGTATGTGGCATTAGTCTCAGCTAGGCCAAAAGTAGAATAAAGGCTATCTACTTTAGGAAATCGCACCAATATTGGAGTGAGCTAAAAGGATTAAGATATTCCAAATTATTCCTTGACAGCTTCAATGAGAAGACATGTAATACTCTTCTGGATCTAGACAGGGAAGCATTAAAAACAATTATAGCGGTATATACGGGTCATTGTAGACTCAACGCCCATATGTTCAGGCTTGGACTGGTAGGCCTTCCCACATGCCGCTATTGTCGTACAGAGGACGAAACACCCTATCATGTTATCTGCCTATGTGATAGGTTTGCTGGCCTAAGGTTTGCAACCTTTGGTTGCCAAACTTTGCCTGGACCCTAGGCAGGTCGAGTCAATCAACCCTGCAAGTATTCTTAAATTTGTGGGTTTAGCTAAGTTAAGATTATAATAATCGCTTTCATGGGGGCGCACAATAGACCAAGTATGGTCCCAGTGCAAATTATGCCCACATTTAAAAAAAAAAAAATTTTAAATATAAAATTATAATTTTTTGTAGGGAAATTGAAAATCCCCTGGTAGCCAAAAAGGATGTGAGTTTGGTGAAATGGGTTGTTAATGGAGTTAAAAAATAGTCCTACATTTTTACTAAGCTGCCAAAACTCAAATTGTTAGACTGGTGAATATAACAGCCTTGATGTCAGTTTTCCAAATTGTGTTGTAGTCGTATGAATAAGCTCATTTATTATAAGAGTAAGAGAACTACAACTATATTATATCATAATTACGGTTAAAGTGTATAATTAACAAATACAGTAATTACATATATCACATCAAATCAGTAAAATTACTACATAAGAACGACCAATAATAATGAACGACAACGATAACGACCAAAAAATAGCTGATTATTGTAAAAAAACAAACATAAATTATTGGATTAAACAGAAAGATTGAGAACTAGTTTCCTGATCTCCAATGTAAGAACACAAACAATAGAGATATAACTAGTACATTCCTACAATTACACAGGTATGCAACTCTCAATACAACCTCACCCAATCTTCCCCCCGCCTTAGACCTGTTCTCTTTTAATTAAAAGTTTTTCATTAGTTATTCTTTAACATTTTCATTTTATTAGCCCAAATCAAAAGTGAATAATAAAATCCACGCTGATATTAATATAAAACATAATGTAATAATTATGTTTCTTTTTAATATTTGAAATTATTATTCCTGTTGAGTTCAAAACAAGAATATAGTTGGTTTTAAGTATAAATTTTGTAGCGAGAATCTGAAAGCAGATTCTTTGCACAGTTAGTAAAAGCAAAAAACATTAAGTAGAAAAATGTTCTTCTTCATCTTTTGAGTTGGAACTTAAAATTTCAGACTAACAACATATTCAACAAAGTTCAAGAGCTTTTCAGTTCAGTATAAATGGTATTTTCACTGACAATTATAGTTTTTGAATTATTTTTTCCCAAATATTCTTTATCTAAATGTTTTATTAGCTTGTTTTTTAATTTCGTTTACAGTAGTTTTTGAGATAAATTTCTAGTTTGTATAATTCCATACTTTCATTGATTCTTCATGAATATTATTTTAAAAGTGTATGATAGCCACTGATTACTTAGGAGTTTTACTGAACAGATAGCAACTGATTACTTAGTAGTTTTACTGAACAAACAAACTTCTAAAAAGGTTAACTTATTGATATAGACACAGCTATGCGACTGGGCTTCACAGGATTAAATACTCACCAAAGATTCAATGTTTTACAATAATTGAACTGTAGTTTTATATATACATTTTTTTTTTTAAATTCATACATACTTAAAAATTAGTACAACATAATTTATTTACCAAAGGCTCATTGGGTACTTTTCGCAAGCCTACTACCCTAATTGTCTGAGTTTCCATTGCGTCGTTATGTTCACGTTCAACCAGAGGCAACTGGCTACCCGTGCTTTCCCACACGGACCTACCCCCACCACTTCTCCTTGCCACCGCCACTGTATCGTGTGTTTCTATCAATGACTAAAAAAAGAAATAAATAAAAGCAATTAAAAAATCAAGTGATATAATCAATAAAAAGCCATATATAATATTAAAAATAAAACTAATCCTAACATGGAAGATTAAAATTAAAATTTATTATATATATATATATATTGGTTTTTTTACTTTTCTTGACTGTTATGGAAATAATATAATATTTAAATCTTGAGTTTCAGTCTTTTATTTCTTTATTAATTTTTCAGGCGACGTTTCGAGACTGGTTAGTCTCATATTCATGCCCTGACAGTGAACAAATGAGCTTTTTAGTAAAAAACATCAAACAGCACATTAAAATAGATGTAAAATGACCTGTGTAAGATAGGGTGTACTTACATGTTCTAAAGAATGAATCAGTTTTTCATTAATCTGTTGCCTCTTAAAACAGCATAAATTGTTTGTATTGTAATTGCTGTGATCAATGAACAAGTAATCCATTTTTTAGGAACAGCAGTTTATTTAATTGTTGAATCATATTGTTGTTGATTATTGTTATTTTTATATATTATGAATTGATTAAATTTGCATAACACGAGCTAAGACCCTGAACATCCGATTTTTTGTTTACAGCGCGATTTCTATATTTCTCTATAGTTATCATCTCCTTTATATTCCGTTTGAAACTATTTTTCTCTTGGTGTATTATTTTAGGTTTATCAAATTTAAAGGTATGTTGTGTATTTCTAAAATGTGTAGTGAGAGCTGTTTGATCTGGTTTATTGGGGTTTTTTATTATTGAATCACAACTATATTTGTGTTGGTACACTCTACGTTTTAAGTATTGTTCCGATGTTCCGAAATAGGATTTACCGCATTTATCTTCACATTGTATTTCGTACACGACATTTGATTTTAGCTCTAATTTATCCGAATCTTTGGTTTTTGTAAATAGTCTTGACACAGTGGCTGTGTTTTTGAAGGTAATTGCGGAGTCTTTTTTACTTTTATTACTGGTGAGTGTTTTTGCTAATCTTTCTGAAAGTGTTGGTATATAAGGTAATGTATAGTATTTTTTAGGATTTGTTTCATTTAGGTTGTTTTGGTTAGAAAGTGTTTTTGTTGTTTTTAATAAATTGCGAAGGAGGCTGTGCGGATAACCATTCTTTAATAAGAGGTCCACTACGTTGTTTTCGGCTGTTTTTTGGTGTATGGGGGATGATAATTTTCTCGCGCGAATTATTAGGTTTTTAGCCATATTTATTTTATATCTTTTGGGGCATTGGCTTGTGTAGTGTATGTATCGACCAGAGTGAATAGGTTTTTGCCACCATTTAGTTTCTATTTCTCCGTTTGATTTTCTGATTAAGAGAACGTCTAAAAATGGTATTTTATTATCTTTTTCAAATTCAATAGTAAAGTTTAATCGAGTGGAATATTTATTAAATTCATTTAAAATTATTTCTTTTTCATTATTTTCAGTTGGTATCGCTGTTATTATATCATCCACATATTTGAATAGAAACGGGATATTAAATGGTATTTTTGGTATGACTGTATTTAACAGTTCTTCTAAGTAAATATCAGCTAAGATAGGTGAAATAGGAGATCCCATAGGGCAGCCGAATTTTTGGATATAAAATTTTTCATTGAATTGAAAATATCCTCTATCTGTACATAGGGCCAGTAATTGTAAAAATAGTTTTTTGGGGATTTTTGTATGCGTTTTTAATTTATTCCAATTTTTTTCTATTATAGTTTTTATTTTGGAAATGCATATGTTAGTAAATAAAGACGAGGCTTTAACATACCTTTAAATTTGATAAACCTAAAATAATACACCAAGAGAAAAATAGTTTCAAACGGAATATAAAGGAGATGATAACTATAGAGAAATATAGAAATCGCGCTGTAAACAAAAAATCGGATGTTCAGGGTCTTAGCTCGTGTTATGCAAATTTAATCAATTCATAATATATAAAAATAACAATAATCTAATATGATTCAACAATTAAATAAACTGCTGTTCCTAAAAAATGGATTACTTGTTCATTGATCACAGCAATTACAATACAAACAATTTATGCTGTTTTAAGAGGCAACAGATTAATGAAAAACTGATTCATTCTTTAGAACATGTAAGTACACCCTATCTTACACAGGTCATTTTACATCTATTTTAATGTGCTGTTTGATGTTTTTTACTAAAAAGCTCATTTGTTCACTGTCAGGGCATGAATATGAGACTAACCAGTCTCGAAACGTCGCCTGAAAAATTAATAAAGAAATAAAAGACTGAAACTCAAGATTTAAATATTATATTATATATATATATATATATATATATATATATATATATATATATATATATATATGTTATAATTATGCCTTGGATATGGAACAATTTTAAAGATATATTAAGAGTATAAAACTCTAAAATATATATGAAAATGTAAAATAGAAAGAAAAATAAAAATAAAAATTATTTTTTGTTGAAGAAATTGGTCCGGGTAGAGGTCACTGAATAAAATTCTCAAGTAATTTCAGAAGATATTTATTGTTAGCCAACGTTTCGACCTACGTTGTAGGTCTTCTTCAGGGCTCTAAGCAAAATACAGACAATTTAAGAAAGCGGTATGAATATATTAAAACATTTTAAACTACAACGTAGGTCGAAACGTTGGCTAACAATAAATATCTTCTGAAATTACTTGAGAATTTCATTCAGTGACCTCTACCCGGACCAATTTCTTCAACATAAATTATCATAGGTCAACAATTATTATCAAAAATAAAAATTATTTTTGATATGTAAATATCAAAACAGAGAAGAAAATGGTCCGGTTGGAGGTCAGAAAACAGACTATTATAAATTAAAAAAATTAATTTAGACTATTTATAATAAATAAAATTATTAGAGACTATTATTAACAAACTATTTTCTGACTTCCAACCATCTATTACATTTTATATATAAATTATATAAACAACCTTAACATGAGGTTTGCTTAGAATTACTGCTAATTCTCTGGAATGCAGTCGATTTGATGTCCTACAGGTAGTAGCTATTTCACGGGCTATTTTAACGTTTCCAGTAGAAATAGGTTCAATAACTTTTTCACTACCCTCAAGCTTATCTTGTGTCTGAAAAAAAAAATTAATAAATATCATAAGAAATTAGGAAAATATATTTTATTTATTTGTCAAAAATAATTTACACCTTTTTTGTAAAAACATAATAACAATAGGATTTGGTGTCCTACAAAATTGTGTATGTATTTAAAGAAAAAAAACACCAGCATTTTTACTTAAATACCAATGAAAAGTTAAACCAAATTTGCATACCAATTATATTCCAACTTAAAGGAATTACTTACTTTAAGTAATAGCAATACTTATATATAACGGATCAATATAAACCTTTAATTGACAAGATTAATTCAAAAACAAAAATTGTAATTTTCAAATGTTTCTAATATTTGAATTTATGCAAATAATTCTTCATAGAAATTTGTTTTCCAGACAAACTTAACTAAATGATATTTTTTATTTTTCTTTACCTGTACCATAACTCATGAAGAGACTTGGCTTCAGTACATGGTAGAGACTTTACTGTAAACTAAATAGTATTAATATTAGATAATAAATGATGAAAATTTCCATTTCGATTCTTCTAGATTTTTAATGAGAAAAAAATAATAGTAGATACTGAATATTCACAAGAAGTTTCGTAAATAGTGGGCATTTTACCAGACAAATGACTAAGGAAGATTATTATAGAATTGTAAACAAATGAATTAGAGTAAAAAATAAAATTTTCTGTAACTCAGATTGATTTTATTTAAAATTATAGTTTCATTAAAATATAGGAGTCCCTTCTAGAAGTGGTGTTCTAACTAACTAGACTAACAAATAACAATAAAATAAGAAGTTTTTCTTTAAATGTATTTAATTTGAAGAGAAAGAAACTTAATTGATTTTTAAGATTTTGTTAATACATTTGAATATTATTAATAAAATATTAATGAAAAACTATTAAGACATAAAGAAACATTGACGGTAAATGAATATATAATTTTTAAAAAAATCTATTGGAATATAATGCAACTAAAATTGCAGGAAAAAAATTATAATAATAAAAAAGCAATTTAATACATGATGAAATGGAAATAAATTCTTTTTTAAATTTTAATATTCCACAAGATTTAGAAAGTTGATGAGTGTCGTCAAACTTACACATACTATCTTTTGAGATAAACTTTAACATAAGGTATTTATTCTAAATGGAAAGAACTGTTTCACAGCAAATCATTATACTTTTTACAGTTACATAATTATGCAGTTTACATTTTTAAATTATGAATAATGCTTGGAATAAATAATTATCAAAAATGAATAATTTATTTTAATTCTTAAATTAATTTTGGGCATAAAATCGATAGAAAATATGGTGTTCATCTTATGTTTTCCCAACAGGTATGGCATTTAAATAATGGACAAAACTTTCTCTTCTATTGAATTGTTTTTTTTTTATTATGAAATCACCAATTACAGTTATAAACTGTGGCTAATAGGAAGCTATAGTGAGGACAGTAGATATATTACAAGAAAATAAATAAAAATATTCATATCATAAAGGGAGGGGAGTTAATAACAACATTTAAAAGTACTACGAGGCCACTCCCCCCTCAAAGCAACTGTAAACATCCGAATTCCATTGAGAGGTGACGCCCAGTCAACCAACTACCTGCCCTCGACAAAGGGACCTTTTTCACACAATAGATGATAAGTACCGTCTGGGTTTATTTCTACAACTTACCTTTTTACTGTGATGAGATTATGCAGGAAGCAAAAAAGGCAACACAATATGTAGGCTGAATGGAGTTCTGGTCACTGGCAGTTTCGTTTGTACTGGTCTGGAAGCGAAGAACTACTGTAGGTGTTCTGCTAAACGGAGTTAAATTGGTGGGTTCAAGAGATCACAAGGACAAATGAGAATTACACAATAACAAATATAAAACCCTAACGTGCCTACATCAGCGATGCTCGAGGGGCACGTACTGGTCGAGTGACGTCAGGTTATCCCCCACCATCGCGGCGGATAGTCGCGTCGAATGAAACTTGTTAGTTCTCATCACAGGCGGTGTTTCTTCCGTACATTTATTACTGACAATCGCTCCTTCAAAAGAACAATGTCATTACTTATAAAAGCTAATTTTTCAATATAGTTATTTGAAAGTTCCAAGTGAATTTAAAAAATAAAAACTTGAATATTAGTTAAGCTATATTCCATTAGAAAGTCTTTAAAAGCTAGAAACTTTTAAAAGGCCATTAGAAAGTTTTTAAAAGCTAGAAACTTTTTGGGCACTTGTGTGTTAGTCGGTCTCCAAGGACTGCTATCCGCCATTGTTTATAACCTCAACACTGATACTTCTGATGCAACGCCTACCTTCTTATTCAAATTAACAGAAATTGAATTGTACAAAATGTAATAATAAAATGCTAACTCTAGACCCCTCTAACCATGTTCTTCTTCTTGTATAAATATTTTCCCTACACTTTCGACGAAAACGTTTCCGTTGTCAAAATCCATTTGATGACCATTTACATATAATTTTATATTTGGGATTATTCTGAACTTCTGGAAGTATTACACATCTTCTTTGAAAGACTGCTAGTCCCAAAGTGTTATTCTGTTATTTTTAAATAGGCAATAACAAAAAGAATAATACAAAACACTAAAATAAATTTAATAAACAATACTCACATTTAAATTGGCAATAGACAAGACAAAACCACTAAAAAACAAGACAGAAAACATTTTAAAATCGTGCACACAAATAATTCATATGAGACCAGTGATAAGAAGAGGTTACACGAGATAAGGCGGTAGGCTTTATGGAGACCTGCTAATACACAAGTATATATATCTTTTATATATTGAGAATAAAGTCATGTCAGGGTATTAGAGAACGACTGTTTGGACTAACGTTCCGTTCTACAAGTGGAACGGGTCCTCTTTCTTTATTCTTATTCTGTACCTCTTTTGTTCCTCCAAAACCATAAAGGGAGGGTCAACGATCTAGGTCAACGATTTTCGTTTTGCTCCAACTCATGCTGGAGAATATAATATAAGGAATGGTTCAGTTAGTTTATTGAATAATGATTATTTGTGTCATTTTATTTTTCTAAGAATATTAGTATTACGTATACCGACATTTCATTAGCTTTTCCTCCTAATTCTCATCAAAGGGCGAATGCAGAATAAGAGTTCAAATAATTTTCCGATTCCTCACAGGAACGATAAAAGGTAAGCGGTTATATCGTTCCAAAAGTTCCGATGGTAAGACCAGTTCCGCAACCCGTTCCGAACGGGCTATCTCTATTGTTTATATGGAATGCCACTACTGGCCCATTCTCTTATTGCTGTTTTTATAAAAGTAAAGATTATTAAATAACATAACTTAAAACACATTGTTACAAAAAGTCGCTAAACGCGGCTAAAGAACTGTTCTCTTAAAAACAACAAAAGACATAACGTAACATATAGTGACGTTAAATGAATAAACAAACTTAGAAAAAAAAATGGCAAGACCCACTTGAGTTAAAAATCTAAAAATTATAAGTTTATGTAATGAAATCATTAATGTTTGTTTACCGGAAATTTATGCCGAAAAGAGTGAAAGGAGAACTAGTACAGCTTTTATGAGAAAGAGGATTAAATCATGAACATATACAATTTTAGGGCAGAAAAATGGAAAAATACTTTTCGGAAAGCTCTGTTCTCTACACCATTACAAAGGTAACGCCTCAATTATATTGCATTATACCAATCAAACATTTGAGGCGTTCAGGGTCAACAGCGGATTACTCCAAATTTTCGCTCATTTACTGCTCTCAAAACTTCAGTTTCAGGACTGGAATAAAACTATGAGAAATAAGGCGAGAAAGTTAGACGAAATTGCTTGTCGAAACTAGCGGAAAATGTTTGAACCCGTCATGAAGAGAAATAAATATTGACCCAGGGTATTATAGACATTTATTTATTTTAATTGTTCTATTAAAAATTCAGTTATGAACTAATTTAAAAATTAATGTTTATTTGGTTTTATAATAAGTTCATTTTGATAAGGTTATTTTGAATATTAAATTTTATTTATTGCATTCAACGAAACTTTAATGTATTTTTCACCTTATGTTAATTTTGTTTTAACTAATTGTATCTGATTTGGTTTAATAGTTTTTTTTAATTTTAATAATGTAATATATAAAATGTACAAGTCATAAATGTAATATATGTTTTTTTATGACTTTTGTATTTATTATATTGTTATTTGTATTTATTTTGATAATTTACAGATTTATAACATGATTATTTTAAAATAGTGGATTTGAAAGTAGGAGAAAAATATTCATGTAAAAAGTTGAAAATGACTCAAAGAAGTCGAAACGTCTAAATAAAAGAATAAAGTGAGCGGATAAAGGTTTTTTTCGTATATTAATGAAATATTTAAAAATATTCGGTCCAGTAGCATCCAGGTTAAAATGAAAAAAAATTTTTTATTTGTAAGTAATATGATTTATTTTTTCATTTATGAATATAAGAGTATAAAAAATAAGCATTCGGTATTACATCTGACATCGCTTTATTTTACAATTTAAATATATAACCATCAGATAATTTTCTGTAAAGAAAATTATTTTTGTCAGATCAAGGCAGCAGCCTATCAGAGATTTGTTATGTAGGGAAAGGTTGTACAAGGGTGCAATCCCTTTTACCCTTATGGCGCCCTAAAAACTAGTAAATAGAGATCAACGCTGTAGATAAATTTAATTTTAAATAACTATAACTATATATTCATTCATAAATGTAAATATTATTATAAGGTGAATATTCCTTAAAACTTCATAAATATACGATCGTATTGATATTTAATTTCTCCATATTTCTCTCGCACTGCCGTCTTATTGTGTCAGTAAGAAAGACTGTTTAGTAGAGGTGTCAGCAAATGTAAATGGTTCCTGTTAAAGTATATTTTCACATCTGACTCATTTCTTGAAGTTTTTTATGATTTATTCTTTTTCTTTTTTACCTGATCCATTGATGAACTGGCCTTGAAGTGTGCATTCGTGTAAGAAACAAAAGTTTGATCATTAAATTTTAATAAGGATTAAAATACAAGTATAGATAGCAATTAATATTCATTCATTGAGGTAATTCTTCTACAGCCGAGTGTTCCGATAATTACTTTAATGTGTTTTTTTATGTATTAATTTTTTTTAATATCAGAGGGTTAAAGTTTATTTGAACGAAATTATTCAAATTCTTGTGTTTAAAAAAATGGTTTTACATTAATCAGAATCCGGACCTAAACAATGATAGGAAAAATCTGTTGGTTGAACGTGATCTAGAACAAATCACCACTCTGCACAACCGTTGTCGGAGAAACAGTACAGCCTCTAACAGGTACTAAACCCAAGACACTTCATGGGTTGTAGAGGCGCAGTTTTTTTATTTTATTTAGTAATTTTCCAGAGTTTATAACACGATGCAGCATTTTCCAATCAAAGAATTACATTTTGTCTTATTGATCCCCTTTTTCAACAAAAATAAATCTCTATGTTGAACTTAATAACTAAAGAAATAAATTAACATACAAATTTAAATTATACATACATTAGTGAAATCAGGAAAACACTATAAGATGCATAAGCTGTTTCGTAAATGTCATAACCTCATCATAACGTCAATGTCAAGGGATGAGTTTTTTTTTATCGTGGATAGATAAAATCTTAAGAGAATCGTGTCAAAACGTCGTATCGTTAAATATAACAGGCACATAGGGTTATAGATTCTATTCTAGATCTATTTTTAGAAGGTGCGTGAGTTTCAGTGACTGCACGAATGATTTCAACATATTAGGGGATCTACATACGTATAGAAATAAAGTAAAAAATATAGCAATCAAAGAATGTTCTGAGTATATTTCCGGATAGTTTAGAGGTTTGATAGTAATGTCATTGAAAAAGTTTTGTGACTTCTATGATTATTTATTTAAACAGAGATTTATAATTTTACAACAGTTAAAAACCCTCAACCATTACAAAAAAATAAGGCGAACCCCCAAAAACATCTTTTTCTAAAATTCAAATTCTTCTCTTGTTTTTTTTTTGTTTAACCCTTTCTAACGCCAAGAGGATAATATTCAACGGTATCGTATCAATAAGAACAGGGATTGAAATATAATCTGGTTTAAGCAACCGTTATAATTTAGTAGTACGATTATTAATAAAAAAGAAATCCTTTACAACTATAGCCCACGATGTGCTAAGCTTTCAGTACATGGCAGAAATTGTAAGGGTTCTATGCCAACGGTTATGCAGGGAGGTGATCACGCTTAGGTTTCCACCAAAAAACTGGAATGCAGATAAATAAATTTGTTGCTGGTTCAATAATTTATATGCCAAATCCTTCTTCAAGACCTGAGCTCCATATGCAAGAACTAACAGCTCAACTGAGCTTACTACACGCTCGGCTACCCCGCCATTTTTATCACGTTGCCGCCGTCGTGCACATTTTAATCAATAAAAAAAAAGACAGCGCTAGTACGAAGTGTACTGACGCATACACTTGTTAATTATTGAGTAAGACATCGAAACAATTTTTTAGCATGCCAGACAACATCTCCGGGAACAAAAAAAATGACATGATGACAATTTTTTTTGGAAAACTGTGGCCAAATGTGATAATTTTCACTTCCAAGCATACAACATACACTCGATTTCATCTGGTAGTCATAAACAATTGAAAAAAAAAATGTATTTCTGAGGACGATCGTCAAATTAAAAGTGTGTGGCAACGTTTATTTTCAATTTTCAAGAATTTGTCCGCGATTTATTTTTATTTATTTTCGAGCATAGAAAAATATTTAGATAAAATTGATAAATTACGAGTATAAATAAAACTGTGTTGTGTTCCTGTTTTGATTGTAATGTTTTTTTTTTTTTTTTTTTTTTGTTTCGAATCTCCATTTATTTATATAAACAAATATTTACAATATATATATATACAATACATAAATATATATATATACGGAAATAATTATAGTACTTTTTCTACCCGGAGGTATTTTAAGCAATACATAGAATGAGTCCGCTGAAGGCGGGTTCTCTAAACCGGCCAAGGCCGCTGATTCTATACATTCAAAGCAGGGAGAGACCGCTTTAAGGGATTAGGTGATAGGAAGAAGAAAGGGGGGAGAGGAAGGAAGAAAGGAAGAAAGGCTTGGACAAGGGAGTCCTCACCCCATCCCTAGGCCAATGAGAGCACGTCGACCAAGGGGACACTGCCTTGCCACCTCCCAGGTCTGGGAGGGGGAACTATGTCTCTAAAGAGTGGGTTGCTACACGCCTTCAGCACATCAAAAAATTTGATGTGCCTCCGGCTAATGTAGTTCGGTATAGACGGGAGTTTCAGCTCCTCATAGATTTTAGTATTACGCGCCCTTTGGAGCGACGTGCCTTTAACTATACGCCTAAGGATGGAGTTCTGGAACTGCTGTAGACTTTTTAGTGTGGTTTTGTAAATATGTTTAAGGAGCGGCGCACCATGGAGCAGCGTTGGTCTAATAATCGACTTATAAATTTGGCATTTAAGCCGTAACGACAGTTGGGGCGAAGTGAGGAGGTGGTAGAGCCTATTGGACTTTTGTCGGGCCAGTTTCAGCCTCCCCCTGACGTGACTCGAGAAGGTAAAATGCCTATCAAGAGTGACGCCAAGGTAGAGGATAGAGTTAGATACACGACGATCTTCATCTTCAATTGTGAAGGTCGTCGGGAGGCGCTTTTTGCCTTCCTGAAATGACATCACGATGGCATCCGTCTTAGACGGATTCACCCTGATGCCATTCATCTTTAAATCATCAATAATTGACACCGACGCCTTTTGTGCCTTTTTAAGGGCATGACGGGCGTTGGCACTTGAAGCATAAATCCCTATGTCGTCCGCATAGGCCGCTACTACCGCTCCTTCATGCTTAACCGAGACCACGGGTGCTGTGAATATCACAAACAACAGTGGCCCCAGTACAGACCCTTGTGGTACTCCACAGGTGGTGTTGCTAGAAGTCGAGTAGCTTTCCCCGACTCGCACGACGAAGGATCTTCGGCTAAGATAGCTTCGGATTAAACGGCATAACGAGCCTGGGAAGTTAAACTCTTCCAAGCGTCGGAGTAACAGTGTGTGAGACACACTGTCAAAGGCCTGAGTGCAATCAAGGGATATAAAGGCCGTGGCTAAAGTAATGTAAATACTTTGGATTAAAAAAAATATTAATAAGTATTTCATCAATGTGAGAAGAAACCTTTTTCCAGTATTTTTTTTCTTTTATTTTAAAACGTATCGACTTCTATTGAGTTATTTTCAATTTTTTTTTTACATAAGTATATTTCTCCTACTTCTAAGTCCATTAATATTTAAAAAATCATTATTATAAATCTGTAAGTTATCAAAATTAAATAAAATTAACAATCTAATAAATACAAAAGTCATAAAAATAAGTCCTGAAAAACTGAAAATAAGTATAGATACCTTTTTTATAGTTGTCAATAAATATTTTTAAAATTTTCTACTTGGAGTTTAAATGTTCTCCATGGTCATCTAAAGTTTTATGAATTAAACTTTGGACTGTAATAGTAATCTATTTTATTTATACCTCAATACTATTTAAATTTCCTAAACATATAAAAACATCATGAAGAACTAACAATACGGATAAGCAAATTATTTTATTTATAGTATATATTGATCTGTTATAACCCTTTATTAATTTTTATAAAACTATTGAATATTGAAAATCGGAAACCATGTTGTGAGGTTCCTGTAACAGGTTATGTTATATGTGTTATCTATAAGATAACAAATAACGTAACTTAATATTTAAAAGTAATATTAAAAAAATATTAATAAAATTCATTTTCATTATTATAAAACCTTTATATATTAGGGCCGGATATACGAATTGCTTAAAGAATAAACCAAAGCTAGTGAACATATTAATTGAGTATTGTTAGGGTTCATAGTTATCGTTTAGATTGTTTTCATGTTGTAAACAAAAGTTCGGATAAATTCGCCATTTTAAGATTGAATTTGAATTAATGAGAAATTATCATTCATGTTTAACGATTTTACCGTTGTTAAAACAATAGTTTAAACACGTCTTTGCTAGAATGGACGATTTAAAATATTTATTCAAAGAATGTTATAAAAAGTTTAGTTTAATTGCTTTAAAGAAATAAATTCACAAATGAAAGATACTCCATAACCAAAAGTTCGTTTTGTTTGCAAAAGTCGTAAAATTATCCTGGAATACTCAATTTAAAGTCCGTCGCCTTGTAAGATCTCTCACGGCAGATTGAGCCACATTTAAATGCCTATTTTTAATATGTTAATTTATTACACTCCTGGAGGACCTTCATGCTAAATGAATTCATTAAGAAACACAAAAAAGTGTGGGGATCTTGGCCCAGTGGCGGATGTGAATTCGCCCCTTTGAAGATGAAACACAGGATGAAAATAAGAAGATTTGGTGAGAACGTTCTTCGGACTGGCAAAGACCTAGAACTGACGGACAATGTTGGGAACTGGAAGCACAGTCAGCAGAGGGCTGTCAGGGACAAGTAATGACGTAACGTGTCTTCGGCAGTTCTCCAGCTTCTGCCAATGATGCTCCTGGCAGCGATGTTATAACACTCTATAGTTGGAATGTACTGTAATATATTTTTTTTCCAGATCATATTATAGAATGATTACTACCAAGGACTTATAATTTGTAGGAAAGAATGCATAAAACTATTATTATTGGCGTCGGAATAGAACCTCCGGATAGGCAACGTCTTATGATTATTATTATTATTATCATTTAACCAGCATCGGGTCTATGCCACCTGGGCTCAAATATCCCAGTCCACAACTCGCTTATCATTACTTCACAGAATTTTTTATGTGTAGTATTAATAAATGGTATGATGGGGCAAAAAGTGGCTTTATGAGCTTTACAGGGAGAGGGGTAGTTGTTTGAAAAAGAAATGAAAACAAAATTAGTACATTAGTGGTAGCCCTAGAACACAAAGAATAGATCTCTCAACAGTATTCGATCGACAATATAGTGTAGTATTTTCATAATAGTTTTTCTCTTGATAAATTTCATTATTTGTCTCTGTAATAGTTTTAAGTCTATACCCATGAAGGGCGGTGGGTTCAATACATGGTAGAGTGTACTGTTTCTACAACGGTTGTTAATGTACGTGATTAGTCCTAGATCTCGCTCAACCGCCTGGATTTTCCCCGGTATGTAGGGTCCCACTTTATTGAGGCTGGACGAGTCCTAGGACGTTCACCAGATCAAGAAAGTATCCAGTCTTCGGCTGTTAACTGATTAAATAAGTTGTCTGCAACAGCCTGATTTGACCCTTATTCCTATTACATAATTATTACAATGTAAATTGTAATTTGCCAAAAAGATGAATGAAGTAGGAAATTTATGAAGTGGAAAGAGCCAAGATATTAAATTAAGGGAGTCCATTACAAAATGGAGTTTATTAAACAAAATTACTGTTCTCACCCACCAGATGGCAACATCTGTCAGTAGGGGTCAATAACACAGAATAAATTAGTTTTATTTAGTTTTAAAAAAATGTAATTGTTCATTGCAATTAGTTTATTTATATATCATTTATGTATATTTATATATTACTCAGGCCAAAAATTCAGTAGTAATTTGACGATCCTATAAGAAGTAATAAATGACGTGACATCCACCGCCTACAAGTAGAAACAGCTAATATCTATCTATACTTTTAATATTTAATCATTCTCATTTGTATTAATATATATACTGCTACAATAAAATTTAAATAACTTCTATATTATTAACTCTTATTTTATTAAATAGTGATATATCTTAAGTTAGACGAATTACGAAAGTGAAATACAGAGCGACATGTGGACAGTGCCAAATCGTAATTTTAGCAGGCCATCACGAAGCGTTTCTTCAACTGATGGAAGATTAAGATGAACAGGCAGGAGATAGGAAGTCCTTTGAAAGATATATTTGGCGTTTCTTATAGCATTTTATTTAAAAAATGAAATGCCCTTGTAAGAAATAAACTTAAGCTTCACTATGCCACGAGATTCATCGACTTATACAATCTAGTAAGAAGAACGGTCTTCCTCATTCAAATATAACATAAATATAACAATTTAAAGGTATAAAGTATTTATAAACAATCGGTGTTTTAAAATATCTAAGGCTGAAAGAATAATAAATAGGAATGAACTTCCCTGTATCTAATCATAGATGGCGGTCATGTATAAAAATGGTTTTGATGTTGGATTTTCACTTTAGTACTTTTGTAAGAATTTTTGAAAATAATGAGTAGATAATGCAGAATATTAAGGCACATTTAAATTAATTTTTGAACAGGTATTGTTATAAATTTCTACCTTGTATTATATATTTTTGAAATTCATAAAACCACATTTCTCGGATTAGATTTAACGAACCTTGATTTTTATTTACTATTATTATTTTTGTGGAAGAAAACTGTAATGTCTTTAAAATAAAAGAAAGGTGATAGGTAAGAGTCAATTTCGTTTATTTTCACAAGTAACATCAAACTGCCGTAAAACATATTCAATCCAACATGCCCTACAAAAGAAACATTGCATGCCTTGGTATTTTTACTCACTACGGACAAATCCCATTGATAAAAATAATTAAACCCCAATATTACTTTAATAATTAACATGAGACCTTAATTTGGAAAGAGATAAAAATTCATTCTAAGATATTTCACTAATGGAAAGTTTTATAAGAATTTAAATATTCAGAGCATTTAATTGCAACCCTTTTTCATTCTTTCAATTTATTCATCTTTCAGTCATTATCAGAACCATTCCTGGGATGTGGCGCTTTTAAATAAAATAATAAATCAATTCCACGATCCTAGACCAGTTCTATTCTCCCATTCGATTTGGGCCTTTGCTTGCAAGTCATTTCCTTAGAGTGTTGGATTCGTTCTCGGGACCAAACGGCGTCAAAAGAATCGTATTTCATCTTCGAGACCTGGTTAGTTTGTATTCTTATGAGCACGGACTGCAATAAACGAATTTCTTATGTAACATCTGGCCAAATGTTTGAATTATTTTTGGGAATGTGCTAGCTCAATGGTACAGTGCTGGTCGCTAAACTAAAGATTCAGGTTCAAATCCGGCTGGGGCAGTAAAATTATTTAATCTGTTAAAAGTTGCGGATGGACCATGTGGCGTCTACAGATATTCCTAGGGCTCAACCAGCCTCTGTAAAGTTGGTACCCTCAGTAGGGGGGGGATCTGGTGGCTGAGCGTGATTTAGTCTTAATCACATCTCTGCACAACCGTTATCCTAGAAACAGAACCGTCTATGCAATGTTTTGAACCCTTCAAGGGTTGTAGAGTGCAGATTTTTTAAAAAAATAGTGTTCGATGCAGTCTCTTCATTTTATAAAACAATATTTTTTTATTCATATGAAAAAAATAAGTTATATTTGCCATAAGTTTATCAATTCACTAAATCAAATTACAATAATGCTCACCTTAATTATTGACTGCAGATAAGGATCTTCCATAAGCGATTTCAGAAAAAGAAGATCAGTTTCTTTTGCTTCTGTTTTCTTTTCAAGCTCTGGCATGTTGTCCCGGATGTGTTCGAGTGCCTCTAAAACAATAATTTATCTTTGATAAACAACATTTAATATTTATTAAACCAGTCATTTATTTTGTTTTATAACTATAGCCTAAACTAATAATATTAAATATGTTTTGTTTTTTTAAATACGATGAATACGATTATTCATAATTAAGTATCCAAAAAACAGTTGAATTTATCAAGCATTTTTTTTTTTTTTAAGAATCTAATAAATAATTAAAGAATAACGATGACAAACTAAAGAGGGCTGAAGTAACGGTAAGGGTCCTATTACGCAAGACAGGGCCATTAACTTATTTTTCCGGCCAAGCAATTAAATTTCTCTAATTATATAATAAATAAAACGAGTTATAATTTAGAGTTTTATGAATGTTTTATTTAAATTTTAAAGTAGACATTTATTCCGGCTTAAGGAATTCTAATATAAATTACAGATTTATGAGAATGAAAATATTCACTGAAAGGTTATGCAACAGTTTGGGATCAATAAAGGTACAATAAAAGAAGTTGTATTGTATAAAGGTTCGTAATATACCAAGGTATTCTCTCAACATAAAATTGTTACAAGTTTTATTTGAAAAATTGTTAATTTAATATAGTGTTTTTCCCGTGGATCAAGCGGATAAAAACCACTTAATTGAAGTGCCATCTGGCGAAGATGGAAAACCTGCATGTCCACCGTCGTTTTCTACCACATTCCTAAACTAAATTATAATGTTAGTATTTAAATTTAATATTAATAACTAATATCTTTGTATCCGAAAATATTCAAGTTTCTGTTTAGCTCTTTTTACTACATAATTCTTGCGATTTTCGATATTTTAAATTCTCAGAAATATTTAGAAAAAATATATTGATAAACGAATTGAAATTGCTTAATAGGAAATCGTGGCAAATTTCCACACTGTCGTTAATTTATCTGGCTACAATTATTTTATTTTTATTTTTAGGCGTATTTATATTTTTTTAATTGCAATAGATAAATGAATATGACTGATCATCAATTTACATAAAATAAATTTAGAAATATTATCGATCGGAAGAAGACCTAAATTCTTTTAGGATATTATTTAAACCATTTCTTAAAAGTTTATGATAAGTTACTAATCCCGCTAGGATTCTAATAAATCAATAAAAATAATTTAATCAAAACAAATCTTTGAGACCTATGTGAATAAACGGTGGAGGAGTTTGTTAAGATGGCGTTTCCTATCTGTTTTGTTGTTTTATTAATACAATGATACAATTTACACTTTTCCAAGTTTCAGTAATTATACCAATTGTGCTTGATAAATTATTCAAAAATAAATTGGAACCCTATTGCGGAGTTTTCTTAAATGAAAATTTACCGAGACTGAAATAAAAAAATATAATATTTTAATGTCAGACACACTCGGGAACAGTACGTGGCCCAAACGAGAGGCCAACTTTCACCTTAACTACAACTTTTTATTTCATAGCACTTTGGGATATGGGTTGATTAATTGGGAAATTTTTCATTGGGTACAACAGGCTGAATATAGTATTTTTAATGCATTTTCTAACAGTTGCCACCGCGCCAGATTTGGATATACGATGCTTGGTCGAAAATTCGTTTGTCAAAACATTTATGAACTGAATTTTTATTCACTCATATTTGCTTATTTCTACATCATTTTTTAAAAAGTTTATTTATTGAAATTTACAACTGTATTATAACTAAACAACAAATAAATGTAATGTATGTATCGATATCATACATATCTGCGGATAAAGGATCTGTGGATATAGGAGAGCAGAGAAACTACCCAGTAATAGTACTCTAATGACAAATCAACTTAGAAGGTCACGAGGCCACCTTCTTTTCAGATGTCTCGGAGGATTATCGGAATTTTAAAATATGGCTAGGTTTGGTTTGACTAGTAATGACTTTGTTCCTAACAAAGTAAGGAGCATTTAAGATTTCACGATTGTAAGGAGCCTAAAAGCTGTATCCGTAAGTCCAAATAGTTTTAATAATGGTCATGTATAAGAGTCTTTTGTAATTAAACGGGAGCTAAGAGAGTTTGTCTAGTAAATGGTAAAGTAGCCTGAAATGGCGAACTTCTACATCATAAAATTGATACAAGCCATAACTGACCGGAGAGAACGCAACAGATCTACAACCCTGAATTTAAGAAAAGCTCAATTTTCAAAAATTACTTCCTCTCCCACATACTAATTAGCGGATCGAATATAAACTAAAACGTAAGCGATATATTTTAAGCAGACAGGGATGACAAGCGAAGAATCATAGTTGCCAAGAAGGTGACCGTAAAGTATAGAACTCATGGAGATGCCTGGACCAAAGCCAATTCCTCCGAGTATTTGAGTTCAATGTCTAGCCGATGAGTGAAGGTATTTACAAGAGAGTTATTCACTGCTGTATATCGATGAGTTTGCACTCAGTAACATCTATCATAACTTATTTTTAATTCTCAATGATTCACGATGTAAACATGGCGGCGCAAATGATTTCATAACGGGTTTAAATAGGCACCGCTTTCAAAACAGCTCATGCATCAATTTTACGTCGATTGTAAAAGTAACATTAAGAAGAAAGAGATTTTATGTTTTACTTGATTTTCTGTTTAACCAATTAATCATCATTATTCATTGGGAATTAAGATGCTAATTAACGGAAAGCATTAGAACAACTAATGATGGTTCCAAATGCTGTAAGACCTTATTACCTATATTATATATATATATATATATATATATATATATATATATATATATATATATAGATAAGTGCTTCTTAGATCACTCGCGCAATACACCACAGTTTCCCCTAATTTTCTAAAAAATCACCTATTTATGTAAATTAAGTAAAAGGAACACAAAATCGATAGCTAGTCAAATTTACAGAATAGCATATCTGATCTAAATGTAGAAAATAGTCGAGGTACGGTCAAAAATTGTACATTAATAAGTCAAACTTCTTTCTTTATATTTTAAAGAGAAAAGATATGCCCCAGCCGGGATTCGAGGATTCACGGAGATACAGAGGTTCCGGGTTCGAATCCCGGCCGGAGACATATCTTTTCTCTTTAAAATAAAAATATTCAAAAATCAAAACATTTGACCAAAAATTATTTCTTTATAAGTTTGGCTTATTTGTAAACAACTATTTGACTCCACCACCGACCAATTTCTGCAATTCACAGAATACACACAATGAACCATTTCCTCATGTCATAGTTACTCCTAATTTGGGAAGATTATAGGAAAAATTATAGACAATCATTCTTCATCAATCATACTAGCTTAAAATACGAACTGAATAGGGTAGTGCTCCTAATAATTCTGACAAAAACAAAATACATCAGCTGAAATCAAATTTCAACTCACACTTTTTACATATTATCAAGACACTGAATCTTATCATACTGCCGTGATCTCCTCAAGTCTCACTATCCAACCCCTTTCACTAAGCTAGAGATCTACATTCACTAGCTAAGGGATCTACATAATGTTAAGATAATCTACTCGCGACTCAGCCATCAATGACCGATGTTAACTAAGTGGGTGAGATGTAAAATCTAGAATAATAGCCAATAGATTTAAAGTTTTGACCCTCCTAGCCCCAAAATTGTTATCGTCTACCATCCTTGCACACCATCATATCTCTGCTAGGCAATTTATTGATTTATATTTTTGCAGCGATAGCGTAACGATATGGATACGGGTATAATAGGAGAAAAAAAAACTGTATCACTACATGTTAGAGACTGTACTGTTTTTAAAACAATGGTTGGGCAGGGGGGGGGGGGTGATTTGTCCGCGACCCAAATTAAGGGTACCCACTTAATAGATCCCAAGGAGCATCTGCAGATTCCCGGGGCAATCTATGACAGATTAAATAATCTACCTTTCACAGCCTAATTTGAAGCCGAGATCTTCAGCACAATAATTCAGTGCTCTTCATACTGAAGTAAATCGTAGCAAAATAGCAATAACACTATTATTAAAATAATATGTCATTTAAACTAAATTCTATATCCTGAAGATAACGCCGAATCCCGGAATGTCGATAGTGCTGAGTTTTGATTATTATCATAGGCGTAACTATGGGCGGGGTTATTGGGTATGTAACACTCCCCCCCCCCATTGCTTAAAATAAATTAAAAATAAATATTCAGTAACAATTTAAAAGAAATAAATTTTAAAGGATTATACTTTTTCAAAGTTATTATTGTGGGATTACAAAAGTAAGGGTCAATAATGTCAAAAACACAACAAAGTGCAAACACATTTTATTTATTTTAATGAATAAAAGGTACACTAAAATGACAAACCAAAACGTAATACTGTTTATTTACAATTAATTGTATTATTATAACGGCAACAATAAGATCGCAAATGTGAGAAGAACAGTTTAGAAAATTCTTAGAATCTAGAAGTAAAGTTTGGATGGGTCTAGAACGTTCCCTATGCAATTAACTATAGTAAGTTTTGTAACCAATAAATAAAGTTACTTGTATTAAAAAGAAACAATATTAAGTTATATATAACATTTATAACTTCCAAAATAACATTTATAAACAATTATAATCTATTTATTTAATTTGAAGCTCCATGATTTATAGTATAACTACCTTATGCCCGCGGCTTCGCTCGCGTGAAATTTGGTGTGCCACATAAAGTTTTGTGAAAGATCATTCTAAATAAATAATTATTTTTTTAAAATATAAGTTACTCATACGTCCAAAATATCAGATGTAAACATCAAAACTGACAAAACCTTTGAACCCCTACTAAATTAAAGGGAAAACCCTTGGGATGGAATTATCCAAATTTTTTTTCTTAAACCATACGAAGAACCTAACTACAAATTTCGAGATGCTAAGTTCCTGATTTGCCTTTAATTATGTACTATAACGGGGGGGGGGCCGCATGCCCCCACATAAATCTGCCCTTGCTGTAGCCTATGATGTATAACCTATATTACTCGATAAGTTTCATCCAAATCCGTTCAGTAGTTTTTGCGTGAAAGACAAACATACAAACTTTCACATTTATAATATAAGTAAGATTAGTTGGATTGTAAAACAAATAGTTTCACTCATGTTATTTCTGTTATGTTAACAACTATGATCATGCGATTTGCCTTTAATTATGTACAATCATGGATTCTCCACAGTACCTAAAAAACTGTCGAGTGGGCACGTGCACCCGTGCACCCCCCTTAAATCCGCGCTTGCTATGGCCTATGTGTTATTCTGATGTATAACCTATATTACTGTAAAGTTCCATCCAAATCCGTCCAGTAGTTTTTGCGTGAAAGAGAGACAAACATACAAACTTTCACATTTATAATATTAGTAAGATTAGTAGTATATCAAAACAAATAGTTTCACTCATGTTATTTCTGTTATTTTAACAACTATGATCATTCGAATTGCCTTTAATCATGTACAATCATGGATTCTCCACAGTACCTAAAAACTGTCGGGGAGGCACGTGCCCCCGTGCACTCCCCCCCCTTAAATCCGCGCTTGCTATGGCCTATGTGTTATTCTGATGTATAACCTATATTACTGTAAAGTTCCATCCAAATCCGTCCAGTAGTTTTTGCGTGAAAGAGAGACAAACATACAAACTTTCACATTTATAATATTAGTAAGAAGTAAGATTAGTTGGATTGTAAAACAAATAGTTTCACTCATGCTTTCGATATAGATATACATTTCGATTCTAATAAATTAGAATTAATATTTCTATTAATAAATTAGAATACTACGAATTAAAGGTCTTATTTCGTATTATTTGGAAATTCGATGCATTTTGTTTGAAATAAGACTGATACAATAATAATAATATATCATCATCATGACACGGCGCTATGGTCCATCGAGGCCTTGGCCTAGTCGATAATTTTCCTCCACTCTGACCAATCTTCCGCGGTTCTCTATGCTCTCACCCCAGGAGCCTAAAGTCAGCTTCCACATCGTCCAGCCATCGCATTAAAAATAAAAATATATTCCGGTTTTTATTTTTTCAAATGTAGAAAAATGAAGTGTAAAACTTTTCTTGAAAGAGAAGAGGAACTAAAGAAAAACTGTGGATGTTTTATGCGTATGAAACATGATGATTTATAGGAATAGCAAACATGGATGTTGGATAGATATTTTTCCCATCACTAGTCACGGCCCGCGCCACTGAATGAAAATATCGATGTGTTCTGTGGCTAGGGTTGCCAGGTCGCCAAACCTAAATACCGAACAGACCAGCCAGTTTGGCCGGACGTTTGGGTAAATAAGCCGGACACCTTACATTATTGAGGATTTTTTTCTCAGTATTAATAGCTACGACAAAAATTTTTTATGTAGAATCAAGATTTTTTGATTATTGCCTTAAATCTTGTTAAATTCTAATAAAAAATAATTAAATAAAAAAATAACACAGGCCGGACACGCAATCAAAAAGCCCTATGTCTTGCTTTATCCAGACGCCTGGCAACCCTATCTACGGCCCAGAAAGTTTGGAATCCCATCTCGTGGAATTTTCTTTTATTTTTTAATAATATTTTAATGTCTCACTATCATATAATAGAAATTTCCCGTTTGGAATAAATACATAAGACTGCAGACTTCTGCGGACAGTGTATTACATAGCACCGATCTGATCGTACGATATAAAGAATATTGGATAGGCAGGAAATAATGAATTAATCATAACAGAATAACAAAAAAGTGCCTTAAAAATCTAAAGATAATCTTCTGAGCTAATAAATGTCTTTTTATTAATAGATTTCTATCTTACCCGAATGGAACTCCACTGAGCCAAAGGTGCAGGTAACTTTAGGGTAACGCTCCTTCAGCAAAAAATATATTGTACCGTTATGGTTAAGGATGGAGGCTTCGTATTCGATACTAACAATGTTCGATCAAAACTCATCCACAAAACGCCCCTAATATATGTCCACTAAATAAAATGATGTGGCTTATTGAACCTCAAAATGAAAACATATACTGATGTCTGGAGCGACCATATTGGTTGATTGTTTATACTAACCGAGTCACTAAAAATAAATGTAAACAGCAACAATTTAAACAGCCCTCCACCTTCCATTAGTAGAAAATAGCAGGTGAAAATCCCGCCATTTGGATGCAGTAACTGCTTAAGAGACGTCGTTGGTGGTGAAAGGAATACCTGAATGAAATCCGTCATTCAATTTGTCAAAATGTTGTATCAACAAAAATTAAGTGGAAAATTGTTTTGAGAGGAAATTTATGGGGTAATTCTATGGTTGGTGCCTGGCTATTTGGAGGGTCAACAGGTAAAATCGGCATAGTGGTAGCATAATGAAGGTGTCTGTGGGGTGTTAAAATAATGGTTTTGGGCAAAATCAAACCTACGTAAGGCAGTCCCCCATACTTTACTGTTTTCAAGATGTTTAGCTCGGTTAATATCCATTTATTTTTTTTTTATAGTCGCAAAATACGGTTTTTACATAATGATATAAGATATATCTACAGCCCCGGTGAATAAGTGTTTAAGTCGAATTTCGCCCAGAGAATTAACGGTTTTAAGGGAAGCGGAATCGTGCTATTCCGATATATAGTTTTTGAATTGGTGTTGTAATATAAGTTATAACTCCTTTACAAGCCAGTTTCTGTCTTAACCACTTATTTACAACGAAAATGATCCGATTCCGGGTCCTTATGCTCAAGAAAATCGTTTAGTATCTCTAATTCGACTTAAACACTTATTTACTATATGAACGTAGTGTACACTAAAGTTTTAATTAAAAGCTACCGTTTGAGATTAAAAATTCTTATGAAGATAAATATCTAAGAAAATAATAGTGGATGATCAATATAATTATTTATAGAATAGAATAGAAAAATAAATTTATTCTGGGAACAGGTCCCTTAAGAATAATAATATTGTACAGAAATTAATAGAAATATTT
This sequence comes from Arma custos, assembly GCA_037127475.1. Classification (NCBI taxonomy): domain Eukaryota; kingdom Metazoa; phylum Arthropoda; class Insecta; order Hemiptera; family Pentatomidae; genus Arma; species Arma custos. The sequence continues at coordinate 38,814,084 of CM073759.1, forward strand.
CTGGCCAAACGGCTATGATTGGAATGCTACAATTAAATATGAACTAAAACGTATCTTCTTATAGAGGAAAAAAAATATATGATACAAAAAAAAATAATAATATAAATATTACACCATCACTAGATCCCCCACTCCTTCCATTTAATTAATGTTCAGAAAATCCTTCAGACAATCCTCTCTTAAAATGCACCTGGTGCAGTAAAAGAGATACAATGTCTCATTAGTAATATTAATATGTTATTTTTCAAATATTAATAAAAGCCAAAGGGGTTAAGAAATTAAAAAAAAAATTACAATAATCAGAGATTGGCTAATGGAAAAATACAAAAGTAGATAAGAACCTCTAATAATATGAATAATAATACCATAATATATAAAAGAAACAAAAAATAAAATAATAGAATATAAATAAACAATAAACTGAAATTGGCTGTTGGAAAAATATAAAATTAGATATGAATAATGGTATCATAATGAGTGTCGAATATTAACAGTATTTACTCAATCTATTGTGTTGAATATGGCTTATTTATTTTATTCATTAGAGAGCATCTGTTTGGGAATTAAGGAGGTGTAGGAATAGTTTGGATTTGAATGTGGATAAAGAAGACGCATGACCGATGATGGGAGTGAGTTCCAAAGAGAGGTAGACCGAGCTAGGAAGGAGCGCTCAAAAGTTTTGGTTCTGTGGGAACAGGAATAAAGGTCGGAAAGGCAGGATATTGTGCCCTGGGATTGGATAGAGAATTTGAACAGTAGGAGATTACAGATATAAGATGGATGCTGTGAGTTGATGGCTTGGTATAAGACAGAACCTAGGAAATAGGATCTACGGATAGAAGGGAGAAGCCACTTTAACTCATCATAGAGGTGGGACACAAGAGACTTCCTCCGGGCGTCGAAGACAAACCGAAGAGCGCTGTTCATTCGTCTCAGTCCTTCCTCAAGTTTGTTTGACAGCCCACCATAAGCCACACAACCATAGTCAAAGTGTGGAAAGATGAAAGAAGTGATGAGGAGCTTACGGATAGGCAGTGTTAGAAGATGCCGGGAACGATGGAATAACTTTATGGAGCTTATTGATCGACGGGAAATTTGGGCAATTCGGGGTTTTCAGGAAGGGGTTTGATCGAAAACGATACCGAGATTTTTAACAGAGGAACTGAAAGTAATAGGGTGATTGATTAAGATTAGTTGGGGAAGAGAGTTGATGGATTGAAGGAGGGTGTTGGAACCAAGCAGAATAGCCTGAGTTTTAGCAGCATTTAACATCAGTCTATTCAGGTCAGCCCAGGCACTGATCATTTATTTTTAATTTATATATATTGATATTTATATGTGGATTAAGAACATTCTCTTAGCCCTTGTCAACTACAACATTATAAAACTTACTGGGGCACCCATAATTAAGAAGAAAATGATGTAATTCACAACATTAACTCTTGTTTCCATAATTTTTAATAAGCAGATTTATAAAACTTTTTTTCTTGTATAAAAAAAAAATGAAAAGGAAACTTCACCACTATACCACTGCCAACATCAATGGTTTAAATAAGGCAGACCAAGTTTCTTCTGATACAGTTTTAACAATTTGTTCAATAGTCTTTAAATTTGTGAAGGAGGGTGTACGATTATGTATTGGATAACAATATGCAATTTATTTGAATTTAAAGTATTTTTAATAATCAGTTATTTCTAATATTTTTTTTTCTCAACCTCATTTTTTTTTATTAAATTACAACATACATATTTTAACAGAAATTATGTTTTTATATTTCTAAAAATTCGTGTAGCAGTTATTCGTGACGACATAAATAACTATATAGTTGGGAAAACATTTACTATAAAATTACCTCCTTTTACAATCATTAACTTGAATTAACGATTATAACTAATAAGTTTTGATTGAAGATTAAATAACCGTTTTCCCTCACCAAAACAACACCCCTAATGAGTACCAAACCCACTGAGCTACCACAGTCAATAACCGACTGTACTATAACTTTCAGTTAGTTTGATTTATTTTACTAAAACAAAAATGATTCTCTAAATGAAATTATAATACGAGTACATAATAAAAAATCAAAATAAAATGAAAATAAAAATTAAAGATATTAAAAAAATATTTTATAAATATTATAAAGGAAAGAAAAAATAAAATAAAATTATGAAATTGTCAACAGTCAATTGTCGACCCTTGAACCCATTATAAGCCCTAAATAAGACCTGCAATGTGGGTCGAAACGTTGGCATTAAAATAAATTGTTCTCTTAATATAAGAGAATTGTTTCGGATCTCCACTCGGACCATTTTCTTCCTCAATTTGTTTTAGCTTTGTAGATGAATAAATTATCTTTAAGCACCTAGATTACTCCGGAAGATAATGGTTATCGTGTAATGATTCGAAATATCAACCGATAACAATATTGCCTTTATCTAATAACAGCAGGAAAGTTAAAACAGGGCTTTAATATAGAATATCTCTGATCATTATTAATATTTTTTTTAGAGAGAGATCATCAACTTTTCTAATTATTTTTTCATTTATTTATTGATAACTGTATTACAATAATACAACAAGTAAATAGGCTAAGTGATACTTAATGACATGAGATAATGACAAGTCGAGAAACATCCCACTGATCGTATTCAAATCACAAGTTCAACTAAGAAGGTCACGTGGCCATATTCTTTTCAGACGCCTCGGAGGATTATCGGGAATTGAAGAGGAAGCTAGGTTTGAAACTAGAGGGTTTGAGTGGGAATGAAGTTTGTTATGAAAGGATAGATACCGGGTTCGGACAAAATCAGCAACAAATGGGACATTAAGGTCGTTATGGGTGAATTTATTCTTAACAAAATAAGGAGCATTGAGGATTTTACGAAGGATTTTGAATTGTAGGGATTGGATACAAGAGGAATTCGATGGCTTACTGATGGTCGTGTAGATGAGTCTTTTGTTGTTAATTGGGAGCTTAGAGCGTTTTTCAAGTAAGTGTTGAAGTAGCCTGAAACGTCGAGCGGTTTCTTGTCTTTTCAATTTTGTATGAGGATTCCAGGTTAATCGTTTGTCGAAATATAACCCTAAGTATTGAATCTGTTTAACAGGCACCAGTGGGATATTATTAAAGGATACTGAAGGGCAGGAAGTCATTGGTTTATGACGTTTTTTCTATTAATTAAATTAGAAATGTTTTATATATACTTACTTTTCAAGATAAGCACTAGTAAAATAATAGTTTAGTCACAAATTTTTCTCAGGAGTTTACTTTATGCATGAATATTGAGGAAGCATTGTGTAGAAGGTAAAGTGAATGAACATAATTAGAGCCATATTTGTTTTTGAGACTTTACAATTACAGTTTATTCTTTAATTGCACGCTATTACCTAATATCCAAGTAAATGGAAATTAAAGAGAATTTTTTAATTTATTTCATCTTTAATTAAATGAAAAAAAATCAACCGAATCGTTGCATTCGTTTAAGAATTAATTGTGATAAAAGCAAACACCAAGATACCAATGCATTGAATGTTATACCTGGCTATAATAATATCAGAATATTTAACAGTAAGAAATTAAACATTAATTTAAGCAATGTATTGAAAACCCACTAAAAAATTTAGCTAGGGGAGTATTTTTTATAATAGATTTTTGTTTGTCCAACATTTATAAGATTTAAAAATCCACTTTAAATAAATATAGAAATGCTTTTTTTTTACGATTCAGTTTTTTACGCGGTCCAATCATCTTAATAGCCTCGACTTTTATATCTCCACGCCTAGCAACATTACGGAAATTGAAATAAAAAAAAAAAATATATAAAAAATAGGATAAATAACGACATTTTCGCTACTAAACATTTAAATTATAGTAAAACAAATGTTTTCTGTATTTTTTGAATAAAGTGCCTCGGAATTCATTTATTTACTAATATTTCATATGAATCATTTATCTTTAAATGCATGTTTTCTTGGATATAGATAGTAAGAAATACATTTTTTGTCACGACCATTTTTTCTCTCGATGGCAAAGTATCTGAAATGTTAATATAAGTATATGAAAAGATTAACAAGGCTTTAGACTACATAATCGTTATCAGAAAAATAGTTGATATTACGTCACAGATAAATAGAATCTTAAAAATATAAGATTTCATAAATTTTTTTTTAGCTTCATCTTAATCACATACAAACAAGCACTTGTTTAATGGAATTCAAAATTTCTTAGTTCACACAAAAGAGAATTTTATATTTCGGGTTTTTTTTTTTTTGGAATAAAAGATTCTTTCTAGAGCAACATCGATCAAAATCAGTTATGAAGAAATAAATAACCGATAGGTAGGCTTTGAATTTTTTTTGTAATTTTTAGCGTATCTAATATAAAATTTAGTTTGAATAAAGACGCTTAGATAACCTTTATTTGCCTAAATATAATGAAACTATATTTAAATTTAATATTTAAAATTTCAAGCAATTCACTAGAATAATAATTTTAAAAGATACTTTATGCATGCAACAAGTTAATACTAATGCATGGCATATTTTGAGGTAAAAGTTATAATCCTTAATTTTTATTAAAAAATCAATCGATCTTTCAGATTGTAAAACAACTAAATAATCCAAAAGTTTGATGGAGCATTGTCATTTCTAGAGCTAGGATTATACTAAAAAAAACCATACTGTTCCTCGGATTGTGCAAAGAGAGTATTCTTGCTGTGAGAGCACAAATGCATCCCATGATTGGAACATGCATATATGTTTTTCCTTCAAATCACTTCATCCAATCATTGAGTAATTCTTAGAAATCATAGATTTACCACAAGCTATATTTCGAAAGCATTATCTCCCACTTTTCTTTTTTCTGTTATTTTGAACTCACATAATTTGACATAGATTTTTTTCAAATGCTGTTAAGAGAAACTATAAAGTGCTCAGATTTTTTTTAGAGTGACGCGTTATCGTCTATGGAATCGAGAAACGTCATAAATTTTTTCTGTCGTGGAAGCTCCACTCTTTTTCAATAAAAACTCCCGGGACGTCATGATTGTTAGAATGTTGCCAATGCAATCATTGTGATCCACATCATAAAATAAAAAGAATATATTTTTGTCAGAGGCAATATAATCTCATTAAATAATCTCCTGATTACTAACAAAATTAAATATATAACCATGACTAAGAGCCGGTATACAATTACAATTGCTTGTAAGGGGTCAGCTCCAATTACAAAAGAGAATTTAAATAGTGAAAAACTCCTGTCTTATTTTAGAACATTCTTGGCTTGAGTACTGGAAATAAATATTCAAATAGTAAAGATGGTTCAACAATAGAAAAACATTGTGAATGCTGCAAAAAATAATAAGCGTGCTAGATACTAAATATAATTGTTCTAATATTATATTATGTCTTAGAATTTTATAATTATAATATTTATTTGAATATTTTATTTAATCTAAAAAATATTTTCTAGCGCGAAAGTCTTAGTGGATGAACTGATTCTGAACAAAAATATTTTCATGTTTTTATGTACGAGTAGAGCTCTATGAAAGTTTTAAACAGTATCGACCACTAACGCGCCACCTAGTAACAAAATAGCTATGACTCGAAAACTCAGATAATCTACCCACCTTTTTAATAAAAAAAATGGCTAAAACAGATTTATTTCTGTCATCAGGAGCCATAAAAACATATTTAGCAACTGTATACATTGCCTTGAATGGACTTTTTTTTAAAAATAATTTATTGATATTTATAACTGTATTACAATAATAAAACAAGTGAATAGGATAAGTGCTACATAATGACATGAGAATGACAAGTAGAGAAACTACCCACTTGTAGTACTGAAATCGAAGTTCAACTAAGAAGGTCACGTGGCCATCTTCTTTTCAGACGCCTCGGAGGATTATCGGGAATTAAAGAGGAAGCTAGGTTTGAAACTATAGAGTTTGAGTGGTTATGAAAGGATAGATACCGGCTTCGGGCCAAATCAGCAACAAAAGGGACATTAAGGTCGTTATGGGTGACTTTATTCTTAACAAAATAAGGAGCATTGAGGATTTTACGAAGGATTTTGGATTGTAAGGATTGGATACGAGAGGAATTCGATGGCTTACTGGAGACCCAAAGCTCTACTCCGTAAGTCCAAATAGGTCGTACGATGGTCATGTAGATGAGTCTTTTGTAGTTAATTGGGAGCTTAGAGCGTTTGTCTAGTAAGTGTTGAAGTAGCCTGAAACGTCGAGCGGTTTCTTGTCTTTTCAGTCTTGTATGAGAATTCCAGATTAATCGTTTGTCAAGGTGCAACCCTAAGTATCGGATCTGTTCTACAGGCACCAGTGGAATATTAGTAAAGGATCCTGAAGGGCAGGAGATCAAATGGACATTTAAAGTGATAATAATTTTCATTTGCACCTGCACAATTGCGAATCCGGCAAATTTGATCTAAGTGTCTTTCTCTTCGTTTTTCTACATAATCATCGAGTTATTTTGAAAAAAAAATATCAATTGTTGAGTAGGTCTCTTGGCCAATGTCTTTTTAATCTTTCCTTATCAAGTCCAGGTAACTGGGAGTAGGAAAGTGTAAGAACGATTGGATTTGGGTGATATTGTGACGATGAGTGAATTAAAATTTGATGTTGTTGATTTGATTTAACAATAAGTCTAAGATAATCGATGTAAATATTAAATAATATAGAGAATATACTGTTTCCAGGACAACGGTAGAGCAGCGTGGTTAGTTGTGCTAGATCACACCCAACGAACTTGTTTCCCCCAATTAAAGGTACCAACTTTATAGAGGCTGGATATGCCCATGAGCGTTGTCATATCCCAAAGGATTCAATCACAGCTGTTAACAGATTTAATAATTTATCTGCTTAAGCAGGTTTTGAACCTTCAGCATAGCAACTCACAAATTATTATTTCGCAGCACCAAAAAAAAAAAATCTTTTAAAAGCTAAACATAATCATTAAATAATTCCTGTACGATGATCCAATGCAACATAACCAACAAATTTATTCAAATAACTTCTGATTAGTAATTTTAGATACAATTAGCATAGTGTTTCATTGAAACAAAAGAAAAATGTTTTTGCATTTCAAGAAGCATAATAAGCTGAGACTGTTTGGTTTATTTGGAAGGATCAATAGCACTCCAACAACATGCACGGTATTAAAATAATACGCTTAACCTAGAATATAACGGACGTTTGTACGAAGTGTCACTTAGTAGTAACGTAGAATGATCAAAGATTCTATTGTTCAATAGGTGCCGTCCTGCTGTCAAAGGTTGTGCAGAAATGTCAGAGGTTAATGGACCTCGGGTGTATATAAAGGACAAGGGAGACCTATTATCCAGCGGAAGAAATAACCAATCGACTCACAGAGGATCATTAAAACGGATTTGTTCCGGGCTGGAGTAGCAAGGTTTATTGACAGAGAGGATTGCCAACGAACAAATGATATCATCCCAACAGAGCAGTTGTGTTTATCATCTAACAGTACTAAGTTATATTTATCAAATAAATTATTTTAAAAAATATCAAGCTGTTAAGGTCTTATTCAACTAATGCAACTAATTAATTAGTTTAACTAATTCGTGTAAAATTTACTGACTGTACCCATCTACAGGTTGACTCTCTTCTAACATATTATATATATATATATATATATATATATTGATTTCTACTTATCTAGACTGTTATGGAAATTATATTGTGTTTTATTATATTATATATATATATTTATATATATAGGTTGACCTGTAATAAAGACTAATTTTTAGGATTTATAGCTATTTTAAGATTTTAAATAGGATTTTTTTGTAAAACTTCTTTAAGTAGGAATATCTTGGAAAGAGTTAACTAATTACTAGGTCTCATAGTCATATCGACTGGAATTGCCCCATACTATCACCCCTTAACGACTCCGCCACTAATTACAGGTCACCCTGTATATATTCAGTTAACCATTTCCATATCAATATAATTCAATAATTGTTGATAAATCATAAAATTACATTTTATAATTTATATTTTATATTTTAAATAAAGAAAATATAAGAAAAACTATACATATACAGCATTCATTTATGAATTTATTCCAACTAGTCTATTCCAGTAAACCTGTACCAATACAATCCATGGAGAGACTTGTATTTAGTACGTTGTAGAGACTGTGCTGTTTCTTAAACAATGGTTGTGCAGGGAGGTGATTTGTCTCACGCTCAACCACCAGAATTTCTCTCTGATTTTGGGTATCCACATTATAGAGTCTGGGCGAGCATCAGGAGGGAACCAGATCCCATAGGATACACTTCCGGTCACTAAAAGATTAAATAAAAGCGAGCGGAATTTTAACCCAGGAGCTTCGGCACGGCAACACAGCGCTCTACCGCTGAGCCACTCCGCTCCCTATATTCGAATAAAGAAGTGAAAAATATGAATAAGAAAGTAAAAAACACTGGCGATGCAACTTTTGTGAAATTTCGTATGATATACCTTTGATGTGATATTGTTAAACAATTACATAAATATTGTAATTGTTTATTTTATTTATTTTTTGTTTTACCTGTTTTCAATTTGTGGTTTCAAGGGGTCTACTTTGTCTATGGTTAGGTAATGCAGATTCGATGAATGGAACAATGTCAGATATTATATAATCAATTTATATAATAGTAATTTATTGGTCATTGAATATTATTATTATTGTTATTATTAATGAATGTCCCTGAAATAGAGAACGATAAGTTAGCTATTTCCATCTTTCTTATTGAATATTGTAAATAAGAAATGATTTTATTTGAGGTAATGACAAGAAGGGTTAAAGCAGAACGGAACTAAAGTTCTATTACCCAAGCTAAATACTGATACTTTATCTTAACAATTGAGCAATGTTTGGAGAGGGCTGATTATTTAAACTGGAGGAATACTTAGTGTTTTTAAATATATATACTTTTTTAATAATGTTTTAATATCGTTGATAACAAATTGGAATCCACCCACTATTAAAGTATGACTACGTTATTCCTCTTAAAATTTACTGGATCATATTGTAGTTTATTTAGGTCAATTACTCAGAAATTCAAACAGTGCAGGTTTACATAAATTTTAATAAAGTAAATGTTCGAAAAATCCGACAACTCATTTGTTATAAACTCAAAATAACCTAAACAAATCTTTACTATTTACTATACTGCCAAAAAAACTTACTTTGGCGCCTGAACGGACCAATTACACTTATCTAATTACAACTTGTAATGAAACACAAAACCTCTTAATTTCTGTTAACGGAAAATTTTCAATAGTAGCGAATAATGTCCGTATAGAATAAGAAATGTGCAAATTTAAAATATTTTTTATCTAACGGTACTATTTCATAACAATAATTATTTTAAAGAAGCTTCTTTATTTACTGAGATATTTCATGAGCAAAATAATCCTCATTTAAAATGCCTAACGAGTATTTACTGAAAAAATAAGATAAGGTTGATAAAGAGTAAAACTCGCTAAGATAGAGTTGATAGCATGTACTAAAAATACTTGGGCTAATGCCTGACCACACTACTTCATTATGTATTGCTGAAATATCGTTTCTCACACCTAGTGGTTTCTTACTGTACTTTTAGCTTTTCTTTTTATAATTGGTGTTCCTTGTTATCATCCTTTATTATTCTCGTTAAGGCAGGAGGAGTTATTTCTACTGTTTACCCAACTTCACCTAACCAGACTAGGAATGTTGAAATTTTATCAGTTTTAATTGAAATGTAAACCAAATTTCAAACTAGCCAACCTACATTCGAACCGGTGTCGGTATGTAAGTTCTTGTATATTTTTTGTGGCCATAACTGCTCAAATTTTCTGATTTGGCAAACTGTTGACTGGCTGGTTATTAATCACCACATGGGAAATTTATCGATCTTCAATCAGATAATTTTAAAGAACAGACCTTTTGCTATAAGGTGACATAAATTAAAATTAGACTAATGACGAATCCTCAAAAAAGGACGGTGATGAAACATTTATTTTCCTCATCATTCTTAACCTCATTGCCTTAGTTAAAACTACTGTAAACAACTTTGCATCCATTGACTTTGAATCAGGATGTACTCAGGAACGAAGTGTGTACATTGATTGACACATATCCTCAAAGACTTCATTGAAGACCAACTGTTTCCTTCACACTGGCCTTTATGTGCCGATGTCTTAATAGACCTGTTTATTTTAAGCTACACCAAATGAAAACCACTTATAGGAAACGGTTTATTGTGTGTTCAATCTAACTTTAACTACTTTTGTTGCTGTAACTGGGTCCCTCCTTAGTTTACCCGATCAATTTTATTCTCAAAGAAAAACACTTCGATATCATAGGCCATTTATTACAAGCAATGCTGATATACTTTAATCACATATATTATTCTCAGGAAGTGAAGAGAGTAGACATAATTAAATATTTGTTTTCGAAATTCCGAGTCCAAAATAATTATTTTATGTCCGAATGTCAAATAAATGCATTAAACTTATTTTAAGTTTAACGTAACTATGCTCAGCATAGACGGGTAGGGAGGGAAGGGTCGCGTTCTCTGACTTATGTCGGTAAATTTCTTCTTTTTTTTTAGAGTAATTTATTGATATTTACAACTGTAATAATATTACATCAAGTAAATCTGCTGTATGAACAAAGGACATGAAATAAAACACTTGTGGAGAAACTACCCATTGAAAGCACTCCAATAAAGTTCTATAGTAGAAGGTCTCGAGGCCATCTTCTTTTCAGACGCCTCGGAGGGTTATCAGGAATATTATGGGAAGCAAGTTGAGAGACTAGCGGATTCAAGTGTGTATGGAGCTTTTCATGGAAGGATAGGTATATTGTTTGGGCCAAATCAGCAGCATATGGAATATTAAGATCATGATGGATGAGTTTGCTTGTGACGTAATAAGGAGCATTGAGGATTTTACGAAGGATTTTGGATAGTAAGGATTAGATACGAGATGAATTGGATGGTTTAGTAGAGCCCCAAAGCTCATCTCCGTATGTCCAAATAGGTCTGATAACTGTCATGTAAATGAGTCTTTTGTAATTAATTGGTAGCTTTGAACGTTTGTCCAGTAAATGTTGAAGTAGGCGAAATCGTCGAGCAGTTTCTTGTCTTTTCAGTCTTGTATGAGGATTACAAGTGAGACGTTCGGTAAAAAATTAAAATGCCTTAATGCATATGACTAAACAACCACATTAATGCTACATACTCAACGACTCTTACAAAAATAAAAACATCCAATACAAATACATAAAAGTACTTCACTTCATTTCAAGATGAAATTTATTGAGTATTTCGGAGGATTTGGTCGTTCATGTAGATAGCATTAGCGACCGTGTAAGACGGACAGCTCAAGAGCGAAATAGTTGGCAAGTACCTTATTTTTATAAAAGGTACTCAACATATAGTAAATGTGCAGGTATATAAGGGGGAATAAATTTTGATCAAATCACCCTCAACATTGATGGCACGACAATCCTTCGCGGAATCTTCTCAAAAATCCTCTGAAAAGTTCGTTCTATCTGTTACAGCGGCTTTGGATAACCTGAAAAAAAAGGCGAATCAGAATCCACCCAGAACGACAGATCCTTCCACCATGGAACTCGGTTACAGAGACTGTAACAGAGTCTTCTTTGGGATCACGACATTTCCTGTTAACAATCATGTAGTCCGCCCACCGAATACTCTCGATCTGTATGTTTGAGGACACTGTTGAAGGTTATTATCTAGGATTTATTTTTTAGGTATAACCTTGGACAGCTATTGAGAGTTGCTTTCATCTTGAATCTTTCAATATCTTGCAAAGAATTAAAAGATATTCATAATCAACAATAATAAAAGAAAATATACTTGAAACCCCTCCTTTCTTAACCTACGATATTCAGATTGGTATGTTTCAGGTGGGGAATGAATTTGAAACATTCTATGAGATGAAAATAGTTGACTGGATGATCTAATGTAAAGGAGATAGTTGGGGGGTGCAGTCAAAAAGAACACTGAATAAGTAATAAACTTATAATTATGTGCCGACGTTTCGACCTACAGTGTAGGTCATCTTCAGGGCGATTTGGAGCCGATTCAGCCGGCTTCTCTTTCCAAATCGCTCTGAAGATGACCTACACTGTAGGTCGAAACGTCGGCACATAATTATAAGTTTATTACTTATTCAGTGTTCTTTTTGACTGCACCCCCCAACTATCTCCTTTACATTGAAACATTCTATGTTACACGAGTATAAATAAAGATAATTGAGTTAATCATGGATGAGTTAAAGCTTTAATTATTCTTATTAGTGACAAGGGATGGTAAACAAGTATTCTTATTACCCTGGCTCCAATTCAAGAGTAAATTTAGATAGACAGTGAATCATTACTATCAGACAGAAATAGAAAGTATAGAGGTATTTATTTGTTGGAAATTATTAATTCTTAAAACACATAAAAGAACAAATAATTACATTAAGATAAAAACCTAAAATATTATGAAATCGAAATTTTGTCGACATTAGTCAATATTTTTGGCATGAACTATCACGTCCTGACTGCCTATACTTTTAATATAGCGCTACAATAACAATGATTATACCACGACCAACCTGATTTATTGTACAAGATACTTCAAACTTCCCGGAGTAATTGCGTTCAGCAATGTTTTATGCTACCGCCATGAGAAATCCATTCTCAATAGCGATCAATCATAGCACTGAATTATTATTCATACTGAATATATATATTTTTTAATCCAATTTCATTACTTTTTAAACCAGATCGCGTTACCTGACAGATCGCTTCTATACATTGAATAGGAGCAGAGATCTCGTGGCATCATTGAATCACATATAAACATTTTATGTACGCCCGGGTTGAATGGGTTAATAGTTGTATTTCGTGATTACAGAACCATGATTAAAGCATGATTTAGTTAAGTGTGATTAAGCTTGCAATGACTATTACTGTATGTTTATCATTCTTCATCAAAGTTTTTATTTATGTTGAAATATTTAGTTACTGAAGATGCTTGGGCTAATAATTGGTTCAATCCTACTCCAGTTAAGCTTGCCTTCCTAAAATTGGGCGAAATAGGATGCCACACCGAGGATTTGCTTTATAAGCGTATTTTTAATAATTCTTCCCTTGTATATAAGCTTTAAAAAGAAAAAATATTTTATTAGACATATGTAAAATTTAGTTTTAAATTTGTAATTATGGAGTATGAAGATAGGTAAGCTCGATAATTAAACTAGGTGAATGCAAATCGTTTATTCATTTAAAGCTACTTTTTGCTGTTATGGCTGATCAGACGTGTGTGAGAGTCCTAAATTTTGTCTATCCAGCTAAAATTAGGATAAGTATCTTTAACGAGTACCTGACATCGTACTGGTTCGGGACCCCTCATTTGACGTTCCTTAACGAAGGTTTTTTTAGTCCCATTAAAAAAAAAAGGATTTCGTTGGTAGCTTAACTTATTGGCCACTATTTAACTTATTGGCCATTCTATAAATGAAGTTTTATAACACTTTAGTCAATATGTTTCGCATATAAATCTCATTTGTATATTTCTCATATAACTCATTTGTTTCGATTGATTAAGTCCGAAACTAAAATAAAAAGATAAATATTCTTTTATTTAATCTAAAAATAAAGTTACATTCCTTTTTCACTTCTCCTATAATTTAATTCGCTCAGGATATCTGCCTCCTTGCTTCTTTGGATCCGGACGATTTTGTTGTAATTATTTGATCCCGAGCGCTATTCTCAAAATTAAGAATTAATTTTATCCAATTAAATGTTTTACTGGCGAATCATTTATATGTTTTTTCGTTTATATGCTTTACTGTACCCTCTAATTAGTGAACGTCAAGAAATCCACGAGTTTTCCATTTATCATAAAAATCTATAAAAACAAGATTAGTAGAACGATTTTGAAACCATCACATTTTCTTGTGAATTGAGAATGCAAGATAAACCGTAAAATATTTTGAGGACGGATACGGTTCTGGTGGAGGTAAAAAAAAAAATTCCTTAAATAGAAAATTGTTTATTAAAAACCGACGCTTCGACCCACGTCAGGGCTGAATAAAAAAAAAAATGAAACTACATAGAAATAAAAAAAGTTGGAATAAACAAGATTCAAACCGAAATTTACTATACAATATAAATTTTAAAAAATTTAAACTGTAGCCTATAAGTTCGTAGCAATAATGATAAAATCAATATGTAGGTAAAAGAAGAATTATGCGAATAGTCTAATAATTAGTAGTTTTAATAAGAGAATAACAGTAATAAATACAATGCAAATTATTTTCTTTCATTCATTTACTATCAACATAAATATATGTGTATACATAAAAATGTATATGTATGTTTCTATAAACGGGCTAACACACCACTAATGAAAAACATCTTTTTGTAATTTCAGGGGATGAGTAAAACTTCCCAGTGTGAAAGGAAACTTCAGGGTAACTTTATCAGAATGAAGATGAATCTTGACGGATAAAACACTCCACAATTAAGATGCTGATTTAGCAAACAATGTAATTAATCATAGAGCATTATAAAAGTAAAGTTTTATGTTTTGGCCAGAAAATACGATGCTATAATTTACTGCAGTAATTTAATAACGTTAGGAAGACTGTGAGGGGTTCCTCCCTAATCCAGGGGGGGTGATGAACGGGGGAGGAGGATGAAGAACGGGCTATGGCCACGAATTAAGCGGATTCTAATTGAGCTTCTGAGTCTTATATTTCAGCATAAGGGCAAAGTAATAACTTTTATTAAGTGGAATCAATAATTAAATCGTAAATATTAATAATCTTGCAAAGTAATTATTGTGTACTGAAAGTTGAAATATAGAAGATGAATACTTAAATTGCCACGGCCAACATTTTGAATAAACTCATCAAATATTTCTTCTTGTTGCGGCAGTATCTGCTAGCTTGCTGCTTCTGAAGTCTCAGATTAAGATCTGAAGAAGCTAGCAGCATTTCTAGCGAAATGTTGGCAAAGAATTTGAAGATGAAGTTTATTGCAAAATAACATTAAGTTGATTGCTGAATGGTTTTCTGTGTAAATAATATTACTATATAACACTGTACAGGTTATTTCTCGATTTTCTGAAAAGAAAAAACTTAGGGGTGTAAGGATCTTCCTAAACATAACCCACATAAAGGTGGGTGATAAACCTGATGGTTGAACTTGAATGATGATCTTATCACCTTGTAGAAAACTAAGTTAAGAAACGCTTTTTAATAACTACTTAACCAAAATGCTTTCATTGGATGAAATGGCAAAAGTATACATACTAATCTTTTGTAATTCAGAAGAAAAAAAATGTTTGACAGTAAATTTTTCTCTCGAGTTTTTGAAAAATGAATGGTAAGAATCATAGCAGCAAGACTTAGTAAAGGTCATAAGAGCATGATGGTTGTAGAAGAGTAATTTTTCTAGTAATATGCACATCATTAAGAGAGGTACTGAACCATGGACAGACCATCCTCTTGAGAGGCATTCCACAATTGAAGAGTGAAGACTTAACAAGTGAAGACCTCAAAAATACAGGAGAATGCTATAGGATTTCATTCTTTGTAGCTCTACGAGCATATTTAACAGGAAAATGATGGAATACTGTAAAAACAAAATAAAATTTGAAATTTTAAAAATAAATAATTTAATTTTTAATAGCGGCAAAATTAATTAGTTTTCTATTAGGAATTTAGGCAAATTAAAATCACTCTGTAATTTCTTAATCTGTTTGAATGAAATAAAAAACTAGATACTCTCATTTGCAGATGATTCCTAACCTGTCATACTTCAAAAAAAGAATACAAATATTTATGAATTTATAAAAAAAAAAAATTTCCACAGGATATTATGTTGTTAAACAACTAATAGATAACAATCGTAGTTTGTTTCAACTATTCTCGATTTGAAATAAACAAACAAGCATTGTTTCTGGTTCCTGAAATAATTGATTGGTATTTTAAAACCGTAAATATAATCTGCATCCGTCTTTTACTTTTTCTTTTTTTTTTTATTGACGTAAGATTTTCTAGTTTATACTCTTCAGCAACTTGCTTATTGAGGAAACATTAAACAAACAATCTAAAAAAAAATATTTCTTTATAAAATATTTGCAACATAAACATAATATGAATGCTTTGGTATTTCCAAATTTAAAAAAAAGAGCATCCCGTGCTCTTCAATCCCATATCACTGACCTTGAAAATTGGTGTAAAAACTGGAGGATGCAAATAAATTCTCACAAATCCCATCAAATCACCTTTACCCTCCGTCGTAAAACGACTTCCTGTCATCCTGTATCGTTGAATAACATCCCACTTATAACAGGTCCGGTACTAAGGACTGCACCTTGACAAACGCTTAACTTGGAATCCTCATACTAGACTGAAAGGACAAGAAACAGCTCGCCGTTTCAGGCTACTTCAACATTTACTAGACAAACGCTCTAAGCTCCCAATTAACTACAAAAGACTCATATGTATGACAATCAAAAGACCATCTGGACTTACGGAATAGAGCTTTGGGGCTCAACTAAGCCATAGAATTCCTCTGGTATTCAATCCTTACAATCCAAAATCCTCAATGCTCCTTACTTTGTTACGAACAAAGTAATCCAATAATGACCTTAATGTCCCATTAGTTGCTGATTTGGCCCGAATCCGATATTAATATTTTCATGACAAACTTCATTTCCACTCAAACCCACTATTTCAAACCTCGCAGCCTCTTCAATTCCTGATAATCCTACGTGGCGTCTGAAAAGAAGATGGCCTCGTGACCTTTTAAGTTGAACGTTTTATTTGAGTACTACCACTGGGTATTTTCTCTACTTGCCTGTGTCTCTGGACATGATTTATCTTTCATCATATTTACTTGATGTATTCTGTATACAGTTGTAAATTTCAATAAATAAATTTAAAAAAAAAATAGGATTTTCTTTATCTGCTCATAATTATAAGTTTATTTATCACAGTGGTGAAATTAAAACTCAAATATTAAATTTAACTTTGTAATAATAAGTGGCCCACTACTATTTTATTAGCATTACATATTACTCCTTCTTAATAATAACTACATTATTTAGCGATAAACATTCATTAAAGCAAAATTATATCTATTAAAAAATTAACTTATGAATTAAATAAAAATATTTGATTGAATAACACGATTTTTATTTAATTTAAGCATATTATTAAAAAAAATACTTGAGTTTTGCAATGGTTAACAAAATGAATCCCAACATCGTAACGAGTTTGATAAAAATTTTGATTTTCCTACTCACCAACATGAGGTTTGTATTTGAAGTAATACTTATATGAAATATCAAACTAATAATAACAAATCATCTTAATTGAAATAAGAAAACACAATAACTTATCAGCGATTATTGACGTATGATAAACGAGAAAAAGTGCTTTCTCTCTTATCAAATTGTCAAAAAAACAATTTTGCGTAAGCTATTAGAACAAAGAGGTTTATAGTTATAAGCTTTTCAATTTAAAACTTGACAAATAACATTCCATTCTATAGAAAATTAAAATTAAAAAAATAAAAATGGAAAATACATAATTTAATTTTAGCTTTTTTGTTTTTTGGGTGATTTGATTTGGAATGATCCATTGACAAAATGAGTGCATATGTGGGTATGTATCTGTGTGTATAATCCGAAAATTGCAACTTTACATATTATTAATTAACTTATATATTAGGAGTAAAGAAAGTTGATGGGCCAAAATTACTGTTAGGACGGTATTATGCAGTTCTCCAAAGTGTTTAACTTTTTATTATTTTGTGATGTTTCATTATTGATGTCGTTTTATGTTAAAAACTCCTCGAATATCGAAGGAAAGTAATATTAGGAATAGGAATAGTTCTATAACGAATTGATATTAAAATTATGCTGATTTAAATTTCGATGAACAAGTTCAAAAAAAATTGCAGAAAACACTGCGATGTGAAGTAAACCCGCAAAGCATAACTAATGTAGAAATTAGATGTTTCACCTGTTGACTATTTTTAGTTGAGCTGAATGTCAACTAGCAGCTCTCCTTTAACTTATGGATATAAATACCTTTATTATTTACAGGTAATAATACACAAGCGAATATTTTCATCTATTCCTCACCATGTGAATTACTTCGAAGTAATACAGTACATTACGTCTTTTTAGATAGCGTTATGTTAAAACTATGTCAATACCGAGATACCAAAAGAGTAATGAATACATGTTATCATTTAAAAACTCACTAATTAGAAATCACCTTAATAAACTATCACTGAATTTTAATTTTCAAAAATATCAAATGAATAAATAAAAAAATGAGGAATGAAAAAAATTCTGGCAATTAATAAATAAAAATAAGCAAAAATAATATTTCAAATATTGTTGAAACGAAATTGTTTATAAATAAAAAAAAATGAAAATAATACTTTAATTTTACCAGCTGTGGGTTGCTACTAATGGCAATATATTTAATAACATTTACTTGTCTCTACCTTCTAGTACCATTAGACGTTTAGTCCTTTAGCGTACCATAAAAAATAATAATAATAAAAAATGAATAAAATAAAATAAATAATAAAGCGTCATTTTTCTACCCCTTCTTTATGTTTTGAGCATAATGTGGATTAGTTTTCATTTTCTATGACTTCGGTCTGAGCACTACTGAAACATAATATTTTTATTATCTTTAAAACTTTTTTTTATTAGATTAACTTCGGAGAACAAATGAAATATTCTTTTAAACAAATTCCTATACGACCCTATCTAAATTATTATAATGTTTACAATTACTGTAAATGCATTTTAAACTAAGAATGTATTGCAATCAATTAATCAAATAAAAAACTAAATATTTCGAGAACTCCTAATCTTAAAGTAATTAATCAAACTCTTAATTGAAATGATTTTGGATCTGCGTACAAGATACTCTATTCATAGAAGCATGATATTAATTATTCATTATTTGAGTAATAAGACATTCAAAAGCTTTCGGTATATTTGGTATGGAATTACCAATTGGTATATATGTATAAGAATGTATTCCAATCAATTCATAAACCGTTAAGAAATTAAAATTATATTCGAGAACTCTTAAAACTTGAGCAATAAGTCAATCTCTCGAGTCAACTCTTACTCGAAATGATTTCGGATTTGCATTCAAGAATATAAAGTACTCTATTCATTAAAGGATAATATTAATTATTCATTAGTCGAGTAATAAGATACTCACAAGCTAAGCTAGACGCAGAGGAATTGTAGGAGAGGCGCTCAGCTGGCTGGCTCAGGTAGCAACTGACTCTCGACAGGTGCCAACTCTAGGAGTCCCCACCTTCTGCTTTTTTATCATCATTCTTCTTTAGTTCGCCTTTTGGTCACTTTTCACATTATTAACCCTCTATTTCCTTTGTATAACGGATGCAGAGGAACTTTTAAAAAGTAGATTTCTTCTGGAGTCGAAAAATGGTAAGAAAAACTCAGGAATCCACAATCCCTAACCAAGAACGCAATCTACATCGACTTTAGATACTAGATTATAGTTACGAAATCCAACTAGAACTCCCGATAGATGATAATAAAAAGTCTGTGGACGATCTTTTAAATTTTAACATTCATAAAGGCACGTCGTTTCAGGCTACTTCAATATTTCCTAGACAAACGCTCTAAGCTCTCAATTAATTACAAAAGAATCATATACATAACAATCATTAGACAGACCCACCTGGGTTTACGGAATAGAGCTTTGGGGCTTCACTAAGCCATCGAATTCCTCTCGTATTCAATCCTTACAAACAGAAATCTTTCGTAAAATCCTCAATGCTCCTTACTTTGTTACGAATTTGGCCCGAATTAGATATCAATATTTTCATGACAAACTTCATTCCCGCTCAAACCCACTAGTTTCAAGCCTAGCAACAATTCCTGATAATCCTCCGAGGCGTCTGAAAAGAAGACACACTCCTGATCTACTAAGTTGAACTTGCTTTTTGAGTACTACCACTGGGTAGTTTCTCTACTTGTCATTGAATACATTCATTCTATTTACTAGATGTATTAATATAATACAGTTGTAAATTACATTGAATAAATTATTAAAAAAAAAAACATTCTTAAAGATATTAGTTCCATTTGTAATACATTTTTGATAGAAGTGTTAATTACCTAAAAATTCTTTACTTATTCTGCATAAAGTTTTTTAAAAATATATTCATTGAAATTTACAACTATATTAAATAATACAAGGGTATATTATCAATGATATGTTTTTATTCTTTTAGCTTAATTTACATCTGTGCTATTTCGCATACAGAAAATTTGATCTAAGCGTTTGTTTTTTTCTCTTTGAATTACAGAAGCATTACAATTTTTGTAAATTATCAATAGTTCTTGAGATGGTCTCTTGGCCATCGTCTTTTTAATCTTCTCATATCAAGCACGGGCAACAGCGAGAAGGAAAGATTAGGAACAAGTTGATTTTGGTGATTTTATGTTGATGAGAGAATGTTGTGTATTTGCTGGGAATATACGATTTTATTGTGGGAATGCTCATCTCGTTGTGCATGGTATGATTCGAAATAAACCAAGAAGCATTAAACATTTGTCTTTGTATGTTGCATATAGACTTGTTTTGCTTACCCTTAAGTTCTGCTTCATATGTCCAAAGTCATTTGATTCGTAAGTCGAGTGAAGATGTGATATTTTTTATAACATCTTGTCTTTTCAAATTTTGTATGAATGTACCATGTAAGTCTTTTGTCCAATATAGTCCGATTAAACATTCATAATTTTTAGAAGGAACTTCGTCGTCAATTTTGACTGCTGGACATAGCTCTATTGTATAACAATATCCATTTGTAGAACAACTTTTTAAAATCGAATATCTGATTTTAGAGGGCTATGAGGCTATGTTTGGATCTTAATGGGTAGAAATAATGACTATATCGACAGCAAAGGTATATACGGCGGTGCATGGATGCTCTGGAACATCAGAGGAGGAAAGGGAATAGAAAATAGGGCTTAAAACACTTTCTTGTGGTACACCCTTGTATTGGAGAAAGAAGAAGGAAATTGAAGAATCACTGAAAGTATAGAAGAATCTTGGAAATAAGATTGAAGAATTAAAAAGTAAGTAACGAAGTATTTTGGATTGTGAGGATTGGATACGAGAAGAGTTTGATGGCTTCTTATTCGAGATCCAAAGCACTACTCCTTAAGTCCAAACAGTTCTTATAATTGTCGCGTATATTAGTCTTTTAGGAATAAATTGCGAGCTTTGAGCATTTGTCTTGTAAGTGTTGAAGTAGCCTGAAACGGCAACTTACATACTTAAAATATTACTAAATAAGATAAAAACATAGGATTACAGTAAAAGTTGAATATAATAATTTTTAAAACACTACACTTCCAGGAAAGTAGTTTTTTTAGTTTTATTTTTTTATTTATTTCTTGTATAATTTGCTACAATTCAGAAAATAAAAATGCTGTGCCAATAGACCAGTCTGAAATTAAAAACAATTGTACAAATTTAAATATATCTGTGGAGAATCATAATTTAATTTCCGAAGCGGTTGAAACCTGTTAATATTTGCGGACATGAACAAATAGATGTTCATGAATTAGATAGCAACTTAAACTTTAAACATAAAATATGATAGGATTTGATACGTTTTAAGGCTAAATGTGAAAGGGGATGGGATCAAGGAATATATCTTTCTCCGCATCCCCTAAATTTATGAGGGCATAAGATATTAGTATTTTAGATTATACTTTTGCTATGAAATAAAACTTAGCGAAAAACAAATAAATTGAAGGATTGATACAACTATACATTAAATATTTTTTCTTCATTTCAATTCAATATATTTCACTGGACTACAATCCTTTAAATATAATTAAATAAGAAAAACCAATACCCAGTCATACTTCATTATTTATTAATTCTTCAAAGTTTCGGCATTAGTCATTATCAATTGTTAAAATATAGGCTTTATAAGTGTTCCCTAGATGATGAAAATTTTAAAAATTAATAGTATAGTAATGCATTTTAGAGTTCATGCTTTATATAGTTATATACATTGTAGGTTGATGCATAAAGCCTATATTTTAACATTGATAATGACTAATGTCGAAAAGTTGAAGAAATAATAAATAATGAAGTATGACTGGATATTGGTTTTTCTTGCTCGATTATACTTTTTGTTTTTATGAGAATGACAAGACGAGACACGATTCATCGTGCTTCAGCACCCACCTTGATTTACGTTTTATGCCGACCAATGTCATAGTTCTTTTAATTATCCTTGTGATCTCCGGAATTAGATTCATATCCACCATATTTAAGTAAAACATTACTTCAATTTTCCTCCATTTTGGGTTAATATTGATATTTTATTTTATAACTTTGTCAATGATTAGAATGCTATCATTGCAATTACACTTTGACATAGCAGTAGAATATGTAAAAAAATTGTACATAAAAAATCATTTAAAAAGTATTAAAACCTGACCAATCAAAAATACTCCTTGAGTGCACCAACAATACTCAAGTACTATCAGTTGTGGACAAAAATATGTAAGGTTTATTTAACAAGTATTAAAAGGGATTTATTTTTCTTACTAGACACGGTCAGTCAAGTTTCGAAATTCTGTTTTATTCATTTCAATATTTATATTTTCTTTGTTGTGAGAAAAATCTGCTGACATCGTTAAAGACCTAGTCGACTAGCGAGGATGTTTAACTCAGCTGCCAGTTCGACCTCAGATGATGAATGCACTAGTTATTTATAGTTGAAGACCCGCCCGAGCGTTCTAGCTAATAGGATATATTTTTATGACAAATTATTTAACGGCCATCAGTAATTTGGGATAGGCTTGTGACCTAAATATAGCAGTAATATATAATTTAGGTCCATTCACGCCTCTATCGGGTTGCATATTTAACGATTACGGTGAAATATACAACATAACATGTTATATTCAATAATCAACCTGATTCCTGGAACCTAATGTTGGTTAAAGTGTTATTCAAGCATTAAATATCTTAAAAATAACTATCATATTTGAGTGAAAAGTAGCCTTAGTTTTAAGACTGTCTATTCTTTTTTTTAGCTTATTTGTTTTATTACCATCACTATATGATACTATGACTAATCGGACGATGCTGCAGCAAGAATCCTAAATTTTATCTATCCATGTATAATTAAGATAACTATATTAATTAACAAATTGATCTTAACAAGTACCTCACACCGCACAGTCTCAGGACCACCAATTTATGTCCATTTGGAAGAACGGCATAACCAAGGATTTCTTACTCCCTTTAAAAAATCTCAAGGCCAGCTGCCGGGCTCCGAATCCTTGATCTTGGTTATAGTAAGTTGTTATGCTAATCACTACACCACATGTGACTCTTTTTCACAGGTATATAGAGATTGAGAAAGTAAGCCCGTTTTTTCTTCATTTTAAATATCATCAGAAGATGAATATTAAAATGCAAAACCGGTCCATAAAAAAAATATATTACCTTTTATAAATTTCGTGGGAACCGATATAGGAGGCATGGCTTATTGTTCTTTTAATATTTTGTTTTATAAAAATACTCATGTTACTATAAAATTTAGTATAAAATATATACCTACTTACTTCTACGTAAAGTGGAGTATATATTTAGAAACATTCAATTAAAATTGAGATAAGTCATGTTGCAAGTATAGCAAATTGTTGAATATTTATATAATAAGAAGTTGTAAAATAAAAATTTAAAATGACCATATCAATGCTCAACTCGGTATTATGGAATAGAAACATTATTCCCAAAATAAAAAAATCTACATACAATAGTAAATTACTAAGCATTATGACATATGGATCAGAAACTTGGACGTTGAAAAGCAACCTCAGGAAAAAACTCCTAACCACCGAAATGGACTATTGGAGACGAGCGACGGGAATATCCAGAATGGACAAAGTAAGAAATGCAACCATCAGAGAAAAGATGGATGCTGAAAGTTATCATACCATTCTGAAAGATATTGAGAAAAAACGCCTGGATTGGTATGGACATAGGGACAAAGGGAACAAGAAGAACAGAAGATCTGAAGAAGACCTGGGATAAAGAAGTGGAGGAATCCATGATGGGTCATGGTCTACGGGAAGAATAGACCTTAGGAGCCACCCAATCACTAGGTTAAGGAAACCCACTAGTGGAAACTCCTGTTAAAAAAAAAAAAAATTAATTATGTATAAAAACTGTAAAAACTTGAAACAAAGTATGAAGTTTTTTTTTACAGTCACACAAGTTTAAATCATAATAAAACAAAGAAATATATTTTTAATATCAATGAAACGGGCTTTATTGGATAGAAAATTTTATGACATTAATGTTTAAATACGAGTTTGGCTATGGCTGGCCCACTGGCGCTCTGGTACAAGGCGCAATCTGGAACTTTTTTGGTTTCCATTTCATATGCGGCCGTATTTCGCCAATAACTCTTCGAATATTGATTTCCAGGTGTTCAATTGTCTCTGGTTTATCGACGTAGAAAAGCGACTTTACATAAACCCAAAGAAAATAATCCAATGGGGTTAAATCACACGATCTTGGTGGCCAATTAGTTGGACCATTACGTGAAATTATTTTTTCATCAAAAGTTTGTTTGATTAAATCAATTGTAGCGCGCGCTGTGTGGCATGTGGCTCCGTCCTGTTGGAACCATATGTCAGCAAGATTAATGCCAGCTAATAGAGGTACGAAACAAAATTTCTAATCATGTCCCTATACTCAAACATTCTGACCATCATAATTTTTTAAGACATATAGACCAATAACTCCACCAGCCCTTTTTCTGTGGATGTAATGGAGTTTCGACAAAAGCTTGTGGATTATCCTCACTCCAAATGTGACATTTCTGCATATTTACATACACATATATGGTTAATACCAAAAATGGGCGTCATGGGAGAACAAAATTTTGAATTGAAATTCAATATTAAAATCAATTTGTGCTTCAGCTCATTCGCCGAATTGGCGGCGCATTTGATGGTCGTTTGGCTTTAATTTCTGCACAAGTTCAATCTTAAAAGCTTTTAAGCCAAGATCCTTTCATAAAATCTTCTACAAGGTGGAAGGACACAACCCCAGTTGCTGAGAACGGCGATAAATTGGTTGATTTGGATCTTCTTCAATGCTTCCCTGTACAGCGGCTACAGCTTGTTCAGTGCACACTGTTCGGCGTCTCACGGGATGCACATGATCAGTGAGAGTCGCTCTGAAGGACGATTATGTACACCATGAAATTGACGAAGTGCACGATAAGTTCGACGAACAGAACCATTATTTTGGTAATTTTTTTAACAATTTACAAGCGTCGCTCTGGTATAAGTCTATCTATAATGAAATGTCAAATCAAACTTAACTAAAAAGCAACTATCAGCTGTTAAATGGGTTGTGAAATAAAGCAGTGTTCCCAACACAAAGTTGTGAACGTCTAAAAAAACACACCCATTATATCTTAATAGTATCTATACAGAAAGTATATAACAAAAACAAAAAAAGAAAGGGGAAATTTACAATTTATGCAGTTTTAAATAAATTTATATATCATTATTTACGAATCTTATCTGTATCAACAACTTTTGGTATTTGCTAAGTCATGAATGACAAACTTCTATTTTTGTAGTTCCATTTACTTGATCGATGTACCCCTTTTCTAACAAGCGCATCAATCAACTAAATTTTATTAAATTTGGTGCTATAATGGAAAGTAGTGTTAAAACGGTTTTTCTGTTTGAATTAGCTACATTTTAACATTAATTTGATCCTGTCTAATCTTGAAAAGTCTTCAACGTCACGAGGGTCAAGAAGGTTTAATTTAGTATGTGATATTCGTTGTATAACATTACACGAGAAAATCATTCGTAAAGGAAACCAGTAAAGGAAAGTAAATTATTACTTTTTGACTTTAGGATTAAGCTAAGTTCCTAAATGTGCTTATAATTAACTGGAAATATGAAAACATAAGAATCCTATATTATAAGAACATCTTAGAAGCATAGCTTCTTTTAGATAGAGCCACAATCACTGTCAAAAGAGCCATTTTTTTCAGAACCCTCATTATTTTCTTACAAGTGATTATTGAACTTAAATGATTTGTATGTATGTACGTACGTATATACCTATGTATTTACGAATAAGTTTTTGGATTCGATTGATGCATTTTTATAAATTGAACTTCTGAAGATAAAAGAATCTAATAATATGTGCAAAGATGTGCTTATTACTCTATGACTGCTATTTTTTTAATTCATTGCAAGTTGAAATCTTACTAATATTTTAAATGTGAAAGTTTGTATGTTCGTCTCTGTTTCACGCAAAAACTACTGAGCGGATTTGGATGAAACTTTACAGTAATATACTTTAAAGTAAATGAGTGAAACTATTTGTTTTGATAACCCACTAATATTATAAATGCGAAAGATTGTATTTATGTTTGTTACTCATTAATGCAAAAATTACTGAACGGATTTGGATGAAACTTATTAAGTTAAATAGGTTATACATCATAGGCTACAGCAAGGGAAGATTTATGTGGGTGCACGGGGGCATGTGCTCCCTCCGTTGTAGTACATAATTGAAGGCAAATCAGGAACTTAGCATCTTGAAATTTGTAGATAGGTTCTTTGTATAGTTCAAGAAAGAAATTTGGATAATTCCACTCCAAGGGTTTCCCCCTTTAATGTAATAGGGATTCAAAGGTTGTATAGAATCCGTCAGTTTTGAAGTTAGACATCTGAAATTTTGGATGTACGAGTAACTTATATTTTAAAAAAATAATTGAATTATTTATTTAAAATGATCTTTCACGAAACTTTATGTGGCAGAGCGAATTCCACGCGAGCGAAGCCGCAGGCATAAGCTAGTGTGAAATATATTTCAGCGTACTAGAATACTGCTAACTATTTTTTTCGTTTTTATTAATCATTTGATTATATGTATTACCAAACTTAATAAAGATATGTTTTATTTTTAAAATCGATTAGCTTTTGTACTTAATGAATATATTAGAAATTGATTAAATTTAGAGCACTGGCATATTTTTATACTGCTGCTTACAATGAATAGCATAACACAATCAAAAGACAATGAGTCATATGATTTTAAACACATGTTTACACATACTGTAGCTAGGTCAAAGAAGCGTAGTAGGTACCTTATTTTCAAAAGAGGCATGATCACTGTCAAAGAGGCCATTTTTTTATAGATTCTTCATTATATTCTTACAAAACAAGTTTAAACTATGTATCGAATTAATGTAAGATTAAACCATTCTAATTCGTGTAATATATATTTATCAATCGACTTCGAAAAATATAAGAATCTGATATTAGAACATCGTAGAAGCGCAGAATCTTCATTTCGATTAAGCCACAAACACTGCCAAAGATGCCATTTTCTTTTGAGATTCCTTATATTCTTACAAGTCAAATCTGAACTAATTTAGTATTTAAGAATAGCTCACTCTATTTTTTACAAAAACTGTTTTGAATAATGACTTTTTTTTTATCTCATTAATAGGTTCACCCAATATACTGAGAGTTGTGCCCACCCTGTATTGTCCAAAAAATACAGAAGGGGTTGAGATAGTCAATGCAACACAGTTCTAAATATACACAACGACTAATAATACAACTGTTTCTCAAAATAAATCTTAGGAATGTTTTTCGGGATCATGGTGGTGACCGCCGAAGCCGATGGTTAGCGTGAAGAAGAAACAGATTAGGTTCTCGAAATAGACAGCAAGAAAAAAAACTATTCATTCTTTTGTTAGATCGCTTTATACTGTCACATTAATCAGAGGAAAGATCAGGGATTTTGTCAGTGATGATTTCATAAGTCTGTGAAGAACTGAATATACAATGTTGTTGAAGTTGGGAAAGAAATATAAATAAAGAAAAAAAAAATTATTTATGCATTTTGGGCGAATGTTTTAAATAAATTTTAAAATGATTATTTACAACGAAGTTTTGGAATATATAATATTATATTACAAATATGAGAGGAAAATAGTTGACTGGATGATTCAATGGAGAATGGAGATAGTTGGGGGGTGCAGTAAAAAAAAACAACACCAAATAAGTACAAGACTTATATTTAATGTATGCCAACGTTTCGACGTACCTTGTAGGCCATCTTCAGGGCTATGAGAGAGAAACAAACAGAACAAAAAATATATAAAAAACGTTACAGTAACAAGAATATAGTGACATGTAATGTAGAAAATTAAAATAGTGACAGATATAATAATTAAAGATAACGAATGCAAAATACAGAATAAATGTACAGAAAGGATAATAATGTAAACATAATATAAAGGGAAAGAAAAATGAGAAGGTAAACAGAAAGATACAAAATGAAAAGATTAAAATATAAAAAGGTGAGATATAAAGGATTTAGGAAAAAAACTAGTTTAATTACAGATATAAAATGTATGATAATAGACTCCTAGAAGTTACATAAGTAAAATGTATGAAAAATAATACAAAATATGGTGCCAAAAAATAATTACAGGAGAAATATGTAGAAAGAAATGAATTAATTACATATACCATTATTATATCTCTGTCCTTTTATTTCCACCTTCTTCCTCATTTTAACTTGTAAAACCATAATTATCATTCAACTAAACTTAATTGAACTATGACGAAGAAAATGGTCCAGTTGCTGTTAAAAAAAAATTCTCTTTGATAAGGAAAACTAATTATTTCGAATACCGTTCATTTGATTAATCTGTATTACTCTTTAATACTTATTCCATAATTATTTATAACTATTCCCTAAAGGGTTCCCCAGTTTTTTTTTGTTTTTTTTTAATCACCCATATCCCTTAATTTGTATTTATATTCTTTATTGTGTATTATTTTAATTTATATGTATCTTGTATATTTAGCCCTGAAGAAGACCAGCAATGTGGGTCGAAACGTTGAGTTTAAAATAAATAGTTCTCCTAATTAAAGAGAATTTTTCTGACCTCAACCTTACTCATATATATATAATAGGTCAATTATTATTATTCCAGATTAAATGAACAATATCTACCTACAAACATATTTACATATTTAACATAAAAATTTTTACTATAAAAACATGTCATCATCGGAGGCGGATCCAGGGGTAGTTCTTAGGGAGAGAAGAACTGTACGGACATGGCCGGAAAAAGGTTTTTGCCGGGACCAAGAAGGGACCTCAATTTCGCTGACGGTTTTTACACTAATCCTTCTCAGGACTAGAGCGACCTTTGCTATCTCTACAATTTCGGTTCTTTATCATCTTTAGTAGAACAAGCCGGATCAAACCATGTATTTCTTTTTCAATATTTTATTTCTTATTTATTTATAAATCATCTGTTTTAAAAGCGGATAATTTTTACTTTGCAATAAGTATATACAAAGGGAAGTCTAAACAGTAAACATATATTACAATTACGTGATTTTGCTGCATTATACTTTGTCGGAAGATTTTTACAAGATATCTATAATTAAAACTGGTAATTATTCCGCAGGTTGTTGATTCAAGTTGAGTCACAAGCTTTAAATTTCAAATTCGTACTCCTTTTAATAAAAAGCTGCTGATCTACAAAATCCTGATTTGTCCGGTACTCACATATGGCTCTGAGGCAAAGGCATGCCAGAAAATGCTCTTAATCTTCGAGAGGACAATCCTGAGGAAGATCTTCGGTCCAATAAAAGTGGGAGGAATATGGAGAAGGAGAT
Organism: Arma custos; assembly: GCA_037127475.1. Lineage (NCBI taxonomy): Eukaryota > Metazoa > Arthropoda > Insecta > Hemiptera > Pentatomidae > Arma > Arma custos. Next base: position 38,843,912 of record CM073759.1, read on the forward strand.
ACAATAGGGAGAAATATGACCTCTATAAGACATCAGATGTTGCCAGAACAATCAAACTTGGCCGACTGCAATGGGCAGGTCACGTGGCACGGATTCCCAAGAAGATCCTCACAGAGGGAATCCATGGCACACGGAGAGTAGGGAGATCAAATGTGATGTGGATGGAAGCTGTGGCGAAGGATGCACGTACCCTTCTTAATGCTAGAAACTGGAGGGATGCTGCTCAGGATAGAGCTGATTGGCGGAGAAAGCTGGAGGCGGCCCAGACTCAGTGACGAGTTGTTGTGCCGGATATTATTATTGTTGTTACTCCTTTTAATACTTTCCAAGAATACAAGTTAACAAAGAATACAAGAGCTTTAGTATGGAAAAGATAATGTAATTATAGGACATGCGTATATTTCGGTTATTATTTCATCGAGAAATTATGGCCTTAAAATAAATATAAAATTATAAAATCATCTACACTTCGAAACATTCGTTAAAACATTTATTTCTTGATGAAATGATTACCAAAATCTACTTACCTACCCCTTACTTAATTACCCATAATTACATTCACTTTTCCGTGAAAGAGCTCATGATAACTTGTTTTTTTAGAAAAATATTAAAATTGAAACGAATAAATAGTTAAAGCTTGTTGTAACTCAACTGGAAGACAAACTCCGGAACAATATTTTATATGCGAAAAAATATTTTAATTTTCCATTTTAGACCAGGGCTGAAGCCTTTTTAAATGGTAAAAAGTGAAAAAAATAAATGAAAGAAGGATGAAACCCATTTGAAAAGGAAGAGAATATAACAAAAATAAATGAAAAATAATTTACGGGCAATGGATCCAATGGAATAATGGATATAAAATTAATTTATTAAATAAAATGGCAATCATTAACTCATATTTTATTGTTCCATAATATATTTATTATCTTTAGCCAATCGATATAAAGCATCGAAAACTGAACATCTTTATTCACCTTTGGTAAACAAAAACACCTACCAAATAGAGAGGTGTTTATTGCCGATAAAGTTGGCAGACCAAACACGAAAACTCATTTATCAGTTGGCCTTCTTCGATCGTGTTTCCCGCAAAACCGTTTGATTTAGTCTTTCTATTTCGGTCTAGGTCATTAGTACGTAATCAAATCAATGTTCGGATAGGTATCGATCAAGAATTCTAAGAAGAAATCTTAGCTGACTATTGAAATATTTGTTATAATTGAAATGGGACCATAAAACAAAAATATTAAAATTAATAGCGCATATCCTATCAGTTTGTGAAGAATGAAATATATTTTTAAATGATTAAATGTACATTTAAACTTAGTATGAATAATGAAAAAATGAACGAAATTATGTAAGAGCTCTATATGCTAACATACAACAAAAAAATTAATTTTTTTTTACTGTCACCGGGCCTTATCTGGAATAAATTCTCTCTTTGATGGTGATAATACATATGGTATGCAATACGGTAATATTTTTTTCATGTGAATTAAGAAAATAAATATTGATATACGTGTCGAGACAAATATAGTAGTATACAGTGGTGTAGAGGTTAGCATAACAACTTTCTATACCCAAGATCGCCCAACATCTTTCGGAGGGGACGTAATAGTGGCAATTAGCCTGTGCGATGTCAGGTCCTCGTTAAAGATCCTACCCTAATTACTCCTGGTTTGGTAAAATTTAGGATTTATTCTTTAGAATTGTCCGATCAACCATAGCATCATAAAGTAGCATTGGATGAGTAATAAACAAGGTTTATTCATCTTACGGAGCTAAGCACTTAAAAAGAGCTGAAAAAGGGATGAAAATGGCCAAAGAAACAATTTTAATGGAGATTCTTAAAACAGATACAGCTTATAAGTAGATTTTGATTTATTAAAAGATGTTTTTGCGTTGAGGACGCCATACTTCGAAAAGTTTAGGAAGGGAGAAAAGATAAGTAAAGCCTAGCAGATAAATTTGTTTCTAATGACGTTCGAACCTATAATATGAAGCCTAATTAAAGGCAAACAAGAGGGAAATAATAAAACAAATCTTGATAGTAAAGATATTTATAATCTTATTAGGTAAATTTGAAAATGAAAAGAATACAAGTTGACGGAAAAATAATATTTATAGTTCAAGTTGAAAGAGTTCTTTAAAGACTAAAACAGTTAATGAGAAGAGCGGCCTAGGAGAGGGAGATAAGGCTTTACAAAGGACAGCAAAGCTAACACTTCTAATCTCCTGTGAGCAGCTCCACTGTGTCCTCGCTGGTTATCCTTCCTTAGTTCGTTTTTCTTTAACAGCAAAACATTGCAGTAACGACTATGTTAAAAAAAAAACGATATTATCTGAAATATCAAAAACGGTTACCAAAAACGACTCCCATCAAAGAAACTTCGAAGCCGAAACGATTTTGAAACAGTTCCAAAAAGTCTGTTAAGTGCCACGGATGGACCTTGAGGGATCTGCCTATCCCCCCGGGACTCGCCCAGCCTCTATAAATTTGGTCTATCTAAGAACAGAGTCTAAGAAGACAGGGTTGATATATAAATATAAATTTCCGATTTCTCTAATAAAGTATTTTGTATTCTCCACTTTTATGTTCTTTCTTTCCATGGTAACCGGATCGAACCATCCACCTTGTTCCCTACCTTGGCATCTCTGACCGTCCTTCAACTTATTTAATAGAAAAAAATCAAGAAAAGATTTAACATTTCCGGAAGTTATAAATTATATTATTCAGCTCTAATTAAAGACCTGCGATAAGACTCTTTTGTAATGATCGTTCCAAAAATTTAAGATAGCAATCTGTAGACGCAGTTTGGGATAATAATTTGCCACAATAAGAAATAGAAGTTGCCAAAGATTCATTCCCAGGAGATTTTCCGGTTCTTTGAACTTTTCTCCGCTATTTCATTGTCCATTGCTCTTTAATTTTCTTGCATTTTACAGGAAATCGCTAATTTACAGAAACAAGAGAAAATAAATGAAAGATCCCAGTCATTAATGAGAGGGAATAACATGACCTGACGAAGAGGCAAAGATTTATTCCCACTCTTGTTAGCATAGTTATAGCAATAAGAATAAACAACTTTTTTTTTCTCGCTTCCATTATTGCAAGGATTATTCGGTAACAACTATGGTATGAGAACATTTATTTTCTGATAACAGTTTGTTTAACATTTTTTAATTTACTTTTTTTTTCATTTTACCAATGCTGCTAGAACCCATGGTATTGGGTTCAATACATTGCAGAGAATGTACAGTTTCTCGGAGAACGGTTGTGCTAGGAGGTGATTTGGCCAAGATTGCTTCCCCTTGTTTTGGGTATCCACTTCATAAAGATTATGTGATGCCCAGGGGGGTTTTAGATCTCATAGGATCCATCTCCGACCGCTAACAGATTAAATAAAAGTCAAACAGCGAACGGGATTTGAATCCAGGACGTTCGGCATGCACAACTTAGCGCTCAAACACTGAGCCACTCCGCTCCCTCAATTTTCAATTTAAATGTTCTAATTTTAACGCGTCGAATCTGAAAATTATTTAAAAGTTATGTATATTTCATTCTCCATATCAGAATTTCAAACTTAAATTATAATTAAGAATTAAGATTAATTAATCAATTCGTAGCAGTTCCTTATATCGTACAATATAGAAAATATCTATTAGCTGAGATGGGAAGAAAGAAAATCGAGACTCCCAAAGAAGCTTAACCACCGTGGTCCTTAGTGGCCGGTACGTGATTAAAAAAAAAAATACACAGCACAGAAAAATTATGCAGGCACAATATGCCTCTTATTACACGAGCAACGCTGGGGTGGGTCGCTGGTACATCATATTTCTTAATAAATTCCCGCTGTAAATTATTCCTTATTAATTACTCATGCAATGTATTTATTACAATATCACCCAAACCCACTCGTTCTTCCGCTTTCCTACTCCCTGTTACCTGGACTTGATAAAAAAAGATTAAAAAGACATTGGCCAAGAGACCTACTCAACAATTGATATATAAATATTTTTTTTTCCAAAATAACTGGATGATCATGGAGAAAAACGAAGAGAAAGAAACTTCATTCAAATTTGCTAAATGCGCAATTGCGCAGGTGCAAATAAAAAAAAATTAAATAATAATAATAATAATTTTTGTTTATCTCGCAATTAATATTTAGACAATTGACCATAACAATAACAAACATGTATATTTTCTTAATATTTTAGAACTGTTAAATTTTAATAATTTTTTTTGTAAAAGTGATAATTTTGTCAATGCATTTTCTTTTTTCATTTTTTTTAGTCCATTTTAGTTCGGCGTAAGAAGCATATCCTAAACGGTCCAGAACCCTAGAGAGAAGAATCTTTTCGCAGATAAATTCTAGAAATGACCAATGGTACGAGGTTCTTATAGATAAATATATATTTCTGTGCATACTGTATCTGATATAAGTTGAGTTTTTCCTGTTTGGGAATCCTTACTTGCGATTTAAAAGCTTTAGTAAACGCATACTTTTTTAAAAATTATTATGCTTTAATAATTTTAACACCTCACCAGTTTCCTCATAATTAAAAACTGAGATCTTAGGCTATTTACATAATTGCAATTAATTTTGTCCATGGATTTTCGTAATGAGATATTATGCCGAGATCATGCTCAAACCCCACGTTTTTACCCAATTAATGATAACTACTTTTTAGAGCCGGGTCAGTCCCAGGAGGTCAGGTCCCGTCCAAAAGTCTGATATCAGAATAAATTATTTATTTGCCATAGTCGGTCTCGAACCCAGGACCAAGAAATTAGCAGCATAGTACCCTACCCACTTAACTATATTACTCCCTATAGTATATAGTATTGTTATGTCCTTTTTTTCTCTTTAATAAATGATTACAATAAATTTGTTATGTTTTAGGCATTTGTTTGATTTTCTTCTCTTTTTTTTCTAGACATTATTAACATAAATAGAGAGAGTGATAGAAATAAAAAATAGAATCCACAATAATTGACAGAAAAAAATTTGAGCCGTCGGATTGACAAAACGAGGACGACGATTAATAGACGGTTTAGGATTCCTATCGATTCCAGTATAAAAGTGTCCAGCATAATCACGTTATCATTTAATAAAAAATTAATAATAAAAATAAATTCATTGTTTTAATAATCAATTCAATTGGTTCTCTACATTTCCTGTTTTCTTTTGTTTTTAGGTAGGTACCTATATGTTAAAGCAATTTTATTATTTTTTTCTGTATTAATATTTTTTTTATTTATTTACTTGATTTTATCAATAACAATTTTGTGACAAATGGCACACACACATATTCAATTAATTTCTTCAAGATTAAAAAATCGAATAATATACATCTAAAATCAAAACTTTTTAATACATATTTAATAAGAAATATATACAACTACTGCTACGATAAATTTAATAATTATCTTTACGATACATAGCCATATTTTAGTTGGAAATTTACATCCTTAGACCAAACCAGGGCTCTATAATTCAGGGTCTAGACACTGACGTGATGTTAAACAGAATGCCGTTCTATTAACGGACAGCCTAACGAGTAAATTACCTCAGCCAGACCTCTTAATGAGAGGTCTTACTTAACTTTATAGCTATTAGGTACATCTTAATAACAATATACAATACTATATAGGAATAATATATAATATATTAAGATTATTTTTACAGTACAATGATTTCCTAAATGTCTTCACTTCTTATTAATTTTACCTAGACTATTTTTTCCAAAAAAAATTTTTTTCGATCCGAAAACAGTAAATGAGTTTAATTCCCATATCAATCGACTTCCCTACCCCATGAAAAATCATAAAGTCCAATATCAAAAAAGTAATTATCTTTTTTATTTTTTTTATTATATTTTGTTTTTATTTGTGATTTTGATATACTAAAATGAATAAATGAAGGTCGCAGGTAGCAGGATTACTGTAGTAAATAAAATTTACTTTAAATTAATTCCTTAAAGGGTAGTTTAAAAATAGATTTTGTATGGATGGAATAAACACTAGATTCTTTTTTTCAAAAGTATTTCCCAGTAAACAATTAATTTATAACACATTTATGCTGTCTTCATTCTACTATTGCAACTTACCAGAGGAAAAAGTATAAATTATAGTTAATTCAGAAAAAATAATTATTTCAAAGAGAGATTTTAACGGTAGCGAAAACTTTTTATTCATATTTCAAATGTGGTCCTAATGTACAACAAGTTGTTCAAAAAATAAATATGTTATGATTAATAAAACATTAAATTCTAAACTATTTACATTGTTTGGAATTATTACATTATATTTGACAACCATCTCATAAATCATAAAATTAAAAATGATTTATAAAGGGTATACGATAGTTTTATTTACCTCAAAATTAATAAATATGAAATAAAATGGTTCTTTTGGTGGCACCGAAAGGTACTACAACAGATGAACCTGACCATATAGAAATGAAAAGACATTATAAGTATTATAGAATAAGTAATGAGGCTACTGTATCTCAAAAATAAAATCATAAATTGGATTAAATCAGATTTTTTTTTGTTATCCACTATTAAGACAATTAAAGAATAAGGCGACAGTAATCTGTAATGTGAAATGTGGTTATATTATGAAGCATTAAAAAGACATGATACATTAAAAGTGTAGAATATTTAGAAATGAGGCCATTATGTCTTAAATATCTTTTGAAAATAAAAACAAAGAAAAATATTACATATAATTGATGAGGCATTTTTTAAGTCACTCTATTAAAACAATTAAAGAATATGATAAAAGTTGTATTTATAATTATTATTTATTAATTATTATTTTTAATAATTCCTGTTAATTTTTTGTAATAAAAGGCTTTATTCATTCATTCATTCAAAAGTTTTATTGAAATGAAACAATGAAAAAAAAATTATTAGATGAGTGTTATCGCTTATGCAGTAAAATGTGTAACAAGATGTGGATTTAGAAAGCTTCAGAAGTATTTTTTTGAAGGAATATTATTGTCGATATGTTTTTTGAACTCCTTAGAAATCCTGGACCATTGTGCATTTTAAATGTAGACTTCGCTCTGTAAATCCAAAGGCAGAGATTTTTTCCTGTCAGTATGTTCTACTTTTCGTATCTAGAGCTCTCTCTCTCTCTCTCTCTCTATTTGTTAAGAATCGTGACATCTAGAATTATAATCCTTCGTTCGTTACGCTCAATTTTTTAAAGATGTAGACCCAACGCTAGTTTTTTCGTGCGGTATTCGTAGACACTTGCTCAGAGGGAGGGCTGACAAGGGGAACAAGAATTGGATCAAGTCACGCGACTTTACTGCTCTCCTACGAAGGGAAGCCAGCGAAATTGTTGAAACTTTAACCTATGAATACTTATTATTACTTATTTGGTATTCCAAAGTTATAACCTAAGTTAATCTTAACACCACTCTTTCTAAATATTCAATCCTCTCTATGTCAAATAGTGTTTTAAAATGGTTTATTTCGTTTTAATCTCTCCACTCCCAAACAGTTTACATTCCTAATAACTTTCTTTCTTCTTCAATACTTCGATTTCGCTAAACCTCATTCCTGTTTACTTTAACTAACCCTCTAATCGTAAAGATCATTCACAATACCATTTGTAAGTTTATAAATATAGACGATCTAAGGATAAGAAGAGAACATGGATCTGCAGCCCCGTTAAAGTTTTATCCGTTAAATGAAACAAACGTTCAAAAATAATTTTAATTAATCAGATCTATTTAGCTGAAGAAAATGTAAAACTTTTCATTTTACTTGTACATTATCATGTTTATTTAAATATCGTGATCCCTAAAATATTGTCACTCATGCCTTTATTTCTATAGCTTTTTATTTATTAAATTTAACCATTAAACCATCCTTAGATAAATAGTTTTTTTTTAATGGTATAGAATATGTATAAATAATTATAGAATAGAATTAAAATATGCTGGAATCTACAAATACTGCAGCGTCGTTATAAACAATACTTTTCTAAAAACAAATATGTGGCTATATCATTTTTTTATACAAGGGTATGTGTATAATCATTTCAAAGCACAATATTAAATCATCAATCGTTTATTCTTCTTCATTAGTTATATTTATTTTTTAGATGGATTGTTTTAACCAAATACTATAAATGTTCAATCTACAATCGAAATACTCTTTTTATATTAATATACATTTACTTTCTTTTTTTTTTGGGCACTTTTTAAATACTTCATGATTTGAATAATTGAGTAGCCTTTTGACCATATATATATATGTTTCTTTTTCTTTTCTTGTTTGTTATTCTAAAGTGACTTGGTCCCAGAATAAAGTTCTTTTCTATTCTACTAGTATTCTATACATTCTCTGAAATTCCCGTTAAGATCATATACGTTAGGTACACGATACCGTTGCAAGTCTTTACTTTTCTATAAAAATTTCCAAACTTAGACCACGATTTTGATTTCTCAAAACCATCTTTTTTAATTAAGTGATCTACTTTTAGCGGCAGTAAAAATGTTATGATGTCTACGAGCTAACTTTATTTCTAAACGCGGCAGACCCTTAAAGCTTTTAAAATATCAGAAATAAAAATCTATTTTTAGAGATAGAGCTCATAAGTGCCATCAATCAAAGCAGTATACAAGATTTTCATCCTATTTGTAATTTCCAAGAAACTCGGAATAGGGACCTCTTTGTTCTATAAGTATACAGACGCTTTAGCCACTACAGGCCCTCAAGAATACTGTAAACATAACTGACTCTTCGGGAAAAGTTGGAAGAACTTCGATACAGTGAAGAATAGAGAGGAGGAAAACAGAAGAATAAATTATTGATATAATAAAGAAAATCTCCCAACAACTTCACATATCTAAAAGAGAAAGTTAGTGCCGAGGAAACTACACAGAAAAAAAATAAGAAGAATTTTTTCTCCAAAAAAACTGAACTCATAACTTTTTTTTTTTAGAATAATTTATTGATATTTACAACTGTAATTATATTACATCAAGTAAATCTGCTGTATGAACAAAGGACATGAAAAAAAAAATTGTGGAGAAACTATCCATCGATAGCACTCCAATAAAGTTCTATAGTAGAAGGTCTCGAGGCCATCTTCTTTTCAGACGCCTCGGAGGATTATCAGGAATATTATGGGAAGCAGGTTGAGAGACTAGCGGATTCAAGTGTGTATGGAGCTTTTCATGGAAGAATAGGTATCTAGTTTGGGCCAAATCAGCAACATATGGGATATTAAGATCATGATGAATGAGTTTGTTTGTGACATAATAAGGAGCATTGAGGATTTTACGAAGGATTTTGGATTGTAAGGATTGGATACGAGATGAATTGGATGGTTTAGTAGAGCCCCAAAGCTCATTTCGGCATGTCCAAATAGGTTTGATAACTGTCATGTAAATGAGTCTTTTGTAATTAATTGGAAGCTTTGAACGTTTGCCCAGTAAATGTTGAAGTAGGCGAAAACATCGAGCAGTATCTTGTCTTTTTAGTCTTGTATGAGGAGAACTCATAACTAACCATAATTTTGATATTACTCTTAAGCACATCATTAAAGGTAAATATGTGAGCAATTTTTTTATATCTGAACACTCATAAAAATAAAACTACCAACTTGAATACACATAGATTGCAATTCCCAATATAATATAATACATAAATGATTTTATCCTACACGGCCTACGTATTTTCTCCTTGCATAATCGCTATTATTTTTTAAGTATTTGCAATTTATTACCATACAATCATAAGCATCACATTAAGTCATTATCAAATTTAACCTTCTGTGCCAAAGATGGCGTGTTCCAAGCCCTGTAGTTGGTCCTACAATTGTTTAAAGGGATTGAAAATCCTTGATTATTAATGGGGAGGTATTGTTGTCATGTACTTGCGTGGTGTCAGTTACTCGTTAAAGATGTCAGGTACTTGTTATCTTAATTATATCTGGATAGTTAAAATTGTTTACTCCTTCTGTCTGATTAGCTATAGTAGCATAAAGTGGCGTTATAAAAATAAATCCATATTATGATCATGAAGTAATAAATACTATTATTTACTTTTGTTAAAAGTTATAAATACTGCTGAAAGAAACATCAAGAAAAACAGAACACACTTTAAATATGTGTATTGTATATCTTTATTAACAATATAAAGATATACTAATCCAATATTTTTGGTTAACATTGTTTTAAAACATTCATTGAAATGCATTCGAAGAATCAAATTTTAAAAAAATAGGCTTAGCCATTCGCTCAAAATATGTTTCATAGTAATGAATGGCTGATTTAACCTATTTAATTCCATACTTCAGCAATATTTTAAGCTCAAAACGTTTCACATCACTTACGACACCACAACGAATAATTTAGGTTATCAAATATGAAAATTGGTTTTCGTTGAAGCGTGCATACCTTAAATGCAAAAAAACATCATTAACAGCCAGGCTGCACACATTTTACTCTCTTACGCAGGTATTTTGAGATAAATTATTCATATAAAAATGTTGTCAATAATTAACTATATTAAACAAACGAAGTTTTTTAAAAATTTACTTTAATATAAGTTTGAAATAAAAACTGTGCATTTATTTAACACACCAAGTTTTAAAAGAAGTCTACGAATAAAATTGCAAAACACATAAATAAAATTCCAAATAATAATCGGTACTAAGCCCAAGATCGTGGGTTCGTAGTCCGGGAGGTGGCCCTCGGATTTTTTTAAGAGACTAAAAAATCCTTAGTAAAGCCGTCCTTCGGAGAGGACGTTAAACGGGTGTGCCGAGCCTGTACGATGTCAGGTACTCGTTAAAAATCCCTATCCTAATAAAACCTGGATAGGCAAAATTTAGAGCTCCCACTGTAGCATCGTCCGATTAGCCATAGCAGCATAAAGTGACGTTAAATGAACAAATAATAATCGGCCCGCACTCTATTCATGAAAAAACAAAACAAGGATAAACATTAATAGCATCTGCATGTCATTTTTAATTTTGCTATTATTGTTAATTGGTAACAATCTAAAATTCTATTTTGTTACTATGTTGAGTAATTTTACAATCTGATAAATATATAACTGTATGAAGTAGTGTAGAAGAAATGAGACACTTGTTTTATCGGTCCCCTCTGCAGTATTCTTATCTCCCACCTGTTTCATATTCCCCACAATGGCTGGGTAAACAAACATTTACCAAATGTTTTTTTCATCTACTCTTAGGTTTCAAAATTCTACCTAACGGTGTAGAGCCAACATAGAAAAATTCATACATACATATATATATATATATATATATATATATATATATATATATATATATATATATATATATATATATATATTTAAATAGTTATAATAGATATAATTTATGAGATTCATAATCCAAAACTAGTATAAAATTTAATTAATTTTTTTATTATTATATTTTTTACATAAAATTCATTTAAAAAACTGTTGCCAGCATTGGATCACTCAATGAATAAATCACTAACCTGATAATTAACTACGAACGGAATTCAACTAAACATTAATCTCTAATATGAACGTAACCAACGACGTACCTTTGTTAGGAGAACGGAGGTTGAACCTCACCCTGAGCTGAATGCTGCGTACCATGTCTGGAACTTACAGAATACTCTTAACGTACGGTAGTTCTTGCCACGGGGATGGGGCGGAACTACCATCGACCGCCAGGAACTGTATCCAAGGATCCCGATCGTAAACACACTTCTCCTCGTTGAGGTCACTGGATCACGCAATTCGGTATAATCTTTCATTATAAGTTCTTAAAAATTATTATTTATCTCTCTATTAAATAAAAAAGTTTTTAGCAGTGTAATATTTTATCGTCATTGCCTAGCAACGGATCAAAGAACTACATTTGTTCAGCTTTTGTCGTGCTCGATCTAAGAATAATAATCAATTATAAACATTTTTAATAATAATAATAATAATCAATCATAAATATTTTCAAAAATTTGTAAATCATGAAGCCACTGCTGCTGGCTTCTTAAATTCATTAAAAATATATAGCACTGTTTGTTTTTCTGTTATTAGAGAGAGAGCTGCAGAAATCTTCAAAGGCTCTAGATAAAATTTTGATGTTACTTAAATAGATCCCTCATTTCTATTTTAACGGCTTTTGTTAGATTCTGTGTAAGTGATTCTGTTTATAGTAGCGTCTGGATTGTAATGTTATTTTTGTTGGATTATTTTAATTTCATAGTATTAAAATAGCCTTAACAAATGTTACATACTAATTAAATTGGCATTTAATTAACAAGTATGCATATTAGGCTCCTTCAAATGAACGGTGAAAATGTCAATTTTTGAGTTAAGCCTAGCAATTCTATTGGTTGAAACGTTTTAATTCAAGAACGACATATTTAATATTCTATTTCCAAGATGCTTTTTATTATTTTTTTATTTTGAGTTGTATCATGTTTGAACTTGAAGTTTTACTGTAACAAGTTAAAGTTTCAAGCTTTTATAAATTTTCTAATGTTTAATAAAAGAATTTTAATACTATCATTACAATAGGAATGCTTTGCTTTGGTATTTTTATTTTTTCTAACTCATTTGGTTGAATTTTGACAAGACATGGAACTTTCAAATACTTTGAAGTTTAGATTTTTTAGATCAGTAATTTGTAAATGTCATCACTATTAACTATCTTTATAAACTGAGATCAAATTAATTTAAAAATAATAAATTTTCAAGAATATCACTTGCAAAACGTGAACTGTAGACTTCCGTTGAGATTATCTTGGTACTCCAGAAGGTGGTATTCGCCCGTTCTAAATCTTACATCACGCTAAATGTCGTGTCAACATATTCTTATTCTGAGTAATAAATCTATTTAGATTTACTTTATATATAAATCTGAATACAACTTGAGGTATTCAAGTTTCCTTCAAGAATTACAAGAATCTACCAGAAAATGGATAGAGGAAACAATATTTCCAGGCACTAAGTCGCACTCCTTAATATTTATTCTAAGTAAACTATTGTATAAGAGAGGGTAAGTTACCTTGGGTGATACAATGTATCTTTAAATCTTAAAAATATTTTAATGTTGTTTTTTTTCTAGTGCAACGCCCAGTCAATGGTTTTTGAATTTTTTTTTCTCATAAATTTTTACGTGTACCTACCACTGCTTCCGTAAATATTACACTTAAAAAAGAAAATTATTTTTTAAAACTGTAATATTGTTTTATCAATATAATCAGTACTGTCAATATAAAAATATCAGGTACAATAGTAAATCAGCTAGTATTATAGTCGATTCCGAATTGTATATTTTTTACTAATTATTACGTTATTCAGTGAAATTAATGTCTTGGATGAATTGTGGTTAGGCAGCTATTATAATGCATAAATAAAATAATTACGTTTAAAAATCAAGATGAAAGTAGCACAATATCATATTTTGATGAAATGGTTATCAAGTTATGACTTAAACAATACCTATAAAATCTTATTACAACATTATTCGAAAATTATAAAGTGGAACTTTAGGTTGGTGAAACATCCCAGACATGAGTTAAATTTAATTAATTAATTGAGCATAAGAAGGATTGCATTAAATAACTTCAACTTTTCTTTCAAATGCATCTTCACAGGCTGATCACGCAATGAATTTTGTGAGGATTCAGGATTATAAATTTTATTTTCGTTGAATTCAAGTTTTTCATGATCAAAAAATGTTGATACATATTTCATTGGAAATGAAAATTTTTAAAAAATAAATAAAATAACTTGATAAAAATTTACTAAAAATAAATATTGTATGCATGTTAGTTAATATAGAACATGTTAGAGCATCTAACACACACAAATTACAGCACTTGGTATTTTAAATGCAAGGAAGTGTTTCAATTGAAGAGAGAAAACAATGGTAAACAGTTTATTTTCACTTATTTGCTTTTGAATCTGAGTTTTCAACGGAAATAGAGGTTTTATGCACTCCGGTAATATTGTAGTTTGTGTGTATATGGAAAGACTAGCTAAAAGTCGAAACCGAAAAGAAAAAAAAATGAAAAATAAGTGAAAAGTTTATTCGTTTAAAGATCTTTTCGTACTTGCTAACGCTTTTTCTCAATTAAAACAGTCTGACATGGTTTAAATTGTAATTTAAAAAAAAAAAGCTTTACTGTAATATATATATGCATTGTAATGTTATGTATTTGAAAAGTTTAACTACCTCACAGTCAATCGTCATAAAACGTGAATAATTACCTTGCATATAAAAACTAGTAGATATAGGAAAGTGAAAAAATAGCATAAACTTGAACTTTATATTGTATGCTATGACATTATTTAATAGGATCTTAATGATTCCATTTGTTAATTTTATTAATGGATTCATTGATTCATTTAATTTTTTTTAAATTTTCAAGGATATTGTATATACCAAAACCTAAGATCAGAATAACTCCATTAGGTATTGGTAATTCGAATCCAACAAACTAAAAATAAAACCCAGACAGATAGCATTTCCTGAATGCAGCCACTCAATCTGTTCCTTTGAGCTCCTATCCACCACTCGAAATTAATCAACAACCAATTTTGTCATCTCACTTTAAAAAAATTTTTTAATATTTTTTAGTTTTGTACTATAATATTCCGGAAGCCTCGTAATTTTCAGAGCATAATGCGATATTAATAAATTAGAAAATCAGTAAAACAATTTCATAAACATTTATTTGCCCAAGCAGATATTATTTCGTTAACGAAAAATGCTGTGTAGCAGAAAGAAATAATTTGATTTAAAACTAAAGTGCATAGTTAGATGCATCTGGTGATTATATGATCATAAGCGAAAAGGCAGTTTATTTTTATTTTATTTTTAGAAAATATTAAAATATAAATAAACGTCACTAGGTCATTATTTTAAAAAGTAATTATGAAAATAAAAAAAATATAATGCTTAGATTATACTCAAAGAATTTTTGTCAAGGTTTTATTTCAATATGAATCTTACTCCTTGAAGGACGAAATGTGGATATGCACAAATAAAAAGTATGTGTGACTGCAGCATCAATTATATTTTTTCGACCTGATACATTAAACAATATCTTTAATAAGCCAGCCAAAATTAATTAATCGGTAATCGTATGCATATATTTGTATGAAGTTGGAGTTATGACTATACTCTGTGCACCTCTCTTAGTACCCGATAGCCACCCTGAGGTTTAGTCCTAGAATGGAGTGCTTCGGGGGAAAGAATATGCGTTTTCGTGCGCCTTCTGACCCTAAGTAGCCATAATCCTTAGATTTAAATCGAATCCTTCTCAAAGAGTAATGTCTATGCACCATGTAATCTATGATCCATTAAACCAAGAGTGGATGACTGACTGTCAAGCAAAGCTGTCCTAATTATTTCCACGCAAATTGTCTGCAAGATGTCCATATCGCTTGGAAAGAATTTGTATGTATATAAATATATAATAGCAAATAAATAATTATATAATTAATCCTAGGGCTCAACCACCCTTTATAATGTAGGTACCTTTAATTGGGAGTAAAAATTGGCGGTTGAGCATGATCTTAGACTTCGTTATAGTGGCACAGTTTTTTTTCTTCTTTTTTTTCTCATGATAGCAAGCAGGATTAATGTACCTACTCCTTCTAGAAGTAGGAAGTTAATTTAAATATTGTTCAAATAAAATATTCATAAACAATGAAAAATGAATTCCTTTTTTAAAAAATGTCAGAAATTAGTAATACGATCGACTTTCTTTGTACCTGCTTGTACCTCCTTCCCTATCCCTATTACCACATGCATCTTTGCATGCTTGATTGTATTTCGGTTTCTGCCAATTTCGTTCCGTTCTATCTGTAGTTCTTACGGTGTCTCTATAGTTCATCATAAAGATATTTGATAAAGAATGAGTTAAATTTTCCTGAACCAATATGTCTAAATAAATGGAAACTGTTGAAGATTGAAAAATTAAAAATTTATAAAATAATTAGGATTTTCATAGATCATTGGCAGCAGGATTATACAGTTAGTTGGGGTCGGGTTATACAGTTAGTTGGTGGAGTATGCAGTATTTTTATTGCAATAGTTGAAAGATAAACGTTGAAATGGTTTGATATAAGAAAGATTCTTTAAAATATAGCCTGTGGAAGGAGAGTTGAGCATCCTCAATGCCGTTGATAAGGCAATTGAAAGTTTCAAATTACATCTGTCAAAACTAATAGCACAATAAATTTCTAGAGGCTGCAAACTAATCAGGTAAATATAATTTATTATTGGGATTAATTTTTTATTGACGGTGATCGACGTTGGCTTATTAATTTACATTATGCCATCCGTCCACCATTTGAACAAATCCATGGTTCTATTTTATTAATTTTTTTTAATTACGAAATTTACTCTAATCATTATACTTATAAATGAAGAAATTAAATAATCTAAAAATATAGTAAACTAGGTATTATATATAGTATATTAGGTATTATGATTTTTGGGTTGAATTTGTTTTACGCCAAGATTCCAAACTATAGCAGTGAAAGATACAGTTAGACAGACTGCAGCAAAAAGGTGACAAATCATCCTGTTGGACAAGACCTGCAACTGACAACCGCAATACGCATCTAGTTTTGTGAGCTACATATTTTAAGTGAAACTGATATATGAAACTCGCGTGCCAACGACAAACTAGAGGATAATGTAGGCCTCGAAACAGTAAATAAGCACGTAGCTTATGTTGATCTTGTAACGGACATATTTATACAACTGTAAGGTTTATTGAACATTTCTCAATGTTTCTGCATTTCATTTCTCGTTTCTACATAGATATAATGCTTATAATTGATTGAATCATTTCTAGTAATATTAATCTTACTAATATTATAAATGTGAAAGTTTGTATGTTTGTCTCTCTTTCACGCAAAAACTACTGAACGGATTTGGATGAAACTTTACAGTGATATAGGTTATACATCAGAATAACACATGGGCTATAGCAAGCGCGGATTTAGGGGGGCGCACGGGGGCACGTTCCCCTCCCCATCCCCAACAGTTTTAGAGGTACTGTGGAGAATCCATTATAGTACATAATTAAAGGCAAATCAGGAATTTAGCATCTTGAAATTTGCAGATAGGTCCTTTGTATGATTTAAGAAAAAAGTTTGGATAACTCCACCCTTATTATAATAAGGGTTCAAAGGTTGTATGGAATCCGTCAGTTTTGAAGTTAGACATCTGAAATTTTGTACGAGTAAACTGTAGTGAAAAAAATTAAATTATTTAAATAATTAAATTATTTATTATTTTAAATTATTGTTAAAAAGCACTGGCAAGAAACTTTATGCGGTAATCCAAATTCTATGCGAGCGAAGCAGCGGGCAAAAGCTAGTATATTTATAATTTTGGTTGGAGTTTGTTTGGTTTTAGTTTCAATATGTGGGAATACAACTTCAAAATTATTAACAGTAATGCTTTTGTTTTTGACCCCCATATTCAGGAATATAATTAACGACGTTTCATTATTACATTTACAATCATTTTATAACACTTTATGGCTTCGAAAGCAGGGTCTACAGTTAAGTAACTCAGTGCATTATGATATGGATTCAACTGGACTATTTTATATAATATTTAATTTATGAGGTAAACCATTTTCCAGTCAATTTTTATTTTTTATTTTTTTACAAATACGTTTCGGCTAAATAGTCATTTTCAATTTCACAAGTCCTTACTGAAATTTTCATACTAGGTCTGTAATTTAACAATATAAAAATAATAAACAATAACAATAAAATTACAATTACACCAATTGTCCTAAAATAACTGAAAACATTTTAAGTATAGATACCTCATGTGAATGCCTATAATTTAAAACTACTTGGAGATACACTTTTTCTCCATGGTCATTTCTACTCTGCATGATTATACTTTGGACTGTACTTATTTATATATACCTTGATACTATTTAAAATTAAAATATAAATTTATAAGTGTTTAACAATACGAATGTTTTAATTTATTTTATTTATTTTTTATTTTATTTTTTTTATTTTATAAAATTATTTTATTTATAATATATATTAATTGGTTTTAATATTTTGTATCTAAATCATTATATAATGGGAGTATTAGAAATAATGTTATAAGATTATATGTGACAGGTTATACCAGAGTTATCTATAAATGTAGGCCATTCTTTATTTATTTCTTTTTTAATTTCAAAATAACAGATGAATATAATTTATTGATTTCATTTGATTCCTTTCTATCGTTAACTACATTATCTATTTTTTCATTGATATATATATATAGCTTCTAAATATCTTCTCTTTACTATATCTTTTTCTCTGTGTAAAATTCTTGGTTTATCGAAATTGAATGTATGTAATTCTTTTTTGCAATGTGTAGATAGTGCAGTGTTTGTTTTGGCATTTGGTCTTAAATTATTTTTGTGATGATAAATTCTATTTTTTAAATGTGTGCTTGTATGTCCTATATATTGGTTATTGCAATTATTGCAGTTAAGGTCTCTCATTGCTTTACACTCTTAAGTTACCGCGCTACACATTCTTATTTGAAAGATAATTAATTACAAAATCAAGCTAAACCAAATATATCGAATAAAAAGAAAATAGTTAATGTTGAAGAAATTGGTCCGGGTAGAGGTCACTGAATGAAATTCTCAAGTAATTTCAGAAGATCTTTATTGATAGCCAACGTTTCGACCTACGCTGTAGGTCTTCTTCAGGGCTGTGGGGGGAGACGGGGGGGTGGGTCCTCTCTGGCTATGAAACACTGACTTAAGATATCTAAGTCAGTGGTTCATAGCCAGAGAGGACCCACCCCCTCCCCATCCTCTCCACAGCCCTGAAGAAGACCTACAGCGTAGGTCGAAACGTTGGCTATCAATAAAGATCTTCTGAAATTACTTGAGAATTTCATTCAGTGACCTCTACCCGGACCAATTTCTTCAACATAAATTATCATAGGTCAACAATTATCATCAATAAAAATAAAAAATAGTTAATGATTAGACTAATATGGTATTAGGAAACGTGGAAGAAAGTGGTCCGGGTAGAGGTCAATAAATTTCTCTTAGAATAGGAGAAACGTTTATTAAGTAGCCAACTTTTTGACCTACTTTGTAGGTCTTCTTCAGGGCTATATACAAAATACTGACAATTGAGAATTAAAAAGTAATACAAAAAATTTTTTTTTAATATGGTAAATATAATTAAAAATTAAAAAATGATAAAAATTGCACAGCAAGGTAAATATAAATGTTAAAATGTATGAGTGTATAGTATTGTATAGTAATATCTGAAGAAGACCTACAAAGTATCGAAACGTTGGCTACTTAATAAACATTTCTCCAATTCTTTGAGAAATTCATTGATCTCTACCGGGACCACTTTCTTCCACATATATTATTAAGGTCAAATATTATCAATCAATATTCATATTAGGAAATATAGAGCAAACAATTTGACTAAATAATAATTTTGGAAATTGAACTTTGCAGCCAAAACGGTAATTAAAGTCGAGTGGATCCAGGTAATTATAGAGATGTACACGATATCTAATTAACTGATGACTATTTTTAGAGAACTGATTAACTGAGCACTTGTAGCCTGGGAAGGTCTTATCGCTATTTACAAAATTAAAGTAGTTGGAAAAGTTCTGAAAGTGCTAGTAAAACTGGCTAGGGGTGGGTTAATATATCAAGGATTAGTTGTACTTAATGTTGATTATTAAATACTTTTAATTTCGGTACACTTTGAAAGTCCTCTAATAGCTGTAATTAAGTGGTTAGTCAAGTGCAAGTAACTCTAAGAGTTGTTAAGATAACTCCCACAGTCTGTCACGAAGCTTAACTTAACATACCAATCCATTCGGACTTAATTAATTCCACTTAGTACATTAAAAAGCGCTGCATAAATTATAGGTTTAATTAACTGATGGATTACGGGATTGGACTGTTGGCGTAATAAACCCGCCTCAGGTCCAGTCCTAAGTATTATTACAGAGCATGTTCAAAGAAAATATATGTAGATTATACTACTTGACTTGTGTTCTTAATTTGGGTATCAATATTCCATAACGAATGAATTTATTTTTGTTTATTTCGTCAAATACTCAAGCTTTCCACTCGAAGATTCAGAACGGATCTAATCAATAATAATAAAATAAATGATATGAACAAGCTTCTTTATATTGATGACTCGATGTATCTTGGAGCAATATTGAAAATGGTCGAGGTTTGTCTTTCAATAAAGTTTACACAAATTTTCAATATATTGTATTTTTAGGTCATCGTCAGTGCTAAGAATGAAAGGTGAATTTTTTAGCTTATATAACTCTGTTGATATTGTCATTTTTTTTCTTATTCTCAATTATTGTTAGCCCTGGTAATTACCTAAAAATAAGGCCGAAATGTTGAAACTAAATAAAATAAGCTATTTTTATTTCTGTAAATTTTATGTACTGCACCCCACCCCGACTATTTTCACCATTGCTTAAGTTTCCTTATAGTCATGGTCTGAATTCATGAATGCAACGTAACCGCAATTTTTTTTTTTTACAGACTGCTCTCAATTTGAAAAACATTTAATTTTTTCCATATTTTCTCCGCGCGTGGTCATTAATAGCATCATATATCTTAATAATAAAATCCTTGCTGAGATAATTTGTGAATGAGGGAAAAGAAAACCTAACAAACTATTTCACTAATATTGTTATTAATTGTAACTACCTGTACTCTGTACATTTAATCGCGAAGTAAACAGAATGTTAAAATTTGCATAAGAAATTAAGAAGAAGAATAAGAATATCTATATTGACAATGACCGTTAATAAACCTATTATTCACTAAAAAATTTTTGTCTCATAAAGGATAGGGGAGATCTGTGACCTTTCTAAATAACACTTGAGGGAGAAACCGCCCTTAAATGGCACGAACTTTAAGACATACAGCATTAAAAATTTCTTACTGGCAATGAGAAAACAATATGGCCTTTGTATCAAGTATTCTTCTAATTATTGTAAAGTCATATATAATATGAATGTATTCAGAAAAATAAGGTTTAGAGAAAATTGAAGGGAATTGAATTGAAATACTATATGAAACCTTATTATTATATTTCCAGAATAATAACTGAAAATCTATCATTTCTATTAAGACATATCGTATGGCAATTTAAATATACTGCAAGTTTATTTCTTACTAAAATATCGACTGTTTTATTTGACAAATAAAACAGAAATATTAATTTTTTATAATTATTGGTCAATTTTTTTGAGTTTTAAATATTTTTATTTTTAAAGAGAAAAGATAGGCCCTCGGCCGGGATTTGAAAGGTTCCGGGTTAAATCCCGAGGGCATATCTTTTCTCTTTAAACATAAAAATATTAATTGTTTCATAGTTGTCCGATTTTTTGTTGTCCATTTTTCATGACAAACCTTTCGACGTAAATATTTATTTGTTTGTTTTATATATCACCAATATTTTTTTACTATTGTTTTTACTCGGTGGTAGGTGATTTCCTCGCTATTCCCCATCCTCACCTCCACATCGAAGTCTTCAGGGCTCGATTGAACATTACTGTCATCTAACTCTGTGGTTTCGTAATCTTCCTTGTTCTTCTCAACTGACCTAAAAGCTTCTCGAAGTTGTCTTTAACACACCAGCGACATGTCTTCATCAGATCTGGTACCTTTTAACTTATATAAAACTGGGTGGACATAGGTCTAAAGATTAATCTTAATCTTTTAGAAGCCATTGGTTAAACTAAATTAGGATAAGTAAGCTGTAACTTTCCTCCAATGATCTTGAGGGATTTCATTTTATTCTTTCACCTCAGTACAGAGTTCGAAAGTCAAAATTGGTACCTATCTACTTTTCTTCATGAGGGAAAGGCCTCTCAAAACGGGTATGTGATAACAGTTTTTAGAAACCTAGGAGTAAAAACGAAACCTAAAAAGTAGGAACAACCTTGAAGATTAGAATAGGTGTTACAGAAAAGTCGATGATACTCTCATCTATTATTCATTTATGCTTAAGTTTCTGGTTGTTGGAAGGTATGCAGTTTTCTGATCATGTAGATTGGGATACCAGGAAAACATGGCGTGGTATGGTAACATCTTATAGGCATTTCTCCTGAAAATTTTTCCTAATGCATCGTCAATTTTTTTTTTGTCCCATCCGATATTATTTTTATCAATGCTAGAGAGTTGATGAAAATTCTTGATACGCAAAAATCATAAGTCAGAAAAGAGAGGAGTGAAAATCAACAAAATCTATCAGCAGTGTTTTCAACTACTAATCACTAATTCGGTGACGAACATATGATGTTCTTATCATTAACATTGAATCATAGTAATGAAGTAATACATCTATATGTAGTTGCCGACATACCAACACTGAGACAATTATGTACCAAAAAATAAAGAAGTACTAACTATTCAAATAGCATTATGTATATATTAGTCACGTCAGCTTGGTCAAAAGACGGTAATGATGCAAGGAGACGCTGGATTAGTCTACAAATGAGTTATCTGTAAACGAGCTCAGAATTTATAATTAGTGCTTCTGCCATTGCAAGCAAACACCACATCTGACACTTCTTCAACCTTTATAAATACTAAATACAGTAAAAATAAGTTGATATTTTATAAATGACATTAATAAAAGATCAGAGACATTGAAGAAAAACCTTCAAACAGTCAATGTTGTAAAACAATTTTTTTTTTACCTGAAACATTCACATTGTATTCTTCAATGGCTTTCTCGATAATAACTACCTTTTGTGAAGCCAATGGGGGTAAAAGTAATTGTTAAAGACAGAACTAAAGAAAGCCCAACTGGCACCACTATTATAAAAAAGGAATCGTTTAAGTAATCATAACAATGTGTGCAGAGCCCTGGACCACGTTCACCATTATAAGATACTTCAGTATTCTGCATGATAAGAGCGAACTGATAATTGATAATGGAAAAAAATTAATGAAATAAAATTGGGTAAATTCCCACTGATGAAAATTCTGAATAAGCCCATCTCCCCTGGGAAATACTATAAAAGAATTCAAATGAGTGAAATACAAATGAAAGAATTCAAACCAAGAATTTTAAATAAAAAGATGAAATCTAAAATTAATGTCTGATTCATGGGTTTATAAGAAAATTTCTTTTCAAATAAAATTATAACAACTAACAAAAAAATAAAATAAATAAATTATAATAATAAATAACTTACGTCAACAAGATCCTAATTAAAGTAATGCTCAATGAACATTCTTCCTCTTGTATACATCGCAAATTGCGGAACACGGGGATTTGGGATCAGTGAAGAGAAAGGATTTGTCTGACCGAGAATAGAACCAGGATGGCTCAGTTAGTAGAGTACCATGACGGAAGGGAGACCCGGGTTCGAGTCCCAGTCTTGGACATATCTTTTCTTTTCAAATAAAAATATTTAAGAAATTTAATAGCGAATAAAACGTGTAATGTTTAGTTACAACCCTCATCATTTTTTCACGAGATGTTTCCTCCTCTTTTTATAGATACAGTTCTAAATGCAAATGGAAATATTTAAATCAGTTTATTATATTTATGTTTTGAATAATGATTAATGATAAGTGGGTGATATATAAGCGCTAGAAAGCTCAAATTGGTCACTGATGGTTATGTCGATTTCCCAGGATCATTAATGAAAGTAATTTTTTTTTTTTTTTTATTACACAATAAATCAATATATTTGATAATGTGGAGAATCGATGAGAAAATCGATTGTAGCTCAAAACTATAAATACTCGGTTATTTGCGCCATACGTATTATGTATATAATACGTATATTTATTATATATTACATTATTTTTATTTTATTTTTTTTTTGGAACTTTTTAAATACTTCATGTATTATTATGTAGCCTTCTGGCCAAATATATATTATATTTCTTTTTCTGTTCATGTTTGTTTTCTAAAAGGGCTTGGTCACAGAATACAGTTTCTTTTCTATTCTGTTCTATACATATTGGGAGTAAATTCGGAAATGACAAAGTATATGGTTAGTAACAGAAACGGAGATTAGTAACGGAAACCGCGATAAAAATAGAAAAAACGAAATTCAAGAAGACATAAAATCGCAATTGAAGGCATGAAATGCTTGTAATTTTTTTATCACGTCTTTACTAATCTCACTTACTTGTCTCAAAATTTCAAAATTAGAATTTATAACTCTATTTTTCTTCCAACTGCTCTTTATAGGTTTGTAACTTGGCTGTTAACGTTGAAGGATGAACAGAGTCTTAAGGTATTCGAAAATAAGGTATGGCGTAGAATGTTCGGGGCGAAGAAGGATGAGACTACTGGGGAATTTAGGAGATTACACACTGTGGAAGTACAGATCATGCATCCTGATAATATAATTGAAGTGATAGCGTTGCGAAAGTTGAGATGGGCTTCTAAAGTTGTAGGGATAAGTGAAAAACGAAATACTAAACAGTTAATACTAAAACAGTCAACTGGTCATTGAGTCAACATCCGAGGGGTGTACCAAGGCGACAGTGGGAGGATTGACTTAAGAATGGTCTGGTGAATTTGGATTTTGATGGACAGGGGTTTGCGGACAGATTGGTGGAGTCGGGATTGAGCCTTCGAGTTCCCGTATTCTTATTCTTATATATAAATATATATTTATATTTCTTTGATTCTCACAATTTTATTAATTAGTTTGATCACACTAATTTATCAGCCATTTTCGACAAATGTTTGTTGTTGTTGAAAAAAGATTGAAACCAGCGTATTAATATAAACGAATGGGTAGGTATATATTCGTACCAAGGCCGTAGCCAAGGGGGGGGGGGGCGTTAGGGGGTCAAACCCCTCCCAAAATCCCGAAATATAGTTAGTATTAAAAATTAATACGAGGTTTAAAAAGTGCAATTCAATTAAAAATAACACACACAACAGAGGATCCAACACATTTTACATAATTGTGCATTGCAATAAGCATAATTATATAAGCATTTATATTTGCTTGAAAATGACCTCCAACAACTTCATAATAATTAACAATCGTATCGAAAGTCAAGAATTGTAGTATTGTTGTTGTTGCGTATTGCATTTGAGTCATTCATCATCCAATAATATTTTATATAGGCAAATTTATCTTAATTTTAAACATTATCATGAATAATGGTATTAAAATCCTCGATCCTGACCTGACCCCCCCCGAAAAGTTTTCATGGCTACGGCTTTTATTCGTACTATCTAATTCCTGAATAATTCTTAAGAATAAAATCGATATAAAGGAAATTGAAATAAGCATCTTAGGAATAATTGATCGTGTTGAAGAATAAGGAGGGCACAATGGAACCTTTGTGAGGGAGAGAGAGGTTCTCAATAATCCATTCCCTTTCTTCACGTTCATTTCACTCCCGGCTCTGGCAGTTTGCGAGGGAAAGTTTAACTTTACCGGGTCAACTTTCATCTCGACAATATCTTACGAATAAGTACCTAATAAGAAACTATATATATATATATATATATATATATATATATATATATAGTAATAAATATATATATATATATATATATATATATATATATATATATATATATATATATATATATATATATATATTACTGTGAACTAAATAAATGAATCTACAATAAAAAAAAATGCTGAATTATCGGTATTTCATGAAATTAGTATTATGACTAACTGCACTAATATTCCTTTGACGATTGCTGGAGCAAATCTAATTCCCTCCAACCTTGTTTTGCATTTTCAAGCTATTTTTCTTTCCAACAAGCTATATATTTCATCCTCGACTGTTGGTAGAGCATGTCCTGGATCTAATGAGCCAAGTAGTAAAAAGTATCCGTACATCTTATTAAAGTCGTTCATAGCATACACAGGGACGAAGTCACCGAGGAAATTCCCTCTGTCCCTGTCCACTTAGTTGTTACAAATCTAAACATAAGCTCTCAACTATTTTTTTATCTGTATTAGAGATAGATAATAGTTTTATAAACAGAACCATTCTGGGCACATTTTGCACATTTCCTTGGATGGAAAAAAATGGAAAGGATAGAAATTCCAGTGAGGCTTGTGACATGTTGAAAGAAGTGCAGTATAAAGTAGAATTGTTACAAGAAGACAGCATCAAAGTACTTTTCCAACAAAGAATAAACGAATTGATTCGTGATTTTAAAGGTACTAGTGCTGCAGAAAAATACGATTTCCTAACGACTTCGTTAAAGAAAACTGCAGAGGTGCTCGGTGAGAAAACTGGAAAGATGAGGAGACAGGAATGGCTGACAGAGGATATTATAAAAAGAGCCGAACAAAAAAAACAAACCTATTTGAAATGGCTTAGCACCAAGAAAGACGAGGATAGGAAAATTTATATGAAGGAAAGGAGAGAGCTGCACAAGTTAGTAAGAGCTGCTAAGAATGAATTTTGGGAAAGAACATGTGCCACAATAAACAGTAAGTTGGGATTTGGACGGAATTTATAGAAGAGGAAACAGACCCCTACACTGGTACATCAATTAGTGTCACTCAAGAACTAGAGATGGAACAAAAAAAATTAAGGAATGGAAAAGCCCCCGGGCCTGAAGGAATCCATGCTGAGCTCATTAAATATGGCGGCAGTGGGGTGACAGAGTTACTCACGGACCTCATGAACAGCATACTGCAAGGTGATATTATACCACAAGAAATGAAACTGGGGTACCTTACTCCTATTTTTAAAAAAGGAGATAAAAAAGTATGTGGCAATTACAGAGGCATATGTGTGACAAATCCGAGTTCGAAGCTGCTGGGTAGAATAATTAAAACTAAATTGGGGGAAGGATTTACACAAATTGAGGAGCAATGTGGATTCACAACGGGAAAATCTTGCATTGATTACATATTTACTCTTCGACAACTACTAGAAAAGCAAACAGCGAAAGCAAGGAGACTAGATATGGTATTCATAGATCTGGAAAAGGCGTATGACAGCATCCCTCGAAAACTATTATGGAGAGCTCTGGAAATGGCAGGCATAAATAATGAAATTATAAAAATCATAAAAGAAATATATAAAAATAATAAGTGCCAAGTAAAAATTGGGAGTTCCCTATCAGAGGATTTCCCCAATAGCAAGGGCCTTCTTCAAGGGTGCTGCATGTCCCCTACCTTGTTTAAGATTTTCATCGATGGTTGCTTGGAAAGTTGGAACAAAAAATGTAATCCGATGGGTATACCTATAAACGGCTTTCACTTATACCATCTACTATTTGCTGATGACCAAGTGATTATTGCCCAGGACGAAGAAGATGCGAGTTACATGTTTAGAAAAACGGTAGACCAATACAACCAGTGGGGATTAAATGTCAACTATACTAAAACTAAGTATATGTGCACAGATAGGAGCGAAGCAGACGACCCAACTATTGGGAGCTTGGACAGAGTGGAGCAGTTTTGCTATTTGGGGTCCATACTGGAAAGCGGAGGGACCACAAATGTGGAAGTAGAAAAAAGAATAACGAATGGTAGGAAAGCAGTTGGCATGTTAAACTCTCTCCTATGGAGTAATAATATACTGGGAACGACGAAGAAACTGATATATAGTGCTGTGGTCCAAAGTATAATGATCTACGGCTCTGAAACCTGGGCCCTCAATAGAGTTCAGGAAAGAAGGTTGTTATCAGTAGAGATGGACTTCTGGAGAAGATCTGCCCGAATATCAAGAGGGGAGCATGTCAAAAATAGCGACATCAGGGAAAGAATGGAAGTTAACAAGAACATACTAGAGGTCATCGAAGAAAGAAGATTGAAATGGTTTGGTCATGTGAAACGGATGGACAGTAAGCGGATCCCGAAATTGGTCATGGAGTGGGAGGCCGAGGGAAGGAGGAAGAGAGGAAGGCCTCGAACCCAATGGAAAGCTAAAGTGGAAGAAAGCTTGGCTGGGCATGGAATGACGGAGGAGGATGCGCTTGACAGGGACGAATGGAAGAGAAGGCTGAAAGAAGAATTTGGATGAGGAAACCTTCATTTGTGAAGAAAATCCTTTAAAAAAAAAAAAAAAAAAAACATTCTGGGATATTATTTAAG
Organism: Arma custos; assembly: GCA_037127475.1. Lineage (NCBI taxonomy): Eukaryota > Metazoa > Arthropoda > Insecta > Hemiptera > Pentatomidae > Arma > Arma custos. Next base: position 38,871,999 of record CM073759.1, read on the forward strand.
CTCTTTGGTCCTAACAGACACCACTTTAAGATTAGTAGACCGGCTCGCTCAAACTGAGAGAGCCTCATCTATCATATAATTACTCTCTTAAGAGTGGGGTATTGCTTCAATAGAGGTTGCTGTTACCCACATATATATTCATCACATTAATATATTATAGAAAAGAAACAATAGATTTTCTAGTAAAAAGTTTCTATAAAATAAAAAAAATAATAATGATTTTGCCCGCAAAGTACTTCATGTATTTAGTTCTCTTCTCCGGCTTCATAAATGGCTGAGGTATGTTCATACGAAACTTTCAACCGACTGCCATTTTCGGCATTTAACCGGCTGATGTGATCTTGACTTTCAAAAAAAAGTTTAAGGTGGCGTAGATCAAAATTAAACAATGAAAAAATCAGCCCAGTTGTCACACAGTTAAGTTACGGACAGTGAGAGAAAATAGTTTTAAGATTTTTGTATTTTAAGTACCTTGAAATGTATACAACCTAGTATTGTCGTTGCAAGTAGAACTGAACAGGTATCTGAGATCTTAGTGAAATTAGCATTATTGAAATGTAAGGAGCTTCAAGGAAGCGTAATTTCTAAATCTGATTTAAAGTTCTGAATTAATTGGGTTTTTTTTTAGTACTAGCCTACTCAGGATCTCCTCACTTCAAATATCATTTTTGTATTTCGCCTAGATACTTGTCCAGTATTCTCGCATTCACCGCCGTGCTCCCTTATTTCTAACGTCCATTTCTTCCCCGCCCGCAGCTTCGGGTTTTCTTAAAAACCTACGTGAGTATCAGTTTCATCCTGAAACAGTTGCTTTCCAGAGCATCCTCTCAAGTAATCTCCCATATCTTGTAAATGTTTTTCTACCTCTTCATTTAAAAACACTCAGCTTGTTTGATGATAAGAGTTCATCAAACTAAATATATGTTCAAAGGAGAGGAATACTATACATTAAAAAAACATGAGGGATATAGATAGTCTGGGGGTGCAGTCAAAATAACATTAAATAAGATAAACTTATTTATTATAAGTGCCGACGTTTCGACCTACGTTGTAGGCCATCTTCAGGGCAGATAGAAAGCGAGGCTGCTTTGAGACCCCGTAGGGTTAACTCCTACTATCTACTTCCCTCATTAGATCTTCCAGTCAACTATTTTCCTCCCAATTAAAAAAACATGTATTACAATAGGTTTCTTAACTGTTTAGACAAGATTGGAATTGTCAAAGCAGTTTGAAAAAATAAGTATTTAAATTTATAACAAAAAAAAAGAGAAAGGTAACTTGAAAACATTGTCCTTTTGGAAGTAAGAAATTTTTTTTTTTTTTTGATATTTTTATTGAGTTGTACAACTGTAATACATACATCTAGTACAATTGCTATGAGAGTAAATAATACATGATAGGACATGTAGAGATACTACCCACTGGCAGCACTCTAATAAAGTTCTATAATAGAAGGTCCCGAGGCCATCTTCTCTTCAGACGCCTAGGAGGATTGTCCGGGATGGAATTGGATGCAAGGATGGAAACTAGTGGGTTTGGATGGGTTTGAAGTTTATTGTGGAATGATAGGTATCTGGAATGGGCTAAATCGGTAACATATGGAACGTTAAGGTCATTATGGATGGTTTTATTTGTGACAAAATAAGGAGCGTTTAGGATTTTGCGGAGGATTTTGGATTGCAAGGATTGGATACGAGAGGAATTCGATGGTTTGGTGGAGCCCCATAGTTCAATTCCATAAGTCCATATAGGCCTTATAACAGTCACATAAATAAGTCTTTTGTAATTGATCTGAAGCTTTGAGCGCTTGTCCAGTATGTGTTGAAGTAGTCGGAAACGTCTAGCTGTTTCTTCTCTTTTCAATCTTGTGTGAGGGTTCCAAGTAAGACGCTTGTCTAAGTAGAGTCCCAGGTAGCGAATCTGTTCAACAGGGATAAGTGGAGTACTATTAAAGAATACAGTAGGACAGGAAGTCATGGGTTTTCGACGAAGGGTAAAGGTAATTTGATGGGACTTGCTGGGATTGATTTTAATTCTCCAATTCCGACACCATTCTTCGAGGCTTGATAGGTGTAATTGAAGGGATTGGGATGCAATATATGGGTCGTCGTTAACTGATAACACACATGTGTCATCAGCATACGTGGAGACGAAGGTGTTAGGATGGGTTGGAATGTCAGCTGTATATACTGTGTAAAGGATAGGACCGAGGATGCTACCTTGAGGAACGCATGGGAATAGAGGGATGAGTAGGAACCTTTATGACTTACTTTAAATGTTCTGCCAGTTAGAAAGGAGCGAATGATTAAAAAGTATGTAGGAGGAAGGAATTGTCGGATTTTGTAAAGGAGACCTGGGTGCCAGACTCGATCAAAAGCCTGTTCTACATCGAGAAAGGCTCCCATGCAGTACAATCTACGCTCCAATGCAGAGGAGACAACATCCACCACACGATGACATTGCTGGATAGTGGAGTGGGATGTTCGGAAACCAAACTGGTGGTCTGGGATTATGCGGTTACTATCTAGGATGGGATAAATACGTTTTAGAATGAGTTTTTCGAGGATCTTGCCCATTATGGGTAAGAGGGAGATAGGACGATAAGAGGATGGGAGTTCTGGAGGCTTTTTGGATTTTGGGATCATTTTTACTATAGATAGTTTCCATGTATCAGGAAAATAGGTAGTACAGATTACAGAATTATATATGTATGTGAGGAATAGGATAGCTTTTCGAGGAAGGGATTTTAGGATGTGAGCTGTAATAAGGTCATGTCCAGGAGCTTTACGGGAAGGTAAACTATGAATAATATTGGATATTTCTGACGGATGAAAAGCCTTAGGTGGGAGAGACATTTGGAGTGGGATATCCAGTTCTGCTTCAATACCCTCAATGTGAATAGGGTTGAGGATATCAGGGTGTGGATTAAATGTTTTGAAGAGGTGTTGAGCGTATATGTGAGATTTTTCTTCATCAGACCTGGACCAAGTTTGATTTTCAGTAAGGAGAGGATGATTAAAATCTTTGAATTTAAGGATCTTTTTGGCGGTCGTCCATAGTGATTTGTTAGTAGTCGTAAGATTTTCAGTCACACTAAGTAAATTTTGGATTTTGAAGTTTCTAATCTCCGTTTACAGTTTGTTAGTCAGTTGGGTGTAATACGTTTTATCTGATGGGTAACGAGTCCTATGCCACTTAGATCTTGCTCTGCGTTTTTCGCTTAGCAAGATGCGAAGGTGCTGTGGCAGGTTAGTCTGTTGTGTGATATTATTTCTGTTTATGGTAGTGTTATCTCTTATACTTTGTGTTATTGTTGCTGTAAGTATTTCTATTGCGCTGTCAATGTCTTGTTTAGTTTTTAGTGGAATCCGTAAGTCTAGTTTGCTTTCCAAATCGTTATTAAATTGCTCCCAGTTAATTCGTCCTGTAATCAATGAAGGTGAGGAGGGCTTAGGAATGAAGGTTGAGTGTAATGAGAGCAGAACTGGACTGTGGTCTGAGGAGAGGTCATCCAGGGATTTGATTAATACATGGGAAGGAGAAATCTGGGATGTGACAAATATATCCAGGATATCAGGGCGTTTTTTCAGGGAAGTTGGCCAATAGGTAGGATTCGAGGGAGAGAGAATTGAATAACTACGAGAAGTGGAGACATGAGACAGGATGTTGCCACGAGGGTTGGATGTTCGACAACCCCATCGTTGGTGTTTAGCGTTGTAGTCTCCTCCAGCAATAAAGCGTGATCCGAGGGATTGGAACAAGGATTCTAGTTGGTTATAGGATAGAGAATTGCCAGGACAGTATACCGCTGATAATGTAAGATGGAGGGGACGAGTTGATATTATGATAGAGGTTGCTTGGATAACCGCATTTGGAGTAGAGGGAATAAGGGAATGTGGAATGGATTTATGGATAAGGATGCAAGAACCGGCGTGGGAAGTGTTTTCTGGGTGGTCAGATCTATAAGTGATGAAGTCGCGCATGTAAAAATATGAACGTTTAGTGAAGTGAGTTTCAGTAAGTAGGGCAATGTCAATCTGATTGTCATGAAGAAATATGTCAAGTTCGTCTCGGCGGTTGTTTAGTCCGTTCGCATTCCATAAGAGGACAGCTAGGGGCTTCACATTCATCGCGGGAAGTTGAATGGAATTTCTGTGAGGAACCTAGTGAGGAGGGTTATCAGCGGTTTGATAGTTTGTTGTAGGTCTATCAGGAAGGAAGATAGGATGGAATATATGTCGGAGGGATTATGTTCTTGGAGCGGATATGGATAAGGAGGTTGAGATGGAAAGTCAGTAGGGGTGTTGGCTGGATGCTGAGCCCGACACTGGGGACGAGGAGGTAGATCAACGTTCGTTGGTCGATGTAATGAGGGGTTTACCATGAGAGAAGGCTGTGATGGAACTGGAAGGGGGTGTTCTGGCGGAAGTTTAACACGGAGAGGTAAGTGGTGAGGAGGAATGGGATGTCGTGGAGGTTGGGACTGTGCCTTGGGGATCTGTGGCTTGGATTGAGAGGTTTGGGGTTTAGATTGAATTTTCTGAGGCGTCTGACGTCGCGGCTGCTGTAGAGTCTTGGTGTAGGCTTGAGAAGGCGGCTTTATGTCTTCCTGTAAATCGGCGATCGTTGAGGTAGTGGGGTGCTGATGGCTGGTAGATGTATGAGGCAGTTCTGGGAAATGTGATAAATTTCCAGGCTCAGGAACAACATTTGTCTTCTGTTCTGTTTTTTTTTTTGTGCAGTATTATGCGATCTCTGCCGATAGAGGTTTTTATAAACGATGCAACCCCTGTAGCTAGCAGGGTGGTCTTCACCACAGAGTGCACATAAGTAAGAAATTTAAAACGCTAAATAATAGGTGCTAATTAAACTGACCCCTAAAGCGTTAAATAACTATATTCTGAAATACTAACTATATAAATACTGACTATGTATAAATAAAGGACACTGGGAGGGGGGGAGGGGGTCATCTTTGGCGTATTAACATAACAACCTTCTTAAACCAAATACTTAGTTATCCGTCGTTCGGAGGGATCGTAAAATAAGGGTCCCCCATCCCGTGGGGTGTCTGGTACATGTTAAACATTCCCATCTTAATTATACCTGGATAGAAACAAATTATATCTCCCGCTGTACCATCGTCCGATCAGCCATAGAAGGATAAAGAAAACCAAATCAGTAGAGGAAACTTTATCATTTAAAAAATAACGATGTAATTTTTATTAAAAAAAAAAAAGAAATTTACTCAAAACCGCTAAATCTCAATAACTATCCTAATTATTTAATCTGAACGATATTAACAGAAACTGATTAATGAATTGATACAATAATACTCTTCTATTAACTTCTATCTATCTACTAACTTTCAAAATCGATTATCTGAATGCATAGAGAAGAAGTTTTTCACACTGATAATCTAAAAATGGATTCTATCATTCAACTCTATCCTTCCTCGCTAGGAAGGGGAGACTATTAATAATGCACGTCTAGATCAACTCGGATGATTTATTGGCTCAGGAATAGATTACAGAGATAAGTGGCTTTCACCGAAAAAAAATCTGGTACTGTTTTAAAGTTTCCTGAATATAGATGACGCAGGCAAGCTTAAAAATCCATAATTTAATCTAAATTTTGAATTCAAACCTCAACAAATCAACTTAAAATTAAGAGATGACATACAAAATATATAAAAAGGTTTGCATAAATTCAGTTAGTATATCTCATTATTTAACTTCACTTAATGCTACTAAGGTTGATCGGACGATACAGTGCATACATTATTCATATGGTTATACACATACATAAACATATTAGTTCATGATGGAGAGAGACTATACAGCTTTTAGGACATTGGTTGTGCAAGGAGGTGATTTGTACGAGATCACACTCAACTGCATGTTTTCTCCCATTTAAGAGTACTCATTTTATACAGGCTGGGCGAGCCCAAGGAGGGTCGTTACTCTCCGTACTCTACACACTGAGCAACCCTCCTGCCTAAATAACTTATTAACAAAGTATAGATAAAAACAAGACGTTTTTAAAATTGTATTGGTTAATCGTGATAATAGTATGGTAAGTTTTTTGAGCATTGTTAGCTAAAAAAATTTTTTTTTTAGTTGTTTGATTTATTATAACCTGTGATTCTTGATTTTTCTATCCAATATCACCTGCCAGTTACCTTCAATGTTCCTGGCTGAGTTGCAATGAAAAGCTATTTGCCGAACTATGTAAAACATTCCGAGACAGTTAGAGACATATGATGTACCTTTTGTGGAAACAGTTGATGCAGTTTCAGAAAGCGATTCAAAGTATCATATTGAGAGAAACACAAATGATAGTAAGATTGAATAATTGTATAGATTAAAGTCATCAAAATTTTATTTTTCAATACCTACTCATTAATTACCCTTTGATTCTAATTTTCATTAGATCTTTTTTAATGAGCATAACTTAATATAATACTATTTATTATAATGCACTTGGGAAAAACCACAACGCAAAGCCTTATGTTTCAAATCCAGTAATACACCCACTTACCAGTCGACGTTTCGCCTATTCAGGCATTATCAAGACACAAAAACAAAAAAGTGTTATGTGAATCACATTTCGAAGAAAAAGGTGCAATACATCCCAACAATCAACAGCCCAAACAGGCTCCAAACATGAGACAGCACCCCATCACCAAGACGTTTAATATACAACTGAAAAAAAGGTAATACGCAACCAGCTGGGATGGTTATAGAATCAGCTGATCCACAAAACATATCAAGTAATACTAACCTATTTAAATTTATACACATTAGCAAAGTTAGCCAATTTTTTCTTTTAAAATATTCAACGTTTCCGAATAATATTGGTTCAAATTCCTACAATCTGTTTTATAATTAACCGAAATGTCAATCTTTTGCGCAATCTGCATGGCCTCCAACTTCCTTCTAGAGCCATCACTCTCTTTGTAAATAACTTTAGCATTCTCAAAATTGAATTGATGGGTTTTTGGTATGCTGGGCCAGTGCTGGGTTAGGTTCCTTGCCACTAATATTTTTACAATCATATTGATGCTGATACATTCTTTTGTGCAGCAATTGTGATGTTTCACCAATGTATATCTTAGAGCATTGTAAACAGCTAATCTCATACACTACATCCGATTGTTGCTGTGTAAGTATTTTATCTTTTAATGGCGTGTAAAATTTACTCATCTTGTTTGGAATCCTACTCGCAAGCCTAATATCGTAAACATCGTACTTTTTAAATATATCCCTAACACATTCTGACAGGCCCTTAATATAAGTGCAAGCAAAGAAGACACCATTCACTTTATCTCTCTCGGCACCACCACTATCCGACAATGCAAGATCCCCAACACTAAAAGTCCGGTTCATATTACTGTGAATCTTGTTATAGTTCAAATTCCAATATTGTTTAGTGAGGAATGAAGGGTACAAGTTAATTTCGAACATCGTGCAAATGGTCTCTTTCACGGAGCCTATATATTTTAAATCAGTCAGTTTAATGGCTTAATAATGGCTTTGAGTTTTTGGCTCTATTTTATTGATAATATTATTTATCTAAAATCTTAATTCTGGTTATTAAGTTTCGTTTGATAATTCTTAGTGAAATTTATTAATACTTTCAGTATCTATATTTTCCGTGTTCTATGTTGGTTTCGAGCAAGCGTTTCATGTATTTTAATAACATGCTCAGAATAGTTTTAAACAAACATTTTACTAGATCTTCTTACATTCAAATAATCAATCTAATGGCATGAGTTATTTCGATATAAGTGAGTAAAAATATGTATATACTTATGTTTTAATCAATGAAAATAGTAATGTTGAATGAAAACTCAAAAAGATATGTAAATTAAGTATATTATGGTAAAGGAAAAACCCAAGAAAGCAAAGCACTCATCAAATAGGGACAGCAACTGCGCTGGAAATGATGCCTTAACGTAATTAGCGAAACTTTGATTGTTTTTTTCAGTATTTTAATGGCCTAAGGATTATTGGGATCTTTCCTTTTGTATAAATTTTTGAAAATTTAATTTACATAATTATTTACTTTGGCTTTTCGTTTATAATTTAAGCAGTTTTGAATGAAACAATCAAACGAATGCTGTTAAAATTGTTCATTTTTTATTATTATCAGACGATCAAATCTCGCAAATAAATAATTTTAATTTTAGATTTTTTTAAAATATTTTGTATTAGTTATTTGCGTTTTTAAATACTTAGATGACCCGGCGTTATCAAGGGTCGTAAATAGCTATAATTACAATTCATATTAGTGATATAGGTTTGTTATCTATTTGTATGTATAAAAATTTTATCTATTTAAAAAAAATATTAGTTACGGATTAATTTTTAAGAAAAAATCTTGTTTCAATTATTTCCTATATAACTATGCTATTTCAATAAGAAGAAATCTAGGTTGGGTTTACTCCCTGGTGCTCTCATATTTCCTTCAACACCATTCCAGACGAGTTTATTTACCCTGTCACAGAGGAATCCCCACGCTCTGGAATTGACTCCCAGGAGGTTTCTTTCATTGCAGTTTATCGTCTAAATGTTTCTTCAGGCACACTATTCAGTTCTTTGAAAGCGTTGGGTGAGGTCTTTAAGGCGTATTTTTTGAAGTCTAGTTCATTTTCCCAGTATTAATATCAATATTAAGATTTCTATAAAATGTATATTTAAATTATGTATAATTTAGATTTTTTTTTTGCAAAGAAATTTGAAGTTGATATAGTTAATATTGGGAAGAATATAACCCGGGGGAGGTGAAAGAATTACTTAAATAGAGATAAACTATTTATTTGAAACCAACATTTCGAACCACATTGAATAGACAAGATACAAACTTAGTAAATTGAAATTATAGGAATAGAAAAAAATATTCAATTATTTAAATATTGTAGGAGTTATCTGCAATATAGCATAATTATATAGATATTTATACAGAAAGATTGTATTAGATATTTAGTATAATAGATATGTATTATAGATTGGAGCGGAGTGGCTCAGTGGTAGAGCACTGAGTTGTCATGCCGAAAACCCTGGTTCAAAACCGCTGCTGGCAAGACTTTTATTTAGTCTGTTAGCAGCCAGAGATGGATCATATGGGATCTAGGACCCTCCTGGGGCTCACCCAACCTCTATAAATCTATTTTGGATACCCAAAATAAAGGGGGGGATCATGTCATATAGGACAAACACTTTCTCTATGAAGCAGTGCAGTCTCTACCATGTACTGAACCCTAAATTACCATAATGGTATTATATAAATTTATATAGAAAACATTTTATTATATATTAAACATAATAGTTATGTATTATAGATAAGTTTGTATCTTGTCTATTCAGCCCTGAAGAAGACCTGCAATGTGAGTCGAAACATCAGTTTCTAACAAATAGTTAATCTCTGTTTATGGAATTATTTCTTTTACATCAACCCGTATCATTTTCTTCCCCATTCATATATAAGGACAACATAATTAGTCAAGATATAATTAATATAATAAGCATCCCTTGCTGGAATAAACTTTTAAAGAAATATAGTTAATTCTATATTATAAAATACTAGACTTCGTCTTGGTGTAAATGAAATGAAGCATACAAGAGGAATATCCCACTAGATCGAAGAGGATTCTCAGACGTAGACGTGCTCTAGCACATAAACGATGCCCAACAAGCCTCACAGATACAATAAGAAAAATTATATACAATAGTTTTTCATGATTATTACATTGCACTTACGATAAAAAAAAACAGTAATTTTAATTTATAGTTCAACAAATTAATGATATGTTGGATGTATTTTATATTAAAATTGTCAACTAACCGGTCCTTTATTGTTTATTTTTGTATAACTATACATATCCCGTTATAAACTGTGTTCCTTTGAAATGAAGTTGTCTATAAAGCTAACATGATCAGAAAAAATTCAAAGCGAAAACGTGGCAGGAGACATAGTAGATTTTTATTGTAATCATGAACCATAAAAATATTTTAATTTTACACTATAAATATGTAATGTAAGCCATGAAGGCACTTTATATAACTACTTTTACACCTTTCAGCAGAGGATTAATCCCGCATCCTGGAATAAGATAAGATAAGAGATAAGAAAAATGTATGGTTCCATCCTTAGCAGGCGCAGCTCTTGTGGAAACGACTTATTCTCTCCCTAACATAAGATTATATCATAAGAAAAATATTCTAAATATTGCTTCTTTGACCTGATGGCCTGAATAAATCCGTAATCTGATCTGTATAGCTACGATAGCTGAACGTTTTAGATGCCTTTGGTCCTATTGAATTAAGCACAATTTGAATTAAATTATCAATTATCAATCAAAAGTGAGTAAAAAAACAGGCAGACAATTAAATGCCAAATTAATCAATTAAAATTAAAAATTAAATTAAATAATTTTTAAAAAAATGTATTTATTGAAATTTACAACTGTATACAGAATACATCAAGTAAATATAATGAAAGATAAATCATGTCCAAAGACAAAGGCAAGGAGAGAAACCACCCAGTGGTAGTACTCAAATAAATTAAAAATTAATTTAAATAAAAAATTCCTATTTAACTGTGTTATAAATAAATAAATTCTTCCTAATTTAATACATTAAATTACCTTGTGTATGGGCAATTTATCTAAATTAATGGATTTTCATTACGTTTACTTCGAATATTTACATAAAAATAGCGTAAAGCATAAAAGAAAACTATTTGCATAAAATGTAACATTGCTAAATTTATTCTATGCATACGTGATAAGAGAATTGTTTAATGGAAGTGCCAGCAGCTCGACACATAAAAGCAATAACAACTTCCATCTCAGACAACCTTTTCGTATATGTTGCGAACAGCCCGAGTTAAAAACATTATTGGATCGTCAATGATTGTTCTGTTTGAAACTGTTTAAACTTGTCTCAATTGTACAGTTTACAGATCTTTTACGACTGGACATCAAGAGCTAAAGTTTATTTTGAAATTGCAAAAGGCCAAAGGATGATCCAATTAAAAGAAGCGATTTGGGTTTTAGATCAAACTAAATAATATTCAAGAAAATCAATTTTATTATAAGATATGTCTTATATGGGTATTGCGAACAAAATTGTGAATTTTATGTGTTAATAGTTGATTTGCTCATCAAATATGGTATATTATTATTCAAGATGGATCTTGACAAACTACATAAAATTATTTTTTTTTAGGATTTTGCCTATTTTAAATTGAATTCGAAATTAAACATGGGTTCAAATCCGGCTGGGACAGATAAACAATTTAATCTGTTAACATCCACGAATGAAGTCTTTAGGATCTATATACCTCCAGGGGCTCACCGAGTCTCTATTCAGTGAATACCCTTAATTGGGAGAAAAACCTAGCGGTTGAGCCTGATCTCGGAATAATATCCTGTCTGTAGAAACGTAATCTTGTAAAAAATACAGTCTATCTATCTACCATGTACAAAACCAAAGATACAGTGTTTAATAAAGTGATAAAGGGTTTTAAAATCGAATTCAACCGTTTTCGAATTAAATCCTATCTATTTCAAATTAAAAATTACACTATAATCGTATTTTATCAGACTCAAATTAATAAACAAAATTATTAAATTGCACACATTTAACTTAACAAAATCTATATGCCCCTAATGATGGCTTGAGTTCTGCCCGAAGCGTAGTTTTATAATTAATATGATGATAAACGTTATGGAATAAATAAACCAACTCATTTAATACTGCTCCTGCGTCCATCGATATGTTTTATTTAGAACGATTTGAATTAAATTTCTTGCTCAACATTTTTCTTTATGATTTTTTTTGCTAGTTATATCTTTTTAATTAGTGAGTTAGAAACAATGAGTAAAACATAATTTAAGCTCATACATTTCTTTTATTGCACCCAATTTCATTTAGCTTTACAGCTAAAAGCCAGTTTTGAGATTTCTGATTCGGGTAATTTTGTAGAAACATACATAAATATACAAATACAGATATTATACTTACAAATGTACATAAAGATATTAATTTGTAGTTAGGGAACGCTCAACACTTTCTTTTTTGCCTTAACTAAAAACTAATTATTAGAGAGGAGGTGGAGAGGAAAGTGATAAAAAAATTTGTGATATTTGCAATGCAAATTTCTGCAAAAATACAACTTGTTTTTAAACTATACTGAAAACACAGACCTGAAAGTATTATATTTTATGTGTATCTATTTGTTTTTATTAAACACTTGTAAATTATTTAAGCTTTAAAAAAAAAACTTGAGATGTTAGTTTCAAAAATTTTAAACTAAATAAAGTAAATTTATATGATTTCAGCTCCGAGAAAAGGTTTAATCTAAGTAGGTATTAAATACTATATAATTATTTAAAATATCAGAAAATAATGAAGCCAGGTAAGGAGATATAGGAATTATTGCCAACGTAGACATTATTATCCATTTTCCCACCCGAAGTAGCACGACTCATCAGAAAATAAATAATATCCGTTATCAACAGAAGTCGATTATACGAAAAAAATGCTCTTGAATGTGTTGAATTGCATATTAGTAAATCAGTATTACATCTTGCATATTCCTAAAACCTCTCCACTTTATGCTTGATGCATGAAAAGTACAGAAAAAAACGTACGTTACATTGGGTATATTATACTTTATTAGATATTGATTAAAATAATCTAAACATATAAAATGCTTTGTCCTGAATGACTGACGGATCAACGCACAGACTAAACCGCTGATCTTAGAGACCTGAAACTTGGAGGGTGTGTTCTTTGTACGACACAGGCATCCGATAAGAAAGGATTTTCCAAAATTCTACCCCTAATGGGCGAAAAGGGGAGCAATGTTTGTATGTTTGCTCTCGTGTTTCTTACTCGCAAAAACAAATCAATTTACATAGTTCACTTCTCCTTGCTGCCGTACGACAAGTGAAACCGTTATACTAAGTAATCCTTTTCAATAAATTCAAAAACATTAGATACTAATCCTTTACTGACACGAACAACAGTAAACTTCTGTCCGCCCCGTTTGTTAATCAGTGTCAATATATGTTTCACGGCTGTGCTGATCCGTCTGTAATGAAATTTGGTATGGATAATCTCAAGCCTGGGGAAGGACATAGGCTACTTTTTATCAACACACCACGCAGGGGAAGTTTATATGAAACTGTAACCTGATTGACTGACACATCCAGCGGTCAACGCACAGCAGGAACTACTGAACTTAGCATCTTGAAATTCGCATATAGGCTCTTTGTATAGCTTAAATGAGCACTGAGAAAGGGATTTGGACAATCCCACCCCCAAGGGTTTCCCTCTTAATATTATAGGGGTTCAAAGATTGTATGGAATCCGTCATATTTAAAGTTAACCTGACACCTGAAATTTCGGATGTACGAGTAACTTATAGTTAAAAAATATTAAATTATTTATTTAAAATGATCTGTCACGAAACTTTATGTGGCAGACCAAATTCCACGCGAGCGAAGCGGTGGGCAAAAGCTAGTAAAGAATATTTTTTCACGATAAACTATGAGTAATAAACATTCAAAAATACAAATCATATACAATATAATGTGTATTGCAAAAACTGCAGCCCCCTTTTCAAATTAGGCCTTGCTTCCAAGTTATTTTCTTATTGTAAACCAACAATAACCACTTGATGAATCAACAATAGTTGGAGTGAACACAAAATAAAAGTGTGTAAATCAGCATTGGTATAATATTTCGGGCACGTTTCCTTTCTTTGACAATAATGCGCAAATATATTTTAGTTGTTATTATATTCTTTCCCTAACAAATATTGAAATAAACAGCAAAAATAAGATAATATAAATAGTAATAAGCTTACTATTTATAAGTAATAACTAGGTATTGTTTACAGAAGATTTAATTTATGAGGTGACCGGGGTTATAAAGCACCAAGTAAATTTATAACCGTTTTAATGTGCCTGATGTTTATTTATTTCCTCTATATTTATCTTTTTTATATCACTCTTAATTTGAATGCTGTCTTCTTTGTAGAGGTTTGAAGAGGCTGATACTTCGACATCCATTTAAACTGCAATGCATTTTTAAACAGTGTTCTAAATTTCTTTATAATTTTCATTTATAATATTTTTTGTAGCAGTACAATATTTATCAGTATAATAGACTTAATTAATATTAAATTTAAAACTAATTTCTATGTAATTTGTAGTTAATAAAGTCCTTCACGGATCCGATTTTTTTTTTCTAAATGATTACGATCATAGTCATCAACATCATAATCTTTTCCTCTTCTACTGCTATGCAGTTTGAGGATTATGACCATAGTATAAATAATATTATAAAGGCAAATGCGTTCTTTTATAAAAAAAAAATAATATAAATTTTTTTTTAAATAATGGGAAAGGAAAAATAATTTTTTTTTAGATGTATTAGCTTCACTTTATTTTTCTGTAATTTTTTCTTAAGCAATTTAATTAAGTCCATAACTTATCTAAGCCAATTCCATACTAAAACATGCACTTAGCCCTTATAAAATCTTAGCTTATAGCACCGAATATAAGCCCGATAAATCAAAAAGAATACAAATATTTTATGAATTATCTAGTGATTCATAATGCATCATAATTTATCCATGTGAATGGATACAATAGAATTTGCATTGGGGATAATGGAATTAACTAAAAACATTGACGAAATTGTGAAAGTTGTAATAATACTTAATATGAAAAAAAATTTCCCCAATACCTCAATTAAAATTTATTACATAACTTTTTTCTTTACATGGATGTGAGTTATTCCCACATTTTAAGTATTGTCTATAATCATTAATAATATGACCACACACCACTGGCATAAAACTCAAAAAAGTGTTGTTTTCCTTTAATTATGATAACGCTGGAGAACTAGTGGTTAGGGATGTAATATATCGGGATGATACTTTTGTAAGAATACATAAGTTGATGGTATCTACGTATTTCTCTATATAGCACGATAATGGATGCATGAATTTCTTCTTCACGCGATCACGGATGGGCATAAACGAAAAGAAGATATATATCACCGGCAGCGTTTAAATATATATATATATATATATATATATATATATATATATATATATATATATATATATATCGCTGTATATATCGCTATATTAGATATTAAGATCAATTTATGTTTCGTTAATTAGAAATACTATTGAATGCTAGAAGTACTAGAAATAATACCATATTTGGTTATGAAAATCTTAGTACCATTGTACATATCTCTACCATTATTTCTTAATCTATTTTATAATATTCAGTAGGTTTTTAAACTGCATTTTTCTAAAGTCCATATAAAATAGTTAATGAAAACAATTATACATGTTTTATTATACAGGTGCTTGAAGCTTGTAAGACTATTAAAACAATCATATATAGTTTTTTTATTTGTCTTATGTGAGAAGTGTAACTAGTCATAAAAATATTATAGTGAGAGAACGCACAGATCCTATCCTAATTTTTAAAATGCGTTGGTTTAATTTATACCATTTTTTTTTTTTTTTTTTTTATTAAACACTTTATTCAGACATTACAATCTGCCACTTGTGGGCAATAAGTGATGGTGCTATGTAGCTACAACCATTCCATAACAAAACAAAAAAGTGATATAAACAAAACAAAATAAGTGTTATACCATTTAAGATGTTTTTCTTGCTGCGTATTACAAAATATTATTTGTTCTCAAGTAAATAAAGATATTCGACACTTTAAATTGAACTAATTTTTTGACAAAGGACAGATGATAGTATAGTTAGGAGAAGATTGACTATGCAGAACTTGCGGTATATTATTAAGAAACTCGCAAATAAGAATATTATTATAAGAGGACTCTCAGGCATAAGTTACAGGCTTGATAAGGGCAGAAAGGCGTAGAGCCAAGCACAAATTAAATATGTGGACCATTTATTCATTCGGCTCTCGGCTTTTTATCTCTATCCTGATATAGGCCGAAACGTCGGCACGCAGTAAAATAAGTTTTCTGATTTATGTGTTTCTGTATAGGCTGGGTCTTCAACAAGCTTCTCCTACATGATTTTTCAAAAATGAATTAAGTGACTATTAGATATTATTAAATGAGGCAAGCGCTAATAAATTAAGTTAAATGACTTTTTCTTTAATCACACCATTCTGTAGTCAGTATACTGAAGACAATGAATGGTTCACCTGGATTAGTCTTGGAGAGACTTCCGACGGAAGCTAGAAGACTCCTCCGGTCTTGTACCCGACTCCTCCCGAACAGCACCATCTTCCTGGAGTCACGGTTTGGGACTGCTCCTTTCGGACCCCCTCTCTCGGGAGACTGCATCCCTCTCCACTCCGGTGCACTCTGTCTGGCAAGGTCTTACGCGATCTGATAAGGGTCGGTGGAGACTGAATGGAACCTAATCCATCAATCAATCCACCATTAATGATAATATGTTCACAGTTCAAAGAAACACCAAACTTTTATATAAATCAAAAACGTTTCCGAACTAGAATAGTGCTACGAGTTTTTATTTTGGAATTTTCAGTAGATGAGTCTTTATGTGAATTGTGCTCTCTTTGTTCTTCACTGGTATATCTACAGACCCGGTTAATAAGTGGGGTATATTATTAAGTTGATTGTCTTTCAACTGAGTTTCTTGAACTTAAAGAAGCGGAATGATGTTATTTTCGTAGTTAATAAGGTGTTTCGTCAGGCATTGGTTTGAAAATAAGTTATTCCTTACATTAAAACTCAATTTCAAGCAAAAACTAAGAGAATGACACGATTCCGTTTCCCTCAATACAGTTAACTCTCTCTGAATAAAATTTTACTTAACCACTTGCTAAGCGAGGCTGCAGATATAATGTAAAGAAAGTAAAAGCAAGTAAAGAAACTACCTGTTAGTAGAATTCAAATAACAGATTTAAGTTAGAAGTTCAAAAATTCCTTTTCATGCGGCTTAGCGGAAATTGAAGAGGTAACTAAGCTTGAAACTAGGAGGTTAGAGTGGGAATAAACTTTTTCTTGAAAGGAGAAAGGAGATAGTTGGGGGGTGCAGTCAAGAAAACACCAAATCACTACTAGACTTATATTTAGTTAGTGCCGACGTTTCGACCTACTTTGTAGGTCATCTTTAGGGCTATAAGAGAAAAAACAAACAAAACAAAAAAAATATAAAAAACATTACAGTACCAAGAATATAATAACATACAGATTAATAGAAAAGTAAAATAGTGACAGATATATAATTAAGGATAAAGAATATAAAATTACAGAACAAATGTACGGAAGGGTGATAATGCAAACATAATACAAAGAGAAAGAAAAATGAGAAGGTAAACGGAAAGATACAAAATGAAAAAGATTTAAATATAAGAAGGTGAGATATAAAGTTATGGAAAACCTAGTTTAATTACTGATGAAATATAAAATGTATGATAATAGACTCCTAGAGGCTACATATGTAAAATTTATGAAAAATTATACTAAATATGATGCCAAAGAATAAATATGTAGAAAGTAATGAATAGGTATCGCGTTGAATGGCAGGCAGTTATGTAAAATTTGAAACTATAAGTATGGGATGTAATATAAATGTAGTTGATTGTATTAAAATGAATTTGAAAATTAAAACTTAAAATATAATGCTGGCCTTATCTTGTACTACCTGTACACTTATTTTATACATCAAGGAAAAGTTAAAACTAGGTTATGGAAAAGGTATTATAATAAGGGTAGAACCCATCACTTTTGATACGATTCAATCAGGACAATAGATTAGGTCGGGAAGGAGGCGGCAGATGGTAGAGGTCTGCTAGCGGTTGGAGCTGTTGTAGGTTACCATCGCTTCGACCCGATATTTCACCTCACCTCAATAATACTTTATTCTAATTATTTTATATTCTATTCTAAGAGAATATTAGCTTTTCAATAAAGTCGATGTTCTTTTTCTAAAGAATTAAAATATTTTTTTAATTGAATATTTAAATATATACATATATTCTTTCTTTTTACTTCCTTGGCTTTACAGCCCATCAATAAGCCATGGCCTCCTTGATAAGTTTTCGTATAATAATACTAATTAAATGTAAATAATAGACAAAATTATTTCGAGATTTGCAATCAGACGAACAAAATATTAAAAAAAGCAAAACCAAATTCAGTATTCAAATTTTCACCACCTGCTTATATTAATTACACAACTATTTTATGAAATTAATAAAATATAAAAGCATAATGCCGTTTTAAAACAATAGGAAAGTAATTCGTCATATATGTTGTTAGAAATTTATATGGTCTACTATATTTCAAATTTATGTTTCATTTTTTGTTGTTTTCGAAAGAAAAAATCTTGAAATAACATAAAATGGAATTGTCTCACCTTCAAGATCAACGGCATGTTTTTGTTTTTTTAAAATTCATTTGCATAATCATTCAGAAAATAACAGACTGTAGAAAGCTATGTATATTTAATTGTATCTATTCTCTTTAACGAATAGATCAAATTATGTGATAAATGATCAAATGATTTTAAATATATCTATCTGTTATATCTTTCTTAGTACATTTATTTCAATATTTATCCATTTGCCTACGTCACCTCCGAATTCCACTCATTCATTCACCCAACTCAACTAATTACTTCCAATTTTTCATCTAAAATCAGCGCCTAAGATTAGAATGACGCAAAGCCATTGTAAACCGAAACGCCAATATTCAAAACAATCTTATGAAAGATTTATGGCGATCGGTCTCAAAACAGTCACGCAGATGCCCACACCTGGGCTATGGGAAACAGAAGTGTATTATATATTAACATTTGAAAGTGTTTTGCCTCAAGAACTCTTAAGTTCAGAGCCCCCTACGCAAGTTCTTGGTTTGCCGAACCAATACTCCTCAGTATACAGGTATTATAATACTCATCTAATATAAACGGAAACCTAATAAATGACAAAATTAGATTAACATCGCAAAATTGTGTTTTCTATGGTCAATAATTTATATTAATGCAATACTTACTTACTTACTTACTTACTTACTGATGGGCGCTACGGTCCTCCAAGAACCGGGGCCTCCTTAAGGACCTTAAGCCAGTCATTCCAGTCCCTTGCTCGTTCTCTCCACCTCCTTACTCCAAGGAACTTGAGGAACTTGTTGAATCTTCCTCAACATCGTTTAACCATCTCATCCTAGCCCCTGAGTCGCTTCCCTCCAATGCTTCTGTATAACAGGCTCCTTGGCATCCTTGTATCTGGCATCCGTCCCATCCATCTGAGGCGAGATTTTCTTACAAACGATACCAGGTCTGGTTTTCCATATATTGTACGGAGCTCACCATTCTTCCTTGATTGCCACGTACCGTTCTCTCTTATTGCCCCATATATTTTCCAGAGTATTTTCCTTTCCCAGAAATTGAGTTTCCTTTTACTTTCGTCTGTCAATACCCAGGATTTACTGCCATATGTAACTATGGGTCTCAGGATAGTCTCATGAATAGCCATTTTAACTTGTATGCACAGAGCTTTGAAGTTCAAAGTTTTCTGAAGGGCATGGAGGCACTTGTTACTTGCAGACAGCCTCGGATTCACTTCTTTCATTCTGTTGTTATCTGTTATGATAGATCCAAGGTACTTAAAAGTGCCTATCCTTTGGAAATTGCGTTCGTCGATCTGCAAATTGTAGATGCTGGCTCTTGGGTGTTTTTAAATATTTTGTTTTTTCTTCACCTACGTTAAGACCGACTTTTGCCGCTTCCCTTTTAAACTCTTCAAAAGCTCCTCAATGCGCTGCCGTGCTTCTAGCTATTATAAGCACATCGTCCGCATAATGCAAACATTGGTGTACTCAAAATTTACCATTCATACTGAAATTAAAGGAGATAAGCATGAAACCATAGTGCCTTACAGCTATGTATTTAGGCTTAATCCATTCTTGCAACAGTTCTCTCACACACACATACATGTTAATTTCGAGATTATATAACATACGAACGTCTATTAAAACACATTGGAGTTAGTTCAAAGTACCATATAGTAGTTCCCAATGATCATTTACGGTTTCCATGATGGTGAATGGTGAATTTTCATTTAATGAAATCTTTACCACGAGAACGAATATAAGTTAGGATTTCAATAAAACTCAATTGTAGAAAATTCGGTTTATAGTCATAACGAAATAGCCGTTTAAGTGTTTTTATCCTTAGTAGGTAGTTTTCATGATATTGTGTTCTAAATGAAAAATGAACAAACATTTTAAAGTTTTGAAATATTTGAACATTGAATCATCCAAAAATTTATTTTACCCGTCGTATAGTCGAGATGAGCCGATATCACCAATCTCTGCTTACACGCTTCCGCCCAAGGACCTCTACCCAAAACCTAATCCGTCAGATCATTCATAACGCATTCCTCCCACCTGCGGCTCGGTATACTCCAGTCGGCACAGGGCTTATTATTTTTATAGGAATTCGTTCGTTACTATATCCAGCAACTATACAGGCCCATCTTAATCTTTCTGACGCTATCAATTGAACAATATTAACCGGGTGCATGCTTCGCAATTCCGCGTTGTGCAATCTCCTAAATTCTCCAGTGGACTCATCCTTTTTAGGACCATTTTAAAAAATAAATAAATAATTAATAAAATTAGAGGAAAGAAAGTGGAAAATTTTAATGTGTAATCCTTTTATATCTTGATATTTGAAACTCTACAAAGAAAAAAAAAAATGGAATCGCTCCATTTAAGTTTTTTAAGTAAAATCATTTCATACCCCTTTAGCTGAACATCATTCGAGTAGATAGCAGCGTCTGCACAATTTTTAGATGGTGTTAATTTAACCTGGGACAACGTGTGAGCATAAATTAATAGTCAGAAAAATAATATCGAAAAATTCGACAGCGATATTTTCGTAATTTTTTCAATTTTTTATAAATTCTAGACAATTTTTTTTTATAAATTACAGACAACGTTTTGAATGTAAGGCATTAACCAATGGTTCTGTAATAAATAAATAATTATTGAGGTTTTAGTCAATTTTTCCTACTACAAGATTAAAGTAATATGTTTTATTTTCTTCATAAATCTCCAATCATAAAAATGAGAAAACGATTTGCACAAACAATTAAACAATGGTATACTGAAATATCATTAACAATTAATAGGTCGAATAATATAAATAAAAATAAAATCTTACCTGACATATTTAATGTTTGAAGTATGATTAATATGATGTGGTTTATATGATTGAATAAATAGTGTAACAGTATCGGTATAAATTTACTGACTCTCATTGAATTTCAGAATAAGTGTACATTGACTAGACCCTGACTATTTCTTCCATCATGATAATTAATTGCTGTCCAACAATTTTATTAAAACTTATGAATCCTCATACAAGACTGAAAAGACAAGAAACCGCTCGACGTTTCAGGCTACTTCAACACTTACTAGACAAACTCTCTAAGCTCCCAATTAACTACAAAAGACTCATCTACATGACCATCATACGACCTATTTGGACTTACGGAGTAGAGCTTTGGGGCTCCACTAAGCTATCGAATTCCCCTCGTATCCAATCCCTACAATCCAAAATCCTTCGTAAAATTCTCAATGCTCCTTATTTTGTTAAGAATAAAGTCATCCATGACGACCTTAATGTCCCATTTCTTGCTGAATTGGCCCGAACCCGGTATCAATCCTTTCATAACAAACTTCATTCCCACTCAAAACCTCTAATTTCAAACCTATCCTCCTCTTCAATTCCCGATAATCCTCCGAGGCGTCTGAAAAGAAGATGTTCTTAGTTGAACTTTTGATTTGAGTACTACCACTGGATAGTCTCTACTTGTCATTATCTCATGTCATTATGTATCACTTAGCCTATTTACTTGTTGTATTATTGTAATACAGTTGTAAGTGTCAAAAAAAAAAAATTAAAACTTATGTTATTAAAAGAAAAACTATTTTAAATAAAAATATATGGACTGACGTAGATTCCACATAGTCAAGGTCAAATCGATACCTAAGGGATAAAGGTTAACCTGACATCAAGTGCAATCTGTTTTTGTTCCAATACATCTAGATGAGTAGATTAAAAAGTAATGAGTGGCTCCTTTGACTTAGGATGAATAGGATGCTTTGGAGAAGAACTCCAAATGACATAAAATCGGTTTGAGAATTTTCAAATCACCAAAATAATTTAAGAAATTCCTACATGTCAAATCTAAAAATTATGTTAAATTCATGGCTTCTAATTTAAATCTTTTTAAAAGGGGCTTTGCAAATTATTTCCTGTTTAACCCCGGTTGTGTTAATTTATCGGGGCATTATTACTAAGAACGAAATAAATGCGGCCCGATTTAATTAATCTGAATATTCTTCTAAACATCTGAGAGTTTGTTTTTCTTTTTTCTTTATTATTTATTTTGGGATAGGTATAGCTCAGTTTTTAATGTATTGAGTTGCAATGCTGAAGGTTCCAGGTTCAAATCCGGCAGTGGTAGATATATCATTTAACCTGACGGTTGACAGTCATTTCGTACAACACTTTCCTGCACAACGGTTGTCCTAGAAACAGTAAAGACTCTGCCATGTACTGAAACCAAGACCCGTCATGAGTATTAAACGTAAAGATTAATTCATTATTTTAATCTTTTTTTATGGTTATTCCATTGTCATAGAAATCCTGGAAAAAAACTCCATAAAATTATTTAAAATTGAATTATCTCTTTTCCCGCCTGACATCGATTTCATAAAGTTTGCTAGATTGTCTTTCAAGAAAAAAAAATTTCAGGTCTTGTTGCAGTGATATACTTTGGAATATAAAGGGATTATTACGAATATTTAAGGAGGAATCATTGAAACATGCATCTGAATAGCTCTTCAGATGCAGTATAATTGTCCAAGAATAAAACATGTTAATATTAATAATCACTCCATCATAAACAATTACATTTTAAATGATACAAAGAAAAGTAGCTATGAAATTATTCAGTTTCATAAATATAAATCAAAGTATTGAATTGGTATTATTAAAAACAATAATAATAAAAAACATTTTCTAAAACGACATTTTTAAAGACTTTTACTATTAAAACCATATTTGATAGTTTTTCTCCACTAAGGTCGCAAAGACAACAATAATCCCAGGGCCGAGATGTTAGCTAATGTTAGTAGGATTAGAGAGGCTCCTACAGCTGCTTTAAAAACTTTTAACGATTTTCGAGTACACAAAGCCTAAATATAGTTGTGGCTAGCCACTCTGTGTTCCTCTTTGAACTTTAATTGTTACATATTCATTGGCTCCTACTTATAAAGGAATCAAATAAAGCAATCATAAATAAATCAAGAGTTCCTAAAATATTTATATTCACGTCAAGGATCTTTTTCACTACTTAATGCTGATTACATTAGTTTTCCCGGATATTAGAAACAACTATAGTTAATTTATTTTTCTTTAAACATACCAAAAATGTGTTTGACAATTAATTTATTAATTTTCTTTTTAAAAAATAAACGATCTTTCTAAGCACACGACAAAAGAAACATAATAAAATTATTAAAAATAAATAAAATAACAATTATAATTTTAAAAAAAAATATATTTATTGAAATTTACAACCGTATACAGAATATATCCAGTAAATATAATGAAAGATAAATAATATCCCGACATAATGGCAAATAGAGAAACTACCCGGTGGTAGTACTCAAATAAAATTTCAACTTAGAAGGTCACGAGGCCATCTTATTTTCAGACGCCTCGGAGCATTATCAGGAATTGAAGAGGTTGCGAGGTTTGAAACTAGTGGGTTTGAGTGGAAATAAAGTTTGTCATGAAAAGATTGATAACGGATTCGGGCCAAATCAGCAACAAACGGGACATTAAGGTCAATATGGATTACTTTGTTAGTAACAAAGTAAGGAGCATTGAGGATTTGGGATTTTATGAAGGATTTTTTTTTGGTCTGTAAGGATTGATACGAGAGAAATTCGATGGCTTAGTGGAGCCCTAAAGCTCTATTCCGTATGTCCAGATGGGTCTAATGATTGTCATGTATATGAGTCTTTTGTAATTAATCGGAAGCTTAGAGCGTATGTCTAGGAAATGTTGAAGTAGCCTAGTATGTCAAGTATAAGAATTCCAAGTAAAGCGTTTGTCAAGGTGTAGTCCTTAGTAACGGACCTGTTATACAGGAATCAGTGGGATGTTATTAAACGATAGAGGAGGACAGGAGGTAGTTGTTTTACGACGGAGGAATTATAATTTAGCTTTTGTGTTGTTAAATTTAAAAGAATTATTTATATTTCTTCTAAATTAATATATTTAAAAACAATATCTGAAAATTATACAGATTGATCGATAGACAAAACCGTGCTTTGTTTAAAACTAATAGTGCTGAGTCAATATACTGAAGTTCAAATCCAGCAGTGACTGCTTAATTATCTAATTAAAATTTAATTATTATCTGCCAGTTGATTAACCTTTTGGCATTTACAGGACTTACTCTGCCTCTAAAAATGGATACCTTTAATTGGGGCCAAAAACCCCGGCGATTGAGCATTATCTCCAAGGACAAGTTACCTCCCTGCGCTATGGTTGTGCAACAACCGATATAGTCTCTACCATGTGCTGAATCCAAGATCCTTCGTATTTTGTAGGTTTAAAGTTATTTGATTAATTCTAGCGCTTGATATGAAGTAATGAAATGCATGGAAGGTTTGACTGCACTATATCTCTCTCACCGCAAATATCGTCGGATGGTACATAAATTGTCTGAGACAAAGGGACTACGCCTCGAGTTAAATATCGATGTCAACGAACTTCAATTACAGAACGCTTAACTGTTTTATAGAGGAAGCTGCTGGTTCCCATGAACAGTAAATAAATTATCAGTTTCAAAAGCATTTATTTAGAGACAATGACCTTTTGACAATTATCCCTAATTATCGACATTGCTCACATTAACCGGCTCAAAATAACAGTAATGATAATAAGCTTCGTGATAGAAAAAAAAAACATACCTTTACCACTATAACCCATAAAGGGTCCTGGTTTCAGTACATGATAGAGACTGACGACGGTTGTGCAGGGAGGTGATTTATCCGAGATAATACTCAACCGCCAGGTTTTCCCCCATTAAGGTTTTTCAACTAAGTAGTGGCCGGATTATATAGAGGGTGAACCCCAGGAGGATCCGAATGCTCCGTAGCGCACATCCGTGGCTCAGATTCAATCTGCCACAGTTGGATTTGAACACGAGGCCTTCACCACAGTAATTCCGTATTACATGCAATTCAGTAAAAAAATAAATACAATAAATAACAAAACTATCAAATAATTATTACTAATATAATTTTATTTATAGTAAACTATCGGTAAAAACCTACATCGTATTTGGTAGATAAAATCAATAAGATGTAGGCGGTGCGAACTAAAAGTAACGAAGACAAACTATATACTAATAACTATATGCTACTATGAGAAGATCAGAATAAATAATGACATGTATGATGGAATGCAATTTTTTATTTCTCAGATAAGTTTAGCGATCAATGAAAGAAGCAAAATCCATATCAGAAGTTTCAAGATAACGTAACAAGAAGATGTAAACTTCCAGTATGTTACGATCATATTTATTATCTTAATAATATCATAAAGTATCTATATATACTATATAGATATTGTCTCTCTATTAAAAATACATAATAAAGCTATTCTGTAAATAACTTTAGCTCTTGAGTAGGATTAGTTCTGCACTCCGATATTTCTTATAATGATTTCTAATCATTCTATTGTAGTTCGAGATTATTGCTTCTTAACTGTCAAAATGATTGTAACCTAAATGTCAAAATGAATAAAGAATATACATTTAAAACAACCTTTGATTTGAGATGTCAATCTAAAATAAGCAATAATTTAAAAAAGACAGAGTCTAGCTTATTAGTTTAAGAAGTTTTAAAAGTTAATAGTTGGGCTTACAATAAAGCAAAAGCACGTGGAGATTTCTTTTCGAGAGAGGAGAATTGATAAGAAAATGGCACGTTATCAAAGACGATCCTACGATTCCTAAATACGTTATATTATAATTTGCTATAGTTTTGTCTTATTTCAATTTTATTAAACAATTGTTTGTTACTTCTACAACTAAAACTTGAAATACAAAAAAATTACTACTAAGGTATTACACTGTACTGTCGATTGGTTGCTGTTCAAAAATTATAAATAGGAGGGTTAGTTTTATTATTTTTAAAATATTCGTTTGAACGCTGCTGCCCGAAAGGTTCAATTCAATTGTTTTAATTAAATACAGATTTGTATCATAAAAAGTGTGTGGCAATAAACTGGTTTACATAGCTTAGTATTTTAAATACACAGCTAAAGTTAAAATAGCTAAACAAACCATTTGTTAGTGGAAAAAATCGTATTATTTTCATAAATTTTATGACTTCGAAATCCTCCTGATTCCTTACTGTTGCCTGGCTAGTGTTAGGCAACAGTAAGGAACACAATGTGTCGTTTGCTATTTTAAAGGTACTTAGTCCCAGAATAATATTATTCTTATTTTATATTATATTCTTATTATGCTGTTCTTATATTTATTTTATTATCTATCGATCTTTACAATGAAATAAATTAACTAAAAGAAAAACAAAACATAAGTTAAAAAAAACAGAATTACGTAATCACTGCTAGTTACAAGTTACAGTCATGAAAAATACATGACTTGTAAAACATGCAGATTTTAGGCATTGACAACCTAATCCGTTTTTCGAAAAATTTATTGTGACTATATTTAGCAACTATAGCAACAAATATTTAGTCGGGGAGCGGAGTGGCTCAGTAGTAGAGCACTGAGTTGCCATGTCGAAAATCGAAATGACTCACAGAAGGCCTGTGGAGATTTCAAACGACTTGAGAAAATTACGATAGGAAGGAATGAATAAGAACTAAATAATTATAACAACAATACAACCTTCCTAGAGAAAGCGAATGTGGATCGACCCAAGTGGCCCAATGTGGCCAATAAAGTTAATAATAATTTAGCAACACAATGAAATATTAATAAACCGGTATAATCATAAGTATCTAGGGAAATACTGATTCTGTAACGAATACAGTCTTGAAAATAGGTCAGTCAGACTTAAAAACAAGTCGTTATAATATCGTGCAGGGTTAGATCAAGGTTCATTAACTATCCACAGGGGCAGAAAGAAAAATAAATCTTATCAAGATACTCCAAGCAAGTCGATAGTTTATTTTAGGCTGGCGGAAATTAGGGGTGATCAGGAGCTGCCGCGTCCATTTATAACTGCCAACCCGGGGTTTACAAAACATGAGTTTCTGTTCGGATCCAATTTAACGATGTCACATCAGTCTTCTTATCCACACGGAGAGTGGTTCTCGAGTCTGTGTACGTCCATTTACTTCTTCTTTGAGTTATTTATAACAAACATCCATCAAGGGATCATACAAGCCAGAACACTTTCATCTTGTATATCTTTTAAATTATGATATTTTAAAATCATTAATTACATATAAACTAAAAATTCTGTTCAAAGGCAACCATAGAGCAGGAGTTCCCAACATGGGGGCATGAAGACAAGTCAGGCCCGAAGTCAGTAGAAAATAAAGTTAAATCTCACTGAACATTAAACTTTAAACCTTCCTTGCAACATTCGCAGACGACACAGCCATCCTATCATCTCATCCAGATCCCGAAATGGCTTCCTCGAACCTCCAAAGGCAACTTTCACTCATTGAAATTTGGTGTAAGCAATGGCGGATCAAAGTCAACGAGGAAAAATGCAAACACGTGACTTTTTCACTTCGCCGGGGAGCATGTCATTCTGTCCAATTCAATGAAACCGCCCTACCTATTTCCGACACAATACGACACCTTGGCTTCCTCCTAGACAAAAGACTTACGTGGAATCCTCATACCAGACTCAAAAGACAAGAACTTAACAGACGATTCAGCCAACTATACACATCACTATGTAGGACCTCCCATCTTTCAATATACAATAAACTACTAATATACAAGACCATCATCAAACCTATTTGGACCTAACTGTGGGCTATGAACCTATATGGACTGGAACTGTGGGGGACCGCAAAAAAAATCGAATATCAGACGCATTCAATCCTTTCAATCCAAAGTCCTGAGAACTATTGTCAATGCTCCTTATTATGTCTCTAACGAAACCCTCTATAATGATCTCAACATTCCTACCGTCCTCGACCTCATCCCTACTAGCCGAAACTTTGCCTGTCATCCCAACCCCCTGGCTCAGTCATCATCCAGTTCCACACATCCATATCCCGCCGTCTAAACCGGCAATGGTCCCGAGGCCTGATATAATAATGTTGTTTGAAGTACTGGCACAGGCCAGATTCTCCACTCACGACCTGTGTGTGTGAAGTGCCCTTAACCAGCTTCTATTGGCGTTTAATGCCAGTGACTCGGCTGGGAAAGGAGGCTGGGGCCTCCCGGACTGCTGCTTTGCACTCATTCCTGGGGAAGAAGCTCAAATTGTAAATAGGGTATGAATGTGTACATTACATATATATATTTTTTTACTTTATTTTATTATCATAACTTATTTTTATTACCGCATGTATATATTTTTCTGCATGTATATATTTATTCATACATTTATTTATTTTATTTTGTTTATATTATTGCTTTGTTATGGAATGATTGTAAGCTACATAGCACCATTACTTATTGCCCACAAGTGGCAGATTGTAATGTTTCAATAAAGTGTTTAAAAAAAAAAATCTTGTGCCAGTGAAAATAAATGTTTTTTTTTTCAATGTAATACTCGAACAAACTTGAGGAAAGAGTGAGACGAAATATGAACAGCGCTCTTCGGTTTGTCTTCGACGCCCCGAGGAAGTCTCATGTGCCCCACCTCTATGATGTTGAAGAGTTGAAGAGTTGAAGTGGCTCCATTCTTCTATCCGTAGACTCTATTTCCTAGGTTCTTTCTTATACCAAGCCATCAACTCACAACATCCATCTTATATCTATAATCTCCTACTGTTCAAATCCTCTATCCAATCCCAGGGCACAAGATCCCGCCTTTCCGACCTTTATTCCTGTTCCCGCAGATCAAAACTTTTGAGCGGTTCTTTCTCGCTCGGTCTACCTCTCTTTGGAACTCACTCCCACCTGATATCCGTCATACGTCTTCTTTACCCACATTCAAATCCAAGCTATTCCTACATCTCCTTAATTCCCAAACAGATGCTCTCTAATCAATAAAATAAATAAGCTATACTCAACACAATAGATTGGGTACTCATTATGCTTTAGTTTCAGTTGTATTCATTAGACTTAAGCTATAACCTTGTACTTCAATAAAGTGTTCTTTTTAAAAAGTGACTCTCCGCATAAGAATCTTTAATTGGCGCCCGGAACAGAGGGACTTGAGGGCTTTTCAGAAGAAATCAGTACTGAAGACTTTAATTGATCGACCATAGAAAGTTCATCATTGAAGCAAAGTATCATATAACACTTACTATTTAGTAACTGTTTTGATTTCCTTCACTCTATACTTCGATAACAGCATAGGCACTTTGGGAAGAAAAGGAAGTGCTGATCTTTCCAGATTCAACTCAGGTCAACGAACAACATTATTAAGAATTCCAGAAGCTGGAGTAAGAGTTATCAAGACACCTCTTAGGAAGAAGAATATCAAGGTAAAGTTTATTATACAATACAAGTTTATCATATAAATAATATAATAATTCATATAAGAATTTATGACTTTAGTATATAGATTAAATAGCTTAAGACAGATTCCATTTGAAAATGTAGACAAGTAGATATAATGGCAAGTTTTGAATTTAAGCACGAAAAATTAAAATGAATTCCACAATATGACGGTAGTCCAATTGGTCTCATGGAATATATTGAAAATGTACAATATCTATTTGATAAATATTGTCAAGACAATAATAGTTTTAAAGATGAGAATCATAAAGAAATTCTTATGCAAGCTAAAGTAAAATTAACAAATAATGCAAAAAGGTCTATACAGGGAAAACTATTCGAAACAATTCATGACTTATTTACACATTTGAAACAAAAATATCATGGCTCGCGTAGTAGACAACAAATCGCTGCGGAAATAATTAATACACAACCTTATTCACATGAACATCCTTTAAGTTTTATAAATAGATTAATGGATAAAAGAAGTCAATTAATAGCTAGAAATTATGCTGATCCTCAATTAATTAATAAAGAACTTATAATGCAAGAACATGATGAAAGTATTTGCTATCATACTATACAAAAATCACATCCTGAACTTAATAATTATTTACACCATATAGTGTATAATACTTTAGATGATATCGATGACATATTAAGAAATTCAGCCTCTGACATAATATTTCGGTTACACGGTCCTTATAATGCAGATAGGAACCATCAATATAAAAATCCAGATAAAAATTATAATAAAAATAAATTTAATGAACAACAACAAAAATCTCATAATAATCAAAAACTATTTCAACCACCAAATAAGTTTAATCCTCAATATAATCGCGATATTGATTTCAATCAACTAAACCAGAAACCGTATTATCAACAAGATCAATTTCGGAACAATTATCAACCTCAATATAATTCACCTACGAATCAAGATCGACGGAATCATAACCAACAATGGGATCCAAGATCACAGCATAATTATTTTAATAAACCCAGATCGGGACAATTTTGTAATAATCAAAAATACAAATAAACAAAGTGTTAAATTCGAGAAACCAGAAACAGTTTCGATGCGTACGGTGTCCGACCGAGCACATCATATAAAAAATGAACGTGAAGAAATGCATCAAACATTGTTAAGAGAAAATAGTACTTTACGAGAACAAATAAACCACTTGACTTCACAATTAGAAGAACGTAAAAGTCATTTTTTAGATGTAGACAAACATCACAACGATCCACCGGATCAGATATAAAACAAACTTCAACTCATGAATTACTACATCTAAATGTAGAATTATTTTATATTAATGATAATAATAAAATCTTTGATAATAATAAAATAGAAAGTTATAATAATAAAATAGAATATGATGATAATAAAATAGGAAATAATAATAATGAAATAGAAGATGATAATAATAAAATAGAAAATGGATAATATTAAAATAGAAAATGATAAAAATGAAATAGAAAATGATAATAATAAAATAGACAATGATAATAATAAGATAGAAAAAGATAATAATAAGATAGAAAAAGATAATAATAAGATAGAAAAAGATAACAATAAGACAAAAAATGATAATAAAGTAGAATATGATGAGAATAAAATAAAAAAGAATAATAATGAAATAAAAAAAGAAAATAATAAAATAAATAAGGAAAATAATAAAATAAAAAAGGATAATAATACAATAAAAAAGAATAATAAGAAACTCGAAAGAAATAATAAATAAATAAGAATTATAAGTAACAATGAAGAAATAAAAAATATTATCAATAATAATAACACCGACGTAAAGAAAGAAATTAAAGATATAACAAGTAACGAATATAAAGTAAAACACGCAGAAAAGACGAATAAGGAACAAGTGATTTCTTCCAATTTATCTGCTACAGACAATAACTTAAAAATATCAAGAAGTGTATTTTATATGGATAAAACAGAAAAATATCCTAATATTATTAAAACTCAAAAGAAAATAAATACAAACAAATTAAATAGAAATAAAGTAAAGAAGGGAAACAATATAAAAACATACACAACTTTATTTAGATCTAAGATCGCGGATGTGCGCAACTATTTAAGGGGTAAAGTTAAAAAGAAATGTTAGAGTATTTCGTACCTCGGATAAAACATTATATGAATTTAATAACAGTAAAAACAAGGAATCGGAACACGGACATTAATTAGATTTAACACGATTAGAATTAGAATTAAATAAAATTACTATTAGAAAAAATAATTATACTAAACCATAGAATTAAATAATGATTAATATAAATAAAACTATATTATAAATAATAGAAGTAAATATTATAATACAATAATTTTAGTTAAATAGTAATAATGAAAAAAATATATAGCCTATAATTACTAAACAACTTAAAAACAGTTTTATTAATCGCTTAATGAGAATAAAATACATACAGAAAACATTTTTGGAAAAAATAGATATGTAATATATTTAAATAATGAAAATGAAATAGAAAGATTGCTAAGAGAAATTTTCGAACCAAATAAAATTTATGGAATATACTGTGAGAGTTATAACAAAGCTTTGAAGAATACGTATGAAGAATATTTTAAACAAATTCAAAAAATAATTGAAAAAGAATTTACTACTGTAAAAATGAAAAGATACAAATTATTATGCGAAGATATACAAGAATTAGACGAACAAAAACAAAAGATTTTAGACTACCATAGAGGAAAAACATGCCATCGAGGTATATTAGAGACATTAGAACATTTAAAAAGAACCATTTACTTTCCTAACATGAAAGATAAGATTACAGAAACCAATGTGAAACTTGTAAAATAAACAAATATGATAGAAACCCCATAAAAGCTAAATTTCAATTGACCCCAACACCAGAAAGACCGTTCGAAGAAATCATGATAGACTTACTATTCTTTAATAAAACTATTATATTTACAAGTATAGATGTATTTTCAAAACGATTATTTACTCAGATCATTCCAAGTAAAAACGCTATGAGCATAGTTAATGCATTAGAAAAATATATAGCATTATATCCATCACCAGATAGAATAATCTGTGATTCAGGTTTAGAATTTAATAATAGCTTAGTACAACAATTTTGTTAAGCCATTGATTGTGAAATTCAGTTATGCATAAACAATTATAGTTATGTATACAATTATATACATTCATACAATTATAGTTATGGAGAACGGAGAAAGTATCTACCCCAACTATCTCCGTTCTCCATTTTATCATCCAGTCAACTATTTTCCCATCATACATGAATTATAGTTATGATCATACAATTATTATGTTAGGGAAGTGTGGGAGGCTTTCATTAAAACAGAAGGGGGTTTTGACAAAGTTGGAGCACCGTTCGTTAGCCGTCACCAGAGTTTAGGATATGGGAATATTTGGGGTAGTACTAGAAACAACCATTTATGTTTTCTCCTTCCTGTGTCACGTCCATTAGATGGACGTTGGTTATAAATATGGCTAATAACAATCTTAATTTGGTTCGCAGCGCTTCTAAATAATTGGACAGTTGTGAAGTCGTAAACCATTGCCTCAAATTAAACATCCAGGAGTGTCTCTTTATCTACCAATCATTCCCTGCATTAGCAGCAACATTAGACAGCATTTGTCATTTCGCACGAGGTGACCAAGATATTTTAATTTCCGTACAGTTACTAATAACTATAAAAACATTTTTCATGAACTCCATTCTTTGACCTTCTGTTTAATATCTTTGCTTTCATGTTTTGAAATACATATACCATTGCATATGAACACTCCAGTGAAGAGAGGAAGAGAATTATAAGTATTGTATTTCGAGATTATAGTCTACTAGGAGCTTCTAATTCTTCAAATGCTTACAGCAAACCAATCATCCACACTTTCATCTTTTCCTTGTAACAATGTTTTCTATTTATAGAAGATTCATAAATCATAACCTAAACATATTTTGCATACTCCATTTTCAGGGGAATGAATGTGACTCCCAAGTTCGGAGGAGACGTAAAATGGTGCTATTTCAGGTGATCTTTAAAAACTTGGACAGGCAAAATTAAGGACTCCCAAAGTAGCATCGCTATAGACATAGCAGCATGAAGTGATGTTAAATGAAACGAAAAACAACATGAAAAAAGAAATTATTCTCTGATTATAAATATGTATTTATAAATATTCTTATAACTATGTATTAGTATTCTTGAAATAAAAAAAAATAGAATAATTTATGGATAAACATTTTCTTTAAAAAAAAAAAGAAGTAAATTAAAGGTTGAAGAGCGAATAAAAACTCTTCATTAAGTTTTTACTGACCGTATAATATTGTATTTAATATTAGTGATGTATTTAAAATGTAAAAAATAATAATTGAATAGCGAATTTGTTCTGCGGTTACACTATATTTTTTTTAAATACAATCTGGACAACAGAATACATGCAATTATTGTATGCAATTCGAGCAACAAGTAGCACAATGAAATGAACAGTTGTATAGATTATAAAATGGGGGTTGGTCCCGTCAGAAATATCAGACCAAAAAAAAATAGAATAAATATAGAGAAAAAAATCAGGAAATTTCGTGTTTAAAAGGTCACTTACCTCCATCTAACATATCCACTGCAAATTGCAAACCAAATTAATTGCACTAGGTTGTAAAGGAAAACTATTGGTGGCAGACGCAAGAAGAATTGGAGACAGAGTTATGTATTAGTTACGGAAATAGTAGGGGATCAGTTTTGAGTTAAAATTCTCTTCATTCGATGAATGAATGATGTTTTTAATGTACACTTGTGTGTGTGATTATGTATTTACGGGTATATATATGAGTGTGTGGAATTTAAACCAGGTACATATGTATTAATATCATCTAGTTAGATATTTAAAAAAAAAAGAGATAAAGGGAATAAATGTAAATCACCGATAATATTGTTTAATTTTTCTTCATTATTTTTTGTTTTCTTCTTGGCATAAATTTGATGTATGTATAACTAAACTTTTTCTCTTATATGATTGTTGTTAACTTATTTTAATTTTTGTTTTCGTTCTCTTCTTCTAATCTGTTGTTAAAAATTGTTATTTGAGGTAATTCGCATTTTTTTTGTTCATTAATTTTTTTATTCTTTCTCACTTACTAACTCATATGTAATAATTAATTAAATGTAATTATTTTACACCCTAAGGAATAATAGCTTACAACACCTGTATTGTTATTCTATAGGGACTTGTCCCAGAATAAATAAATATTATTATACATTATATATTATTACAATACATTATTATTATTTTATATTGGTGTTACTCACGTTTTGGAATTTGATCTCAGCTTTCGCATTTCCATTAACAGTAACATGCAAGCTAACATATTTTTGGAAAAATTAGTTTCTTAGAAATATTGAAGCTCATTTTGCCATTGTAACCACCTTTATTCAGCTAGGTTCAGAAAATGGCCTATGCATCAGCGTTATTGTTCGGTTTTCAACAGCGGAAAACAAAAACGATTTCAGCTATTACAATTACATAGATTTTATTCTAGAAAAGAGAAATTTTATAAAATAAGGGCACGAGCTATTTATTGTGCTAAGAAACAATTCAGAGATAAGAGCGAGAGGTAAATTAATAACAAACTTGACAGCTGGCCAAGGCAGTCGACCAATGGCTGCTGAGAAAACGCCCTGAAGAGAGTGCGCGGTGGAGCGTTCACTTCCGCTCTTATCATCGGCACGCCGATATTGCTTACGTTGACTACACATTGACTTGCTCATTTTTTTAGAGTAGCTCTCATAACTTACAAAAAAAATCAGATAAAAACTTTTTAAAAATGTGGCAGTCAGTGTATTCTCTAAATTTGAGAATTCAAAAAGAAACAATAAAAACAACACCCCCTAAAACTACAGTCCCTGGCCATATTAATGTGACCACTGGATAGATTCGTTCTTGTTACATGTTTGCATTATATTTTTGTATTACGCATACAAATCTCCAAAATAAATCGAGTTTAAATATTGTTTTATGGGTAAGTTAGTTATCTGATAATAATATGAAATTGAAAAAAATAGTTTCGAAAATAAATCTTTATTTTTTTTTTAATATTTTGTGGTGTCACCCTATTCACACCCTATTTTACATATTGATGGAAAAAAAAACTATCAAAATAGTTAAAATATATGATACAAATAATAAATCAATAATAAACTTACCGAATCCGACTTGTAATTAATGAAAAAGAAACAATAAATCCACAAAAATTTCAAACACAAATTATGCACGTCGTCACTCGTAAAACAAAATGGCTGTACTAAAACCAATGCTGCCATTACTAATAAAAAATACTTTTAAAAACTTATAACAGTGTTGCCATTACTTAAAACAGAAGACACGCGAAAGTATATAAAAAAATTTGGAAAAACAAAAAGAAAATAATCTTTCTTGGTGGTCACATTAATATGGCCAGGGACTGTATATGCCACTATACTTTTTATGCTTACAATTTGTTATGTGAAGAACAATTCACCAAAATAACAACAAGTAACAAGTAACCAAAATTAAGATATCTAAAATAATTACTAAGCACAAACATCTAAAAATCGTTGTCGAGTGGACGTAAAATGGTGATCCTGAGTGATGTCAAGTACTGGTAAACGATCTCTATCCTAATTATAATTGGATAGGCAAAATATATATCTCCTACTGTAGCATTGTCCGATTAGGCGTCACAGCGTAAAGAGGCGGTAAATTAAACAAACCAGAGGAATGTTTTTTAATAGGAAGGAGTATTTACATTTTTCGAAGGATTGTAAAGGCACTCTACACACCCCATTTCACCCTCTTGGTTTAAATTATTATTATTATTATTATTTAAATTATTGAATTGAATTTTGTAACTATCGATATCACCTAAAATGTCGGGCATTCTAGCATAACGTAAGCCTTCATCGTACCCGTGTATGATAGTGAATTAGAAGATCGTCCTTTGTTAATAAAAGATAATTTATGTTATATTTTCTTTAACTTGTGTGTTAAAAAAAAATAAACAAGGTGTCCCATTTCAAGTGGATCAAACGTTTTTAACTTTTAAACGAAACAAAATTTAGAAAAACGATTCAGGTAAAAGTTGTAGTTATTCAGGCCTAGTTTGAAGAAATAAAAAAACATTTTTTGGTGTTTCACTTTAAATGGTCAATATCGACCTTAAAAAAATGTAGTTTCCTCTTGACCCCATTTATTTTTATTTCTCTGAAATTTACAATACAAAACATGGAAAAAATGTATGCAACATTTTTTTATATGTTTCATAGGTCAAGTAAAAGAAGTATCTGAAGCTCACTAAAGTAGTCAACTTTGAATGATTTTTCTACTTAAACTATGAAAGATAAAAAAAAAATGTTACGTACATTGTTTCCATGTTTTGGATTGTACATTCCAGAAAAATAAAAATAAATGGGGGTCAAGAGGAAACTACATTTTTTGAAGGTCTATATTGACCATTTAAAGTGAAACACCAAAAAATGTTTTTATTTCTTCAAACTAGGCCTGAATAACTACAACTTTTACTTGAATCGTTTTTCTGAATTTTGTTTCGTTTAAAAGTTAAAATTGTTTTATCCACTTTAAATGGGACACCCTGTATATCACTATAATGAACTGATTCTTCTAAAACAATTCTTACTGATAACACAGAATCGTCAAAACTACCTACAGTACTAACTAAACCCTAAATTTATTAAAATGTTTCACCCACATAAGATGTG
This sequence comes from Arma custos, assembly GCA_037127475.1. NCBI lineage: Eukaryota > Metazoa > Arthropoda > Insecta > Hemiptera > Pentatomidae > Arma > Arma custos. The sequence goes on from CM073759.1 coordinate 38,909,498, forward strand.
ACAATCATGGTGTAAAGACACTTAGCCTGATCCCTCCAGATATAAGAAGTAGGGGCTGTTCCAGGAGATAACTTTTAATAAAAGACAGTTACCGCTTCGGTGCTAGCGACAACGCCCACGTTTCTGCTAGAGTGCTCACAGAACAGCTTAGTTCCTTACTATTCTTTTTGTTACAATGACCTTTTAATTCTTCTAAGGATATGCAGGTAAAAAAGTATTGAAAAGAAATGAAAACCTTAAACATAAAAAAACAAAAAAAACAATCAAAATCCAATTACCTTGTTATGAGTATTAAGAAAATTCTTAGCAACGATGTATTGTATATATTAGAGTCGGTGTAGTAGACACTGATTAAAGAGCACCCATTTACAAGCTCTAAGGTGCAGAGTTATCGAGATTCCTCATATCACCACCCATCGGTTTACTGGAGGTAACTCACAACGACCGAGCGTAAAAATTATGATCCTTCCCCGTGTATTACTATTGGGAAAGGTGTTGTGCTTCTCTAGAATATCAAATAGCTACTAGGAGGTTTGGTCAAGTGACAGTCTGCTTCGAGGAAAGGAATAAAGGTCCTCCAATATGCCTGCTCACCTCGAACAAACATAATTCGTGGAGATATTTATCCATTTGTCACTGTCCTTGAATCGGAGAAAAAATTAATAGAAATAAAAGGGACTGGTTGTGGAAATACAGATAGCTTCCCACTGCACCATGGTGCACATGATTTGTAGTTAAGTGATATTAGGTAACCCCAGGCACTGTGTATTCCCTGCAAGCAATATATGTCTGCAAACCGTACTTTCAAAGGTCACCATGGTCTTTTTGGCACCAACCAAAAAGAAAAAAGTATTTAAATACTATAACAGAAATAGAGAACCTGTTAAAAAATATATAATAATATCAATTAAGGTAATGTTTCATTAATAATCGCTTTAATGGTGAAGTACGTATTTGTTCGTGAATCGATAGTCCTTAAATATTCTTAAGAAGTGCTTCATCATAAAATTTATTAATTAACCAGAAAAGAGGTAAAGTTGGACAAGGTAACATCACAAACTGTCCAACTAATCAATTCTGTTCAATACAATTTTTTTTAAATAAGCGAGCTTTAAACTAAAACTCGCCAGGCATAATGCAATATATTGATTCCACCAGGTATAAATGCTCTAGAGGAATCTTGGATGCCGGGGAATCTTGGATTAACTATCTTTAAAGCAAGACTGACATAAAATTAAAGAATGAAGAGCGGGAAATCCTTAATATTAGGACAATAAAACATATGTATTTCAACAAAGAACAACAGGACATGGTACGAAACATTATTTCGTAGCTGTCAAAACAATACCGTCCATCTACAAAGTTTGGTGAAAATGAGTTGGTAATGGTAACGCATTCTACAAGTTGAATTACACACTATTAAAAAAAATAATATATGGTGCGGTTTTTTTTTTTTCTCCTTTAAAATCGCCCAAAATTTACATAAGCGGTATTGTTTTGACAGCGACGATTTATAACTACTAGAAACAACAAAAAAACTAACAGAAAACTAAAACGTCGAAAGTACCAGCCAATAGACGTAAAAATGGTCTTCAAATGAAAGTGGAAATGAACAGACGATGTCATAAGGAAGAAGCGAGAAAGCTGGGCAAAGAGAATCCTGTAAAGGATAAGAAGCAGGTCGACGAATTATTATAATTATTACTATCTGTTGGAAGTTTTTATACATTTTTTCTTTCATTGTAAATTATGATTCTCCACAGATATATTTGAATTTGTACAATTGTTCTAACTTGAGACTGGTCTATTGGTACAGCATTTTTATTTTGTGAAATGTAGCAAATTATACAAGAAATAAATAAATAAAAAATTATTATTACTACTACGTTATCAGTATTATACATTATAAAATTATACAAGGTAAGTAAATAAATCGATTGCACAGTAATAATCCTTCGTTCATATATGTTAATTCCGTTAGTAACTAAACTGTTTTATTGAACCCTTACATCGTGTCCAAATGAAAAACGATAAGAATTAAAGTTGCTTACTATTTAGTCTTTGATTTTTCCTAAAACTTAGCGTTCAAAATCGAAACCTGTATCAGAGGACGTAGAATATGCATTTTTTTAAAAAACTATAATGGCCTTGAAGTGAAGTACGACTTTCATTGATTATGTACAGGTAAAAATGGTTGTGCACAACTAGATGTTATTTCAAACTCAAATGCGAAAGAACAAGCGAAAAGAGGCGAACTAAAAACATGAACGTGCCAACAGATGTCACGACGAGACTAATCAAAAAAATAAATATAAAAACATAATATAATAAAAATTGTACTTATTATAATACTTCATTTAGTGCATACAAGAAAGTACAAAAGCCTTTTTCATTATACTTCTATTACTACATATAATTAACATAATTAATCATTGCGCGTGTAGGTAAGTTTTATTAGCAAAAAGATGATTTTGGATTAAAAAACCCAAATTTACTAAAAATTCACAATCTGATTCAAATTTAATCACACTAATTAATATTTTTTAAATATTTTATTTGAAAAGAAAAGATATGACCAGGACTCGAACCCGGATCTCCCGCGTATCCATCGTGGTGCTCGCGGTCTCGGTCAGACATCCTTTCTTTTCACTGATCCTATATCTCCGTGTTCTCGTAATTTGCAATGTATACAAGAATGTTCATTAAACATTACTTTATTTTTGGATCTTGTTGACTTACGTCATTATTATTATTATAATTTATTTCTTTTTATATTATTGTAAGATTTTATAATTAAATATAACATTTAAAAAATTAGAACATCTAAAAATATAAAAAGATACTAATTAATAATTAACGAAAAACTGTTTCCTTCATTAAGTTATATCGATCAGTTTTTTTCAAATCGACATATCAAATCGATTTATAATATTGATTTGGATTCAATTTAATATAATTATAATATAAATATTTAGTGTCTCCTATACGTGTCATGTGAACTTTAACGCCAAAAACTGCGAGGCATCACAGCCTTATGTTAAATAAGATTTCATTAAAAGTTTATTTACATAAATGTCAGCATGTATATATGTAATTGGTATTTATTTTAAAAAGTAGTCATTTTTTATATTATTATTCATATTTTTTATCATAAATATAATCCATCGTCTTCAGTATAAAACATTAATTTTACTTTTTGTTCATCGATACGGAAACTAATGAAATACTTCAATATTTTTTTTTTAACTTTGATTATTTGTTAAAAATTATTTATTAATAGGATCTTCTCTTCATTTTATTTTATTAATGAAACTTTGGCGCACAGATGGACTCGCAATAATCTAGAAACACTCAAAACCTTATTTTTATTTATTGTTACTTTAAAAAGTAATAATAAATAAAAATAATAATAATAAGTAAAACTGGACCAAATATCGAGTCCTATTAATAAAAAAAAAGATCCCTTGGTGGTTTGAAATTATCATCGCATAGAATTATACTTTTAGAAACTATTATATATTTTTTTCTGTGTGTTCAAACATATCACCTAAATTACAAAATATTTAAAAGCAGATATAGAGGCGCAATAATAAAATCTATTTATGAATTCATATAAATTTATGAGGTGATTTTTTAACAGTAAATTTATGTTTTTTATAGCTACCTAAAATTGTTTCTATTTTTCTTTGGTTTTGCAATTTTTTCTACTTTCTTAATACTAATAGAAAGAAGGGTAAATGAGGATAAAATTACGTCAGTGATCAACAAAAAGCATTTATTACTGAAAATTTGAGGGTCGATTTGTTCAGTGAATTACTGATATTCAATTAAAAATAATATCATGTACCGGTTTCTTCCAAGCAGTTACGAAAAATTTCTTCTTAAAGTAAAAGTATGATTAAACGGAAAATTATATTAAATTTCAGCAAGTAACTAATGTTATACAAAGTATTATTTAAACTAGAAACAAACAGAAACGTAGCGTGTTAAAATATTAACGTTTACTGCCCTACACAGAGAACTGAAAAAACAGAAAGCATAAAAAAAAAAAAAAATGTTGAGATTCTTGAATTGACACGAGAATGCTTTAAGAAGGTTTGAAAAATAACACTACAGGGGGGAAAATTCCTGCAATTCGCTTAAAAAATAATAATAATATATAATATGTATAAGTGGATAACATATAACAATATGTAGGTAAACAATAAGTAGGCAGATTTACCACACCAACTTTTCCTTATATTATATCAACAACAAAATCGAAGTTAGAATGGTCACTGCCCCATTCTTAAGGCTCTTAGCGTGATGTTTTATAACCTAATCCCTTGATCGATAAACGCTTAACCCTAGGAATAAAGAATTTTCCTAGCTCCTGAGACTAGCAAGTTCATGTACACAAATTCTTCTGTTCTGAATAACATTATACTTTTTCACTATTCAATGTATATATGATTCGATACACGTCGCAATGTATCATACGGTTCTTCACATTAAAATATTCTTTATGCCTAAGAATATTTTAAAATCAGGTCGGTATGTCTTTTATACATAAGAACTCTTTAACTTCATCAACAGTTAAGTAAATACATTAAACTAATTCGATTTATTTTTTTGCTTTCTATTGGTTGTGTGTTGTTAATAAAATAAGTTTCCAACGACAAATAATTTCTGCATGACGTGTTGGAATTGTTAATTAAGCATGCCAGTATTTACAATAAAGAATTGCAAACACATAAATCCATTCACATAAAACATTCTAGTGATACTTATTCAAAAAAGTATATATATATTAAATAATAATGCCCTACTGTTTGTACATTCTATTATTTTTATTTCGTGTTGGCTTATTTTTTCCTTAATTGATATTATATTTTAAAGTTGTACAATGGGTTCATTATTAGCTCATTACAACGTACAAAACGCAACGAAATTAATTTATAGGTAATAAACTACGCGTGTATTAACTTACAATAATGATTGAAACATTTATAATTATTATTACATAAAAAGTCAATGGCTAATTTAAAAAAAAAATATTACAATGGAAAGAAAATGAAAAAAAAACAAGAACTTAATAATTCTGTGATGTTTTTTATATCAAAGCGTTTCCCCATGACGAAGTATGTTTAAAAAATCATAGCCGCCGTCAGGAAAAGCCATTAAATTTTCAGATGACTGCATAATTCTTGGGTTGGCTTCTCAGTAGAACACAAATATATTATTAAATATATAAAAACTCGTTTAAAGAATTTTAATGGTCAGTGACAAGTGAGTAAATTTTATAAATAGTTATAATTTATTCCTTTTTGGGAGCTAACTATTTTTTGGAGTCTATAGTACCTTATATATCAGAGCTTATAAATATGTGAAAACATGATCAGTATTTTTATTAAATTATTATCATAATATTATTAAAAATAAAGAAGTTTTTCAATGCAGTTTACATTGACACAATATAAAATTAAGAAATTTTTTTATAATTATTCGTCAGCTGTACTGAATTTTTAAAATAAAATTTTTCGACCGTATGATACTCGAATCTTCAATCATTAAGATTCAGTACAAAGTTTTGCATAAATACATCAATGAATAAATAATTCTAGGTCAAATAAAAAATCTAGGAGACAAATTAAATTAGTTTTTCATAAAAAAAATAATAAAAAAATTTGTGTACAAAAGTTAAAAACTTTTATTTATTGAGATTATTAATATTATCATTTCTTTAACTAGATAACATCTTCGATCGACCCCCCCTCCCCCAAATTAAGAATCTCATAGAAACTACTATGAGATTTTATTTTAAATTATAATAATATTTTTTAATTATCAAGCTTTTATTTTTGCATTAAATAAGAGCAGTAATTGTAAATAAAATAAAAAACTATAATAACCCAAACAGAGAGAATAAGATGGGAGCTAGAGAGATAATTCAACACATGTTGATAGACTAAGGCCTATGTAAAAGTCCTAATATTTATGTTTTTATTTTAACATTTATTATTTATAGGAAATATACAATTATGTTATGAAAATTGAAAAAAATATGATGATTTTAGTTCTACATTTTGTAAGTTATATTTTCGTTATTATTGTTTTCTTCTTAATTTAAATTTACTTAAATAATATAAATTAAAATATACTTAAACTGGGTAAAATTTTTTATTTAATGAACTCATTTAAGAAATTTGTTTGTAACAAGTGTACCTTACTGTGGAGAGTGTTTTGCTTTTACAATAAGTTAATTAAATTCAAAGTGACAAAATATTTTATTTTTAATTAAATAACTTTGGGTGACATAAGTTAGAATAGTTTCAACACATTCGGTTTTTCAAGTAATAAATATTAATATCGTAAAAAGGAACAAAAAATGATTTTCTTTTTTTTTTTTAAGAATTCATTATTTCAAGCGTTAGTCAATATGTAAGTAACAAAATTACCTGCTGCTACATTTAATATTGTAAATGTACGCTTTGAAATAATTATTATAGTTTATAGAACAATATCAGTTTCTGTTTTCAGTTTGTTCAATATAATCATATCTCTCAACAACAAAAATGATAACAGTTGTTATTTTACTGCTGTAGTCACTGAGCGTTAAAGGAAGGCTATAAAAAAACAAGGACACCGCTTCATTTAGCTGATTGCCGAGTCAGAACTTAAAACTCTTAAAAATAGAAAGAATAGTACCTTTCATGAGCAAATGCTTTCCCTACGTCTTTATTCACTTGAGTGAAGAATAATGACGTGTTTTAGATACGCTAACAAATCCTAGAAGAACAAAACTTACCGATACCGGTGAGGAAGAGCTTCCTCCTCTGCCGGCAACAGGACATGTCGCTCGCCCGGAAACGGAAGGCAGACTGGCCCACCTGTTCATCGCCCGCCCCCGGCTGTTGCGCACCCGCTACGATTTTCCAAAACTCCTGTCGGAGGACCAGCGGTGGTCATAATGGCGGCGAGGCTTAGGAATGATGATCACATATCTTAAGATGTTTGAGGAAGCCCAACGGTGTGTAAGAACATGTAATTTTTAATCGAATATGGTGTCAGTTCCGCATGTTGTCGCTTCGAGTTAAATCACAAGTTTTAATTTTTCATTTCGTTTCCTTTTTGATACTATCGAAAATTAAAATAATTTTATTACTGAACCGAGCACTGAGCTCCCGCGCCGAAAGTCCTGGGTTCAAATCCCACTCGCTGGCAGACTTTTATTTAATCTGTTGCCGGAATTGGATCCTATGGGATTTATACTTGTATTATTCCTAAACTGTAACAGTCCACACTGTATGTAATCTATGACAATCACGATAAAATCTGGCCAAACAATTTCCAGCAATTGATAAGTTTTCTACAGTCACTTATAACTAGGGCCCGGATTTATATGCAATAAAAATCCTTAAATATGTACATATAATATGCATTTATTTTGGGGAAATATGCAGGCAAAACCAAATAAAAATGCAAAATAAAAAATGTATTACGTACTTTTTAATTTCTAATATTACACCCTTATAATATAAAAAATAGTTACAAAACGCTTATTCCTCTTACAAATTAATATTTGAAATTTTGTACATCCTTAGATTATCGAATGTGAAGCTCTGACGATCAGGTCGCAATGTTTTTTGTACCTACTAAATGATCTTTCCACGTCGACTGATGTAGCGGGAGCTCTTTTAAAACATAATGCTTCACTAGGGCTGAATGGCATATCTTTTTCTCCAAAGTTTCCTTCTAGAATATCGCAAATGGATCGTAACTGTTTTAGCCAGAGCTGTTTTCGAAAACGTGTTGTTTTTTCCATTAATTTCTTTGCTCTTGATATTGCCGACGCTGTGTCATCTAATTTGGAAAGAACGTGTTTGATCTTATCAAAATGTTGATATTAGTAGTGGGATACATCTAGCCAGGTTCCCCATCTTGTGATTATTGGTTCCGGTGGTAAATTTAATTCTGGGTAATTTTCTTTCAATACTTTTACCCGACTTGGCGCTTTGAGAAAACATTTTTCGACATTTGAAATCAGCAAGTCTACATCTTCAAATTCATTTCTGACAGTTTCCGCGACCCTATGAAATGCAGGGGCAAGGCAAGTCAAGTGAATCATTTTAGGGTAGAATATTTTCAATGACTTTGCAGCCTTAACCATGCACGGAGCAGCGTCAGTTGTGAATAAAAAACTTTTTCGTGTAGAGTTCCATTTGGTTAGAGAAAAGTCATGGAATAATTAAAAAATCTAGCTATGGTTTCGTGGTGACATTTGTCCAACAACTTCATGTTTAGAAGAAAGGGTTTTGATAAGTCTTCTGATAGCTTTCCGACAATAACATTGTCGGCACATCTATGGACGCCCAAATTGGTACGTCTTTAATTGGTTGCGTATTTTATTCATGGTCTCCTGGTAAATATCAGGGAGATAATTTTTTCGAATAGTGCTTTTGTCTAGCATTTTGAGTCCGGTATACCTTTCAAAAAACTCTTTTAATTCAGAATTATTGATCTTATAAATTGGAATATCTGCGCTTATAAAACCACGAGTCAAATCATTGAAAAATTGTGACTTACTGGAAGTCGAAGGTGATGTAAATGATGTAGAAATAAATGTCTGAATGAATTGCTTTATTATTTGTAGTTTTTCTTTATGTTTCGTTGTTTCGATATGCTGCGTTACTAACGATCTTCAGGATGTCGACATATCACAACTGTTACAAAGTAAAACGCCCGAATCACTAAGAAAGTTTCGTCAAGGAATTCGCGTAAATATTTGGTTACAAGTTCACTAGCTTTAGCCTTAACTTTCGTGATGTTAACGGTGCCATATTTCGAGTCTAACTAACACAATTTTTAGTTATAGATGAGCAGTAGAACCAAGAGTGGAAATAGATTCTAAGAATTTTAACATAGGAAGGGGGAAAGGCCAATGTTCCTAGAAAAAGAAATATTATAATTAATTGTTTCCTGTTATTGAATTAAATGTTTTTATTGATTCATCGTTTTTAAAAATTACCTGAACACTTCTGGCAACACATAAAACCTAAAATAGAACAAAATGCATTAAAAATATGCAAAAACGATTAAATATGCAAAAATATGCATTTTCCTTCAAATATGCAAAATAAAAGTTGCCCTAATCGAATGCTTTTGGCCCAAAACACGTTTAAAAACTTCAAACGTGATGTACAAAGCATAAAAAAATATATGCAAAAACATAAAAATCCGGGCCTTACTTATAACCATATACTTTTTGTTTATGTTCAAATATTAAATCATTATCCGTTTATTATACTCTTAATAATTTCTACTATTGTATCTATTTCATAAAAGCCCTCCTGGATCTCACCCAGCTGCTTTAAAGTGGGTACCCAAAATAATGACGAAAAATCTGAGGGTTGAGCGTGATCTAGGACAAATCACCTCCCCGCTCATTATAACTGTATACAGTATAATTTATACTACCTTCATTTAGATTAAAGAACCGATACCTCCTGGTAGGAAAAGTATTAAAATTATTTCCTACGAGATATATTCTACGAGATACCTTTCATTTCTTTCTACATATTCTTGTATTATTATGTCTCATACATTTACTTATGTAACCTCTATAAGTCCGTTATCATACATTTTATATCTTTATTTTACTAGTTTTTCTAAATCCTTCATGTTCCAACCTTTTTTTATATGGTTATCTTCTCATTTTGTATCTTTGGTTTACCTCCTCTTTTTTATTTCCCTTTATATTATTTTTACTTTTCTATCCTTTCTGTACATTTATTTTCTGTATTTAATTTTATATTCGTTATCTTTAATTATTATATCTGTCACTACTTTAATTTCTTTTCATTATCTTTAATTTTATTAAATCTGTCTTTATCTTAATTTTATTATATCTGTCACTATTTTAATTTCTTTTCATTATTTTTAATTTTATTAAATCTGTCTTTATCTTAATTTTATTATATCTGTCACTATTTTAATTTCTTTTCATTATTTTTAATTTTATTAAATCTGTCTTTATCTTAATTTTATTATATCTGTCACTATTTTAATTTATTTTCATTATCTTTAATTTTATTAAATCTGTCTATATCTTAATTTTATTATATTCTGTCACTTTTTTAATATTCGTTATCTTTAATTTTAATATCTGTCACTATTTTAATTTTCTACATTACATGTCACTATATTATTGTTACTGTAAGTTTTTATATATTTTTTGTTCTGTTTGTTTCTCTCTCATAGCCCTGAAGATGACCTACACTGTAGTTCGAAACGTCGGCACATAAATATAAGTCTAGTACTTATTCAGTGTTTTTTTTTTACTGCACCCCCCAACTATCTCCGTTCTACATTTTATCATCCAGTCAACTATTTTCCTCTCATATAATTATTTCCGTATATATATATATATATATATATATATATATATATATATATATATATATATATATATATATATGTATGTATATATATATATATATATATATATATATATATATATATATTTATATATTATATATATATCTATTGTAAATATTTTTTTTATATAAATAAACGGAGATTTGAAAAAAAAAAATTAAAGAACCGATTTACACAGACTGTTTAGATTATATCATAATCTAGTATCAATGTTTGTTAAAACGTCCATTTATTGAAATGATTACCGAAATATATATATTTTCCATATTCACACTCTTTATACTTCTTAATAAAATTAACGATTTTTTTTTGTGCGTGTAATGGGATATAGTTTACATCCGCGTCCGAGCCCTATCTTGTCTAACAAGACATTCATGGTCTCCTGCCTTCCATTTTAACCGGAGAGGAAATCGAAAATATATACCTACTATTATTATTATCATTATTCAAATTCAGCAGAAAGGAGTATAAAAAGTATTTTAAACGTCCCAATCCCAAGATCCGGTACGGTTACACTATATCTCCAAGCTCCTTGCGTTTCATACAAATGCAATATCTTAGAATAACTGCTGTACAAGTATTCTTCATTAGTAATGAATGCTTGTTTGTTTATTTATTCAACGATATTCTGGGGATCTGATGCTACAGAGTGAACCCTAAATTATGCCTATCCTATAATATACGATATAGTATATTTAGGATATGGATCCTTAACGATCACCTAGCAAAACACAGGTTCGAGACATCCATTTCACGTCCCTTCCCAAGAACGAAAAATCCTAAGGCCACTAGGCCACAATTCAGCACAGTTGTAAGAATTTAAATATATTTGTTAAGAAATATAATTATTTCTTAAAACTATTTATAACTGTTGACCTCTTCCATTAGGCATTTTAGAATAAATTCGGTGATTAGGGGATATTAAATAAACTTTAAATGCGGAATATTTTAATTAAAAAATATATAAAAACCTAAATGGGTTCATAAAAATTAGAAAATTAAAAGTTTTTAAGGCGTTTGTATTGCCTTGGTCAAAACTAATCGCAGATGGTGATCTTTGTTTGAGAAGACGAAAGTTGAAAACATTGTGTATAAGATGTCAAACATTGCTAAGATCTTCAGTGATTCAGCCAAAAAATTACTCCTACGTCTTAGATTGTGTTCGGCCCATCATGCCGTTAATACTTAAAGTGAAATCTCTAAAATTAATGGCAGTCGTGCTGAAGGTATTGACGTGACGGGAGGCGTTACGCACTTCCTAATTATTACAGTATAATTACCCATTGTTATTACAACCTTCTGCAACACTGTAATATCGTCATGCTCAGTCCAAAGGTTATTCCAATTGGGAAGTTGCGAATTTGCACCTAAAACGCTTACCTCTCTTGAGAGGAAATACTGGATAAGCACACCCTATAAATTTTGGTGAAACGATTTTTGTTGTTAATTAAATCAATATCCTTATTTTAAAATTAAATTCAACAATACAATGCAGACCGTAAAACGAATTAAGTATATGTCTTACGCGATGTGTGTACAGAGGGAAACAGATAAGGGAAATTCGATAAGTCCAATTATTATTGTAAGATAGACAATGACTCTACAAAGATTTAATATGACAGTGATTAAGATTGTTAAGATTAATGTTTGAAACTGAGCCGGGAAAGATGTGTGACTTTATCAGATGTGCTACAAACACTCTTTTTTCAGTAAGAAATGAAGCAAATTTTGTTTCAACTACTATATATTATATATATATATATTCATGACCTACTTTTGTAACAAAAATTTGGCGAGAAAAAAATATTTAATTTATGATGAATTATTTCACGTTAATATTCTTCGATCGTTTCTTCAGCTTATTCAGTTATAGCAAGTCGAATATGTTGCATCAAATCAGGAGTAGTGAGATTCCGTGATAATTATTACAATTTTTCCACAGCTCTGAGCAAGTAAAGATTTTTTCTTACATTTCTTTTTTCATTCATTCATTCTCACCAAGCATTTCCTTATTTTATCAGATATTTAATTCAGGACATTGTAGAACATTTGAATTGCATTATTGAAATGATTTATACTAGAGTACAGAGTTGAACAAATTGACCTCTGAAATAAATTATTTATTGTTCAGTGACCAAAATTTTTTTTTTGTTAATTTAAATTATTAGGGAAAGATATAAAAATATACATTTTTCAAGGGCAGCAAACAGCTCAATTATTAGAATGAATAAATTAAATATCTCACTGCTTTATTTGAGGAAAAGTTATAATGTAAGAGGTCTGTAGAAGAAAAAAAATACATATCCAGTGGGCCAGCAGTTTGTGTTCTTGGACAAGAACAATAAAAATTGGAGAACGGAGATAGTTGGGGAGTGCAGTAAAAAAAAAAATCAAATAAGTACCAGACTTATATTTAATTAGTGCCAACATTTTGACCTACATTGTAGGCCATCTTCAGGGCTGATAGAAGCCGGAGCCAATATGCTAATATGGATACAACGCAGGTCGAACCGTCGGCACTCATAATAAATAAGTTTTAATTATTTTGTGTTTTATTAAATTGTTAGTTTACAATTTTATTTATATAAAAATTGTTCAGATTGTTCAGCCATACAATGATGATGAACAATGTGAGAGAACTGTGCTACTTAAATTAATTTATTATCTCGTTAATTTATGCTACAAGATCCACAGAAAGGAGGATCAGAGATCAATCGAAGAAAACATAGCTAAACGAAAAAATTATGTTCAGAGAAAGTAAGGTATAATCAAAACATTAGTGAAGGACCATGACAGACTGAATTAATGGGTCGAGGCATTAATTCAAATTCTGGAAAATAAACTACCGATACAAAGTTACTGAAATGGAAAAAATGAAGAAATTACACAATAGATAAGAGGAAGTCAAACAAACTATATTACAGACTAGTTTCTTCTTATGGGTTAGGCTAGAATATAATTATCTCAATGGCATTTATTTTAATACAACAAAAAATGTTTGTTTTATTACAGAGAAGTTAAAGTAGTAGCAAAGTTTGTTAAAAGTTTTTTTTTTTTAAATCAATGAAAATAAAAATATTTCTTGCATTTACTTAAATATTCATGAACCATAGTAAATTGTATTTAAAAAACATAAAGTACCCATTTTGCCATGACTTTCATAGGAATAGGGGATCAATCTAAGAAATCATAATAAATTTTAAGTAATCAAAATGGCAAGGTACTTCAAAAGTATGATATATTAGAATAAATTAGGTACATACATTATATCAATTACAATGATAAATGAAATCACATGTAACAAGGTAGAAAATTGACAAGGAACAAAGTTTATAAGGAATGAATTCTTACAGAAAATTAAAAACAAAGATTACCATGACAGAACACAACTATAAGATTATAGAAAAAAGATCACAATTTTCTAATAGGTGATTGTTCAATAGTGTAATCAGTTCTTTTAATTTTAATTAAAAATTTAAGTACTTGAAGAAAAGACTAGATAAGTATCTCATAGTATTTATGTTTATTACATCATCTTAGCAATTAGTTTCCAATTAGGCAGTCAAATAATATCCCTTTAACCAGATACGTAACAAAATAAGTTATAAGCCTTGAACTTTAATTATTTGATTATTGGTATATCATTGGACAACACTAAATGTTACATATAATATTAGCCACATTAAAGAAATGGATATTAATATATTGTGGATATATTAATACTTAATTATTTCAGTAATCCAGTAAAAGGGATATCCTTTTTAATACAGAAACATTCAACACATAACAAAAATACTTTCATATTTGTTCCTTGTCAGTGTTTACTATAATATATGATTATGCCTGCATACGTTATTGAATTATAAATATATAGTGATGTTGAGTTTAATATTTATACATTAGCATACTTAACATGACCATAAAGTACACGCTAAAAACATAAACAAAAATTATACAAAACATACCATGAAAGATTAAATAAAAATATTGAGTCCATAAATAAATGTAACTTTGTTAATAACTTAAATAAAATATATAAATTCTAACAAGAACAATAGATAAAAAACAAATTTGGTACAAATAACATTGAACAGAAAAAATATTAAGATTTAAAAACACATTGGTAACTGTGAGATAGATACATATTTATTATATAAAATATAGATACATATTAACATGCAAATTGAACACTTGAAGCTTGCATGTAAAGATAATTATTCATAAATATAAACTTTTTAATAGTTGAGAATTAGTGATAAATAGTTATTTTAATAAGACACTGAAGAATTACAACTAATTCATATAGTGATAACTTATCTCATTTTAATAGTTGTGAAACACCACTCCGAAAGAGAATAACAATTCCCAAAACATTTATAATTTATGTTTAAAATACTTGATATGTTAATGTCACGAATATGTGATATGCACCCCACTAAATAGCACACTCCAGATTTTATTGTAGAAAAATCACAATTTCGATAGCATTATAAAAAATATGCAGTACATTTATAGTAGTTAAATTATTATAAATATCTTTTTTAGCAAAGAATTGATATTAGTATGATAAGATACACCATACTTTTAGAACATAACTACTAATTAATTGCAAAATCCATAACAATATCAGTGCATTCTCCAATTGAGTTAACTTTTACATTTAGAAGTGAATGAACTAATGAAAAAATCTTTACGTGGTTTTTAAGTGTGATTTGTGCAAGTGTGTTGAACATTGAGTTAATTTCTTGTGATTGATTCTAATCTATCATTTGGTATTAACAATTTATATATAATAGTGACAAATAATCAATTTTAAGAATAAAAATAGAAGGGCCAATCATCTGGTATTGTTTCTTAATTTTGATTCTTTTAATAAGATTTTAATATAAAAGCTTTAATTGTTTTTATGTAATAAGAATAATACAGTTTTTGAAATGTATAACAATTATCAGTTTTAAATTTGTTAATGGCCATTATTTTATAAGCATTAAATGATATTTCACATTTCCTTCTTTAAAAATATAGCACCTAACTGTAAAACAGATTCATGTTTCCATTTACAGTTACTAGTGACATTTCTAAAATTACTGATTCAATAATTATAATTATTTTTGTGCTTTATAACATGCAAGGTAAGAATGTTTTGTATCCTGTTAACATATCAGAAAGATAGTGTAATAAAAATGGTAAATACAGTAATAACTAAGCTTCCCTTATGAGAAACATTTAAAACATTGATTTAAAAATTCTTAGTTACAAATGTATAATACAGCATTAATACTATAAATATAGTTTTCAATAATTATTAATCGATAATTATTAATACACTGGCAACATTAGTATACAAGAATAATTCAAGACAATTTTTTTGAGCTTTAAATATCAGTTTTAGTCTTGCAAGTCCTCCTATTGATACTTGTAATGGAACAATAAAACATTTTATTAAAGGACATTGAATTCCAATATAAATTACAAGATAATCATTATTAGCAAACATTACAAAGCTTCCATTCATATCATTGTTTAAGAAGTATACATATATTAAATTACATCCTATCAATTGAGGAAAAAGTGCTCAGGAATATTTATACTTGAGATAAAATGTTTCTTATGCACTATTTAAGTACATAAAATTACAAATTCAACATTAATTAGTTTAGCAAAATATAAGGGTACCCTTTATTAAAAAACATTCTTACATGTAGAATACACATTATTCTAAACCGAATTGAAGAATGTTATTCTTGAGCTTAAAGTAAAAGTATGAAATTATTTTTTAAAAAACAAAAACAATACAGTAAAAAACTTACTGATACAGCTTCAACCGGAGATGGCGAACGTCCATCATATGACAGGCATGATCAAAGGTAACACATCGTTCATAGTAATCCATATAACATTGAAACAAAATGGCTTTAGAGCAAATTAACATTTTATAATTTTAATTTAGCACACAACTAACTTCCAAATGCTTCTTGAGATCTACACTTGAATCCCTGTATGAATGAGAATCCAGAAAGAAATTGTTTAAAGAACGACATGGCACAGTATTATGGCAGGATATTTACAATCTGTAATTGAATATTCAGAGTATCCTAAAAGGTTAGATAATAGTAATAAAGTATTACCTTTACGCACTTTATCGGGTTTAAAATGCATATAACTGATATATCAGGTATCAATTAAGATCCAATACAGGTAATTTTTTTTTCTCTTTTTAATAAATAAATATAGAGATAACTTTTTTTCCCAAGTGTTGCAATAATCACCAAGCTATGTACATTTCAAGATGTAACAAGTCATCTAAGCTAATTTCCTTATTTTTATTTTTCCGGGTTTTTTTTTGTTTTGTTTTTTTCACAGAGTATAAAAAAATCGCCATCACCAGTTTAAACTTTTCTATATCATTTAGCTATCACATTATTATATTATTACAAACTACATTTTCAGAAAATACATTTAATGTATAAAATATACAATTGATGTTATATTATAAATAACTAATCACCATGTAAGTGTAATTTAAAGTTTTGAGAATAAGGATGAAAAAATAAACTAATTATGAAGAATGAAAAACTACAGATTTTTTTAACTAATTTACCTTAGTAATTATTAAAATTTTAGAAGAGACTATTCACCAAAATATTAGCAACGACACGAAGAGAGAAAATAATATTCATACATTAGAGCTCCTAAAGGAAAGCTAACACTGACTTTACTAGTGTTCAGTGTTTGAGGTATATAGTTCTCAATATCATGAAAATCTTATATACCTTTAAACAAATATTGCTAGCTACACGTACAACAAGCGCATTACTCTTGTAATAAGCCTATAAATATATATTTATACATCTCTGACAGATGTTACGTTAAGAAACATCATTCTACAGCAAATGAAATGAAAAAATCAACATTAAGTCTGTATCTAACACTATTTACATAATACTAAACTACACATGTTATGAACAGTTATGTGTATTCCATAGGATCCTTCAACACGATACTAACTTATATAAGATTACACATAAATATTAAAATATCAAAAACCATTTATCACAATAAATTACACACACTAAAATGGAATCTTACATACATAAATACTAAGTGTATTAAATACTTGCAAAAATGTTTATCCATAAATTGTTATTAATTGCTACTCGGGTACATTATATAATGTTATAATGTATACCAGAGTAAAAAAAAAAAAAAATGTACACATTAAAAAAAGTTAATACGTCAATTTTCTTAATAATATATAAATATTATTATAATATATTATATATTTATATACATATATGTATTAGCAAAAAGCTTATAAATTAATATGCAAATTTACATATATTTGATAAAATTTTAACAAATTGAGCTAAAATAATTAGTAGGCAATAGAAAAAAAAAGTTAGAAGTTAGTTTTTGTACTTATTAGACTATATTCTGTAATAATAATCTATTAAATAGTAAAAATTAAATGGGAAATATTTTAAATTTAATAGGGTAACCAAAACTAAATGCATAATAGCCTAAATTATTCGTTTTCCAAAATGTTAGTAAAAGTCTTAGTTTCAATTTCAAAAATATCTCTGTTATGTTTTTTTCACTCAGGTTTAAAGATATCTATAAAAACACACAACACACACTTTGGATTATTAATACTAATTGAATATGAGATGATTACGAAACACGGAATTTCAATCACATATGAAATTTAACTTATATTATTGTCATCTTCATATGATGTGTTTTATTTTCCTCTTGGTGTTAAATCAAATCTAATATTCAATAAAATAGATTAATATAAATCACATAAATTTTGTTGTTGCCAACAAGAACCACTTATTACAATCATTTATCAGCAACTTAAGTGGCTTGAAATTTATTTAAAAATTAATTGACGAATAAATTAGTTAATAAGCAAATATTTTACATTTAATACTTCAATTAAAACCACTTGCAACTTTGAATGACAAAGATAAATTGCAACTAGATAGTAAACTTAGATTTGAAGAAAGGGAAAGAGTTGAATATCATACTCACTATTCCAAAATCATTTAGTTAATATAAACCATGAATACAATCTCTCAATATTATTAATTAATTTCTATAAGTGGGTAGAAGATGGTGCTCAAGACAAGTGCATTTTATGCTCATTCATTTAAATACTATATGCTTAAAAAAATACTTTTTGTAAACATCTAAACCAAGTAACATTTTTTTAAAATAAATTTTTAAAACATTGTGAGTGATAATAAAAAAAATATATATAAAAATAGAATAAAATATCTACTAATTAATAGGCAGATGGTGAAGTAACAGTGCTTGAAGTTTTAATACGTTCGCCCTGGGCTATTTCTCCATTCTGTATACTTTTGAACTTTGAGAAACAGTCATAACCATAAGCGATCATATTTACATATCCAAAAAACTGAAAGAAAAAAAATAAACAAAGTGAATATCATAAAAAAATAAAATGAAACATTGTGAAGCACAAAATTAGAGGTATGTAGTGGGGGGGGGGGTGAATAAATATTATCAAAAAAGATAAAATTAAAAAACAGTTTTACAGTTGTTTTTTTTCTGTTTCGGTGATGAAATAGACAATTTTTTTCAATAATCATTGAACAGGTAATTAAAGAAAGTTATACTGAGGATAGAGGTATCTGTGGTTTGGGCTATTCACACTAGAGAATTATTCTAATAGACAATTACCCCTTGTCTCAGATTTGGATAGATTTTACAGAAACGACACAGCAGGGGAAAAAATCATAAAATCTAAGAGCATGTGAAAAAAAATGATATAATCAGAAAAAAAAACTTCTGAATAATAAGATTTGATAATAGGAGGTTGATTATCAATCATGCCACCTTAAAAAATGGCAGCCATAATCTTGGAATTTTCAAATAATATTATAATAAAATAATATTAATAATATTAGAGAAGAATTGGTTGACTGTAACTTCTAATGTAAGGAAGAAATAGTTGGGGGTGCAGTCAATAAAAACACCTTAATAAGTGTATACTTATTTATTGTGTGCCGACGTTTCGACCTACAATGCAGGCCATCTTCAGGGCAAATATACCAAGCGGCGGCTAAGACGATCATTGGCACAAGAATTGGCAGTTGATCGTCCTCGCCGCCGCTTGGTATATTTGCCCTGAAGATGGCCTACATTGTAGGTAAAAACCTCGGCACACAATAAATAAGTATACACTTATTAAAGTGTTTTTATTGACTGCACCCCCAACTATTTCTTCCTTACAATATTAATAATAGTTATTTATGCACCTAGGGACTAAAGAAGATCATTATTCCCTCAGCTGTAAGTTTGAAACCGAGCTAATGCAAGGGAATAATTATCTTTACTCATGAGGCCAAGCCGAGGGAGTAAAGTGTTGCTGGAAATAATGATCAATTTAGTCCCGAGGGGCATACAAGATTTTATCTCCAGATAGGATGTAAAAAGGCAAACTATACGCTATTATAATAATAGTTTATCAGTTTTGGTGTTTTGAAACAACAGCTGATTTTAATGGCCGGTGTGACAGGTGTACCAACCTAACCCTGAACTTTTTCAGTACAAAACTTACATTATTTAGAGGAATTAGGTAGTCATCTTTTTACTTTATTCCCTAGGGGCACAGGGAGAAAAGACATACTTTACTCCTAATTAATTGAGCCAAAAACACATGTTTTTGAACCAGCTGGAGATAAAATAATTATTAATAAAATAATCTTGAAATTTTAGGACTATTTCACCATATTCGCATTTCACCTATAATTCCTAAACAGTGCATTCGATTAAAAAAGTTATGGTACTTTAAATTAAAGAGAATTAAATTCCAAGTCTTATTAGTATCTATTCTAGGCTAGTAGTTGTAAATAGTAGTTTTACAGTAATGTTTATGATTGATATATGGATTGTCATGTGAAAAATTCAATTTTTCAGCATCCTCTTTCTTATCTATTATTCCTCATCATCAAAAATGATTAAGAAAAGCCTTTTCTCACTTTTTACAAAAATTCTAAAAGTCAGTGGGGTCCGTGACTTCACATTACACAGTCAGTCAAAATGTGGTATATGATAATGTGGTTTATTGGAAAACTAAGCTATCCTGGAGTTACATTGTATTATAGCACCTTCTTGATGCTGAAAATATGTACCTGATAATCTTATGTTAATAATTAAGGATTCAAAATTAGACCAATTAGCTACCTTGCTTTGAAAATCACAATTTAATCCAAATGTTCTCAGTTCCACATATTTATAGAATGACAATAATTTATTTCAAGTGTATAATTAAGTATGGGAGTTGCTGGATAGGAATGAGGAACCAAAGGATTATCAGGAGACAAATGAGGACAGTATGAAACTCCAACAAGGAGAAGATGACCCGATAGAAGAAATGGAAATGTGGGCCGTGCTGGATAGGATGAAGCTGATAAAGGCAGCAGGAATTGATGGATAACACCTGAGATGCGAAGATACATGGAGGAAGCAGGAGATGAATTCAATCTTCAGGGTATTAGAGTTGGCGTGGAAAAGTAAGAAGATTCTGAAAGACTGGGAAATCTCTATCATTATGCCAATCTCCAAGAAAGAAAAGAGAATGTGCCAATTACAAAAGTATTTCATTGTTTAGCATCCCAGTAAAAATATACTCATGTTCTCTAGAAAGAAGATTGAGGAAAGAGATATAATTGAGGAGCAGTGTGGCTTCCAATCAGGCAGGAGTCACATCCAAGGACCACATCTTTGTGCTATGTCAAATATGTGAGAATTCATCAAGTACAGAGTTTACGTAAATTTTATAGACTCGGAAAGCGCATTTGACAGAGTACCTTGTAAAGAGTAATGGACTTCACTCCAGAATAAACAAGTGTATGAGGTTATTAAATAGATAGGATGTTCTTCGCCATTTACAAAAAGTTTTTATGTAAAAAAATTGTCTTAACTGAGGTTTACGTTTCTGATAAGTCTCTGATAAATTGGGTTTCTCTGCCGCAATAATTTCTTAATAAGACATTAATATCAAAGTTTGTATAATTAAAACTATTAAAACATTAAAATACTCACTGAAACAACGCCAAAAACTGCTCCTGAGCCCATATATGCAGCACTGAATGTTGATCCAATCATAAGGAAGAAAGCCCAAATACCAGTGTAAATCAATTCCTGTAATAATATGTGGAGTCAAAATTTTTTTTAGCACATACTGCAGGGCTGAACTTTTTACAGGCTTTATCAACGTTGTTGGTTTTAATTTCAAAAACTTCTCTGGAGATATATTTTGTTAAAACATATATTATAACACTCACAACCGCTATGCATGTTTTGGGTGATTCTAGACTTTTGATTAGAAATATTGCCGACTCAAATAACATTATAAGAATTGAATTTTTAAATAAATATTTCGCAACCCTAATTACTGAATTGTTCTATTAACATTAAAAAACTTTCCAATACTTGAGGATGATTATTTTTGAGGCTTAAAAGTAATATTCAAAACATGTATTTGATTTGTATGTGCAAATGTCTCTCTACGTATCTCTTACAATGTTTTTGTTCCTAGTTTCCCAATCCAATTTTTATGATAAAAAAAAAAGTGTAACACTACAACCCATAAAGGGTCTGGGGTTCAGTACATAGTAGAGACAGTACTATTTTTATGATATATATTTTTTTTATGATATATTTAAGAAAGGTAAATATTTCCTTTTTAAACTTGAAAAGCAGACAGCACTGCTAATACTGGGATTGCTTAGAGCCTTATATAAGCCATTTCTTTCGCATATTTTGTAAGAATAAATTAATGCAGATAGATGCCACAACTTAATCAATTCATTTTAATAATAGTTATTATTATTATTCAACTACCATAATAATAGTAATGTAATATAATAGTTACTATAGTCTATACTATATTTAATAATAGTTAAAATATAAATAAAATAAGATATAAACAAACATTGGTTTTTTCAGTTTACAGTTTCATCAATTAATACTTTAATATCATTTCTTTTTAAATAAAATAAATGTTAATTCACTTACAAATTTCAACCAAGGTATCCTGTAAAATTTCTCAACCACATGAAAAGCGTAACAACCCAGTAAAATTCCTGTAACCCAGAAACCTAAACCACATATCAGACTTGTAAAACTCATATGAGCAACATGTGAAAATTTCGAAAAAGAAGCACATAAAAACACCAGGAGATTGAGAACCTGCAAAAAAAAAAAAGGATTATTAGACAATATTAGAAAAAACATATCAAATCATATTGGGTTCAAGAAAGATGATGACTGATTATCCCCCCACAACAGACCAGATACATCATCGCAGTTGGGATGTCTGCTTAATTAAACATAAATAATAGGTAAGTGCCTATCAACATAAAAAAAAAAAATCTAAAAGATAATATAATAAATCGGTTTTATGGATTAATAACCTTCGACAAATCAATTCTGCCAAATAACAACACAAAGCAAACAAAAAATGTGAAAATAAAAAAGCTGTACTTCTTCACAATGGTAACCGATATGCTTCTGTGCCTGTTGCACACTTAGTCCATTTGAAAAAATGCTACGACAATGTTGAGTTTGTTCTCAATAAGCTCGACTGCTCTGACCATAAATGGATCATTTGTGGGGTTTTGAAAGTATTTCCATGTTACTAGGTCAACAAAGTGACAGGAAACAACACTATGTCAAGCAGACGTGGCCAATCAGAAAGGCTCTTATTCCTGGAGTTAAAAATGTTGAAAGGCAAAGTTTAGTGGATCCTAAAAAGATCTTACTTCCACCATTTCATATCAAATTGGTGCTAACGAAACAGTTTTTGAAAGCATAATCCAAAGAAGGAGAGTGTTTCAAGTATCTTTGTGAACAGTTTCCTGGTATATCCGATGCAAAACTGAAAGAGGGAGTCTTAGTTGGGCCTGACATCAGAAAACTTTTAAAAGATGAAAGCTTTGTCACTAAAATGGAAATAAAAGAAAAAAAATAATTTAAACTTGTAACAGGCTTTCTTGTTAAAAAAAAAACCCAAACTACAAAACTTTGGTTGCTGAATAGTTACATAACTAAAAATTGTTGGGCTGCAACATGAGTGTCAAAGTGCATTCCTTCACTCACATCTGTACTACTTTCCAGAAAATCTTGGGACTGTAAGTGAGGAACAAGGAGACCGTTTCCATCAAGATATAAAAGAAATGGAGATCAGATACAAAGGTCGATGGAATGCCAACATGATGGCATACTACTGTTAGATGTTAAAAGGAGAAAATTCACCAAAACACAGCCTACAAAGTACCAAAAGAAGCTCTCTGATGGGAAAAGAAAACGTTTTTACAAAGACTTAAAATAACTTTCCAACACATGTGCATCACTTATAGCTAGGTATCGTTGTGTTTTTTTTTGTTTTTTTTTTGCTTTTACTTCATGTTAAAATAGTAAAAACAAATCCAAAATTTTCCGTTCTTTGTACTTTTTTTAAAAAAATTCAACTTTATTTAGTAGGCAAGCCTTATTGATAATGGTTGCTAATCTAATAAATCAACCTAAGGAAAGGGACCAATAATGTTAGATTTTTTATCTAGAAAAAGTTAAGTATGCTCATG
Source organism: Arma custos (assembly GCA_037127475.1). Taxonomy (NCBI): domain Eukaryota; kingdom Metazoa; phylum Arthropoda; class Insecta; order Hemiptera; family Pentatomidae; genus Arma; species Arma custos. Next base: position 38,933,530 of record CM073759.1, read on the forward strand.
TATCAGTCCAAATTTATAATACAAAACCAGAAAAATCATTTGAAAAACAAATGACAAGCTGGATAAACTTGTACTAAAGTACAATAATTGAAAAATTACTCATACTTCAAAATATACTTAGAGAATGTGAGTAAATAAAATGAGGAAAATTAATAAATTGGATTAAATTCAGAAATAACATAACTTGAATATTCTTTATAGTTTTATTTTCTTGAACAATTTAAATATGATAAAAATACAAGTCTCAAGCATAAATTACAGGAACCCTAGTGATAATAAAAGCTGATTATGATTTTTACAGTGAAATAAGAAGGATCAGATAATAGAAACAATGAGCCAAAGAAGTTTCCTGTAGATAAAGTCACAATTATAAATAAGGACAGGGCTATGAAAGAACATTTTGAGGCAAATAGAAGAGGAAATGCCAGCACCAATGAGAGCACAATAGGTGTTGTCACAAAACAACTTAGAAAAAGCAGTTTTAATTTGTATCTCTAGCTAAAATAAATAAACAAATTTAATAAAATAATATTCAAAAGAAAATTTAGCATTTCAATTTATGAATAGAATGTAAACTAATTTTTTTTAAATTTATGTTATAGTACATCTTTAAGTAATTTATCTATTGTTCTGACTTTACATTTAAATACGAGCAATTGAAATCATATTACTATATAATTTCAAACTGAAAAAAAAGTATATTCAAAATTGAACTGATTTAAAATTTATGAACACCAAGGAAAAAAACAAACAAATGAATCTTATTGATTCACACCTTGCAGTCAAAACAGTTTATGATGAAAGTTTTGAATACGGTTAAAAGTATATAAACACCGGGATTATCATTTTACTTCAACAATTTATTTTCCTCCACTTGATGATAAAATTCATTTTTATAGCTATTAAATTCTAAAAATATCTTCCTTCAGATTATAGTATATTTCAGATTTAAAATGTTTGTATAAACAAATTCAACAGAATTCCATTTTCAATTTACAATTTAAATATAAATTCTATTATTACAAAAATGAATGAAAAATAATACAATTTTTAATAAGTAAAGTTAATTTTTTTAATCAATAGAATGAATAAATCATAAAAATCAATGAAACAATTGAAAATTAAAATAAGTTACAAGGGCACAATAACTAAGAATAATTAACTAACCAATTTTAGTCAAAAAATAAATAAATGAAAATATATACAGTGACTTCCAAAAAGTATGTCATCATGATTTCCACTATTTTTATAATCCTTGGACTACAGAAAAACCTAATGAGCAAAATATATTAAAAAATATTTAAGGGCACTGTTTTAATTAATCATTATTACTTAAAATTAGCTTTAAGGTTAGAAGGATTAAAATTGTTATCACACAAACAAAATTGAATAAATAAAGTATCGAAGACATTTAACATTAGTATAAATAAATTATTTTGCTGTCAAAAACACTTACGAACAACTAACATCGGATATAAATATGGGGCATAAATTGTAATATGCTATCAAGTTATGAAGAAATCTTATTTTTATTTTTTCTTGAATTATAATGATCAAATATAATTAAAATTATTCATCACAGAGTCACAACTCCCTTTTGGTGAGCAGATTAACATTTCAAAAACAAAGATTAAAAATAAAGTGAAATCATTTACAAAATAAAAAACAATAATAACTGTAGATGTGAGGTGTAATGGATTAAAGGAAAACTAGTATGCATGAAACAAAAATCTCTGTTTAAAGAATAATTTTAAATACTTAAGTCAAAGTACTTACAATTTCTACGCATTTCAAGAGACCAGACACTGACCGAATGTATAGTGGATCATATCTGATGTCAGTTTGAACTGTTGTACTGGAGGTTGTGACAGTGGTCGTTGTAGTGTGATTACCAGGGAAACCTTGCTCAGCCATCATTTATATAAATTATAAATACCTAAAAAGATATAAATTTAATTGTACATTAATTAGTTAAACAACCAACTAGCTAAAGGAATTAATAGCTTCCAAGTCCAATGATCAATATAGGTCTTGATTTAATTAATGAAATAAGTGAAAATAGGGCAAAAGTTTTAAATATAAGTAAACAAAAATAATAGTGATGCTAAGGTGCTTTTTTCAAAATTACTTTAGTATATAGTAATAGTATTCTCGAGTAAATAAGTAAAACATCTATTTATTTCTTACAAACCTGAAAGAAACACAAAAAAATAAAAAAACTTAAAGGTTTAAAATAAAAATGTTAATCGTCGGGCTCCACCCCCTGGAAATACTACATTGACTCTACCTTAGTGGTGGGGTCAAAATAACGTCGCAGTCTAAAATAACGGGTTATTGGAAAATAACTGCTACTGTGATAATGTGTTACCAGAACGAGCTCGTTATTGGAATAACTCCATCGTTTCACTCACCAATAACCAAATAGCACTTCGACATGATTTCAATAAGAGCTGAAGGCCGAGGTATTTTCATTCACAATTAATGATTCAAATATTAACAAAAAAATTAAACTTTGCTAATTCGTACAAAAAAAATGGAAAAAATATCATTTAACTATGTTTTAAAACCATAAAACTGCCTTAGACATTATTCAAGTGACTGTCTACCTTATCAGAACGTTATGGAACTAATATACTAATATGAAATATAAAATATGTATGGAACTATTCCATGGAGTTATGGAAAAAGTATTGACAATACTAATAGGCACCAACTGTAAAAGAAATTACGGTACTTTTCCAATCTAACGACGACCTACCCCAGCACGCTCCTCTGGCACTTACCTCAACTATTTGGACCCTGTCAGGTTATCCTGCCTGAAATATATTTGAAATAGTATTCTTTCATTATCATACAAGAGGATTCTTAGGAAATGAAATAGGAGATGGTATACAACTAAAATATGATTTTTTTTTTATTGTTTTTATTTTTAGCTATTATTCTTTTAAAGAGAAACGATTTGCCTGGGCAAATCGTTTCTCTTTAAAAGAAAAATAGCTAAAAATAAAAACAATAAAAAAAAATCATATTTTAGTTGTATATCACAATTTCTCTTTAAATTTAAAATATATAAACTACTGAATAAATAAGAAGATAAAATATAACATTTATTATAAACAAAATTCATTAAAAATAACAATATCACATCAAAACGGTGTCGTATATACAGAACAATCAAAACAATTAACCAAAAAACATCACATTGTAGTTAAATATAATTATTTATGTTTCAAATTGAAATATTTAAAATAGAAAATAAATAATAAGATATAATAAAACATTTATTATAAACAATATTGATTAAACAAAACAATATCTAGCAACAATTATAAAAAATATTAATTAAAAAGAACAATATGTTACAAAAATTATAAACAATGTTCATTAAAAAGAACAATATTCAGTTGCAGTTTCATCTTATGTCCCTTTCTACAAGACATTTTACGGGGAATGACGTTCCGCTCCTGTAGAAATAGCACAGCTGACTTTTGAACAATCACCTCGCGAAAAATCTTCATTAAATACAAAAAGGATGACATTTACTACAGATTATTAATTAATAACATAGCATAAATAATTTGACTATAAAAAAAAATTAAACAGTTTCTCCAAATTAAAAACATTGGAGTGTATTATGAAGTTCATCATTAACATCCAAAAATTTAATAAACTAAATAAAAAACAGAAACACAAAATATAAAATCTTTAATATTAATCAATAATGCATAAATTTGTTTGATGTTAACAGGAATATATATTAATTTAATGTAGCACATTTATATATACGAATATACCAGTACATTGCAGAAGGTAAAACAGGTATTTGGTCCTATTAAAGATCAAACAGGAAAATCTGCCAAATGTATAGAACTCGAAATTCGGCATTTTTTAGTTAAGCCTTCAGAAGCAATTGTATTGTTTGATTCAGAATTCAGAAACAGCATATCTGATATTCCATTTCCAGCATATAAGTCATATTTTGAGTTGTATTATGTTTGAACTTGAAGTGTTATGGGAATAATGGCCTTGGATGAAAAAGTTTCAAACATTTAAAAATTGTCTAATGGTTAATACAAGAATTTTAATATCACATTAGAATAGGAATGCTTTGTATCAATACCCAAATTTTTTATTTTTTTAACTCACATGTCTAATACATCTATTGAAATATTAGGTTTTTTGAGTAATGACACCGTTCTTTTGAAGGAATGATATGTGAGGAATAAATTTAAAAATGTATTCATAAAAAAAAGGTGAAAAAATAACAGGCATCAAACATACGACTCTTTATAAAAATAAATACTTATTATATTTTTAAATATTATAAATAATAAAACAACGATTGTCTCTATTTAACAGAAACCTTACCTCCTCGCCTTTTTTCAAGTAAACCAACAGGAGAATTATGAACGATCGAAACAAGCTCTTTAATTTAGTTCAAAAAACAAAATGAAAAAAATATACTAGACTAACTCTGTTTTTTTTTTAAAGAATTTATATCTTAAGGTAATTTGTTATTAAGGTTTATGAAATTAGCAAAACAAGATATAAAAGTTGTATTTTCTCTAGAAAATAGATTATAGAGAATGGATAGAAAACTTGGACAATCAACTAGCACTAAATAAAAAGAAGATTAATTAAAGGGACAAAAACATTAAATTAAACGGAATGACAGGAAAATTGAATCATCACAAATAATTTTAATTGCAGGGAAGACTTATCTTATCTTATAAATCTATATTGAAAATGAATACCTAGAACATATTTCGTCCTTGGTTAAATTTCTCATGATTAGCTTTTGGTGATAATTAAGTAAATGAATCAACATAAACAATAATTTAACATCTAGAGCTTTGATTGGTATATTATATCAGTATATATTGGTAGGTTAAATTTTCAAATAAAAAAGACTGATGTTGGGATCATAAAATCGCTTTGTTACCGTTGTATGTAATCGCTTTGTGATGATTGAAGGATCGCTTTAAATAGAATGAACTCAATGGAGCGTACTTGCAGATTGATGTATGAGATGGTAAGAATTCTTCATAGCACATCCAGTCCCCTGTGGATTTTCGCCGTAAGCATTATTTTTTCCTGTCAGGGTTTTTTCTGAGCACATCTTGCAATTTCTTCTTCATTGTTGTTCCAAATTCTCCAGATTCTTCTTCTAGCTTCTGTATACCGTTTTCAAACGTAGCAACGCTCTCGGATATTGGCATGCTTTGGGTTTCGAGCTTTTTATCAAGTGAATTAAAAATTAACGTATTTGGTGTTGTGAAAGCCAAGTGGCTATTCAAGCTGGGTATCTCCATAACGGATTTAGCTTTTTCTTTTGCTGCAGAGTCCGAATCAAGTTTGGACAAAACGACTTTAATTCTTTCAAAGTTCTTGCAATAATATTCGGCTGCCTCTAACCAAGTGCAGCACCTTGTAATTACAGGCGGAGGAGGCTTTAAAAACAATTTAGCATTTGATATTAAAAGTTCAATATCAAAAAAGTTAAGTCTGATAATTTCTACAACTCGGTGAGATATATCACATTCGGATAAAACAGCTCCTGCTTTCACCATTTATTGAGTAGCGTCTGATGAAAATAGCAGAGCGTTTATATGTAAATAACCACTTGCCCAAAGAAGACCCCTTGGGTCGTTAATAAGTTGCAATAGCATGTTAGAATTTTTCTAAAAGTTCACAATTTAATAAAAACTGTGGTGCTGGTGAATCGGGACATAGCCTACCAATTACTATGTTGGCCATGTATATCCCTTCAACATCAGTGGTTTCGTCAGTTAGACACGGATTCGCCCTAAGACTCGACTGCAGCACCAGCAGATCTCCCTACCAGTTTAAGTAGGCTAGCGTAATAAGACCAAGCAGCTCAGTGTACGCGTCATTAGTATTGTAACTTATGTAACCATCAGTTGTTTGTTTTTATACCAATAAAGTTTTTTTTAAGTAGTTCGGAAGTTCAAGTTTATAATTGTCGATCGAAACCCAAATAGGACAATTTTTGACGTCATCTCGGATTTTAGCAAGTTTCCATATAATTAACTTTCATCGGGTAATTTTTTGTCAGTGTGTCGCTCTAAGAATACTTAAAATGAGGATTATTAAATTTGTGAAAGGGAATGTCAGCTCTGATAGCTGTTATGAATGTCTATTACAACTGTGAACTTCTCACTTTGTCCCTCTTGTTGAGCTGTTCCGAAATGTTGCTACATTGAACTTCAACAGTTGCAGGCACGTCTCCGAATACTAGGAAACGACAGTCTGGCTTACTTGTCATTCAGCGCGTCTTGGACTTTATTTACTCAATATCCATCCGAAAATTCGTGATTGTTGTGAAAAATATGTGTTAATAGTGAAATAAAAATGGGCTCAGATAAACAGAATGCCTTTAAACTGTTGTTCATTATGATATCTAACTAAACTAAAAATATGTTAACACATATGAACTTTTAACCACGAGCCAACAGACTTTATCTGTCGAACAGAAAACTATAAAGCCAAGAATTAAGCATTGTCTTATTTACATAGTACATTGATTAGCCAGGAATTACTTATCCAGACATAAAAATCATCCAGATTACAGAGTAACAATGATCGCTTAGGATCCTGAGACCCTCCCGTGGCTTACCCATCCTCTGTATTAAAATAAGTGGGAAAACCTGGCAGTTGAGTGTGATCTCGGACAAATCCCTCCCAGTACAATTGAGCTAGGAGCACTCTTACTGAATACAAGACACTTCATGAATCCTAGAGGTATTCATAACGTGTAAACATTGAAATTGTACTCATTCATGAAGTAACACATTGAAAACAAAAATAATGTATGATACTAACTTCCATTTTCAGTAATGCAATTTATTTTATTCATCACTGTACACTTCTCTCTTTCTTACTATTATAAAATTAGATATTTTTTGCTTAAAAAAATTAGATATTTTTTGCTTAAAACAAATATCACTTATTTAACCAGATTTGTTAATTTAGCATTGTTAATTTTTTTTTTAAGGGAAAGGGGGACCCAAAAGCCCAGGAAAAATAGAGAAAAGACAAATAAAGGATGAAAAATGGAGAGCACATTCAGACAACCTCATCCTGTTGTCAAAGTCTTACTGTATCAGCTCATTGGAAGATTACTCTTATTCTAGCATATAAGATTACACTTATCAGCTTAAGTATAAACACACTAAATTAAAAATAAATTTGATATATTATACAAAAATAATGACATAATCACAAATCACAGCCAGTTTAAAAACTATAACACTTTACTGGTATAAAATTACATTAATATAAAATATTAAGATGAACAATGTTCAATGAACATTCAATGAACATTTTGGAAAAAATTGTTCTTTTCACTTTTACTCAAATAGGTATAAAACGATATACCATAGTTATTAAAACTTGACGGTATCTCATATTTAAGGAATTTTACTTATTCACAATGACTTGGTTACTTAATAAACAATAACGATTATTGGAATCATTAAAACACTCAGTATCCGATGTCTCTTCATTGCATGATTCCTTCCTAACTTCTTTAATTTCTTTCCTTTTCTTAGGTTTTTTTACTTTGACCACTTGTTTTGGAGGATCAGGAATTAATAGCATTAAATCATTGTAAACCGTCATGTACAAATTAAAAACAGATGGAACTTTTCCAAGTAACGATTGTAAATATGATAACACATTTGTACGGCCTTTAAAATTAACTGTAAAATTATAAAGAAAAGTACCGTTATAGAAATTACCAAGGTGACAGCGTTTGAATGGATGCAAAAGCAAAGAATTGAGATTAACAGTCATCTCAAATATAGATTGAAGCTGTGCATAGGTATGCACTAAATTGCGGGAAAATTTTTTGGAACTTCGATTCAAATTTTCATCGACATGAAAATAATGAATCAAGCAATCTAAAGCTAATAAACAATCTTCAAACCTAACCATTTCAATAGCTTCAATAGTAGTTTTACACTGTAATGGTTGGCTTTTTGGAATATTGTTCTTCATTAAATTTTTCAGTTTAGTACCATGTCTTTTTAGAAAAGTTTTTTTTTGCCAACATGGACCAACTCGTTTACATATAACATTTATGGTGATAAAAGTAATGATTAATGCATGCAAATACCAATATTTAATGGAAGATTCATTAGATTTGTTCCAAAAAACAATTGACATTAGTAATAAATGCCACTCACTGGGGAAACTTTCGAGAATAGATGTGTTTTCAACTCCTAATGTTTTAGACATAATTAATTTCTTCTCTAAAGAAGTTAATAAATTTAATGCATCTAACACAGGAAAATCGAGTCCAGAAATTGAGTTGACAGGAAGTAATTTAGAATTTACATATTTGGAATTCCTTCTGTACCAGTAATTAATAGAAGGCAAGCCTAACAATCCTAATACTATTTGTAAAATAGGGAGAGTAATTGACCCGGCCCATTCAGATTCATAATCTTCAACCTGTGGACAATAAAAATACACCTTTATAGATAAAAGTGTGTTAATTGAAGGACACAAATTAGCTAAACGTGACTCCTTAAGAAGCCATGAAGGCATTAATAGATCTTTAGTAGAAGAAACATCAATATTCACAATTTGTTCATCAGAACAATGTTCACTATCATTATCATCTTCAATTTCATCATCATCACTACTTTTACAATCTTCACTATCTGGTTCATCAACAGTATCAGATAATGATACTTTTGAACACTCCGAGTCCTCGTCACTTTCTTCAGAACTATCAGTACAACATAAAGAGTTAAAAGAATTAATAAGCTCCAACACATCTTCAGGTTTCACATTGTTTTTACTAGCAATAGTTTCTGGAAGATAATCAGTCAAAGTGGACTCCAGATTTGTATACCCTTTAATTATATTTTTTATGTTTCTCTTAGCATTCCTTCTGGCGTTCTTTTTCATACATTGTAAAATCTAAAAAAAGAATGAACATGAATAATATAAACACAGAAACAATAAAAAAATCAGGTGCAAAAATACATACCTTGGTCATAGCGGATTCAAAAGTTTCATTTTTAAGCCAATCAACTAGTCCTTTGACTCTTCTTTGACCAGGTCTCATTTTTTTAGTTTTGTCCATTTTTAAATGACTATAAAATTCTTTGAACTTACTAGTCTGGATATAATCATTTCCTAATACAGTGGCTAATAGTGGCAACATAGTCTTAGGAATATTTCCAAGACTTTTCAACAAATTATTAATACTGAATATTCGACAGGGAATATAATGGTGTTTTTCTTTATATTCACATCTGTCAAATGTCATACTAGTAAGGGGAATGTACTTAACATCGTATATGAAAAAATCTGAATCATTACTTAAAACTGGGGCATTTAGCTTTCTAGAAAGAGCAGCTATTTCATTGTCAGCTTCAAAATCAGTTTGGAAAATAAGGACAGATAATTCCTTCATTTTTTCCCTAAACACATGTCTCATCATGAGAGGAAAACACTGTAGATTGCTAGAAGAAGGTGAAACTTTTTCTAATGCATATACTTTCTGCATATTTCTTCTTTTTACTGTATTAAGTTTCTTTTTTTCGTAACCACCATCACAAATTACTAAAGGAGTTACTTGGCATTTCCTCAAATTATCAATAAAATTAGATATAAGCTTACAATATTTATCATAATCTCCTCCAAAAGCTGAATTTATTTTTGAAGAACTATTGTATAATTGCGCAGCTAAACCATAACCATCAATAAGAAGAACACAGTCACTTAATTGGTAAGGTTCAAAGCATACATCAGATCTTTGATTAACATAACTTGTAAGTCCAACAACACCCATCTTAATTAGAAATTAATAGTCACAAATTATTTAATTAAACACATAAATTATTTGTTAATAGCAAAAATAAATAATTGCATGTCATTTATTTCCATTATAATAGTTTAACTCAATAACTTAATTATACCATTTATACAGAAATTAGTTAAACTCTAATCAACACATTAATAACCGTCAAACCAAAACGTGATATAAATAATATAACATTTATATTCATGTTCCTTAAAAATACTCATAACTAGTTCGTTAGGAAACGGCATGTTTAAAGGCGTTACAACATATCTGTGTATCGATGCTATATTGTACGATAGAATAGAATAGAAAAGTAACTTTAGCCGGGGACTATGTCCCTTTAGAATAACAAATATGAACAGAAAAAGAAACATAATATTTATCTGACCAGAAGGCTAAATGTTACAAAACAGAAAGCGTGTAAAAAGTGGCAGTAAACATTTTAAAAAGAAATATTTAAACAAAAAATAATAATAAGTAAATAAACAGTACGAATCTTGACAAGATATTAAACAATTAAAGAGAATAGATAAATTCATAACTTTTGTTAAATGCTTGAGCTAGCATGCAATAATTTCTTTACATGGTGTACATCTTCTTAAAAAACAAAATTAAAACAACTAAATAACACAATATATAATCTATACATTACATTCTAAGCAAACGACTAACCTGCTTAGAGAGCATCTTATTGGAAAACTAGGAGATGTTGGAAAAGCAAGGATTTAAATGACGATAGTGAGGGACTATGACGGATGTTAGGAAGGATTGAATTTCACACTGTGGTGGAGCGGACGAGAAAGGAACGCTCGAATGCTTTAGTTCTGTGAGGATGTATATAGAGATCGGAAAGACGGTATCTTGTTTTATGGTGTTTAACTCACGTTCTTATCAGCAAAAGAAAAATGTTCTAACGGCGGTCAGAAAGTACAGAGGAGCAAATGTGGACAGTGATCACTACCTGGTAAATGCCAAAATTAGAAGACCAGAGGGACCCGCTGAGAGAGAATAAATACTCGGAAGCTTCAGGAACTAGAGTATAAAATACAGTTCGCCCAAAGGCTGGATGTAACTTTGGAACATGGGTTTGAGAAGAATGAAGTTGACGAAACATGGTGCCAACGTAAGGACAAAATTAAATAAGCCGAAGAAGTGATTGGCTCGGAAGGGCCACCTCCGGAGGTCTTGATCGGGATGGTTCGATCAAGAATGACAGAAAGCTACAGAGAGGAAAAACAGAGCCTACAAGTAAATGATCAATATGCATAGGACTCGTCAGGCTGTTTCTGACAACAGAGTGTTGAGATTAGAGGATATATACCTACATAAGAGAAAAATCAGGGAGATGGAAGAAGAAAGAATGAGAAACATTGAGACTCTAAGTAGACAAGATAATACCAGAGCATTCTACAAGACAATTTATGCCCAGAGAAAAGTATTCATACCAAGAACCAATACTTGTAGAGGTAAGGATGGTAAATTGATCACGGATAAAGAAGGGATCCTGGAGAAAGGTGGAATTGCTGATGAGGGGGACCAGAAGCCAGGTCAAGATCCAGAATGACTTTTAAGAAGTATTCAAGACTACTAAGGGGCTGAGACAAGGGGATGGACTCTCGTGCCTGTTATTCAATTTCGCACTTGAAAAGGTCATAAGGGACTCAGTGTTACAAGTCATTGGTACGATTCTGACTAAGTCCATCCAAATAATGGCCCATGTGGATGAAATATATATAGTCGGAAGAACACAGAAGGATTTACAACAAGCGTTTCTTGCTTTGGAGAATGCTGGACGGCATATGCACGGGTCTTCAAGTGAACCAGGCAAAGACCAAATATATGCTGGCTAGCCCTTCAAGGAAATCAGTACCGTCTATCACGTTTGAAAGTGTCGACAGTTTTGTCTAACTTGGCTCTCTGGTCAAAGCGATTAACTCAACTGGCGCAGAAGTTCAAAAAATAATTTTGACCGCTAATAAGTGTTATTTTGGGATGGCAAAAATTTCATCTGATATCAAAGAGCCTAGGGATGCTTTAGAAGATAATTATTAGGCCTGTTTTAACTTACAGATTGGAAACCTGGACTCTATCCAGGGCAGATGACAACAGTTTACTGCTCTTCGAAAGAAAAATATTAAGAAGGATGTTTGGAGCGGCAAGAGTTGAAGATCAACTAAGACTCAGGCGGAACGCAGAGCTATATCGGATGTATCAGGAGCTAGACGTGGTTCAGCATATGTGTAGATGTGGCCAGAATGGAGGACAACGCTTCTCATGAGAGACTGCTATTTGGGTACGTTGATGAAAAAAGGAAATGTGGACAGCCACGACTAAAATTGGCAGACGAGGTCGAGAAGGATACCGCTAGCATTGTTGGATCCAGAGCTTGGACGTCTTTGGCTCAGGACAGAGAAGAGTAGAGGTGCCGAGTTGATGTGGCCAAGCCCCGTACTTGGTTGTAGAACCAATTTTGATAGATTGATTGAGGTAAGCGATACTTGTTGATTAAACTCTTTGATCGATAGGGTCTTGTATCCAGTAACTTGCACCGAGAAACTAATACTAGGCCCTCAATATGGAGATAAGAGAGGATCTAGAGTTGAATTAAGGTGTAACGAGTGCGTATTATAACAGATTAGTATTTCATACCGAGGTCCTACTATTTATTATCGAATAATCATCTTGTAGCAAAAAGGAGAGGGGTGAAAATTTTATGCAAATATCCTATTTCTCCAAGTATGAGTACTAATTACGGAAATCAAATATCAATTTCTGAATATTTAATACTAAGTACCATTAATCGATTATCTAGTACCGAATATTCTACCAGTTGCTGAATATGGATTACCCAGTACCAAATATTGAAACCAATTCCATTGTATTTCGAATAGTACATACCATCGATTACATCGCACACAATATTTAATTATTACCAAAATAGGGTAAGTACGGAGTATCAATTAACGAATATGAAATACCAATTACCGAGTACTGAGTACCGAGTACCTATGACCGAGTATCTAGTATCGGGTACTGAGTACTGAGTACCTATTACCGAATATTACTGCATCAAGTACTGAGTTTTGAATACCGAGTACTTTACATCCAGTAAGCTGTTTTATTGAGTGTCAAGTAATTTATCGAATATCGATTACTCTTTACACAACACGATTTATTGAGTACTGTGTACTGAGTTTGGAACTTTACAGTTTCACGCATCCTCTGTGTACTTTGTATTGATCATTGATCATTGAACATCAAACATGAGCTATTGTGTATCAAACTTTCCTAGTGTTCAGATGGTAGTTTGTTCTGGTGTCAGGAAGCCGTTCCTTTGCCAATACCAAATAATTTATTTCTATTTTAATCATCTTATGAAATAGTCTTAATTTTCTTCTCCAATGCGTTTACATTTGGGATGGTGTATTTTTTATCAAAACCTACTATAATGTAATCTTTATAACCCTTAAAAATAGTAATGATATTATATTTGAACCAAAAGTTATAGCAACTATCAATTAATGATATTTGTAATAAAAAATTGATCATCATAGATATTTCATCGATAAAACTATTTTCACGTGAATTAATATAAATTATTTACATAGTAATTCATTTGGATAACTTTATTTTGTAAAGTATGCGATGAAACTATTATTCTTGGAATAACAAAAACTGCATTGGGTGTACCGAAGTAGCATTAGACAACGTAGACGCTGTCTTATGTTTCGCATTAAAAATATTTGCACATCAGCCCCTGCGTGTATCTATCAACCATGGGTCTATAACCCTCCACGATGCCTTTATTTTAGTAAAACCCATTTTGTTAACTACGAGTTGGTTAGAGGGACACCTGAGTTATGCAGGTGTATAGATTCGTAGTTGCAGAAATATCCCCCCTTTTTTTTTTTTCAATTTTAGTAATGAAATGTAACACAATTTAGTTATTTGTCTCGAAATATAAATCACCATAAAAATAAATAATAACCTGTCAATGAAACCGTTATCAGATTATGAGTGCAACTGTAGTAATCTTGATGTCGGTACCGAAAATTCTTCAAGTACCATTTAAACGGATTGGCTATTTGTAATGCATATGCATGCGCCTTCTATTATTTTTTATTGGAAATGAAGATAAAATAAATTGTTTAATATACTAATATATATTTAATATTCATAGTCCCAATGTTGTGTGTTCAAGTATGCATAAATCATTTTTGGTGGTAAAAATATATACCAATGATGTGAATTGATCTTTAGCTTTAACCTGTTTCCACTCTGGGTACTTCAGTAGTCCTATTTGGTACGAACTCCATTGCCTTCTTAAGTTTGGTGAAGGATAATTTTAAGAAATCAAAAGTGGTTGGAAATGAATCTATGACTTAACCGTTCCTCTTGCTCCTACATCTAAAACACATCGATGTGGTTATCTCTTTGGATTCCAGAACGTTGAGACGGTGTTTTTAAATCGATTTCCGTCTAGTTTTGTGCGGGAGGTTTTATTTTCGAAGGTGGAAGTACATTTTTGTTTATCTCTAGTTTTAAGCACAGGATTTGATTTTACGTAAATTTAACTTTTATATATGGAGGTTGTTCCGGCCAACCGTTCCACCCGATTTATAATGGAAGGAGTCGGAACACGAGTCATTAGAGGACCTGATTGGAAATGGGGGAAGCAGGTTAAGATTTTGTTTTGAATCTTTAATTATTTATTTTCTAATTTATTTGTTGATGAAATAAAGAAAATTACTTTAATCAACCTAATTGAAAAGCTTAGTTTGAAGTTTATGATTTTTTTTTCATTAATGATTTTGGCATTTGTTAAGAAAAAAAATATATTTGCTAACCACTTAATTTTGTTATGACACAGTCATTTGAGTCTAACTTATTTTATTATCTTGCTGGTTATGTTCAGGATGGTGGAGAAGGACATGTTGGAACTGTTCGAAACTTTGAATCTCCTGAAGAAGTTGTTGTAGTTTGGGATAATGGTACCGCTGCCAATTATAGATGTGCCACTGATTATGATCTTAGAATTTTAGATAGTTCTCCAACAGGTGTGATATAAAAGCCTAATATTTTTATTTAATTAATTGTGTGGTTACCAATTTGACATTGTAAAATTTTTGATATATTGTTTTAAGGAGTCAAGCATGAAGGATCTCTATGTGATACATGTCGACAACAACCAATTTTTGGAATTCGTTGGAAATGTGCTGATTGCTTAAACTATGATCTTTGCTCGACTTGCTATCATTCTGATAAACATTCTTTGCGTCATCGATTTCACAGGATTACAGTTCCTGGAGGTGAAAGGTGATTATACCTTTATTAAGATTTGTTATCTATCAAGCTTTTTAGATTTATTTCCTATATTATAGCAAACATGAGCATGCTTTGCTATGGTGTGATTAAGGATTATTTGATATGTGGAAATGTGTAGGAGTGGTAATATAGTAATTATTCAGTTTATGTTATATCAATCATCACGTTGGACTTTTGGGAACTTTTATTATTTTTATTTTGCAATTTCACACTAACAATCATCGATATTTCTACATTTAATCAGCAATATTTTTCTGTTTTGAGCTACAATTTTTTTTTTATGCCTTCGACATTTCTGATCTTGACACTTGACAAAATATTTTGATAGAAATGTAACTATTTTGTTGAAATTTCGTTTTTAGTAGTTCACTTACAAATATTTTCGGTACTTGTGTGTTAACGCAGCCACCGTTACTTTTGCCTACTTGTTCGCATGCACGAGCAGTTATTTTGTAACAGTTATCTTTTAGAACACCTATCTTGCATAACATTTTTAAATCTATTTATTGGGGTTAGGGGTGGTTTGTGTTAGAAATATAATGTATAATATAATCATCTGTTAGAAATATAACTGCTCATGCATGGGAACTTGAAGGCAAAATTAACGGTGGCTGCATCAACCCACAAGTACCATATTTTCCCTCATAGACTGCATTATTGCCATAAATTATTGCTGCTATAAGCAGATTTACTTATTTAAATTTTGGGTGATATCTAAATCATTCATTTTTTTTAGCTCTCTTGAAGAAATTACAATTTTGATATATCCTCATTCACACTTTCACCATTTATTTAAATTTTTCGCAAACTTATAAAGTGATAAATGGCTTTGATTAGTTCCTAGTACTTAATGCTTAAACTGAACATAAACTAAAACTTATAAAACATATCTAATTTATTTATTATCATTAAAACTAGAGTTATGGTTGAAACAAGAAGAAAAAGTAAGAAGCTTGTCGTCAGAGGAATATTTCCTGGAGCTCGCGTCGTTCGTGGTGTTGATTGGCAGTGGGAAGATCAAGATGGAGGAAATGGCAGGCGAGGAAAAGTACATGATCTACAAGACTGGTCTGCAGCATCACCTCGATCAGCTGCTTATGTTGTGTGGGATAATGGGTCAAAAAATCTATATAGAGTTGGTTTTGAAGGAATGGTAAGGATATTTTAATTTTATATTTAATGGATACCTTAACATTTTAATATTAGCTTTATATTACTTTAATTGACATTGTAGTTTGACTTATTTAATTATTTTTTAATTTACTCTTTCATTAGTCATTTATATTTGTTTCTAAGATTAAGGGAAATTGTCATGATTGGATTTTGATAATTTTGACTACATTTAAACAAAATTTTCTTAGCATCTACTCTTTCAGTAATGCTGCTGCTATTTATCTTACCAAAGCATTATTTTTGTCATTTAAATTTTATTTCAAAATTTAAAAGTGGGTTAACGTAGTTGACATCCACAAACACTAAGTCCCAATCATCTACAAACACAACTTTAATATTTGTTATAAATATTGGTCAACTGTTTTGAATTTTAAATATTTCTATTTTAAAGAGAAAAGATATGCCCCCGGCCGGATTGTTTTTTTTATTTCTCTTTAAAATAAAAGAAACAACTTTAATAGCTTGTCCAATGAGAACAAGCTAATCCAAATATACCATCCATAAGCCTATGCTTGTGTGCCACAGGCCCTTTAAATTTAAAATCTTTATAACTTCAATAGTAGGGTACTTAATAAAAATATCGGTACTTGGGTTACAATATGATGGTAACTGGAATTTTTTTTTACTACTTGTAATTTAAAAAGCTGTTAAATAATTAAATTACAGCAAAAATTATACCCTATAATTTGTTTTTTTTTTTGGTCTAAGGATGGATTTTTAATGACTTGATGCATTTACAGGCCGATTTGAAGGTAGTTAATGATGCCAAAGGACCTTCTGTTTATAAAGAACATCTCCCTCTGCTTGGTCAACAAGGCTCTGGAAAGAACGGGCCTCATGGTCTCCAAATTGGTGATCAGGTAATTTTTTTTTTTTAACAAACAAACAGTCTCTTCATACAATATTCCTCAACTTTTTAAATATTTTAAGATAAAACAGGAAAGAAATGATGGGTCCTTTTATTTACTGTCATAAACCATAAAGTTCTTGTGTTAATACATTTACATCCATACTCTAATCAATAATTGAATATTTGTATATAGTAGGAACTGTCCAAACTCCTGAAAATCTGGAGGTTGATTGTGATGTAGGACAAATCACCTCCCTGCAAAACCGTTGTCCAAGAAACAGTACAGTCTTAACTACATACTGTACCCAGGACACATTGGTTGTAGTGGTACAGTTTAATAATGTCATATCTTATGGCAGGAGCAAGAGGAAACCTCTTCTCCACAGTGGATTTTTCTATTCCTAGATGTCTCCACAAATTCTTTCTGTCCTATTATGAAGGTGGCTTCTGACCAGACAATATAATAATAATATATTTCCTGGCTGTATCCTTGGTTACAGAGCAAACTCTTATGAGAGTGTATGTGGTTCCTCTACTTTTTCCTCTTACTGTCATGGATGGCTCACCCAAGAGTTTCTGAACATCAGGTTCTCATCGTGGTTGTGAGGAATTAGAGGCTTATAGGACTTGGCTAATTCCTTACTCTTTTTTTTTCTCCCTGTCATCAGAAATTTTTCCAATTCTTGAAAAGTATTCTCTGTTTAGGGAATATTTGGAATGATTTTCTTGAAAATTGTCATGTGAATGTTTTCTTAAACATAAACCACCTTTTGCTTGTCCCAGGTGTTACGGAGGCCATGGAGCCTCACAGAATATTTGGATATACTGTGATTGGAACAGGCCTGTATACAGTCGGCATGCTTTCTTGTCCTTATCTTGGAATTGATTGTCTTTTGGTTGAATTCTACAATAAAAATATTTGCTTATTCTTTAGGAGTTTTAGTCTTGAAATCTTCATAAGTTAACATTGCAATGACCTTCAGGGAGGTTAAAGCTGCTCTGTATGGAATACCCCAAAAATTGTTTATGACTCCTCAATGTTGAGCTCAAGGCTTATGCTTTCATGAGTATATCTCGTTTTGACATATTACTAAGGTGGTACATCAGTGCTCCCAAGACTACTGTAACATCTCACCTATTAGAAAAACTAAGAAGTTTGGTATGTAGAAGTTCTGTTTAAACCTATGAGTTGGTTCCTTGCACCTCTTCTGTCCATTTGACTTACCCCAGACCATGTTTTCAGGAGTTGGTGTCTGAGCATATGATTAGATTTCTTGAGCAGGTCTTATATCATTTCCATGCGATTGTGTCTTTCTCAATGTCGCTTTGATTAAGTTAGTATAATGCAATCAAGATGAAGTCTATATCATCCTTCTTAATATGGCATGAGAAACAATTTGCTATAAAATATTTTCTCAGATACATTGAGGTTTGATGATACTAATGGTGGCCCTCCTCACCCTACTGTTCTAGAGTATTCGAATATTACCCTCAATGTGAGACCAAACCCTATGTCCAAGTTCCCACTGGAGCTTGGTTCCTGTTTCAAACAGTGATGAGAGAAAGAGCATAAAGGTCATTTGCCTTAACATGATAACATGCTCCTCATTGAGTTGACGGTGAAAGTTTCATTCATAGTACGTTTGATTCACTATATCTTGTGACCACTTTATGTGTTTAGGACATTCTTGACTCTATTTTTATTTGGGTTTAGACATCCCTGTAAAACTTTAACATCGAGTTTGAATATTGATGGACATCAACTATACTATTGCTCACCTATGTGACAAAGTAGATTTTTTTATGATATATGCTACTTTATATTGAAATATTTTCACTTTATAACTATTTTTTAATGTTCATTAAATATTTTTAGGTGAAGGTAGATTTGGAACTTGAAATAGTCAAGTCCTTACAGCACGGTCATGGTGGTTGGACTGATGGAATGTTTGAATGTTTGGGAGTTACTGGTGTCATTGTCGGCATTGATGAAGATCGTGATATTGTTGTTTCTTATCCTTCAGGAAATAGGTGAATGATCTAAACTTTTTAAATCGAATTTTTTATTAATTGAACTTGAATAAATTTTGTGAATATTGGAAATTTGTTTTTTTTGTAACTGAAAAGCATTAACAGTTTTTTCATGAAACAGATGGACCTTTAATCCTGCTGTTTTAACCAAAGTGCAAACGACAAGTGCACAACAGAACTCACAATTTGCAGTTGGTGACATTGTTCAAATATGTAGTGATCTAGAAAGAATAAAAATATTACAGAAAGGCCATGGAGAGTGGGCTGCTGCTATGACTCCAGTAAGAAATTATTGGCAAAATATTGTAGTTATATTATTTTGGATCGTAATTAATTATTTCTGTAATTTATAATTTATTTAATCACTTATTTGTAGACTCTGGGTAGTATTGGGAGAATACAACAAATATATCATGATAATGACCTTAAAATAGAAGTTTGTGGTACATCTTGGACCTATAATCCTCTTGCCGTGACCAAAATATCATGCCCATCCGGAGGTAAGTTGAAAAATTGTATTAAAATCATTGAAGTTTTTAGTTAATAGTGTTTTTAGAGACAAATATTTATTATTTTTCATTTTAGATCGTCTGAGTGCTATTTTGAAGAAACTTTTTGAAACTCATTCAACTGGAGATGTTAATCTAGAGCTTGTGAAATCTGCAGCAAATGGTGATGTTCAAAAGTGTGATGAAGTTCTCAAAAGAAAAGATGCGAACGTAAATGGAATGTTTGGTGGCCATACAGCTCTGCAAGCGGCCAGCCAAAATGGACATCTTGATGTAGTGAAACTTCTGCTCAAACATAATGCAGATGTTGAAATAGAGGTAATGGATTTTTCATATTAAATCAATTAAGTATTGATTAGTTGAAAGATGTCCAATAAATAATTTAAGGATCTATCTGGCTAGAATTTAGTATTCAGGTTTTTTTCCCTTGAAAGAACAATACTATAAAACATAAATTGATTGAGAGGAAAATAGTGGTCTGGAAGATCTAATGTGGGATATAGATAGTCTGGGGTGGAGTAAAAAAAACACTAAATAAGGCATACTTATTTATCATAAGTGCCGACGTTTCAACGTATATTGTAGGCCATCTTCAGGGCTATGAGAGAAAAACAAACAGAACAAAAATAACTATAAAAAACATTGCAATACCGAGAAAGAATATAATAACATCAGAAATTGAAAAGTAATGAAATTAGCGATGGATATAATATTAAGGGTATATATGAATAAAAGATTACAGCATAAGAGTACAAAAAGATGATAATACCAAGCAATGATAAAAAAGAAGATGAACAGTAAGAAACAAAATGAACATAAAGAAAAGGTACAAATGTAAAATTGTGAGATATAAAAGTATGGACCTAGTTAAATTACAGGTGATACATAAAAAATGTAAAATGGTAATTTGCTAATAGAAAATTATATAAGTAAATATGTATGAAAATAAATGCAAAATGTGACATAAATGTAGATAATAAGAGTATGGGATGTTATATAAATATGTATATATAATTATATGAATAAAATAAAGTTATATTAATACAAAATATGGTGTTAAAGAATAACTACAGAAGAAATGTATAGAGAGTAAAGATATAAAATTCTGGATTGTAAATAAGATAAATTATAAAATCGTGATGTTTTGTTACAACAAATGATGGATGCCCAGAGATGAAGAGAGAATTGGATATGAATGATGGGGAAAGATAAGGATGAAGGGAAGATATGATAGTTAAAAGTGTACGAACCTGACAGAAGGCGTAGCCCCTATGAGACCTCGTAGGGTTAGCTAACTAAAAATTCTAACGGCCAAAAGTATAGCTAAAGGAGGAGAAAGTAGGAAACAAAATGAGGGGGGGCTGAATAAATAGGTGATATAATGACACGTAAATAATGTAGAAAAATATTAAAGTTTAATATCATAATAAATTAAAATATTAAAAAATAATTGAAAATTAAAAAAGTGAATTGAATTTGAGAATTGAAAAATAAAGACATAAAGATGAATTTCATTCAAAGTTTAGCACACCTCTACATAGTTAAAATTTAATATTTGAATTGTTAAAACCTTTTGGGACTAGCAAGTTTTTATGTAACCCTCACCACCACATGGGTTTGGTTTATAGGATTTGTACACCTTTAGAATCCATACAAATTTCGTTTTGATTCTTGAAGTATTAGAAAAGATTTTGAAATTTCATCGATTACCCAACCTAGAATACAATTATAGAAGTTTTGATGATTTTACTTTTCTAATTTTATTTGAAAAGTGCCCATTTTTTCTGAAATCGGAACATTTTTCTAAAATCCTCACTTAGTTTTTCATTAATTTAAAAGGATTCATACATCTCTAGAACCTCTATAAGTTCATTTGAACTGTAGTACTATGCTTTATGCGTTAAAAAATTTAACAAAAATATTGCCACAAAGATCAGGTAGGAATGGGTGCTCTTTTCTCTTAAATATCTTACTTTTTAAAAATATTATGCTGTAAATAGAAGCATATTTATTTTCTTATTATATTTCACAGAACAAATACGGTGATAGAGCTATTCACCATGCTGCATTTGGTAATGAACCTGCCGTTATTGAATTACTTGCCAAGGCAGGTGCTGACTTGAATATCCGCAATAACAGAAGGCAAACACCATTGCATATTGGAGTGAACAAAGGCTATTATGGGGTTGTGAAAACTCTTCTTAAGCTGGGCTGCCATCCAAGTCTTCAGGTTAGTGTTATGATAGATTTTTTTTTTGTTATACAAAAACTTATGCCTCTTGTTAGAAAGAAAATAAAAAACAAAATTTTAATTTTCAATATTTCAATCATTGGATTAAGTAGGGTATCAAGGAAATTTTGAAAATTTATTTTAACTGTAAGTTTGGTAGTTTATCTTTTAAAAATCATGTCAAAAAACTGGAATTTTTTTATGTTTTCAAACTCAGGACAATAGTAATATGTACTTTCAAATGATTTAAGCATCAAACAATGGCTGTCATATTAGGTTTTGGTCAAATATTGATTGACATGTTTTCTTGGATTTTTTTGCAAAAGGACGTTTTTATAAACTATGAATTTAGAAAACATTACTGTAAAAAGAATGCCTGTTAAAGAATATTACTTCTGTCTTCTTAATTGAAGGAAATGCTAAAAATCGAAACATGCATTTTTGAAAAATCAGTACTGTGGAATCCATGTTGTTTAAATCTTATATGTAATATTCACTCAATAACTGATTGTTTATTTTAATAATTCAAGACATTGGTTTTAAATATATACTTTGTTATATTCTAATATAAGTTTTATAGTTAAATATTTTAATATAAAAAAGTTTCATTCCAACTGAATGAAGGAAATAGATGCTCTAGGTTGAGCTTGCGAACAGTTTGGGAATGTTGAGTGAAGACTCAGGAACTCTAAAACTAAATTTAGTAATATTGATGAATCCCAGTAATCTAGTAGGGCTCGAAGTAAATTTAGATAAATTAAATTTTGCGATTATATACTGCATCTTTGGTATATTTATTATTATGTTTAAAAAATATTTTCAACTTCTTAAATGTTTTGAGGTTTAGTAGTTTATCTTAATTGATAATCGTATTGGACAATCCTTGATTTATGATAAGCTGGGTGAGAAAGTCTTAGATAATACTTTTTTTTTTATGTTAGGTTATGTTTCAAAGCAACTGTTTTCCTATAAAATCTTAAATCATTCATCATTTCTTTCATTATTGCCTGTTCTATTCAGTTTATGGTAATTCCACCCTTTTTAATTTTGTCATGATTCAGAAGAAAGGATTTTTTTACCTTTCAAAATTAGGTCCTCTCCATTAAATTAATATCATCAGAGGGTACTTTTCTGTTTAATAAGATATTGATGTTTTCCTAATGGGCTTTTACAAATAGAACTTTTAAGACACGACCTTGTCCCACCCTGGTATAAGATTTCTGAAATTTTTCATTTGTCTGCAAAAGACAATGAGTTTATTCCATAATCATTACTGATTTAATTGGTTACTTCAGAGGATTGGTTACTTTCAATATGCATCCTTCTTCGACTAATAGTGCTTAAGGAGAGGACAAATATCGTTATGCTATGACAGGAACTGGGTCGGATTATGGAATCGAACTGAACTGTTCATTAGACCTGCTCATTTTATTCGGATCTAGACCTAGACCTTCTCATTTGGTTCAAACAAAATTCAGGGTCATTTATCAGGTCCAAATAATGTAACCACATTTCATGAGAACTAATAAAAACGTTGGATCATAATGGGGAATTCATGAGTTTTGTTAGAGCTTTAAAATTTTTAAATACGGTTGTATTTTGTATTTTTTTTTATTATGATGCTACAATCCGGTTACCGGTCTTGGCCTCCTCCAACCGTTTCCTCCTAAACTCACATTTGTAATTTAGAAAATTTAAATAAATCAATGTTTTGTGTGTTGAATGACCGATGAAGTTATCAATTTCATTCACTCAAATTTAAATATTGATACTATAAATATGTATGTTGAGAGAAAAAAAATCAAAATATTTATTACTGATTACTTAACTGCATGGTCATATGAAAGATTTATTTTATAACTTTGTTTGTTAGTAAACATGTTTATTATTAATGCAATTCTCAATGTATAAAATGTATACAAATTTTAAGATTCGATAAAAATTTCATTGCAGAAAAAAATAAATGTTAAGTAAATTTTTAATCAATAGCTACTATTTGGAGGTAAATACATACTAAGGCATATAAATTTACTTAATTAATTTTATGTGGTACATTGATTAAATGAATGAAAACATGATAAGCCTAATGTACATGCAAGGCGAGCAGGTTCGATGGACCTCTTGAATTTAGAACTTTTTAGTTCAGAAACGTTATTATATTTTGCTGTAGTCAGTTGTTGATCTTTTATTTTTAGATTCTATTATCTATTATATTATATTATATTATTGTTATCTCTCCCATTCATGGTAATACTGAAATACATCTTCAGAATTTACTCAATATATTAAGCTTTAATATTTTAAAACTGAAAAACCGGAATATATATATTTTATAAACTAATTTAAAGCTTATTATACAGTAATAATGTAAATTATCGTTATCAGCTCAAGGATCTGTCAATTGATTGAGATTTAATTTTTTTTACCATGCGATTTGAAAGCATTGCTGTGCAACTTTTATGAAATTGGAAATTTTTAAATTCAAGCATTCATTTAAGCCTCATGTTAAAACCTGTTGTGAAAATTGAATTCCACAGTATTATTCATCCCTCCCTGCTTCCCAGAAAATTAAGATTCACCCCTAAGCTTTCTAACTGAGCTTGAGCTTGAATGAGCACAGGAATTTCATTACTATGCATATAATGGTAATTTGTTTGAGGGAAGAAAAAATTAATAAAAACAAAAAAAATGAATGAATCTATTTTTATCTATTTTGAATAGAAATCTTTATACCCTTCAGTTGAATTCTTAACAAGTCTTAACAAGACCGTGTTGATAAATTTTTGGCTGGCGAAAAATTTATCAACACAGTCTAAACCAGAAGAAAACAATTAAGTCTTTTGTAATAATAGTGACCGTGGAAACCTAAAAGAGTATTTAAGTCTTATTATGTTTTATATTCATAAACAATCCTGGCTGATAAACTAAAGGTTATGTTTTTAATAATAAATTTTCTTAAGAACATTACTTATTTTATAAACAAACAACTTTTCTCTGTTTTAATCTAGTTTCATTTTAATTAACCATGGAAAGGCATCATCTTGAACACGGATTTCATAAAATTATTGTTTTACTGATCTCAGTTGCTTAGCTGGTGTTTTATAGCCGATTAATATGATTATTGTGAATGTATAAGTAAAGTCTTTTTCTACAAACAAAGTAATATATTAGTATTTAATAAACCTCTGTTTGTTGTCTTAAAATCCTATTACAAATATATCTTATATATTTTTTCATTTTATTATTGAGTTCCGGAAGAAGTCCAGAAGACATACAACTTTTCTCTATTTTAATCCAGTTGTATTTTCATTAATCATGCAAGACAATATCTTGAACCCTACGTTCGCAATATTATTGTGAGAGTAGACAACTTGGTCACTGGCAAGTTGATATTGCAGAGGCGATTGTCACAATCACCTTGCATATTCAGAACATTCAAGCTCAATGATTTTAAAAACAGATAACACAAGATGTTTAGTCATTTAATAGCACATTTGTTGTAGGATCACATTTTATTTTTGATATTTGGTTTTTGAAAAACAAATTGTAAATTTTATTTGATTGTGGACACCCTACAGGTCTAACAAATCTACATAGTTGGAAATTCTTGTCTCTAATTACTTTACTAGTGTTATATAACTTATTTATTTATTATTGTGAATGCCAATTATGGTGATATATTGTTAATATTTAAGAAAGCTAAAGATATAGTGTTGAAATTAAATTAAAATATATATCTTCTACATTTTTCTATTTTATTATGGAATTTCAGAAGATGTATAAATAATTATGAATGTGTCCTAAATTTTAGCTCTGTGATTATGTGTATTGTGAGGTTTCATTCTTGTTATTTTTCTGAAAATAGTTAGAAAACGTTTAAAACATTACCTGCCAAGTGACCATTGTGCCTAATTGTCCAAAGGCATTAAAATTTTTCGGTTTAGCTAAAATAATGCTATTTTTTGGAATATAATGGGCACTTTAGACGGAATAGCGCATAAATGTTGGGTAAACTATGTAGTTGAGTAAGAAGAGGGAGAGCTGCTATATTCAGTATATTCAGGAACTCTACGGGATAAGCCGTGTTTCTTGAGAACTTCTAAAGGCCTCTCATCAATCATGACGTCACTCTGCCCCACCCACCTCCAAGAGGACCCTTTTTCACTTTTGTCAAGAAGGTTTTTGTACCAGAGAAGTGGCGTTATGTTAGTGGGCAGGCGACATAATAGTTGATTGAATAATAACATTTACCTCGTAGCTGCTTCCCTCAGTTGAGGACGGTCGTCTCATTCTTCCTTCAAATTTCCGTTTCCAGAACGACTTATTATAAGGCGTTTCCACGTTATTGTAAGATGTTATTGAACCATTATGTCGAAGAATTATAATCAATCATAAATGCTTATGGCGTATAATTGTAATATAATAATATAATTGTTTTCTCTTTTTCGTTTTAATAATAATAGTGTCTTTATTTATTCTGGGACAAGTCCCTATAGAATAGCAATACAGGTGTAAGCTATTATGCCTTAGAGTGTAAAATAATTACATTTAATTAATTATTACAAGTAATTTAGTAAATGAGAAAGAATAAAAAAAAAAATAATGAACAGAAAAAATGCGAATTACCTACATTAACAATATTTTAAAAACATATTAGAAGAAGAGAAAGAAAAAAATTAAAATAAGTTAACAATAATTATATAAGAAAAACAATTTATGGTTTTATATATAAATATATCGAATTTATGCCAAGAAAAAAAATGAAGAAAAATTAAACAATACTGTCAGAGATTTACATTTAGTCCCTTCATGTCTTTTTTTTTTAAATATCTAACTAGATGATAGATGATATTAATATATAGTACGTGGTTTAAATTCCACACACTCATGTATATATATGCATAATTACACACACAAATTTACATCAAAAGGCATCATTCATTCATCGAATGAAGAGAACTTTAATTCTAAACTGATCCCCTACTATTTTCGATTTTTTGTGAATTGTAGGGATAATAGGTGATGGAATATATATGATGATGGAATATGGGATTTAAAGGTTGGAAGATTATTGGAATGACGAATGGAGGAAGGCATAGAGTTCCTAAGGGAGGAGGATCGGATAATGAAAGCTCTGTCAAAAGCTGCTGTTCGGTGGGATGCTGTATATAGATCTGAGAGCCGAGAACGGGTGTTACGGCAAAGCACTGTGGTTTTGAATTAAGGAGATCGAAAATGTACGATGGTCGGCGGGATTCGATAACTTGGTAAAGGAAGGATGCTAGGACGTACTTACGGCGGTAGAGCCATTTCAATTCTTCGTAATATCGGATGACCGGGGCATCTCTCGGGATCCCAAAGATGAATTGAAAGAAGGAATTAAGCAACCTTTTTAGACTCATATGTGTACATGACAATCATCTTGACAATCTTGACTCGGAGTAGTAAACTTTGGGCCTCCACTAAGCCATCGAATTCCTCTCGTATTCAATCGTTACAATCCAAAATCCTTCGTATAATCCTCAATGCTCCTGATTTCGCCCAAATCCGATATCAACATTATCATGACATATTAACATATCAACATATTATCATGACAAACTTAATTTCACTCAAACCCACTAGTTTCAAACCTCTTCAATTCCTGATAATCCTCCTAGGCGTCTTAAAAGAAGATGGCCTCGTGACCTAAGCTGAACTTTTTATTTAATTATTTGAGTACTACCACAGGGTAATTTCTCTATTTGCCTTTATCTCGGGACATTATTTATCTTTCATTATATTTACTTAATGTATTCAATGTACAATTGTAAATTTCAATAATTACATTTAAAAAAAAAATCTTTTTCGTTTTGTTGACTTGGAGTTATCCCATTGTTCCCTTCGACCAACGCCCATTTTACGTTTAATTTGTTTATTTAATTGTACAACTGTTTTCTCCAATTGCATAGCTGTAATTTCAGGTATTTTGTCGTTCAGGTTGTATTATTACTTTTCATTCAGTAGATAACAAACAGTCAGGAAGAATCCGCTTTATTGGAAATAGAACGATGTAACATCATATAAGATACTTTCTGAAATGGACTGACTAGATTGGCTATTAACTATGGACTAACATTATGACTTATGAACTAACCTAGTGACTTCTCTCTTATTTATATTCTTAACCATACATACTCTATCACTCTGTCTTATTTCTCTATCATTCCCTTTATCTTACAACGTTATAGATATGGAAGAAGTTTACATTGCTAACTACAAGGAAGCAACGATATAACTTTTGGCTTAAAAATTCATATTATAAACGAATTACTTTTAGTCATCGAACTATATGATATCTTAGTGTAAGCGGGAGATTAAAATTCTGTTCTTTATCCCAGTATTTTGACTTCAATTTAAAGCCTCTTTTTTACTTTTTAAAATTAACCCTTTTTCAGTGGTATTGGTTTCATTTTTCAAAATATATTTAACAGTTCTCTGTTATACATTATTTATATTGTCGTACGTTCGAGACAAAACGACAGCTGTGACAGTTAATTATTCTTTCTTGGGACTCATCTAGTTTCAGTAAAATAGATATCATTGATTGAATGGAAACTCTAGTGGAATCACTTCCTTGCATAACTGTAGAGCCTTATGAAGTAATGTAATGTATATGCGTAATATTGGGTCGTTTCTTAAACGACTTAAACTTCTTTGGGTCGAAATGCCCGTTTTTATTATTTCTAAAATTAAAAGTGTAATTAGTCGACTTCTGTTGATTACTATCTTTATGTTTACAGATTGTAATGAGCCGTTATTTAAATTAAAAATCCAAAATATCCTATCAGGAGAGTTTGAGGTGGAGAATAGTCTGCGCCAAGGAGATCCCCTCTCACCTGTATTGTTTAACATAGCACTAGAACAAGCTGCGAGATCAATCAGGACCAACCCAGGAGGAACGATATGCAACAGGATGACCCAATACCTGGCCTATGCTGATGACGTAGTGATATCAGAAAGGTCAAAAGCGGCGTTCTCGGGAGCTTTACAGGAATTTGAAGAAGCGGGTAAAAAATTGGGTCTTGTAATAAATAAGGAAAAAACCCAATACATGATTTCCACAAAAAAATGATGGGCAGGAAGAGCAGAGTCATGTGCAACTGCTCCACCACAAATTTAAGAATGTGGACAGCTTTAGTGACACGAAGGAATGAGGGTTGCGAAAAGTATTAAGATTTCAGAACATGTCATGGAGAGCAAAATTGTTGATCTATTAAACAATCTTAAGACCGATTGTCACGTATGCTGGTGAAACGTGGGTCCTGACCCAGGAATGCGAGAAGATGCTGCAGATCTGGGAGAGGAAGGTACTTCGGCAGATATTTGGGCCAGTATGTAACGAAGGCCAAGAGCTTCGGGAACTGTACAATGAACCAGACCTAGTCACCTATGTCAAGTCAATCCGTATAAGATGGCTTGGGCACGTGGAGAGAATGGGAGAAGATAGGTACCCGAAGAAACTATTATATGGCAAACCAGGAGGCAGAAGAGGAAAAGGAAGGCCCAGGTTGCGATGGCTGGGTGATGTGGAGGACGATCTGCAGAGGATGGGAATCGGACAATGGAGAGGTCGAGCTGCTGACAGGGAAGACTGGAGAGGCGTTGTTGTGGAGGCCAGGGCCCTACAAGGGCTTTAGAGCCATGGAAGAAGAAGAAGAAGAAGAATGAGCCGTTATTAATCCTTCGTTTTTTTTTTTGTTTTTTTTTATACTTCCTATCACTATGAATTAACGAACATTGTTTAGGATGCGTTTCCAATATGACCTTGGCAACATGGTATTTTCTTGTATTTTTTTTATGAGTTTAAACATGGACACTCGGCAGTCCAAGCTGCAAGATACATTACCACCGCTTTCGGGGAAGGGTATTGTAATGAACGGACTGTTTGCCTTTAGTTTAAAAAGTTTTTAGCTTTATTTTAAAGATTAATTCATAAATAAATAATTAATTCATTTCTCCTTTCTAACCAGAGGTGAAACCATCACATCCACTCGTACTACAGGATTATTGACAACCATTCTGCATTGGTTAATCGGGAGGGACCTATAATCTTACACGATAACGCCAGACTTCATGTTTCGATACTACATAAGCTGGGTTACCAAGTCCTCCCACACCCACCGCATTCCCCATCTCCAACAGATTTCTATTTGTTCAGAAATTCGGACAACTTTCTTAAGGGTAAAATTTTTGAAAATGATTCTCAAGTCAAGAACGCATTTTCAGACTTTATTTATACCCCTCTTTTGAAAATGGACACTTTCTTATGAAACGACATATGTAATAGATTTTACAAAACCGAATTTTTTGTTCGCTGCCGGATGGTTGGTTAAACAATGCTTGGCTATTGAACAATGTTAGGATGATGAAGTAATAAAATTTATCACTGTAATATAATATAAATAAAACTGAATAGTGGAATAGGGGAAGAGGGAAGGATGACGCCTTGAATACGGCATTATGGCAAAAACTAAAGGAGCACTTTTGCTAAAGGAGGTTGTTGGAGTAGGACAGCCAGCCGAGATGTGACTTGTAAATCGAGGTGAGGGCTTGTTAAAGGTTGGAGTGTGTGTTTGACAAACCAACTGAGGGATCCACCGCAATTGGCAGCTTGGCCCCCCCAAGGTATGCTGACTAGCTCCGAGCCGGCACGTCCCTCCAGTCGGCTCCTATTAGGTAGATCCCAGGGGAATCCCATCGTTAGTCCCCTTCCTGTTTATGTCAGCTGGTCCTTCATGAATAGCTCCTCGCCCCCCCCCCATTGTGTATATTATGTATATTAGTCAATCCTCTGATTTTACCATCTTATATAAAAAAAAAACTTTTGTTAACTCAGTAGTACTAAAGTTGACAGCACGACGAAATGTTTGGCAATCGATATCGACAGGATATCGTTTTATCATATCGAATCGGACTCCAAGTAATTTAAGCTATGCTATAAATAAATACTCAAAAAATAAAAAGAGATGTAGCTTTATAACATTAATATGAAAAAGTATAAGCTCCTTTAGTAGGTACATAGGTAACAGGAGGGTGATAATACATAACATAAAGAAGATTTACGATACTTGCTGATAATAAGTAAAAATGATCGGTAAAAGGAGCACCTCGTATACAGAAGAGAATAAAAATAAAAAAATAAAAAACTTCTCCTATGCTATCAGTGATAATTATATGCTAAGTATTTGCCCAAATATGGGTGTACCCTTAATCAAGCAGGGCAACTTGTGTTGTTTTTGTATCTTTGTGTGGTTTTCATTATAATTATAATTATCTCTTTATTAAATGCTGTAAAAAAAATTCCAGGGCGCTGACACAATCAACTGCTCTAAACAGTGCTCTAAAAATGAGCAGGTGAGAACGCCTCGTTTTCCGAACATAACCCCATGTTCTGGTATGTTTTTCCCAAAGAGGTACTGCCACCGAAAGGCAGTTATTCAAGGAAGAAAACTACTGCTACATTTCCATGGTAGATATTAGGAAGTAGTTTAACAATAAATAAGAAGAGAGGGTTGTTGAAACTGTACTACTCCTAATTGTATATTAATATTAAAACTGATATAATATATTCCTATTCCTCTATGGGTTTAAAAACTTTTCATATCTGAAATATTGACTCAAGCCATTTCCAATTCAACGTACAAAAATCTTATAGGGATGGAAAATATCCGTCATACCAGTAAATATATGGTTAACTCAAACTTTACTTTTATGAAGTTTGAACCTTCGCCTTAAATCAGGGTTTTGTAGTAGACTGTTAGAATTTGGTATGAATTACTAGAATGTTGTTCACATTTCTCTATCACAACACCGATTTATGTAAATTAAATCTCAGGTCATGAGCTGTTAAAAATGTACTATTTTCTTCTTTCTGTCTGGCTGTCAGAGAAAATTTCATTTCTTCCACTAGCTTTTCATGAAATATTTTCATGAGGTATTTCCCTATATATTTATTCTCCAAAACTTTACCAATTACTTATTATATTTTTTAATTTATTTGTTTACCATTATTATTATTATTATTATTATTTTTCGTAAAGAAGTATTAAAGAAATTTTATCTTCCAACCCTTTTTAACGCCAGCTTTCGAATCAATCATTCTTGTTCAATGGGTTATTGAAAAAGGATTTGGGAGCTTTACTATGTCGGTAGCAATTCACTCAGATTTTTTGACATTATAAAAGGATTCTTGACTAAGAGTGACATTGCAAAAACAGCATTAATATTTACAGTTTTATTGAAATTGTCGCTTCAGAAATTGTCTTTGATATATGACAATAGTTGGAGATTTAGTTGTCAATCCCGCCTTGCCGGCTAGCCTCGACTGAGGGGACCCAATACATTGCACATGAGGTACAGTGATGGATATGCGACCTTGCGATGAAAATGGATGAGTGCTGCTATAAATCCAAGCAGTAGTGCCCTAAGTATTCGTCAGCATCGGCTCGCTCCGGGCTTACTCCAGCTTTATTGTTTCATAAATATTAATGCAGCGGAATTTCAATGCAGATCTCGTTCAATGTAGTTCGTTACGTAATGCGGATAGTTGACCCATGTTGAAACAACTAGTTTATGTTGAATATGGAATAAGTTGAATTAACCGTTTAATTTCATTTGATTGAAGAAACACGCCGAGAAAGCTTTTTGAGAAACAAAGATAATGTGACATGGAAAAGGTGGTTAGTTAAAATAATCATTTTTGAAATGAAAATGCTAAATGCGACTTTCGGTAGGGGGGTAAATTTGTCCTCTCGGGTCAGCAACATGCTCGAGACTGGCGACACCTAGCGGCCTGTGTATGAGATATACAATTTCTTGTAATCAACTTTGGTTTAAAGGTTAGAAATCCATTGATATGAGAATAATTATATTTATCTAAAAAGTCGTTTAATAGTTGTGCAATTGATATTAATATAATAAACATAAAAAAACAAAAAAAACAATAACTGATTGAACTGGTTTTCCCAAATAGATTTTATTTGCCATAGTTTAAATTAAATGCTTTTTTTTATGAAATGACTAGCTTTTGCCCACGACTTCGCTCGCGTGGAATTTAGTCTGGTCTGCCACATAAAGTTTCGTGACAGATCACGATCATTAATCATAGATTAAATAAAAGTCTGCCATGCAGTGGGATTTGAACCTAGAACCTACGACAAAGCAACACAGTGCTCTACAACCTAACCTATGCTCCAGGAAAATAGGCTACTCGTATATTAGTGTCTAAAATTTAATAGTTATTTGTTTTATAAGGTCTGTCAATGTCAGTTAATAAGTTAATTAATCGAAAAATAATCTTTCTTATTACATTTCGCTTATCTTTATTTGTGATTATGGCTTTATTATTTACCTCCATTAAAATAACAAAGAGTATCTAGATATTATAATATTAATACCTTTTACTGACTATTCCTGTTCCTTTCTGCTTATTTTAAATTTCAATATTTACTTTTATTTTTAAAGAGAAAAGATAGACCCTCGGCCGGGATTCGAACCCGGAACCTCTGTCTCTACGTGACAGTGCCCTACCATTTGAGCCACCAAGGCCGCCTGCCGGCAGAGGACAAATGTTTTCTCTTATCCGATCCCATGTCGTATTCATCGCATTCAAAATGTAGGGCATTATCACGGAGAGACAGAGGTTTTGGGGTCGAATTCCGGCCGAGGGCCTATCTTTTCTCTTTAAAAATAAAAAAATTGGCCAATAATTATAAAAAATTATAAATAGTAATATGACGTAAGTCAATAAGATCCTAAATTTAAATTAATGTTCAAAGAACTTTCGTTCTAGTGCATTCATCGCAAAAATTGCGAGAACACGAGGACATGGGATCGGATAAGAGAAAACATTTGTCCTCTGCCGGCAGGTGGCCTTGGTGGCTCAAATGGTAGGGCACTGTCACGGAGAGACAGAGGTTCCGGGTTCGAATCCTATCTTTTCTCTTTAAAAATAAAAATATTTAAAAATAAAAAAATTGACCAATAATTATAAAAAATTTTAAATATTTACTCTATGCGAATACTACAAGTGGGAAATTTCTCTACTTGCCTTTAATTCATGCCATTAATTATCATTCATTCTATTTACATGGTGTGCTATTATTATAAAGTTGTAAATTTCAATAAATAAACTTTTTTTAAATATTTATAATATTCTTCCTATTATTTTTTGTTTCTAAAAATAGGTAATTTTCTATACATAAGCGGGTTTTCAGGAAAACTGGAAAAGCGGACTATATCCAGTTCCTACATCCCAATGCAATTTCCGGATCCTGAGTCGGGGTATGACAATTTCCTCTGTAATTTATTTCTCTGCTCGGTCTCAGCCCAACGTGTTCTGAATAACATTTTCTCATAAATTCTTCCAACGGATGTTGCCTTTTTAGATCTCCAGGTCATGAGCTGTTAAAAATGTACTATTTTCTTCTTTCTGTCTGACTGTCAGAGAAAATTTCATTGCTTCCAATAGCTTTTCATGAAGTATTTTCATGAGGTATTTCCCTGAGTGTATAATATTTTATTTCTATGGAAATGTCTGTCTTCTTCGTCTCAGAGACTCTCAACCGAGGTTTCGTATTATAATTTATTGAGCTACTGTATATGAAAACTCCATTCGTGTTTCTCTGAAAATGGCAATTTTATTGTAATATTGAGTGTTGAATTTACTATTTATAATTATAATTACATTCATTTTATAGTCTGTTCGGTTTGTTTATTTTTATGAAAATCCTCCGAAAACTATTTACTTAAAGAGGTACGAAATTTTCAATGATCCATGCGTCAAAATTAACATTTTGAGACAAACAGCTATTTTCATTGCCTATTTTGACACAAGTTGAATAGTTTGGTAAAACTTTTAGGCAGAACTTAAGAAAATTATTACATCTCACGGACATGCCACAACTATATAGGTAGGTATATGAATGCAAACCGTAATTTTGTGTAAATATAATATTAACTAATATTATTTAATATTTAATCTAGTTTGATAGCTTATAAATCCCTTTGTACATTACAACGACAGTACAGTTGTTCTACGCAACTACGAATCTGCCTGTAACAGTTCCCACGGTTTTCCGACCGCCAGATACCCGTTTTTAAATTTATGGGTGTATTGTGTGCGGTAAGGTGTAAATTTCTAAACGGATTGTCAGAATATGCCACTCTTTTAAAATAATTTGTTCAATTAACTGGTACAAGGCCTAGGAAATAATTTACCTTCGATGTATATTGCTTCGGTTTATTATTCATAATATTCCTAAGCATTAGTCCTCCACAGAACGAGCCATACCAACGACTTTGCCGACATTTTTGCCAGTTTCTTTATATGTTTACTATTATATCTGCAGCCCAGGTGAATAAGTGGTCAATTCTGAATTGAACTGAGGTTCGTGACATTCACGTAGTTTTTGGCTTGAAATGTCATAATAAAAGCAATAATTCCATTCAAGTCAAAGCCAATTTTGTACTGCGGGAATGACACGATACACCGCTACAATTAACTCATTTTAATTAACTCATTTTGACATATTTAATTTGACTTAATAACTTATTCATCGGGGCTGCAGATATAAAGTTTTTTAGGCTGGTCACAAAAATATCTTAAGAGGAAGAAAATGGTCCGGGTGGTTTCACATGCAACGTTCTCTTAAATAAGTTGAACTGTTCATTATAAGATAGAGAGAAAAACGAGACGAGACCGAATTTGCAACTCGATCATTAGATCAAGCATCGGAGTGGAGACTATAGAAAAAATCATTGAAGAAAACAGTCTAAAATAGTTTGATCATATTTTAAGAATGGAAAAGAACAGGCTGGCTAAGATGACATACGAGGTTGATGGAAGAAAGTCCAGAGGAAGACCCCGTCATACCTGGTAAGATGGGGTTATGGAAAACATAAAATTCGGTCGCCTGTTCCATTCCAGGCTTCGAACACTTTTAAGTCTGGAATGGAACAGAAGGAAACCTCACTCTGCATGAGTGGGAGGGAGGATGGACTATGGTAATGATGATGTTTATTTGAAAGCCAACGTTTCGACCCACATTGCAGATCTTCTTCAGGTATTATAATGAATGGGTTCAGAGTTGAGGCTTATCTGAGAGTTAACTAATATTATTCAAATTAAATCTTGCTTTAGTTTACTTCCTCAAACCTAGTTTGAATCTAATGGAAAGAACACAGCTTATCCATTGTTATAAGATTGAATCTGAGAGTAAGGTTTTTCATATCTGCTGTCTTGATAAAACCTTTATTTTTTTCTCTTTATATTTTTATCCACACCTTTCAAATACAAATATTTGACTGTAAGAAGATTGGCTGACAGTAAAATAATACAGAATGACATGAAAGGCATGAATAAGAACAGTACCCAGCGGTACCTCGCCTGTGACTTAATTTAATTTCCGATGGTCCGATGATCCATCTTTTTAGTCTCCTTCTAATGTTCTCAGGCATGAGAGTCGTGGTCATTTGTTATATCAATGGGTTTGGGTGTCCGTGAAGTGTTTCTTCTATAAACTTTTATTAAAAATGCAACTTTATCTCCTACAGCTTGTTGTTGATGACTGGTGGTTGCAACATTTTTGTCATAATCATAGTACTAGATTTATTTTAACTTTGGTCCGTTATCAAACATAAAGTTTGTTGGAATCTAAAGCAAGTGGGATATATATCATTAGATAGTCTAATATGGCTTTATGCTTCTATTCTATGCCATTAGAGTGATAATACTGACTATTATTTCAACTGGTAATAACAATGAAATATCAAAATGGCTGCCACAACACCTGAAGCGCCGCTGGCTTAGAGGAGCCAGGGCAGGCTGATCCGATTAGGTAGGGCGGCGGTGGTATAATGGTGGAAAGTTTGTGGAGGACGGGAGCATGCTATCTCGTTAGCGGGCCGGTCATAAATATGTCTGAGGCCCGGGCTAACTTTATTTCATTAGCGAACCGCCTCCGGATTTACTGGCTCCTCTCCTAGCCCGGTTAAAAACAACAAGGTTTCCGCTCTATTTACATTTAGCCCCGGCAGTTATTTAGTAGCACTAGTGGGGCTAAAGTGGGCTTTGGGCTGTAGCATGCTTAGTTTGCTCCACGGCTTAAGTCGATTCCACTCAGCTTCTTTGTCCTGGCTCTGCCCTTAACTGCTTCCTAGTAGATTGCATTAGTTTCCAGTCCGCCGGGTGTATCTCTGCAGGTATCGATTCCTCCGGTAATGGCTTTCCTTTGACCTCCTTATAACATATGTCTTATGGCCTTAGGATCAGGATTTCCTTCAAGTAGAAAGATTGTATTAATAATAATATGTAAACCATAGACATAGATGGAAAATTAACCGAATATACTGGGATTACAGAGTAATGAACTGAAGTAAGTTTATCTACACTTGGTCAATTAACATCCACGGATGGACTCTTCGGGGTCTTCAGGAATTGAAGAGGTTGCTAGGCTTGAAACTACTGGGTTTGAGTGGAAATTAAGTTTGTCATAAGATAAGATTGATATCGGATTCGGGCCAAATCAGATTCTGTTGCTCACGCAAACTCTTAATAAAGTGAGTACTCTTAATGGGGGAAAACCTGGCGTTTTGGAGGTTATGTCGGACAAATCTTCTCCCTGCGCAAACTTTATCCCAAAAATAGTACAGTCCCTACCATGTAATGAACGCAAGAACCTTCATGGATTATAGTAAAAAAATAAATAAGCTCTACCACTAAAATCCGTTAAGGGTCTTGGGTTCAGTATATGGTCGAGACAGTACTGTTTCTTGGACAGCGGTTGTGGAGGGAGGTGATTTTTCCTTGGCAGATCCCCCCAATTTACAGAGTTTGGGTGAGCCCCAGGAGGGTCTTGGATCGGTTGCTAACAGATTAAATAAAAGTCTTGCCAGCAGCGGGATTTGAACCAGTATTTCGGCATGGCAACTCAGTGCTCTATCACTGAGCCACTCCGCTCCCTCATGGATTCTAGTGATACGGTTTTTTTTTTTACCTACCCTTAGTTCCGTTTATAATTTTAATTTGTAACATATTGAAGGCCTTACAGTAAAGAAGCAAATCAAATAATGAGCAGACATGAGGACTGTTGAAAACTCAAAACTTTGGACTGTGTTTTTTTGTAATTTCTAAATCAATTATAGTTTGAATCATATATTATATTAATCAAGAATTAATGAAGTAGTCACTTATGCGACCATTTTTCTCAGCATTTTGAGACAAACAGCTATTGTGATTGGTTATTTTGACACAAGTCGAATAGTTTGGTAAAACTTTTAGGCAAAACTTAAGAAAATTATTACATCTCACGGACCTGGCACAACTACATAGGTAAATGAAAGTAAACGGTATTTTTGTTTAAATATAATATTAACTAATATTATTAAATATTTAATCTAGTTTGATAGCTTATAAATCCGGCACGTAGTACAATAATCATATACATTTACCAATATTTCATTATGGCTAGTCCATTTCGCGAAAGTTGGTGACTAGAACCCATTCGTTTTTCGCCTTACAAAATTCGCTCAACGCAGCTGAACATGTTTTCACTTCAAATTCTGTTCAAATAGTCATAAGTTTTCCCAGCAAAACCAGTCTCTCATGAATTATCTTACTTATTTCATAGAAGTATTATTTTTTTTTTTACATCCTATTCAATCACATTTGTAAAGTTTGTATACTTTGCAACCTGTACCAACCACAACCCCTGAAGGTTTCAGTGCATGACAGAGACTGTATGGCTGTCTTTGGCTGCAGATCCCTCGGTGCCCATCTTTGGTTGTTAAAATATCGAATAATTTATCTGCTACAGCCGGTTTCGAACCCGAGACCTTCAGCTCTGCAACTTAGTCCATCCTTTCCGGTGTCGACATATCCTTTTCATTAAGGTCCGGATTTTGCCTCTTTTTTTTTTTCTATTCTTTTACCTATTCTTGTTCTAAGATACAAGATATTTGGGCGATCTTGGGGCC
This sequence comes from Arma custos, assembly GCA_037127475.1. Classification (NCBI taxonomy): domain Eukaryota; kingdom Metazoa; phylum Arthropoda; class Insecta; order Hemiptera; family Pentatomidae; genus Arma; species Arma custos. The sequence goes on from CM073759.1 coordinate 38,972,502, forward strand.
CTCTACCCCGTGGTTGGACTTCCATTACATTCCTTGGTTGCTGTTCTTGGTACATCCGACAGTCATGTACCACTTCAATTGTATGTTTTAATGGAAGTCTTTAGTTCGGGCAAATATAGTTTGTCTCTAATTATCGCTCTCCAAACTCGGTTCATCCCAGTTTTACTTACCACTCTGTGAAGTCAGTTCATTTCTGCACTTGTTGAGGTTTATGTGCTTGTCAAACATGATCCAACTTTCACTCCCATTTGTTAGTAAATGTGGTAACTACTGCTTGGTACATGTGGAGTTTCGTCTCTTCCCCTACGTTTTGGTGTCCAGCTATACTGTTGTACATCTGGTAATATACTGCTCTTGTTTTACTAATAATGTTTTCGATGATGGTTCCTGGGTAGGGAAAGTGGTTCACTGCTTCAAAAGTTCCCTATCGCAAAACAAAGCACATTTAATGGCCGTCCCTAATCAAATGACCACTTTATTTTTAGGAATATTTGTTTTCAAACTTTGTAGCTCTTCTTCCTGTTCTACATTTACTTGCTGCATCTTTTCCTGGAATCTGCCAAAAGGACAATGCCATCAGTATAGTCGGAGGCTCTGAACTGCTACAGGAGGCATATTCCATCTTCCAATTAATGTTGGTGATGTTTTCTTCTTGTATATTTTGTAGATCTCATCCATAACGCATATAAATAGTAAAAGGCTAAGGCTATATCACTGCTTGACTCATTTATCCACCTATTTGTGTTAGCGTTATAATAAATAAACATGTACTTTGTAGCTTAAAAGTAATCCTATGTTACACCGTAACATTAATTTTTTTTTATTCAATTAAATTTACAACTGTATTATACTAATACAACAAGCAAATAGGATGAATGGTACATATTGGCATGAATAAAGACAAGTAGAGAAACTACCCAGTGGCAGTACTCAAATAACAATTTCAACTTAGAAGGTCACGGTCTTTTAAGATGCCTCGGAGAATTATCAGGAATTGAAGAGGTTGCTAGGCTTGAAACTACTGGGTTTGAGTGGAAATTAAGTTTGTCATAAGATAAGATTGATATCGGATTCGGGCCAAATCAGCAACAAATCGGACATTAAGGTCGTTATGGATTATTTTGTTTTTAACAAAGTAAGGATCATTGAAGATTTTATGAAGGATTTTGGATTGTAAGGATTGAATACGAGAGGAATTCGATGGCCTAGTTGAGTCCCAAAGCTCTACTGCGTAAGTCCAGATGGGTCTAAAGATTGTCATGTGTATGAGTCTTTTGCAATTAATTGGGAGCTTAGAGCGTTTTTCTAGTATATTTTGAAGTAGCCTGAAACGGAGAGCTGTTTCTTGTCGATTCAGTCTAGTTGGTATGAGAATTCTAAGTTAAACGTTTGTCAAGGTGTTGTCCTAAGTACCGGACCTGTTCCACAGGAATCAGTGGGATGTTATTAAACGATACTGGAGGAAAGGGAGTCGTTGGTTTACGATGGAGGGTGAAGGTGATTTGATGGGAATTTATTTTAATACTCCAATTTGAAACCATTTATCAAAATCAATGATATGGGATTGAAGAGTACGGGATGCTATAATTGGATCAGTGTTGACTGATAATAGACATGTATATATGTTTGTTTATTTGTTCATTTAACGCTACTTTATACTGCTATGGCTAATCGGACGATGCTACAGTGGGAGCTCTAAATTGTGTCTATCCATGTTTAATTAGGATAGGGATTTTTAACGAGTACCTGACATCGTACAGGCTCGGACCCCCGTTTAACGCCCCTTCCGAAGGACGGCGTAACTAAGAATTTTTTACTTCCTTTAAAAAATCCTAGGGCCACCTGCCATGCTACGAACCCGCGATTTTGGGTTTAGTAGTTTGTTACGCTAACCACTAGACCACAGGTGACCGTAGACATGTATACATATTTGTAAATAAAATAAAAACTTGACTTCTAGCTCTGTAAAAGTGCAGAAAGGAAACTGCCAATTAATGAAAATAATGAAACTAGCACAAATTATCTTGGTTTAAATGCATGTCATAAAAATAAAAATAAAATGAAATTTGATTAAAAACGTGATTTAATAGATCCATAACTTGCTTCCTACTTTCTACTTCAGTTCCAAACTAGCTGAAAAAAATAATAAAAAAAATGATGAGGCTGAAGATTGTTCTTCTTCTAGTTTCGAATTCACCAAATGGCTGGGTATAATTATTAAGAAAACACATAAAAACTTAATTAACTAAAATTAATTTAGTTTCGACTTCTTTATTGATAAAAAAATCAATCATAAAATTCAAAATTACTAGGAAAGTTTTTTTTTTAATGGGTTGGCTCTTGCTGTTTAATTTAATTTATTTTAAAATTAATTTTCTCAAGGTAGTATCCTTGGCCCAATCCTCTAGACGCTTTATACATTCCAACTCATCCTAATACTATCCTTACCACGTATGCGGATGACCCATGTCTATTATCAGTCAACACTGATCCAATTATAGCATCCCATACTCTTCAATCCCATACCACTGACCTTGAAAAATGGTTTCAAACTGGAGGATTAAAATAAATTCCCACAAATCCCTTCAAGAAAGAAGAAATATCGGGGAATATTGGAGTTTACCTGTTTTACAAAAAAATAATAAAACACCTATGATTTATTAAATAGGCTCCGGGAATTTAGATGTTCAACTCCGGTATTATAAATTATTTTTAATAATATTGATTATCATTATTTACAATAAATATATATAGGAAGAAAATGGTCCTTGACCTGTACCCGGGCTATTTTCTTCCTCATATATACAAGGTCAACCAATATTATTCAACATATATTTATATATGTAGTATTATTATCTTTAAATAGGGCAATTCTTAAGCTAAATATAAATTTTATGGAGGAGAAATTGGAATTTTAAAAAATGGTTCATTAAATAATGCAACTATTTATTAGGAACTACCGTCACGGCCAACGTTGTTCTTCTTCAAGTCTTAGTGTTCAAAAGAATGTATAGTGGAGGGAAATGAGTTATTAATTCTATATTTAATAATAGGGATGGAACTAAAGTTCAGAAGATGTGGTTCCAAGCAGTCCTAAAATGATGAAGGATTGGAAGTTTGTAAAAACATCCAATAATCTTTCTCATTTAATAATATTTATAATTATGAATAAAAGGAAATTTAAGGTAGAAACAACTCATTGTTGTTTCTCACTTTTCAATTATTCCCGAATATGTCAACACGATAAGAAGGTAATTTGGGAAAGCTATTCCCGGTCACGGATATAATTAAAGTCGCTACCTCGAGCCAGGGCAAACATGGAGGAGAAGTGGAGGGAGGCTGTGGAAGAAGGGTGAAAAAGGGCCCCGATTAATCGGCAGTATGGGGGAAGGGCACTAAAGTGTTCCTACAGCCGAAAGCCCAATTTATATGTTCTATGTCGGACCGCTCTTACAATCACTTACTCCATTCCATAAGTATAGTCGATCCCACTCCGGCTTTTCTTCGCTAAAATGGTCGAACCCTCTTCCGTTTTATTTCCTCGTCCGTCTTTATCATTTCTGTTTTATCCCGGCTACTGTGTAGGCTGATTGAATGGCGAAGGATGTCAGGTACTCAGCAAACTCGGTTTTGCTTTCGTCATTGCAAGGTTTTATGAAGATATTAGGGAAAAAAGTAGGGTTATATTAGTGACTTCATCATTAGAGGGTCGGAATAAAGGGAGAGAATGAACTAGGCTATCAGGCGTGGCTTTACTTCTTATGAATGGATTCCTCAGTCCAGCATGTTACGGGCTACTGGGTATTAAAATGAATTATACTACTCCTAAATTAAAAATACTAATATTTATTAACAAAATGATAAAAAGGAATACTATTAAACTATTAACAATTAAATTATTAAACTAATATAAATTTGCAATAACCATATTCTAAATATTTATTATCTAGGCCTAACATCTATTTAATTATTACAATAATGTAAGATATTACTAATTCTAAATGACTTAACTATGTATTTACTGACACTCACTTATTACAGCTCATCACCGTGCCTGGTCTACTATCAGACTGGTCCGCTCGAGGCGAGAGGGGTATTTAAATAGCCGAGGCTGAACATTCTAGAACACGGAAGTAGGGAGAAATTCTGGGAGTGTCTAGAACCTTAATAACTTCCGACAAAAGGAGGAGATCGAGAAGGTCCTAATCCTATTTTAACTTCTCCCGCCGACGGATTTAAGTCGCTAATCCGTTGTTTCATGGATTCAGTTCATTACATCAAGTTCCAAGCAACAGAGCTTATTCATATTTTGTCCATTATATTCGCAAGAATTTTAGTTTAAAAGGAATTCTATTTGTGTATATAATAAGTCCACGAACGGTGTTGGGTTCAGTACAAGTTAGAGACTGTACTTTTTCTTGGACAACGCTAGTGCAGGTATCTCATTCGTCCAAGATCACGCTCAAACACCAGTTGTTTCCTCCTATATAGGGTACCCGGTTTATAGATACTGGGTGAGTCCCAGGAGTCTCTGTGGATCCCACTAAGCCCGTGGCTGGTAGCAAATGATAATTTATCTCCTGCAACCGGAATATTATATTGTCTGCTCGTAACATCGACAATCTGCATTTAATTATTACATAATAATTTATATTATATTAATTTTTGTTGAATGATATTAGTTGACCTTGTACATATTATGAGGAAGAAAACGGTCCGGGTGGAGGTAAAAAAAATATCCTAATTAACAAAGAGTACTGTTTAAAGCCAAGAAAGTAACTAATAAAAAGTAAAAAATAGAACAGAAGTATAGTAAATAAAAATAAAACACTATTAAAAAAATTGTAAAAATTAGATTAGGAATTTTAGACACATATAGAAATTTTCTACAGTTATAAGGAATTTTTGCTTTCCAATACACATTTACTCCCTGTATATGTTTCGTTTTCAATAGATTTTCTTTTTTGATATTGTTACGGGCTACTGGATGTAAAAAGGAATTAAACTACTCCTAAATTCAAGATACTAATATTTATTAACGAAGTGGGAAGAAGAATACAATGAAGTTACAAACAATTAAATTATTAGACTAATATAAATTTACAATAACAATATTCTATAGTTTTTAACCTAGGCCTAACTTCTATTTAATTACTAAAATATTATAAGATATTACTAATACTAAATAGCTTTACTATTTACATAAATTTGTATAAATACACTAAAATTACACTACAATTTACAACTACTAATTAACACTTACAGTTCACTAATTAAAGTACCAAAGTCCACCGACCGTAAGAATCTCCTAATATAACAAATTGGCACACATTAGTAAACAGAAACGGTTTATTACACTCGCGAGACTGTCACAGTTCACTGACACAAGTTCATCACACTGTCCTGTATACTTCTGACTGACTCCTCGCGACGATTGGGTGCTATTTATATCAAGATCGAATGTTCCAGACGGGGGACGGGGGAGACCCTCTCCCTCTCTCTTCCGCCAAAGGGCTTAAGACGTTAATACCTTCCGCCCGTTTTTTTCTCTCTCTGACCGTAATAATATATTTGTTGGCTTCTTTCTTATTCACCATTCTCTGTCGTTCTATGATGTGATCACTTCACACTTTTCATATTATTTTTATATTAAAATACTGTAAGAGTACTTATCTGATCTGTAATTACTGTACTCTAAGTAATGTAATACTGTAATTAAAATCATTACAAACATACATAAGTCAGGTTGAAAACACCCTCTTACGCTGTAGACGGATAAAGCCTAGTGCACAGGATTGTAAACGTATTGACAGTGTAAAGGAAATATTGTAAAAACTTCTTTGTGCTTGTCCGCTTTAAATAAAATTCGTGCAATTATAATACTAAATTATTTTCTGGATTTGTTCACTATAAATTAATTATCCTCTAATCCTAATTGACTGTGAGTGGTTAGAATAACATCCTACTGTACCCAAGGTCGCAGGTTCGCAGCCGGCAGGGGGCCTTAGAATTTTTAAAGAGAGTACAATATCCTTGGTTATGCCGTACTTCGGAGAGGACGTCAAATGGTTGTCTCGAGTATGTGCGATGTGAGATATTCCTTAAAGATCCCTATCCTAATTATATCTGGATAGGAAAAATACAGGACTCCCACTGTAGTATCGTCTGATCAGCCATAGTAGCGGAATAAAAAAATATTTATATATACTCTGGAGGTTAAGGACACCATGTCAGGTTTTTGTAATTTTGGTATTTGCCCAGGGAAGCTGATTTCCCTTAATTTTGAACTATTAAAATTTGTTTCTTCCTTACTCATAGAATTAGCTTCAAGAAAATAGTCCACAGACATTGATAAGCACTTGGAAATATTGATTATAGTATTTATTTATAGCAATTTACCGTTACTTATTATGTGGACATTGTGTGTATGTGTATACATACGAGTATACATATAGGTTCATATGTATGTAGTGTGTGGTTCAACTATGCAAGTTACTCTTCATTAATTCTGAGCGATCCGCTAAATGGACTTTTTAAAATAATGAGAATTGCTTTTTTTTTTATTACTACGACTAATTATATATATATATATAACTAATTATATATATATATATAATTATATATATATATATATTTTTTATTTTTAGAACCTGAGGTATAACATAAGTTCATTGTAATTTTGGAAAGCTATTCTCGTAGCACCAAGGGGTAAGAAAAATCTTGGGGGTGCAGTGAAAAGGGGCTGGTGAAAAGCTTCTAAGCCTGTCAATACTGGACTGATTGCTTCCTTCTTGTTTAGGAGCTTGTTGGTTTTGATGAAGAGGGAAATAACTACTTTGGATCAATAAAATGTCAGAAACGTTGACAAGTTTATTGCCTTTTGTGATTATTAATAATATGACCTTAATTAATTCAACATCAACAATTACTCCTTTATGTTGTTTTGAATATTTTAGGAATCTTTTGAATTCTCTAACTTATAGGGCTTATATCAGAGGTTGGGTTCTAAAAAATGTCAATGCTACATCTAAATTTAGATTTACTTCAAGTTTTGTTTACTTATTTTGTTCTACGTCATAGAGATGCTACAAATCAATTTAAAAAATTGCAATGCGTTAGTCTGTTTCATTTAACGTCAGTTTGTGCTGCTACGGCTACTCGAACGATACTGCAGCGGGAGCCCTAAATTTTTCATATACAAGTTTAATTTGGATAGGAATTTTTCCTGAGTGCCTGACATCGCACAGGCTCGGAACCCACATTTTATGCCCCTTCCAAAGAACGGCATGGCCAAGCATTTTTTACTTCATTTTAATAAATGCTGGGAACACCCTCTTTATCACTTAAACACCGTTCGCGGGCTCCAAACCAGCGCCCTTGGACATAGGAAGTTGTTGTGCTAACCATTACACCACAGGCGACCCCCATTTGCACAATTTTCATGAGCCAATGTGGTTTGTAATTATTTTTGAAATCAGCATTTATTTATATTTATTAACATTCAATATAAGACTCTACAATTGTTTTTACGTTTAAAAATAAAAAAAATGAAATAAAATAAAAATCCTGGCCTTAATTTTTTCAAGTTTAAACAAAGAATGTATTTACATTTTTATATACGAAAGTACCTCATGACTTGATAATACATAATATCACGATACCAACCCTATATTTACAGCCGTTTTTAGCGTTTAATAAACTTGTTTAATTAATATCTTCATGGCTGATTTTTTTTCTTCCGCCTCATTATGGCCTACTGAAGCGAAAACACTAATTTACAATTGTAGACATTAAATAAGATTGCTTATATCTGGGTAATCATTGCCTTAGGTTTAATTTGTTTGGCGTCCAAGCTCATTAGATGTTTCATTTTTTCTTCCTTAAACTTTTTTACATGCTTAGGGTTATTGCGTAGGACTTGCCAGAAGTTCCTAGTTTAATTACACCTCTTTGTCATTTAGTATCTTGGTTTAATTAGTTCTGAAATACAATACGTTATATTAAATTTCCGATCTGATTAAACAGATTGATTGGAGTTTCCGTTCGGTCGTTATTCAGGGCAGTGTTTTAAGCCCTAATCTCTATTCCCTTTAAACTTTAAAGGGCATTAATTCCTGAGGTGTGTCCAACAAAGATTTTAACAAAGCATTGATAGCTCTCCAAGTTCTCCTATTAGATATAGAAAAGTGGTCACACAAATGACAAAAGTCGCACAATGAAGCCATCGAGTATCGGCTATGTATCTTCGAAAGACTATGTACTACGCATGTTTAATAACAATAGTTGAACTTATGTAATTTTTAGGAAGAAAATAGTTCGGGTAGAGGTCAACAAAATTCTTATATATAAGGAGAACTTTTTATTGACAAGCCAACGTTTCGACACACATTGTAGGTCTTCTTCAGGGCTAAATATACAAAATATTTGTTTGTATTTTGTATTAAGATTTATTTGTATCTTGTATATTTAGCCCTGAAGAAGACCTGCAATGTGGGTCGAAACGTTGGCTTGTCAATAAAAAGTTCTCCTTATATATAAGAATTTTCTTGATCTCTACCCGGACCATTTTCCTTCTCATCTACACTATGCGTGTTACCTCGTACTGTTTTTAAACGTAAGACTTTAATGGAATATACATACCAACTTAAAAAGACAAGAACTGACAAGATGCTACAAAGAAAAAGAAAAATATAATGTGGTGTTGCTGTGTCATGGACACGGCCGTATGTTATACGTGAATACGTTTATGTAACGGGCAATTTTTTAAATATTAAATATTATTATTTATGTATTATATCAAAGGGAACGATAATTCTTTGGCATACTAGTCGTAAATAATATTCAGCGATGTTGAATGATGGCCTGGAACAATGACGAGACAGAGTTCTTCATTCCAAAGCATAGTGCCTTGCAAGTTTGAATCTCCGATTCAGCCGTCTTGTTCTTCTGTTTGTAAAACGGAACACATGATCACCTCATTGATGCGTTAGCTGTTGCACCATTGTACATTAATGACTTGTCCGATGATACCATAACTGCCGTTGTAACGCAGCCTACGTATCTGCACGAATGGCAGTCGCAGTGACTGATCGTATCTAATGCGGCAACCCGTCTTGCTTAGCTGGATACACAAATTTGTTTGGATGTGACAACGTGGGCACTTTGTCCGAGTCCAGTGATTTTTTACACGTATCCGCACAGTTTAAAGTCAGCTAATGGCTGTTGAGGGAAAGTAGCTGTAGTACTAAGTAGCTGTAATTGTTTTGTTTCGTTGGCTTCAATGAACGCAGAAACTACAGATCACACTTATGTCTGAATGGATTGTTGACAAATGTCGTTGTAAAGCTCAAGCTGCTGCCCAACGTATTTTCATAATCGACGATCGTATATAATCGGTGCCTAACCTTTTTGATCACCCACTTGCATTATTTAAATCGCCACAGCTGCAGATGTATCCCCACAGTCTTTATAGATGTACAGGCCGCAATCATTCTTTTACTTTCCCGGTACTAGTTGACTAGGTCAGTATGGTGTTTTATTGTTATCATTTGATATCTCTTGTGAATCCCTTTTCAACCGTACACGATTTCAGTATCTGGATTTGGCTTTTCGACGCGTGTACTTATGCCGGCGTTATATATTATTGATCATTTTTTTTTATTGTAACGCCTTATTATAATCACTGTAACTATTTTTCACAGCTATTGTACATTCAATCGATAGAATTTGACAACACCTGATGATTGAAACTTAAACGAACGTCGTAGGGTCTCCAAGTCAAAAGTTATAGTTAATAGAAGTCTAGATATTCAGCAAAAACCACCGCGGGCGATGTGTTACAGTCCTCACTTACCGTAATGAATTCTTCGATCCTTTAGCTATCCAGTGATCTAATTGAATTTCGGATGGAGATGATATGATGACGGTGTAGCTATATAGTAACACCAAACTGTATTCCCTGATTTGGCTATCATTCGTTTTTTTTTAATTGTCTCCCACTATAGAATACGTATAAAGACGTATTTACATCAAAACCCACTACATCCCATCTTCTGGACCATAGATCTTCTCTAGACTTACTAAGGAAATGTTATGCACTGCTCTGGAACCAATAATCACTTATTAAAAACAAAGTAATCAGTTGTTCGTTAAAAATGCTGTGGATTATTCCTCTGTTTAATTAATGGTCAGATGATTGTACAGGTATTCTGGTAATGTGGTGTTGTGTTAATCACTCCATTAGTACCTACGTTACTAAATGTAATCCCCAAATGAGAGGATAAAACGTTCTGTATTTACTTATTTTGTTCCATGTAACTTTAGTGTAATTATAGAGCAGTGGAAATAAACAAAATTTATGGAGACCTACCAATGCTTTTTCGGATCACGGCATATTTTATTAATTGACCAGTATCCCGGTGATCCAAAGACAGCTGTTGTTTGGAGAAGTGAAGTAAAAGATCCGAGAGCTCACTCTGCCTCTATAAAATATTATAAAAATAGGATACCCAAAATAAGGGGTAAAAACCTGGTGGTTGAGAGTGGCCTAGGACAAGTCACCTCCTTGCAGAACAGTTGTCCATGAAAGAGTACAGTCTCTATCATGTACTGAACCATGTAGTGGTTACAGGTTAGGTTAAATTACTTAAGTTGTATTTTTAAAATTACTATTCTATTGGAGCTAGGAATGTTGATTGAATTGGTTGGTTGGTTCACCTCTTACGTATCCCTAGTTATTTTCAGGCATGATTTAACTCGTTTTCTTAACGATAGTTGTACTATTTGAACACGAATAATAATTTATGGATGACTTTGTAGCTTTGTGTGAAATCACACGCTTCAAATACCAACTGCAAAATTAAAATTGTCTTTGACTGGTTTTATATACCTACTGTGTATTTTTTGTTTTGCTTGTTGGTTGTTGGTAATCACTTTTTGTTTTTTGGTGGAATTAAATGCTGATTGACTTTAAATACACATTTTAGGAATTATTAACAAGCTGTTGGTAGGTAAATTTAATTCCCCGTAAGAGCTATTCTGATGATACATGGCACATATTTCTTTAATTGAAGCAGAGTAGGTCGGCGGGTAAAGTTACAGCCCTTGCTACGTCCTTTTTTCCTCAATCAGGCTTTTTCTGTCCTTTAATTAAATTTTACATTCTTCCCTCCTCCTCCGCCGTTTTCTTTAACTCATCCAATTTTAATTAAATAGTTTATTTCTTCTTTAACGGTTGCTATCTATTTAAATTAGTTCCTTAGTGATTGCTTGCTTGGATTAGTTATAAAGTACAAAAGTAATCAAACTCAGTAATTTTGAATAATTAGTTATTTCATTTTATTATGGCAGTTGAATTTATTACATATTTACGTTATTGAATGTATAATTGAGTTTAGAGAGAAAATAATTTCTCTAAATTTGTTTTAATAAAATCCCTCCTTTCTTATTACGGAATATTTATACATTCCTGAGATTGTGATGGATATTTTTTATCTTATGAAATAAAAGTTCCTGAACAAATAAGCGACTCCACCGTATTATTTTAAAGTTTATGATTATTTCATATAAAACGCTGATTAGGTTTACTTCATGATTCTTTAAGATGCTTCTTTCAGTTCAGCTTTTGATTAAAGTAAACTCAAAGATTATGTACCCAAACTAATATAATATTGTAATTAGGTACATACAGAAGTGTTTCACCAAAAATAATCGTTAATTTCAAATATATGGTATGTCGTGTTCTGGGTTCGGGCCCTTAAACTCAATATAGGTAATATATAATGTATTTACTACAGAAAGGATAGTTACATAACATGTAGTGCATATTATAATTTACGTATGTATATTTTTCCGGTATAATATTCATACAAATTTATGTAAATAGTTAAGTCATTTAGAATTAGTAATATCTAATATTGTTTTAGTAATTAAATAGGCCTAGGTTATAATAAATATTTAGAATATTGTTATTGTAAATTAATTTCAGTCTAATAATTTGATCGTATGTAACTTCATCATATTCTTTTTATCATTTTATTAATAAATATTAGTATCTTAATGAATTAAGGAATAGTTTAATTCATTTTCACACCCAGTAGCCTGTAACAATATTTATATACAGGTATAATTATCGCTAATATTTTTACGTTCTGAAACATACCATAAATACAAGAAGATGAACAAAAATAGAAATCTTGATATAAAAAATATATAAATTGAACATATATAAAAATCAAATTTATATTATGTAATATTTTTATAAAAATCGTGTGTATATTTAGCATAGTGGATCAAAAAATTATTCCCACTATAAACAATAATAAAATTTAAAATGCTTATAGTTGAGCTTTGCATCATTTTATTGTTCATCAACATCTCTGAAGTTATATTAAATAAATGACTTTATTCAATTAATCATATTGTGATATTTGATTTGACGTTCTTTTGATTACGGAAAATGTCTCTTTGCGGCTCCTGGATAAGATTCTTTTAGACGTCAACCAAAAACTTGTTTTTATTTTCAATGCTTAAAGAAGTTCTACTTCCTTTATCGTAAAAAACTTCTGTCGATTGTTGCAAATGCTCCAGCAACTCGCTAGAAAACTGCCTTGAAGCCGCAAAAGAGAGTTTACAAGAGAGAAGGAAAACTTACCAACTTTTCTCTTCAAAACAGCATTGACGAATTCGAGCTTGTTTTTACTTTAGGTTTAGGAATTTTATTAAAAGTTGACAATGTAAGGGATTCCGAATCAAATAACAAAATATATTAAAGAATTATTATGTTTCCAAATAATAATAATAATACTTTTTTATTTTAATTCTCTTGTTTATGTTACTGGAGTACATATTTTTGAGTCATACAGTCAAGTAAGTAAAAAAAACTTTTTTCCAGTCAAACATTTTTTCTTTATTTAAAAATACGTTTCAACATTCTTCAGTCATTTTCAATTTACATCTCTTATAAGTCCCTTTTTTTATTTAATTTAAGTATATTTTTTATCTAACGAATCTATCTATATATACGAATCTATCGAAATAAGTAAATTGTACTCATCAGTGATTTAAAAGTTAAAAATGAAATAAAGAAATATATAATTTCTATTATATATTATATATATAATAGAAATTATATATTTATATTTTTCTATTATATATATATATATATATATATATATATATATATATATATATATATATATATATATATGTATATATATAAATCTATAATAGAAAAATATAATAATAATAAATAAAACATAAAAGAAATATACTGTATACATTCGTACTCTATTTACAATTTGCCTGGGGTCTCCGAACTGAGCTTCTTCCTCATGAATGAGGGCAAAGCAGGAGTCCGGGAGGCCCCAGCCCCCTTTCCCAGCTGCGTCACTGGCATTAAACGCCAATGGAAGCTGGTTAAGGACGCTTCACACACACACAGGTCGTGAGTGGAGAATCTGGCCAGTGCCAGTACTCCAAATAACATTATTATATCAGGTCTCGAGGCCATTGCCGGTTTAGGCGGCGGGGTGGGTTATATGGATGTGTGGAACTGGATAATGACTGAGCCAGGGGGTTGGGATGACAGGCAAGGTTTTGGTGAAAGTTTGAAAATTTAGTAGGGATGAGATCGAGGACGAAAGGAATGTTGAGATCATTATGGAGGGTTTTGTTGGAGACATAATAAGGAGCATTGACAATAGTTCTCAGGACTTTGGATTGAAAGGATTGAATGCGTCTGATATTCGATTTCTTCGCGGTCCCCCACAGTTCCAGTCATTAGGTCCAAATAGGTTTGATGATGGTCTTGTATATTAGTAGTTTATTGTCTATTATTACTACTAGTAGTCTATTGAAAGTTGGCTGAAGCGTCTGTTAGTTCTTGTCGTTTGAATCTGGTATGAGGATTCCATGTAAGTCTTTTGTCTTGGAGAAAGCCAAGAGAAACTTAACTATTTGTTTCAATCAATCCAGTGTTCAATCTTGGTTTTTTTAATTTAATTTTTTTTTACTTTGTTGAGTAATTTACTTACCGTTATTTCAACCATTGAAGCCAAAATATGTTATTTATTTTTAAGTTGTTGTTACTGAAGAAAGTGTGCTTGAATCAGGAGTCTAGAATGTGGCTCATACAACAATTTTAATATTTTTTAAAGAGAAAAATATTTATAACTCATAAAAAATAACCAATAATTATAAAAAATTAACAATTTTAATAATCTTAATTTTGTTTTACATCTAGTTCGTATACCCATTGTAAAATGTCGTATTCCATTTCTAAGTAATTCCATCTACAGGAGTTAAGACATTGGTATGCTCATTTACATCAGATCGAAAAACAAAAACATGGCTATTTAAGCACACGAAGAAGCACCTTGTAGATTTTTGCACACGAAGGAAATAATAGACTGGCGTAAACATATTTTCTGTAGAATTAAAACTCATGATTGAAAATAAAATTATCAAAATATTTCTAAATAAATTTGTGTCTTGGAGATTTAATCAGGGTTATGATATTCCTCGCTTGATGACACGTTTATTATACTTTAAGATAATCATCAAAAATTGTGTGTCAAAAGACCCAACGAATATTGCCTGGATTTATATTAAAACTGCAGATTAAATGGTTGAGTTCTCTGTTTTAAAATGAAATGTACACAATAAACGGAAGTTGAACAAACATACTCTTTTTTTAATCTTTAGTTTAAATTTCACACTAATGGAAGGTATAGTTTAAAGTTTAATTGAAAAATGTGTCCAAAGGTGTTCAATATCCAATATTCACCAGTGATTGCAGTATATAAAAGTTTTTTTTTAGGTGTGGTATTACTCGTTCGCCTGACACAGCCTTTATTTTTCATGTGTTTCGTTAAAATATTCAGAAGATATTTTAAAATATTTTTTTCGGACCATATTAAAGGGATCCTCTTTTATGCATAATATATATTGTATCTTGAGGAGATGCCTAAAATATTGTAGATGAATTAATAAATCAGTATAGTTACCTTTAAAAATATATTTACGAATTAAATAATGGTTACCTGACTTTCATTCTTAAAGGTTAATCTGACAGTCTTTCTAAAATTTTATATTAGATTTTACTTTATTTTTCTAAATCTTAAATATTACTAACAGCTGCTCTAATACTCACTCGATGGCCTGTTTTAATCAATCAAAAGGACTCTAGTACTCGTATTTCGGAGCGGGGTAGCTCAGGGTCCAGAGTGCTGAGTTAATGAGCTGAAGGTTCCGGATTCAAATCCTACTGTGTACAGCCGTCGAGGAGAGGATTGTTATCCGCGATTGCTTATAACCTGATAATTCTGATACTGATAACCCTTGCCTTCTTCTTCATATTTATGAAAATAGGAATATACAAAATGTAATAATGAAATCAATAAAATAGAGCCAAAAACTCAAAAAGAAACACCATTATTTATTATAATGCAATTGGGAAGAACCACAATGCAAAGCCTTATGTTTCAAATCTAGTAATACACCCACTTACCAGTCGACGTTTCGCCTATTCAGGCATTATCAAGACACAAAAACAAAAAAAAGGGTTTATGTGAATCACATCTCGAAGAACAAGGTGCAATACATCCCAACGATCAACAGCCCAAACAGGCTCCAAACATGAGACAGCACCCAAGACTTTCCACATACAACTGAAAAGAAGGTAACACGCAACCAGCTGGGAAGGTTATAGAATTAGCTGATCCACAAAACATATCAAGTAATACTAACCTATATAAATTTATACACATTAGCAAAGTTAGCCAAATTTTTCTTTTAAAATATTCAACGTTTCCGAATAATATTGGTTCAAATTTCTACAATCTGTTTTATAACTAACCGAAATGTCAATCTTTTGCGCAATCTGCATGGTCTCGAACAACTTCCTTCTAGAGCCATCACTCTCTTTGTAAAGAACTTCAGCATTCTCAAAATCAAATTGATGCTTACAGGTTCTGGTATGCTGGGCCAATGCTGTGTTAGGTTCCTTGCCATCAATATTTTTACAATCATATTGATGCTGATACATCCTTTTGTGCAGCAATTGTGATGTTTCACCAATGTATATCTTAGGGCAATTGGTTCCTAAAGCTGGTAGCTATAACTTGCGGAAGATCCTGGCGGTCGAGTGACATTTACCTTCTTGCAAAATCATTGTCCTAGAAACAGGTAGAGACCATACTACCTCGTACTGAACACAAGATCCTTCATGGGTAGTAGTGGTCCAGGTTTTTGTTTTTTTAATCTATTTATTGAGATAATTCTACTAGGAATTAATAGATAGTGAGTATATAATAGTTTATATATAATTATTTGTTTCATTATATTAATATATTTAGAAAACATCCCATCGGTCGGTGTTTTCAATGAGGTCATAATGTTTCTGACACGTATATCTGTCCTGTTTTTGTGCATTGTGCATTGTGCAAACTTGTTTTCTGCGTGGGGATGATATTGCAATTAAATCTTTTACTTGAGCATCAAAGGGGTTATAAAATACTGGGAATTATTGGATGTGAAAATGTAGCGGGCAGTAACAGTTATTTGACGGTACGCCGTACATATTGGTTAAATTAAACCAGCCCATGGTGGCAGATAAAGGTACCGTCTGCCCTTTGCTAAATCCTTTTTTCCTCAATCAGCCCTTTTCCACTCTTTAATTAAATTTTTTATTCTCTTAACAGGGCTTTCTTTTTATAGACAATGTCGGAATATCGTAATATTTTCAATTTTAATTAAGTAGGAATTTCATCTTTATCTTTGCGTCCGTCTTTTTTTTTTTAGCAGAATCGTGATTAAGGGCGGTATGCAGAGTCGTCCCTTTAACATCAGCGTTTCTTACTTCGCTCTTAAAACTTATTTTATTTGCAGGTCACTGTAACCATCACCTAGTTTTGGTTGTTAATTATAATTCACTAAAAGAACAACTAAACTTATAAAAAAATATCGGAACGAATAAACCAAACCGATGGACGTAAATTATGAGCTCAATGGTTCCTTCAAAGTATTGACTGTTTAAGCAGAGATAAAGGCACAATTAGCTCATCAATTTGCTTTTAACTGAAAGGAAGCGCGATTTGGGTTTCAATTTTAATTATTATTGAATAAAGTACGAATCAATAATCGATTGTTTCTAAATAACTTGATAGGTATATTTAAAAGAAATATTTTATGCACAATCAGCACGTGAGGCGAAGCCATAATTTTTTTCAATAAACATTCTATTGTAAACAGATTATATAAACTCTCTCTCTCTTAACTTCCGTATTTCAAATAGCGCAATAAAATTATTATTTTAAAAAGTCCATTTTTACTACTATTGTTTGCAATAGCGCTTAATATCCATTGCGCTTCGTGCCAGTTACAATAGGCCATAGTAACTTTAAAGCGAGCTCATGTTGGGCCTCCAGAGAATTCAGGAGTTAACAAATTACGGAATTTCGGGGCATGAACGATATGACCCTAGTGGTTGCGACGACTGAGATCGGCTTGTAACAAATCCTTTACGTATTAAGTCCACTATAAGTAAACATCCGGGGAATATACCGAGGCCTGGGTAGGAAAATCGTGTCAAAATAGCTCTTATGAATTTAGTTTTGGACGGTAATGGCTGGATGGGATGATTTATAAAGAGCGATCGGTTGCATCGAGATCGGACCTTCGGGTTCGGGTTTACTGGACTTTTATTATAGCTATTTAAAAAAATATATAACTTCGATACAAATGCTAAGTATCGATAGTGAAAACTACTACTTTTCAGGAGGGTGACATAACTGTTTCAAGATTCATTCCGTACCGTCAAACATATACCTATGTCATAGTATGTTCTCTTCATACCTTATAAATGATTCTATATGAACTTTGTCAATTATCAATCCTAAAGCTAGTATCGAAGAATGTTTTTTTCCACATTCGATTCTTTGCATTTGTATCGTGACATGTGAGTAAGTACTGCTTGGCGAGCCATTTGTTATAATTCCAATAGTATTTCAGCATATCATATATTGAAAAAAAAGGACTTGTTTCTTACGACAAAATCTAAATTAGACAGGAGGGGGGAGTAAAATCAATGAAGTTTCTTCAGTCTCGTTATTAGTTTTCTTACTTAACGGAAGGGGAAAAAAGGCTATACCGGCAGATGCTGGGGTCGCTACTAAGGAAGTCATCCCATCGGCTCTCCTTATCAACATCTTATCATCATCCCTTTCTATATAATCTAAGTACGCCGTTGTCATAGTGGATTGGTATTAAATTTTACTCAGATTAAAAATATACTTTGTGAAATCCTCTTGATGTATGTAAGCCGCAATAGTTACTAGGTAATAATAAAACATTATAACTGACATTTCGCGGGATTTTTTTTAGATAATTGTTTCTTGTAACAGCCAAAAGATTTGCCTGTTTATTTAGAATTTTGCATATTTCTAAATGAATGGCTGTAATTGGCTAGTTTTAGTCATATTTTAACGGATCGAGGGAATACTTTCTATTTAGTCTTTTGTAGTGATCAGTTAAGTTACATATATATTTCAAAATTGACAACTTAGTACTAGTAATTAACATAGTAATGGCAAGTATGCCATTGACAACATAGATATTACTAAATTTTAACATGGCACTTAGAAGTTAAATAAATAAAAAAATCTTAGTTGAGATAAATAAACTAAATCTTTTGCATGCTTCCCGACGTTTCATTTTTTAAAACATTTATTAATTAATTCCGTACTTATACACCGCCTGAACTACATATACACTAAGTATTGTGTGACCGAAAAGTAATAAAAGGCTTTTAGTTTATATAGCAACATTGCATCTGTTTATTATATTTTTAATTTGTATATATTGTAAATAAATCTTAGAGGAATAAAAAAACAAAAAAAAATAGTCTACATATACACCAAATATTGTGTGACTGTACAGTAATATACCATCTTCACAATCTAAAGAAAACAGTGCAAAATGCCTTAATTTAAGGAATTTTCTTCGCGATAGTATACAACATGCCTAGACGTTGGAGTTAATTTTTTTTATTTTGTTAATTATTTTTATAAAGCAATGATCCTTAAAGACCAAATAATTATAAACACTTCAAATGGAATTACAGAAATGTATTATGTATAATGACTTTTAACATTGTAGAAATCCTCAAGGTAGTATCCTTGGTCCAATCCTTTATACAGTTAATACAGCTGACATTCCAACTCATCCTAATACTATCCTTACCACGTATGCTGATGATACATGTGTATTATCAGTCAACGCCAATTCAGTTATTGCATCCCAAAGCCTCCAATCCCATATCGCTGATCTTTAAGTATGGTGTCAAAACTGGAGGATTAAAATAAATTCTCAAAAATCGCATGAAATCACATTTACCTTACGTCGTAAACCAGTGAGTTACTGTCCTTCAGTATCCTTTAATAATATCCCACTGGTGCCTGTAGAACAGATCCGATACTTAGGGTTGCATCTCGGCAAACGATTAACCTGGAATCCTCATACAAGACTGAAAAGACAATCCAATCCTTACAATCCAAAATCCTTCGTAAAATCCTCAATGCTCCTTATTTTGTTAAGAATAAAGTCATCCATAACGACCTTAATGTCCCTTTTGTTGCTGATTTGGCCCGAACCCGGTACCTATCCTTTCATAACATAATTCATTAACACTCAAACCCTCTAGTTTCAAACCTAGCTTTCTCTTCAATTCCCGATAATCCTCCGAGGCGTCTGACAAGAAGATGGCCACGTGACCTTCTTAGTTGAATTTTGATTTGAGTACTACCAGTGGGTAGTTTCTCTACTTGTCATTATCATGTTAGTATGTATCACTTATCCTATTTACTTGTTGTATTATTGTAATACAGTTGTAAATATCAATAAATAAATTTAAAAAAAAAACATGGTAGAAAAGGTTAAGTCGATAAATTCGTGATGAAAAACTAGCATCAGAATACTTAAAGGGATAGGGTCACCTGTGGTGTAGTGGTTAGCATAGGAACCTCCTATGCCCAAGATCGTGGATTTGCTGGCAGCCAATTATGTTTTATAAACGGAGTAAAAAATCCTTATGCCGTACTTCGGAACGGACTTAAAATGAGAGTCCCGAGCCTGAAGTATTCATGTCAAGTACTCTTTTAATATCCCTATCCTTATTATATCTAGATAGACGAAATTTCGGACTTCCGCCGTATGATAGATAAGATTGTTTCGAATACAAATATACATTTTGATTATTTATTTATTGATCCATACTACTGGAAGAAGAAATGATCAGGTAATTTTCTAGGAGAAACAAAAAACTCTTTTGACTACCAAAAATGATTGTTTCAAGTGAAAAATATTAACTACCACCGGTCATAGAAACTAAAACACTTTCAGTTTTGACTCACTCATTTTTATATCTTATTTTCATGATTAATAACTACGTTTTTATTGAATAAATACATTGAAAAATTAAGTTTTTTTTTTACTTTTCCTAAGTTTTTTTTTTAAAACCTCAATTGTCTATAGTTTTTGTCGATTGAAATAATTGTAACGAATTCAGCAAGGTTAACATTTTCCTAAAATACTGGATTTCCTATGGAATGAAAGAATATTTTTGTCATTGTGGAAGGCACCAGTGAGTTGTTCTAAATCGTAGAATAAAAATATAGTACATTTTTTGCCGCTTCTACCACGGGCAGAGGTGGAATATAAAGTGGAACCCGGTCCATATTCAAATTCCATCCGGGGTTTTCAGGTTTACGAGGGCAGGAGTTTTAACTGAGGACAGGGGCTCCGAGAGTTGAAAACAGATGTAGGCCAATATGGCGATGGCATAAAAAGGCCCGGCACTGGTATTTATAACTGCCCTCGGAAGGAGGTATAAGGACCATTGTGGGCCCCTGGCGCTATAGGCGTGAATACGTGAAACAATTTAAAGCAGCGTAACAGGATCTGCATAAAGTAGCCAGGGTAGGGAGGAGTCCTATCTCCGGAGAAATATGGCCGTCGCCTATAACTTGCCTCCTGCCCTGCTCAACCGGTGAACAATGAAACCTGTTTTCTACACATAAAGGATAAAATATATTCCCTACCATACCATACCGCATACCCCCGATATACAATTGGTAGCAGGAAAATTCACCAAAAAGTTCTCTTCCCACTTAAGAATTTTCTTCAAAAAACATTCTCACATTGTCCCAGCTGAATGAAAATCAAGCCATATTTCTTTCAATACTTCTTTTTTTTTTAGTTCCTAACAAGCATATACAGGCATAAGAAGCTTTTGTTCAATCATTCTAATGCTTATTAACTATTTAGATTGAAAATATTGGAGTGCTACCGATGGGTAGTTTCTCCACAAGTGTTTTTCAAGTCGTATTGTACATATAGCAGATTTACTTATTGTAATATTATTATAGTTGTAAATATCAATAAATTAAATTAAAATTAAAAAGATTGAAAATGTGATTAGTCACCATCAATAAATAGAAACTTGCTAAAACAGCGAAACTAAATTATATAATTTTTTTAAATATTGTTACGGGCTACTGGGTATTAAAATGGATTAAACAATTCCTTAATTAAAGATACTAATATTTATTAACAAAATGATAAAAAGGATACAAATAAATTATTAGACTAAGATAAATTTATAATAACAATATTCTAAATATTTATTATAACCTAGGCCTATTTAATTATTACAATAGTACAAGATATTACTAATTCTAAATGACTTAACTATTTACATAAATTTGTATGAATATTACAAAATTACACTACTAATTATTATTATAATTATTAACTACTAATTAACACTTACAGTTCACTAGTCCACCGACCGTAAGATTTTCCAAGGATGACAAATTGACGCACAGTAACAAACAGAAACAGTTTATTACACTCGTGAGACTGTCACAGTTCACTGATACACTTATTACACGGGCCGGTTCAACACTTGACTAGTTTATCACACTGACACTTACTTATCACAATCTTCACTGTGCGTGGTTTACTCTCAGACTGAGACTCGCTCGAGGCGAGGGAAGTATTTAAATAGGCAAGGCCGAACATTCTAGAACACGGAAGGGTGGAGACAATTCTGGAATCTTCTTAATATCCTTTTCCGACAAAAGACGATGGAGAAGGTCCTAATCCTATTTTAACTTCTCCCGCCGACGGATTTAAGCCGCTAATCCCTTGCTTCCGTCTTCCTGTCTGCGACCGTAACAATATTTTATTTGAAAAGAAAAGATATGGCCAGGACCGGGACTCGAACCCGGGTTTTTCACCTCTCCGTGGTGACGCTTCAACCATCTCAGCCACCCTGGCATGTTTCTCGGCCAGTAATATAAATTCTTTTCACCGATCCTATATCTTCGTGTTCTCGCAATTTGCGATGTATACACGGGGAGAATGTTAATTGAACATTACTTTATTTTTGGATCTTGTTGACTTTAAGTCATTGTCCCCGGTCCTGGCCGTATCTTTTCTTTTCAAATAAAATATTTTAAAAAATTGTATCATATAACAATTAAGTAAATTATAAATTATATAATATTTTCTTATTCTGTCATCTTGCAAATTTGATTTAAGTGTTTCCTTGTTTTTTCTCCTTGTTTTACATTAAGCATTGAAATAATTGATAGTTCTATTGGCCATTGTATTTTTAATCTTATCCTTCAAGTTCGGGTTACACGGAATAGGAAAGAGATAGAACAAGCGGGTTTTATGTTGATGAGTGGAATGTTTTGGATTTGTTGTGAATTTATGATTTTACAGTGGGAATTTTCATGTCGCTGTGTATAGTCTGATTCGAAATAAAATAAGGAGTATTAACAATTTTTCTTCGAGTTTTGGACTATGCTGTTTGTATCTTGTGTATATTTATGTATTTTGCTTTACCCCAAAGTTCTGCTCCAAATAAGTCTTAGTCGTTTGTTTCATAAGTCGAGTGAAGATCTGTGATCCAGAAGATTTGATAGTTGTTTATAGCGTCTTCTCAATTCGTGTCATTCTTTTTTTCTTTATATTTTCATCCACACCTGCCAAATACAAGTAATTGACAATCAGCAGATTGGCTGACTGATAAATATTACAAAGTGACATGGAAGGCATGACGAAGAACAGTACCCAGCGGTAACTCTCCATTGGCTTGCTTTAATTTTAATAGATCCCTTATCCACGTCCTTGTCTTTTTAATTTTTTATTTAGGTTCCATGTAAGTCTTCTTTTTTTTTATGTTGTGTTGTTTTTTGTAGTTACGTAGAACGCACATAACCGTTGTCAAGGTTGACTACAGAAATGAAGCTTTACTTTTCTTTTGAGTGGCCATTTGTGGAACCACTTTTCTAAATCATATTTGTGATTTTGGAGAGCAATCGTGGTTATGTTTGGATCTTGGTGGGAAGAAATAATGCCTATGTCTATGTCAGCGAAGGTATAGATGGTGGTGCATGGGTGTTCCGGAATATCAGAGGCATAAAAGGAATAGAAAATAGGACTTTAAACACGTTTTTGTGGTACACCCATGTATTGAGAAAAGGAGGAGGAAATTTTAGAATCGACGGAAGTACACTAGAACCTGTCTTGGAAATATGATTGAAGGAATAGGATCAGAATATAGAAATAAGCCAAAAATTGAGAAATCAATAGCATCATTTAATATCTTGAAACTTCTCTCTAGTTATGACTTGGCATTTTCGCTGAAATCAATACAAGTGAAATGCTATGTATTCCCTGTAATGCTGTATGGGGTGAAATCATTCCCCAATGACACAATGACAGAACACACTCATCAAGAAAGTAGAAGCATTTGAGATGTGGCCGTCGTATTCTCCGAATTATACGGACCTACCACAAAAGTTACAGAGAAGTGCTCAGTCGAGTCGGGAAGATGCGGATATCATAAAACCTGGGTCACATCATGCGAAATGACTTATATCGTCCACTGCAGGTGATAGTGCAGAGAAAGATTTTTAGTAGAAGGGGGCGAGAAAGGAGGAGGCACTCTTGGCTGCTTAATTTGAGGCCATGGTTTGGTCTCTCAACAGAACAATTGTTTAGAAGTGCTGCTATCAAAATTAAGATCGCCATGTTAATAGCCAACGCCTGAAAAGGATAAGGCACTGGAAGAAGAAATGCCTCTGTAATTTTGAGTGGATTACATCTAAATTTGCTAAATTTTTTTAGTGTGCGTAAATTATTTAACATTGACTTGTGTGGGAACTGTCCATTACTAATGCCATTACTACGAAGAACCTTAAATATTGAAATACATCAGGCGTATCTAATCGGATTAATTGTATCCAGAATAGATTTGAAAGAAAATGTGGGTAGAAATTTATTTTGATGGCATAGTATTTTATGAGTACGAATGTTTCAGCTGTAAATAATATTATCTTGTATTGCAACTATCTTAGACAACTACCATACTCTCTCATCATGGACATTAATATATAGATGGAAAAAGGATTTGTCGGTGGTACAGTGGTAATCTACTTTGGTGTGAGTAGTGTTTTATATCACCAAGTTAGACCATCTGGCGTGGCGTATTCCGTCATAAATGTGGTTAGTGTTTACGAGCTTAGTGTAGTATATGGTTAGTCTAGAAAGCTTCATATACCCGGCGACTATGTATGAAAGAGTAGAGCTGAGAATCCCAGAATATGCGTCTCTCAGGTACCTTCGGATAGAAAAAGTATTATAATTATTTTCTGTATATATATATATATATATATATATATATATATATATATATATGTGTGTGTGTGTATATATATATATATATATATATATATATGTGTATATATATATATGCTATCTATTTATGTATTGTATATATATATATATATACACAATACATATATTATATATATATATATATATACACAATACATATATATATATATATATATATATATATATATATATATATACACAATACATAAATAGATAGCATATATATATATATATATATATATATATATATATATATATATATATATACACATATATATATATATATATATATATATTGTAATATTTTTAATTTAAAATATTTTTAATTTGAATAAATGGAGATTTTAAATTTAAAAAAAACCTCAGGAAAGCATTTGTAACCAGAGCATAAAGCAGTTAAAAAACAACAACATGATATGACTCTGATTTAGGTCAAAATAGCATAGTGTCTTCTTTGCTGAAGCGGTATAGCTCCTGATAAGTATTAACAAGTGTTAGGTAGAAAAGATAGAGGAAGCATGATCATGTATGATATTGTGAGAAACGGTCTTACTTCCTTGCATTACTTAGGAGTCATCTTAGTTGGGGAAAATAAATTTACAATGTTCATCAGTTACAATGAGTGATACATTACGTGACATATAACCATTACGCAACATATAAGTTAGAATTCACAAGAAGAATGATGAACATGTGTACGGTTAAATAAATACAGCTTATTGACACTATTAGTTTTGCTCGTTTCTTTTTAAGATTTTAAAATAAAGGAACAGTTGCTGATATTTTTTCCTTCAAGAAATTTGGAGCTAATTGTCTTTCCTATTAACTCCTCCTAATTATTGAACTAGAAATTTAAAAAAGTCCTATAAATAATAAAAAGAAGTTTTTTGTTGAACAAGAAATCGTAATTTTCGGCATCCGCTTTTACTTCCCCTTCAATGAACGTGAGCTTTCATTCCCCTCCGACTTCTTTTTATTTCTTGTATCTTATATCTTTTTATTTCTTATCACTAATCCTTTTCTTATCTCTTTCGATACAGCAACTTTGTTCCCAAGGTGATTCCTTGACCGGAGGCTGGAAGGAGGTCGGAATTAAACTTTTATGCTTTTAAGTTCAAAACAAAGTTTAGGCTGTGCTTGGAAGAGGGTAGGGTGGTGGAAGTGCGCTTGGAAAGTTCACAGATTACTTTTTTACAGCATGCGATATTTTCTTACTTGCCACGTCCAGGCCTTCCCGAACAAGTTTGCCAAGAGTAAGCTTTTTATTGGGATAATTGTGACCCCCCCTCCTTCCACTTCCTTCGCACCCTTTTCCTCCAGTCGTCTATTTAACTCTATCGCTTTCGTAATTACACCATCATTATTCAACATTTTTAATTAGAGTTCCTTTCCATATCAGCTGTTATATATCTTATCACTTTTCTAGCTCTTTTTTGGTTTACTACATTTGTTTCATAATAAAATTTATAAAAATCCTCTTATCTCTTATTAATAATTAGGCAGTATAATTATTTCTGTGTATTATATTTATTTTATACCATCTAGGTATTTTAATTATCTCCGATAATTGTTATCACATCTGCAGTAAATTTGATACTATGAAGCTAGATCGAGCAAAGAATAACTTAGATCTAGGATGTTGTTATTTAATTTAGAATACGCTATTTTGTCACTTACTACTAGAATTTTTTCTACTAGAATTCAATTGCTACTGTGACTAGTTTCGGTTAACCCATTCGAGACCGATTGCAATTGATTTCCGAGGCTTTAAGACGGCCTTTTGTGCAATGACAGTTATTCTGAGTAAACTAGTCTAAATTCATTAGAGAACTAATGAAATCTGCAAGAAAGTACAGGAAAACAAAATTTGGCATTTTTGGCATGATTTACAGTGTAGCAAAAATAAAAAAATTTAAAATTTTCTTTGCATTATATTCTGTTCTTTATTATTGAAAGCAAAATAACGATTTTATCTAACTATTTTTGAAATCAATTTTTAATGTTGTATTTTCATTTTACCTTACATTGCACACATGGTGTTCAATCCGCAATAAAAATTTTCCGAGGAGCGAGCTGCACACATGGTGTGCAATGATTTTATTTATGTGAATTCACTAACGAATTGGGTGATTTTCATAGTGAACATGTTTAAAATGAACAACATAAAGAAAAAAAAATTCGCTCCTGGGAACCGTGTTCGAAAAAAATCGTCTTCTCGAATGGGTTAATGGAACTAGTGCGAGCCCGTTCCATTTACTTAACTTCTCAGCGCCTATCAATTCTGTTTTTTAAAAATAAATTTATGGAATACTGCTATATTATCTGTCTTCAAAGTGTGAGTGATAAACAAAATTAGGCTGTATGGAATAAATCGAGGCCACTCATATAGGGAAAGTAATAAATTAATTAAAAAATAAATAAATAAAAAGAAAATAAATGAAGAGATTGAGATTATAATATTCGTAAATCATATTTTGTTTACTTTAAGATTAATAATATAGGAACCATTTTTATATTCTCCTAAATTATAATTAAGAATATTACTATATTTATACTAATGTGTTACAGTCGTTTATTTTCATATTTCGTCTCTTATAAAATAAAAAATATATGTATAAACTGGATTTAAGATACTTTCATAGAGGGCCATAAAAGTTTTACCTACCGACTGCTCTTAGACACCTGAAAAAGGTCGGGTAGAAAATACGGGACAGTCAAGGGTACCGAGGGGAAAGCTTGATTAAAAGAACTCAAAAACATGTTCAAAACGAACTACTATATTAATACATACACCCAACTACTATCGATAATGATATTGACTAACAAAATAGAGTAATAAAATATATCATAGGCACCATAACAAAAATTATAGCAAGATTCACCATTAATAACAATAATGATTAATCATATAATATAATAAAATATGTAATATACACCATAACAATAATTATAGTAAGATTCACCATCTATAATAATACTGATTAATAACATAATAAATAAAATCATATATTAGTTTTGTGAACGAAACGTTTACTCAACGTTCAATCTTGTTTTGTGAACGAAACGTGCAATAGAAAAGAATTTTAAATGTCATGTTTGACCGGGTCTATCATTAACTGAAACTACATCTGGCTACACCCAGAACTACAGTCTATACAGTCTACGATCTAGTCAGACTACAGTATTAAGAAAAATTCTTAACTTCAGAATTCATCTCGCTTCTGATCAGACCACGAAGCTTCTCACTAGTACCAGTCTTCAACTCTGACTTATGGGGGAAAATGAACGGGTTTAAAAAGGCTCATTCGAGCTAACATAAACCCCTGTGTCCGGGATGTACTGCCCCCTTGCGGGCATAGTTGGCAGGACATTCTTGAAATAAAACGTTAATTGATCAATTGTTCGATTAATCTCAGGAAAGAATTGAAAAAAATCCTGAGTAATATCAAGATCTGGGTCTGGAAAATGTTTTTTTAAGGAAGTCTCAACCACAGATGAGAGCCATAAAACTATGTTTTTTCTTTTCCTAGAGATTTTATATGAATTAACCTGTTAACCGGGTGGGATGTATAAATACATCAAACGTAATTTTGTATTTTACTTTGTGCTGTATACATAAATTTCATATTATTATTATTTTTTATTTATGCATAAAATAAATGAAGAGACTACGAAATATATAAGTTTTCGTTTATTTATAGCACAAAGAAAAATACAAAACTACGTTTGAGGTTTATATACTTTTTTTTTTATTGATTTGCCTTAAGGATAATGGTAACATTGTAACAAGGAATAAAATAAATATACCTTGTTTTAGAAGGTAGTCCTAGGATATGCCTACAGGCTTCTGTTCTCTTCTAAATAATCATAAAGGCGAAAAGTTACATTCATCTGGTGAGGCTTTGCAGTTTTCCTGCCATTTCAGAGAATCAGTGTTCCCGCGGGATAACTAACGTGATGTAACTTATTGAGCTAATCTGTTGACGAATGTTTTTCTTTAGACTATATCTTTAATCTTGAAGAAGACTTGTCCCTTTAAAAGTATACATATCTATATATGGTTACTTTAAGCCACTGTTTGTAAAATTGGAAGTAGGGATGGGGCAGTAACAATAATAATAATATCCGGCGCAACAACTTGTCATCGAGTCTGGACCGCCTCTAGCATTCACCGCCAATCAGCTCTATCCTGCGCAGGTTCCATCCACCTCACGTTTGGTCTCCCTACTCTCCCTTTGTGAGAATCCGAGTGTCCTCCATCCTCATCGCAGTCGGCCCAGTTTGATTGTCCTGACAACATCTGAAGTCTTATAGAGGTCGTATATCTCTATCTGTTGTATCTGGGGCAGTAACTAAAGGGACAAAATTGTCAGAGATCAGCTTGATGAACTTATGCCACTTCTTTCTAACTGTATACAGTTACATATTAACTTCCCTTACTTATATTTTCTTTTTCTTTTCATTCTTCATAGTTCATAGATATAATACCACTATTTTCAATGTTTAATTTTTGAAATTTATCAAGCTTTTCTTTCTGTTTATGCTTGTATTATTACACTTTACCTATGTAACCCCTCATGTCTGGTATCTTATCCATATCTATAATTAAACTAGTTTTTTCTAAATCCTTCATATTCAACCCCCCTTTTTCTATATTTTAATCTTCTTATTTTGTATCTTTCCGTTTACCTCCTCATTTTTCTTTCCCTTTATATTATTGTTTACATTTTATCCCTTCTTGACATGTATTTTTTCTATTTTATATTCTTATTCTTGTATTATTTTATCTGTCACTATTAGAATTTACGTTCATCATCTACAATTTTATTTTTATCTATCACTATTTTAAGTTTATTATATTCTGTAACCAGTCTTATATTCTTTCTTATTTATCATGTATCTATTCACTATTTCATCATATCTAGTCACTATTTTTATTTCCACTCCTGTACCACTTTATATATTCTTGTTACTGCTACGTTTTTATATATTTCTGTTTGTTTCTCTCTCTTAGCCCTGAAGATGGCCTACATTGTAGGCCGAAACGTCGGCACATAATAAATAAGTTATGCTTATTTTGGTGTTTTCATTGACTGCACCCCCAACTATTTCTTCCTTAAATAAAAAAGAAAAACATTGTTTACTGAGAAATGTAGGTAATAGGGTCAGGGTATGTGACAGTGATCTTTATACCTTTTTTAATTTTTAATTCTGTGTAAAGTGCATAAACCTTTGATTTATTACAATATCAATTATTCAAAATATATTTAAATATTATTATTTGAAAAGAAAATATATGACCAGGACCGGGACTAAAACCCGGATCTCCCACGTATCCGTCGTGGTGCTTTACCAACTAAGCCATCTCGACCAGACACATCCCTTCTTTTCACTGATCCTATATCTCCGTGTTCTCGCAATTTGCAATGTATACACGCAGAGAATGTTCATTAAGCATTGCTTTAATTTGGATCTTGTTAACTTATGTCATTATATATTATTATAATTTATTTCTTTTTTTTTTGTTAGTTGTTATAATTTTTAAATATTTTTATTTGAAAAGAAAAGATATGACCCGGACCGGGACTCGAACCCGGATCTCCCAAGTATCCGTCGCGGTGCTATAAACTAAGCCATCCTGATTTGCTTCTCGGCCGGACACATCCTTACTTTTCACTCAAAATAGTTTTTGAGTGAAAAGTAAGGATGTGTTTGCATCCTTAACTGCCTCAAAAGCTGACTTTTCTTGAGTAAATCAGCTAAGGAGCGCTTGTGAAATAAACTATCAGTTTCAGGAACTGCGTATAGATTATTTTATCACCCATTAAACATGGACCCCATTGAGCACTTAAAAGATGATGGTGTAGGGAGGGGAGGAGAGGAGGAGAGGGGGGACTAATTAGTTGGGAGTAAAGTAAATTGGTGTTGACTTTGTAAAGGATGGGAACGGGTGCAATATCTTGGGATGATACATGTAAGGAGATAAACTAAAATACAGGCGGGCGCGGGACGGGTTGAAAAATGGCCTCTCCCCCGGGGCGGGTTGATTGCTCTGTCTCTAACCTGATATTATGTCTAATTATGAATTAGTTGCTTCTTTCTTCCTAAATGTTATTAACTTATTAACTCCCTCTCTTCCATTCTTGTCTTATTATAATGTAACTGTTGCACTGTAATTCTTTTATTGATTAATATCTATTTAGTAGCGTTTGGAAGCAGATCTGACACGAAGATTAGTTTTCTGATTTATTATGTAACCTACTCGTTTGTTTATTGTTTGTTTATTTAATATAACTTTTTGCTGCTATGGCTAATCGGACGATGTCACGGTGGGAGCCCTAAATTTATCCTATCCAGGTATAATAAGAATAGTGACCTTTAAACAGTACCTGACACCGTTCAGACTTGGGGCTCCCGTTTTACGTCCGTTCCGAAGTACGGCATAAGGATTTTTTATTCCCTTTAAAAAAAACATAAGGCCACATGCCTTACTAATCGCTAATCTTGCAAATTTAATTTTCTATATTTTTTTTTTCTTTCTTAACCCTTGGCTTTTATTAATTTTTGAAAATAACGTATTAATATTAATAATGATACACGGTATCTCTTTTACTGCATCAGGTGCATTTTAAGAGAGGATTGTACATTGAATTTTCTGAACATTAATTAGATGGAAGTAGTGGGGGATCTAGTGATGGGTTCACTAGTCCTTTCTGATTGGAGTAATTTTCTTATAATGCAATTGGGAAAAACCACAATGCAAAGCCTTATGTTTCAAATCCAGTAATACACCCACCTTACCGGTCGACATTTCGCCTATTCAGGCATTATCAAGACACAAAAACAAAAAAGGGTTATGTGAATCACATCTCAACGATCAACAGCCCAAGCAGGCTCCAAACATGAGACAGCACCCCACCACCAAGACGTTCAACATACAACATTGAGTACATTGAGAGTTGTATGAGTACATTGATCGTTGGGATGTATTGCACCTTTTCTTCGAGATGTGATTCACATAACCCTTTTTTGTTTTTGTGTCTTGATAATGCCTGAATAGACGAAACGTCGACTGGTAATTGGGTGTATTACTGGATTTGAAACATAAGGCTTTGCATTGTGGTTTTTCCCAATTACATTATAATAAATAATAGTGTTTCATTTTGAGTCTTTGGCTCTATTTTATTGGAGTAATTTTCTGTAATAGGCACATTAATTTTTTTTATGTTGTTAATATTTTAACATAAATTAGTCAAATTAGTGAGAGCAGCTTTAGGTGTTTTCTTCTGTTAATTATGGGACTAAATACAAGGCTTATTTTACTTAAAATGAGATGCCTGCTTTGATCCTCGCTCTATCTGCGTTGTAATTGTGGCTCACTGTTGTTAAAATAAATACAAAACATTTGTAATAATCTTTCTGTTTTTTAAATTTCAGAAAACAACTTTTATAGTAATCTCTAACGATGTGAGAAGCACAAATAAACAAAATATTAATGATGATTTTCCCACTTTGCCTTTAATAATTTGTGATACAGGCACTTAATAACTTTTTGACAAAATTTTAAATGCCATTTTAATAAATGCCTATAAAGCTTTGTAGCAAAGTTTCGCCTATTGTTAGGTTTGTCCTTTTCTCAGCCTTCTTTGATTGGGCTAATAGGGAACCATCTCAGGAAGCAGACCATCGGTGAGTTCTGTCAACCTCTGACAGGTGCCTAGAAGTTGCCGCCCTGTCTTAATGAGAGTGAGCCTGGCACGATTCATTACCACCATGGCGTCTGTCCTTTAGCTACGTCAAGTAATTAAGGGAGTTTAGAGATAAACTATATTAATTGAAATAAACTATGCTATAATTAATGAGAAAATATCCGAAATTCTGTTGCCATTGGTTATTTATCAATTCTTGTTAGGATATGTGATTCTAAATTCATAATATTGATTGAATGAATAGCTTTTTAAGTTATTAGGATTAGTTATAGGGAGCGGAGTGGCTCATTGGTAGAGCAATGAGTTGCCATGCCGAAAATCTGGGTTCAAATCACGCTTCAGGCATAATTTATACTTTGTCTGTTAGGAGTCGGAGATGGATCATATAGGATCTAGGACCCTCTTGGGGCTCACCCAGCCTCTATAAAATATTATAAAAGTAGGGTACCCAAAATAAGGGGAAAATCTGGCGGTTGAGCGTGACCTAGGACAAATCACCTCCCTACACAACCGTTGTCCCAGAAACAGTACAGACTCTACCATGTATTGAACCCCAGACCCGTTCACGACTTGTAGTGGTACAGGTTTTTTGGGGGGGTTAGTAATAAGATTTAATGAGAGCTGTACTTCATAATTTTTATTTAATTAATTATATGAATAAATAAAATATATTTGAAGCTAACTCCAGAAAAGGAAAGAAAAATAAGAAAATTAGTTAATTATAATAAAGAAGGATATTGGAGAGGTAAGATAGGTGGTGGAATAAGTAACTTGGTAAAGAAAGTATGCAATGAAGAACTCAGGACGGTAGGAAGCTTCCTTTGAATCTAACCAAAATTTGTCGGAATAACATACTTTTTTGTAAAAAATTCTGAGCCGGGTTTATCGTGATGCTCAAAAATAAAAATTTTAAAAACTAATTACAACAAATTTTAGATGCTGTAATCCATCATTTCATGGTATTATGTCTACATCTCTTGTAAATGAGTGGTTAAGTCGAGTTTTTTTCAAAAATACTTGGTAAAGCGGAATCATGCTATTTTCTTAGTGAATCACCTCATTCACTAAGAAAATAGCATGATTCCGCTACGTCAGGCATTGGTTTCTTGTTAAAAACTACGAGAATGACGCGATACCGCATCCCTCAATACAGTTAACTCTCTCGACTTAATTCGACATAACCACTTATTCAGTGGGGCTGCAGACGTAGCATGGAAACCCATGAAGAAAGGATGCTATGGCATGAAGCGTTTGCTATGCCAGGATGGGTAAATTACTTAAATCAATATTAATGAAATAAAAAAAAGAAATATTTTTATTTTATAGAGAAAAGAGTTCTCGTGTTATTGTTAAAGAGAAAAGTTCTCGTGCTCTCGCCATCGAGAACATGGGATCGTATGAGAGAAAAGATTTGTCCTCGGCCGGCAGGCGGCCTTGGGTAGCTCAACTGGTAGAGCGATGTCACGGTGAGACAAAGGTTCTGGGTTCAAATCCCGGCCGAGGGCATATCTTTTCTCTTTAAAAATAAATATATTTAAAACTAAAAAAAATGACCTATAATTATATAAAAACAAAGAAATAATCTTTTAGAAGAAGAACTGCCTTTCCTCTTTTGATGTCGGCGATTTTAAGGGCCCATCTTATTTTAATTACGTGGCAGGAATTCGGTATTAATCCTGTCCAATGCCTAAGGTTTTGAAAAACAATTAAATACTATTATAATTAAAATAATAATTGAATGAAAACTTTGCATGAAAAAACTATCGAAAGAGATAATTACTTGTCACGTTATAATAAAAAGAAATTAGGAAAATGTGACTGGGTAAGTGAAGAAGAAAGCAGTAGGTATGCGGGCGTTTATTGTAGACGATCCAAGTGGGAAAGATGATTAAATTTAAACCCTGCTTCGGAGGGAAGAGTTTCCGATTGAAGTGGCAGCACTCTTGCCAGGAAGCCTTTGAGTTGAGGAGCGCTAGTGATTGCCAAGCAGGGCCTTTACTTATGTACGCCCAACTTTCTTCAGCTACCCACCTCCTTTGGTTTCTCCGCTTAATTAAAACACTACTTTCACTTTCTTACCTTTAAAACGAACGAAAACAAAAATATTTGTAAATTTAAAGATTATATTTTTACTAATAGAGCTTTGGACCAATATGAAATGTCCATAAAACTCTACAAACATATAAAACATTTGACTAAGTAACATATTACATAATATAGCGGTCATAACGAGATCGGAACCCATTATCTTCAGGACTCTACCCACTGAGCTATCCCTCGCCTTATTTGGTGATAACAGTTATTAAATGTTGGCGAATATCGTTGTCTTGAATAAAGAATTATGGTAGATTTATAATGGATGATGCCAGAGAAATGTTCGATAGCTTATTTTATGATAGCCGATTGTATTAGTTTTCGTTTGTTATAAAATTATAGTATTCCAAAAAAATGAATTAAGAATGGAAAATTCTCGCTATTCAGGAAAAACCCCAAATTAGATTTAAGACAGAAATTAAATACGTAGACTTACTTACTAAAACCAGATCGGACATATTTACAAATTTACGGCATCAGTAAACATAACGACTGCAAACTTTTCAGTCAAAAGTACTTAGACTTATCACAAATGCACCTTGGTACGTCAATAACAAAATTCTGCATACTGACTTAAAAATACAAACGGTTGACGAACACATACGAACGTACTACAAACGCTTTCAATACCCATTGATACAACAAATGGCCACTACTCTCATGCCTGAGAACACTAGGAGGAGACTAAAAAGGACGTGGATGAGGGATCTATTACAGTAGGAAATTAAAGCAAGCCAATGGTGAGGTACCGCTGGGTACTGTTCTTCGTCATGCCTTCCATGTCATTTTGTATTTTTTTTCAGTCAGCCAAACTGCTGATTGTCAATTACTTGTATTTGACAGGTGTGGATGGAAATATAAAGATAAAAAAAAATGGAAAATTTAGAATTATTGGAACCAAAGGAAACTATATGGGTATAAGTTATGTTTCAGGTATTGGAAATGAAGTTTACTGAAAGTAAAAAAAGTGTTGATACCATATTTTCCTCATCCGTCATGAATCTATTCAATCAATAAAAAACCGTAGATGTTTTTAAAATTTTAAAATTATTATCTATAGCATCCATCACCTTGAAGTTTCTTACTTTTATTTTTAAAACAAATTACGAGAAATCTTAGGTGCTGTACTTACTTCATCATGGCGATATTCCAGACAAACGGAAACCCATGCATCAAAAAACCTATCAAATATTCCTCTAACTTCGTCGGTTATAACGCGAATTATTATATCCATACGAAGCTTCCTATCGTCGTTGGTACTTCTTTGCATCCTTTTTTTTACCAATTTACTTATTCAGCCACCCATCATACATTTTGTGATTCGAAACAGCGACCTTTTCCGATATTTAATGATTGTTATTACAAAATATATCGGGATAGCTTGTTGCAAATAGATCGCTGAGTTGCTGTGCTGTTCAAATCGTGACGTGACAAGTAATTGAATCAATTTATCTGTTAACAGCCTAAGATGGTCCTATTTCAAAAAAGTAGGTAGGTACCTTTGAAGGAAGGGCGTAGTGGTTGAGCTCGATTTCCCGAAAATTACCTCTTTGTACAATTAATGTCTTAGAAACATTATTGTCTCTATCATACACTAAACCCATCCCCTCTTATGAGTTGTAATGATAGAAATTTTATTTTCTTATTACAAATGTGTAACGTATTTAATTAATCCATTTAATATCTAAAATCGAACAAATATGTGAAACGTAGGCTCATAATATATATTTTGTGTTGGGCGATCCGATATCGAATAGCCCTTGGGTGAGACAAGAGCCATTACACGATACGCTTAAGGGAAGGATTCAGTTAGTGTTGTAAGACGGACCCTTTAAAACTGGGAAGGAGGAAGGGTGAGCCAAGAGGTGCTATCTGCCTAAGCCCTTTGGTCCGCTAAGCTCCTGAGCTGGGGCAGGTATCGGCGATAGCTGGAGGCAGGAGTAGTGTGGGTCGGGGGTTAAATGAAAGATGATTTGATTTAGATAAGGAGGCCCCCCGCTCCTAATTCACAGGATTCCCTCGCTCTGATCCTTCCTAAACCCCAACCCTATTAGGGTTTAGCAAAATCTATATTACTTTTTACCTCCTCCTAGCCTCTCTTCCTCCTCGACTTGCCTCTTCCTTCCGACCTATTTCCTCCTTGACCAACGAAATTTCTTTACCAACATTAATGGATTCGGTTTATGTTGGTTGTAAATATTTTGAAAAAAAATGATGTACTTAGTCTTCTATATTATGAATTCATGTCATGTTGTTTCGATTATAAATTACAGATCTTCTAAAAAGAATAAACACAAGAATATTTAACAAGTTAAAGTTGACTGTGGAGAAAACCATGGAGTTAGTATAAATAGTGTCGAACTACTTCCTTAAAACTATTCCCCCGAATCCATTCTTCTTTCTAAATAATAATCCTTTCAGATTTTATCCAACCGCCAAAACCTGGGAATCATTTTTGACCAAACACTCTCCTGGAAAAACCATATCGCTGAAATCTCCCGTCATACCTTCTCCACCTTTAGCGTCTGAATTACCTTTGTCACCTGTTCCTATTTGAAACCAGTAGAGTTATAGTAACTTCCTAAATTTTCCCTGATTTGAACTATTGCTGTACAGTGTATGCTGATATCTCTGGAGATCTCTTAGAAAAAGGGTTGATCAATTGCTTTTACGTTTCTTCTTTGGGATCCCGAGAAACGCCCCTGTCACCCGATATTACGAAGGGTTGAAGTGGCTTTACCCTTCCTACCCTCCCAAGTACT
The DNA here is from genome assembly GCA_037127475.1 of Arma custos. Lineage (NCBI taxonomy): Eukaryota > Metazoa > Arthropoda > Insecta > Hemiptera > Pentatomidae > Arma > Arma custos. Next base: position 39,009,811 of record CM073759.1, read on the forward strand.
TCCTAGCATCCTTTCTTTACCCAGTTATCAAATCCCACCGTTGATCATAATTTTCTTATCAGCTTCAATTTACAACCTCGGTTCAATCCAAAAACACCCGAACTGCAGTTATTGGCAGAACTTTCCTTATCTGATCCCCGTCCCTGTAGAAATCTATATCTTCTTCCATTCGTCCTTCTAATAGTCTTCTGACCATCATATTCCGTATATTCAATCACCTCAAATCCTTATAATTTATAATTCTGAGAAAATTGGAAATATTATTTTATATGACTAAAACTTACAAATTGATGGATGAATGATGCCTTTTAATGTATAGTATAATAAAGAGGATTCGGCATTGTTTTTCCTAGCAAAATAAGTTTTTAATTATATTTTACCTAAAATTTGATTTTCTTGAACTATTAAATGATCCCCTCTCCTAGACAAATACTGCCACTTTCTTTGTGCTGTAACCTTGATAAGTCTTGCTATGTGCATACAACATATATTTATTGGCGTTTATTCATTCAAATGGTGTATTGCATAATATAATCCAACCATAAAATGTTTAAACTTCATCAAATTTTGTGTAGTTAGAAACTAGAAAAAAATTTAACAATGGGGCAACACTGTACTTTGTGTATCCCTAGGAACATCATGACTACCTTTAACAACAATAGTTCTGCACTAGATATGATTGTATTTCCTCATTTCGATCAGTGATCCTGGAATTATTTATTAAACATTAAACTGCAAACACATTTCTTATAAAAACTTATGTTAAGGGCTCTTCATACTTGATTGCATTGGTGCATGTGGCTTTTGCTATGATAGTAAGAAATTATTTTACTTTGTGCGTAGTCGGTAACATCAGTAAACTTGTATATTGTTTTCTGGTTTTTCTTCATTTGGTTTGCAATAGCCGCGAATTGGCCCGGCCAGCAATTTTTGTTGCTTCACCTTCTGCTACTATCATATTTTAATGGTCCCTAAAAGAATACTTTAGGCAATTCAGGGCATAGTAGATGTCTGCTGGCTGCGCGTGTGCGATATGAGTATATCGACTTTTTACGCTCCATAAACTCCAGTTGGCAATCCAACAGATTTGAAAGATTAAATAAGATAGATAAAATGAAATATGTGTGTAAGTGGATATACATATACGAGTACATACGCAAATAATATGAATATATAAGGCATATACTTAAAATTAAATATCTTTAACTTTCAATGAAATCTATTCATGTAATTCGAATTATAATTTAATATACATGATTGATGTGGATGACACATGTCTACTATCAGTCAACACCGATCCAGTTATAGCATCCCATACTCTTCAATCCCATATCACTGGCCTTGAAAATGGTGTCAAAACTGAAGGCTTAAAATAAATTCCCACAAATCCCGTCAAATCATCTTTACCCTCCGTCTTAAACCAACTACTTCCTGTTCTTTATCGTTTAATAACATCTCACTGATTCCTGTAGAACTACACCGGTTCCGGTACTTAGGACTACACATTGACAAACGCTTAACTTGGAATCCTCATACGGTATGTGGCAGATTCCGAGTCTCGACGGTATGACCTCTTGTCTGCTATTTTGCAGGGCAGATCTGTATTTTTAACCATCCTATTATTGAATCATAATCATTCTTTAAGACATGTAGTGGTGTAATATGAAGTTGGAAGATTATGGAATGACAAGTAGAGAAACTACCCACTGGTAGTACTCAAATCAAAGTTCAACTAAGAAGATTACCTGGCCATATTCTTTTCAGACGTCTTGGAGGATTATCGGCAATTGAAGAGGAAGCTAGGTTTGAAACTAGAGGGTTTGAGTGGGAATGAAGTTTGTTATGAAAGGATAGATACCGGGTTCGGGCCAGATCAGCAACAAATGGGACATTAAGGTCGTTATGGATGACTTTATTCTTAACAAAATAAGGAGCATTGCGGATTTTACGAAGGATTTTGGATTGTAGGAATGGGATACGAGAGGAATTCGATGGCTTAGTGGAGCCCCAAAGCTCTACTCCAAAAGTCCAAATAGGTCATATGATGATCATGTGGATGAGTCTTTTGTAGTTAATTGGGAGCTTAGAGCGTTTGTCTAGTAAGTGTTGAAGTAGCCTGAAACGTCGACCGGTTTCTTGTCTTTTCTGTCTTGTATGAGGATTCCAGGTTAATCGTTGTCGAGATCCAACCCTAAGTATCGGATCTGTTCTACAGGCACCAGTGGGATATTGTTAAAGGATAAGAAGGGCAGGAAGTCATTGGTTTACGACGTAAGGTAAAAGTGATTTGATGCGATTTTTGAGAATTTATTTTAATTCTCCAGTTTTGACACCATTCTTCAAGAACATTGATATGGGATTGGAGGCTTTGGGATGCAATAGCTCTGGATTGGTGTTGACTGATAATACACACGTATCATCAGCATACGTGGTAAGGATAGTATTAGGATGAGTTGGCATGTCAGTGTATAAAGGATTGGACCAACGCATTATATTTTGTAATGTATCTGGATAATTGAAGCTCAAAATCTTTTATCAGGGAAATAAGACCCTGCAGTATGTCCTAAGAAATAATATTTAGTTCTTATTTCTCTATTTGGTTATTATTGTTTTTAATTTTCACTAGGCCAATGCATCCGTTAATGATTTTTGTATTAAATATCAACTTTTTCCTGAATACCTGTTAGTTGGTTCCTTTTTTTTAAATAGAATATTTTCGTTCTATTTTAACAAAACAGGGCCGGTGAATTTTTTAAATTATAGGATGTGTTTATGCGCGTTTTGTGTGTTTTTTGTGGTAAAAGGCGACCTGGGATTATATTCTTGCCTTCTTTTGTTATAACCTCTTGCTCAACCCCCGACCTCTCCGTTGGCCATTGTAACCGGGAAGATATCTCTTGCTTTATTCCCTCTCGACTTCCTCTTTCCATTTACTAGGGCGAGCTGTTTTATTATCTTCCCTCTCTCTTCCTCCCGTTAGGGTCATTCCAGCACCTATAGTTCCTCCTCTTGCTTTTATTGTACACTTCTCAAATATATTAGCCTTTATTTAAGGAGCCCTTTTGTCTCTTGGGGCAAAGTATTAAAATTTTAGTAAGTCGCTTATTTTATATTAGGACACTGTTATTTTTATTTAGCTTTATTTCAGGTAGGGGATGGCTTTGTAGACTTTTTCCTTTATTTTCAAAGTAAATTCCTTCTATATCCTTTCCTTCACAGGAAGGTTTCGAGGATTCTTTAATATTAAAAGGACTCTTCAGAAAAATTGACATTTTCAGGGTTTTGTTATCAAACCTTTCTTTTATTTACTCAAATTGTTTACTTTAAAAGCAAGCTATTGCATAAGATTGGTTACTAGATAAGTGATCGTGTAGAATGCTCCCTGATTCATTAATGCCAACTCCAGTTTCATCAATCTCCTGAGGTCGATTTTTGGATTTAAGAAATCTTATGTTGCTGAATTCCGACTCCATCCTTCTCGGTCTCGACGCATCATTTTCATTTGGGTCAGGGCTTTCCCTCTTCTTGCTCCTGTATTTGTATTTCGGTGCCTTCTGCGTAGTGGTCATTCAGTGCATGAACTTTGATGTTCCCCCAATTTTTGAATTGATGGCAGCGTATATTTAGAATCCTTGTATCTGCCACTAATCATAAATGATCGGATACTATTTCTGCTCCACAAATAACTTTATACACAAATATAGCACCATAACACAATAACCACAAATGTCGGCCTATACTTGAGAGGTGTCAATAGCCATAACTTCAGGGTGCCTAAGTGGATACTAGAAAAACAGATTGGGTGCTATTAACATCTTTACCACACCCAACCCAAAATTAAATGAATACGATACTGAATCATATCAAGATTATAACTCTCCTTTCTCTATTTGGGAGTTGCAGTCATTACTACGGGGTGCTAAGGGATCTTCACTTGGTCCAGACATCGTACACTATTTATGTTCAATATAACATGTTCCGGAAGTCACGTTGACCTGGCTCTTGGACTTTCACAATTGTATCTGGATTAGTGGCAACTTCTCCAACTACTGGAGGCAATCTGTAGTCGTCCAGTTTTTGAAATAAGAACAAGATAAACACTATCCACCTAGCTTCCTAGCGATTTTTCTAATCATCTCTCTGTGTTAGGTTATGGAACGAATGGTAAACAAAAGTACATGGATTCTAGAAGAGTATATTACTGAGCAGGGGACAGATGTGCGTAAATAGTGACAATTGTATCGGCATCGAACTAGTGGTTTGTTAAAATTGTTTGCAATTCATATCACGTGGAATAATTAAGCGAATATAGCACACAATATAATTGACAATTTAAAAAAGAAGACAAGCATGATTAGTTTTCCAAAAATCCCTTGTCTTACTTCGATGCCAGAAACAATTGTATAAGATGGGTCTCATCCTTAAATGATAGTAATTATTTTTTAAATTTTAATAAGCTGAATGATTTCAATTCTACATTTAGTAATGTATTATCATTCCTTTATATGTTACATATTAAATACATATTATATACCTTAAAGCAATTGAAAGGGGCAGTTTTGAAGTCTATAAATAAATGGTAGTTTATCACTTTTAGTTCAACAGTATTTTTTCTTTTTTGTGCGCAGTAAAGGTACAACAGTTCGTACAATAATACTTAATCGTGAAGATTTTTGATTTTCAGTTTTAAACGAATATTTGTGAATCCATTTTTATTAGTTTTGTGTGATATAAATATTTTTGTCATTTTGTTTCTCGGATAATTCAAAAAGCCTAGCTTTAAAAAATTGAAATTTCGTATAGGGCCTGATTTAACATCTTGTGCCCCTCCCTTTTTGTTTTGAAAATTTGGGGAATGAAAAAATGTATATCCTCAGAATCGAAATTTTAGCTGACATTTTACGTTTTAGACATGAAGGTAAAAAAATTGGGGTTGTACCCACAATGTTTCTGTAAATATTTCTAGAAAAACTGGTTAAGCTTTGATTTTTTTTTTTTAATTTTTAACTTTATCTCAGGAATAACTCATGTTGGAATATAACGTATTAGATCGTTTCATCTGAAATATCCGTTTTCAAAGAAAAGTTAGTAAAAAAATTTTATGAAATAAAAAGGTTTTAGTCCAAATATTTATCCTCATTTTGCATACATTTTTTCCATTGTGTTATCAAGTTTTTAATCCCGTAACTGAATAATTCAGGGTTTTATGATGAAATAAAGTCTGAACATGCATTTTTTTACTTGAGAATCGTTTCCAAATACTTTACTTTTAAGGAAGTTGTATAAATTTCATAACAGATAGATATTGGTGATAAGCCTGGAGATATGTGTGCGGGAGGACTTCTAAACCCACCTCGTTCATATGAAACACCCCAATTTATGTAACGTTAAAAAAAAGTAAATAATAATAAAACATTTTTATTTGCTATATTTGTTATTTTTATGTTCTATTCAATATAGACCTCTTATGGTTATTAAGGGTTAAATAAAGTAACTATTCCATTTATTTATCGGATTTTCATTACCCTGATTTTTTATATTTTTTTTTTTACAAATGAATCGAACTTAATCCAAGGGTTTTAATTGTATTTTTGATTACGCATGGAATTTCTGAATTATTACTTTTTTTATGTCATTTTCTAACTTTTGCTGGCAAAAACATTCAAAACGTGTACTAATACAACATATAAATGGTCATAGATTTGGTACATGGTAGAGACTGTAGTGTACTAATCCAACTGTTGTACAGGGAGGTGATTTGGCCGAGATCACACTTAACAGCAAGGTTTTTATTAAATTTTGTTCCATAACAAGTTCAACTACCTTACTCTAATTGAAAAACGTTTTTTTTTTCTTGTCTATAATAAGGTTCGACAAGTAATTTACAAGATTTTTTTTTTAAATCTTGGATATTAATTTAATATAAAAACTTGTACTTAAACAATCCATGATAGATCGTGGGTACAGGACATGGTAGAGACTACTGTTTCTAAGATAACGGTTGTATAGGGTGGTAATTAGATCGAGTTCGGTTTGGTGAGTGTACTTTACGTTGGGTGAGACCCAGGAGAATCTGAGTTCTTAAAGAACTCATCTATGGTTGTTAACAATTTAAACAATTTATCTGCCATGGCCAGATTTGAACCCGGGATCTTAAGCACAGCAACTTGAAGGCTTAACTTAAATTGAAGCAATTAAAACAATAAAATATTTTTCCTTGTGTATCCTGTTATTGGAATGGTTTAAAATTGTTACTTAAAATCGAATTTTTAATTGATGAAGTATATCTGAATGGGATCAGGTTGCAGTCTTCTTGCTGGAATTCTCGATTTGTGTGACAGTTGTCTGGCTATTGCATCTTAATCTTCAGCACAGCAACTTGAAAGTTGACTTAAATTGAAGGAATTAAAACTATAAAATATTTGTCTTGTGTATTCTGTTACTGAGATACTTGGCAGACTTTCCCTTATCATAAAGGCATGCTGTTTTGATACCAGAGATATGAGGCATTAAAGGAGTCAGCATCGTTTAAACTGGAATAGTCACTTGTACAAACCGAGGTTATAACAACCATTCCTCCTTCTCTCCGCTCTCGCTTGTAGTTGGAAGCACTATTAGCTCTGAGGTTATTTTCGAAAATAAGAAAAAGTTGGACGCTATGATGGTCTGGAAAAATCAGGAGTGGAGCGTTAGTAGCGGTCGTAAAGGAAGCTTTAGTAGTCCTTAGATTTTTAACAGTGATGTCCTGGGCTGGAAGATGTCAGGTGCCTGGGAGCACCACCGCCTAATAAGATTTTACGGACAGTTTCCCTCCTGAGGGGCTTCGCTATGGCCGCTGGGAAGTAGAGGAGAGGATGAGGAGTGGGGGGTGGCTCGGATCATAAAATTTAGGTGCGAGGGACCATCTCGAAAGGGAATTCCCTTCTACTTATCCCTTCCCTTCCAAAGTAGTCCGTGAGCTTTTTTCTACTCATTTAATTAAAAGATATTATTTATTCCTGTGAAGCTCTGTTCACGCCTGTAGCCTAGCCAAGGCAGTTCTCAGGTCAAGGATTGAATGAAGTGAAAAAACAATAAGCAGCACTTCTTTAAAAAAAAAATACCTAAAAATAAGCAATAGTTTTTTAAAGAATAAACAACACTCCTTAATAGGAAACAAAACTTAAAATTAGAATATAATTTTCAATAAGTTTAAAACGAGAATACGGTTATGAATAAAAAAAAACAATTCATCTCATTGTAAAAATGCGTAGGGTGCTTGATGTTTATTGTAAATATTTGATTGACTGATCTGTAAAACTGAAATGAAAATATCTTAAAAAGCACCCCATTTTTAAAAATTCATTTTTTGTTCAACTCTTTATTTTTTTTTTAAACTTAGTGAAAATTATTTTCTACATTTTAGTTAGGCTGTATACGCGAGTTGTCTCAATCCAGGTTTTCTTTTTAATTTTTTGGCGTTTTAGTCCTTTAATGTTTTTCAACTCTATGAAATGAATTGTATTCAACTCTACTGGAAGCGCTGTATATAAACAAGTTTTCTCTAGGAAGCGCCGTAAATAAAGAAGTTTTGTCTATAAAGCGATATAAATAAAGACGTTCTCTTCTGGAAGCGTCGTAAATAAAGAAGTTTTCTCTAGGAAAGCGTTGTTAATAAAGAAGCTTTCTATAGGAAGCTCCATTTTTAATCAAATTTGAAGCATGTACCCATATACAGGGTGTCCCGAATTTAAATGGCAAAACTTCAGGAACTTATAGGGGACCGAAAAACTAAGACAAAAAGTCCTTTAGAGATTTGCTCGTTTTTGCTTAGTTTTAGAGAAAATCGCGAAAAAAGAAACAAAACAAGTTTTCATTTTTATACTTATTTATTTACATTTATATTTATGGTATGTTCTTTTTAATGTAAATATTGCTCAAAATGTTGTCCTCTTGCACCAATGCAAGCATTACATCTAGCACTCACTGGATAAATTGCAGCTAAACATTGTTCTGATGATATTCGTTGCACTGCATCTATGAATCGGTCTCTTAATTGCTCTCTTGAGTTGATTGACACCGAATAAACTTTCTGCTTCAAGGTTCCCCATACGAAGAAATCCATGGGTGTCATATCAGGTGATCTGGGTGGCCAAGGTACTACTCCTCCACGTCCAATCCATCGTTATGGATAATTTATATCCAGCCAAGCTCGAGCAACTCTGCTATAATGAGCTGGACATCCATTGAGTTGGAACCACATTTCAATCCGCTGTTGTAAAGGAATGTCATCTAAATAATTAGAAAAGTCGTTCTCCAAAAAATGTGTTAATGTGATACCATTCAATCTTCCAGGTAAAAAATATGGTCCCACCAGTAATCCGTTCCAAATTCCAAGCCAAACGTTAATAGCGAATTCATGCTGAAACCTATTCTCTCTAATAGCTCTGGGATTTTCAAGAGCCCATACATGATAATTTTTTTGATTAACAATTCCTCCTCTTGTAAAGGTAGCTTCATCGGTCCATATGGGTAGCGATTATCACCTTTCAAAGTTCGCCATATTGCTTGCCGCGATATTGCTAATGCAGCAGATGCTCTTCGGATGCTAGTCTCAGGATTGTTATCGAAGTGGCGTTGGACACAATTTCTTCTCCGATAATCTGCTCTTACTGCTGCCTGGAATTGGTCGCCTTCATTACGTATTAAGAATGGCCCAGTCTCTCGTAGTCTATTAAAAGTTAACGAAAAGACTCGTCGATTAGGCACTCTTCTATTTGGAAATCGGCGCGCATACTCCCGCACCGCTTCTAAAGCATTACCGTTACAGAAACCATACACAAAAATCATATCAGCGTATTCATCATTAGAATATGTATGCGGCATTGTGGCTGATGCTATTCACACAAAAATATCTGAGTAACTGACTGATTTAGGAATTATAATCCTAGGAGGAAGCCAAAATGTAAACAAATAAAAAAATGTAAAGGATAACATTAAGTGTTTACATATCTCACTGCCTAGCCTGACGAACTTTGAAAGGTGATAATTGCTAGCTGTAACATTTTTGTTTTGTTTCTTTTTTCGCGATTTTCTCTAAAACTAAGCAAAAACGAGCAAATCTCTAAAGGACTTTTTGTCTTAGTTTTTTGGTCCCCTATAAGTTCCTGAAGTTTTGCCATTTAAATTCGGCACACCCTGTATAGTGACCATCACACTGGATCCTAGTGTTGTACCTTCTTGACTTCATCAGTGTTACTAACTGTTAAGGATTACTGTGTCAGTCTTTATTATTTATTTATATATGTATGTATTTTAACTGCTAAAGCGCTATGAATTCAATGATATTGATTCGAGGGTAGTTTAATTAGAGACGTAGTGAGCTCTAAGGATTATCAAAGCGGTATATAACTTGTGCCGCCTCTGAGAATCCTTCATATCCTGTTTCGCCTAATCCTGATCCTTAGTATGTCGGGCATAGCCAATCTCAAGATCTTAGGTGTTATCGGGCTGTGTCCCAGACCCTGAATTCACTCTTCCTATCTGATTATCATCTGTGTTTTCAATAGATACATTGGCTTTCTGAATAAAAAAAAAATAGTGCTGCAGGGTTAAAACAGAACGGGACGGCCATGTTTTATTACACAACGCTTATTAAATACATATGGAATTTAAAAGTAATCTAATAATGTTATTCCCTATCAAATATTAAACTGAAGTGTAAAAAAAGTTATCCACTGTTGAAAGCAACTTTATGTTATTCCTGTCATCTTGGAGTATCGAACGAACTAAGAATAGTTTCAAGGCCCTACTTTAGTAGAAAATGTATATTCTCTTCTTCTGCAGTTAAATCGAATAATAGCGGGGAGGTTGAAATAGGCAGGGTTGTGGCTTACTGTAATAACAAAGGATAATTGGTGCTGAAACGACAGGTAAACATCTGAGGGGTATACCAAGGCGTAGGAGGGTGGATTCCGCTGAATATGCGGAATTGAGCTTTGAAAGGCTTCGGTGCCGGGAAGTTTGCTGTTTGCGATGGGTGATATTGGATTTGAACTTTGGGGTTTTTCATACTATCTATTATAATAATCTATAATATTTTGGTAGACTTCGCGTTCTGAAGAAGCCAATAGTAGACATTTGTATCTGATTCTCCAATGTCTCTAGGGGGAACCATATGGCAGAACAAGGTCCTATTCAGAATTCGAGTGATCATTTATAGGTTATATCGTTCCAAGGCCTTTTTGTGTTGTATAGTGTTTGGAAGCAGCGATTAGTTTATTTTTTATTAACATAAGGGGTTGATATCTACTCACCTTTCCTCAACTAAATTATAATCCCAACTAAATTTTATTACAATTTTAATGCTAACAGTATATATTCCTATAAAATTGGGTCTGCAAAAACAGAAATTCTTTCCACAAAAAAACATCCCAACCAGAAAAAAAAGTGACTCGGAACCGAATTTGTTCATTCCAAAAGGGTAGAGTTTATTACTGTCACTATTAATGTTGTTTAATTGTTGTAAACGTAAAATTGTAGAACTTGAATTTCAAAATTGAATCATTTTCGAACGTTTTCCGAAGATGATTTCTTGTATTTTATCATGGTGTTACTAACATCCCAGAAGTACAGTCCACCAGGATGTCTCTTGACTAAGTCCTCTTGAGTTATCATCCAGCTTGTGCTTTCTCTTCCAATTGAGGAACCTGATTTCCTCGCATTTCTCTCCACCTAATCCTCCTCCTGCTTCTAGTCCTTTCTCTTTTATTATTTCTACTTAAATGCGCTTCTTGTATTTTCTTTTGAACTCTTTCGTCCTCCACATGCCATCTCAGTCTACTTGCTTTGATATAATTAACAACGTTATTATTCTCAAATATTATCTCAATTATTTTATCATTGTATTAAAGTTAGAATACTCTTTATAATTTATATATTTTTTCTTATATTAAATTTATTGGAATAAATTATGAGTTATTTTTAAGACGTTTATATTTATTTTGTATTTGTACATTTTGTATTACTCTCTTAAATTTCCACGTCCAACATTTTTAATCCATTCATCAGTTTTTTCTTTTGGGTTCGACCATGTAGTCAAAGTCTTTGCCGACGTTTCGCTGACTATACTGTAAGCTTCCTCGGCGCTTGATCTGAGACTGAAAATTTTCATCTGTACTAAGGTATTTATAGCTTCTGGGTCCGTGGGAGGAGCATATTCCTCCAATGATCTGATTAGCTGCGTTCTGATTGTATAGACCTGGACTGACTTACTTTTTTGTTTGCATATTCTTTCAGTTTTTTTCGTCTTTTTTTGGTCACTGGTACGTTTGGGAACCACAATTTGCTTAATTTATAACAATTTTCTTTCTGGAAATTTTCGGCGTGCTTTCCTATTTTCATTGCATTCTAATATCTTTCTTGACTTTTCATATTGTACGAGATTGTTGTCCCAGACACATAACAGTTATGTATTTTTTTTTTTTTTGTTGGAGCTGTACAAAGAAAATTCTATGCGCCGTGTAGTGTTTTCATTCTTTTAGATCACTGCTGCGAAGTTAGTACCTTTTTTCATTCTCATTTAATAGTTATTTTTTAAAATTACGATGCGTTAGGTTGGAGTAGACGATATATCCGTATAACAAGGAACAGATATAGCGTTACCATTGGCCTGTCAAAACGGTGTTGATATATGGGCAGGACTGGTAGCCGGTGTTGACTGGTGCGAGCCGGCAGTAAACATGTTTACCTAGGTGTGTCACCTCCAGGCGGCACCCTCTTTATCATGACCAGTGTGTCGGCGCACAGAACTCCTATCTCCTTCACACGCGGGTTATCATAACTCAACTGGATACCATTGTCTAAGGAGTCGAAACGTTTTTCGGTGAAATATATAATATATATATTAAACGCGAAACATCCCTGAAGGATTATGCGACTATGATGCAGCGTTTTTTGTCTGTTTTTTTCTCGGTCCATCTTTGCCTCATGATTTCACTGAAGGTTTTTCTTCTTTCTTCTGTTCAGGTCTTGGACGGAAAGGTTTTTCTGTCTGCCACTAGTACGGCATTTTTGAGGAATTTTTGGTATTCCGTTCTGTTTTCTAATAAATCGTTTTCAATCCCATGTTTCTGTTTTTCTTGTTTTATTTGTTTTAATTTGTAGGCTATAATTTTGGTGAAAGCAAGAATAGAAATATGATTCATAGAGCCCCTACACATTTCCTATCCCTCTGCTGGTGTTCCTGAAGATAGTATACGGGGTCACTACTACTACAGTTAATACAGCTGATGAGCACTGTCCTCACCACACATGCCAATGACACTTGTTCTAAAAACGAATGACACATTAATTGTATCTGAAAAATAAAAATGATAAATAGTCGTTCCAAAGTCAAAGTTCCATTCTGCAAATATGACCATTTTTTAAAACCTGTACCACTACAACTCATGAAGAGTCTTGGGTACTTACTCTTCGAAAAACTATACGAAGGTCTTGGGAGGGTGAGATATTCGTTGTGGAGACTATACTATTCTGTTGTGCAGGGAGGTGATTTGATCACGCTATTGTGTATACCCATTCCCCCTATTACGGGTACTCATTTTATAGCGCCTGGTTGAGCCCCAAGAGGGTTAAGGTTCCCAAAACCCCGCATGCCAGAAATGGCAGGTAGAAGGACCAAAAAAAAAAAAAAAAAAATAGGTTCAGGTTCCCAAAGGATCCATCCCATGTTTAACATATTTAATAAACTCTGCCCCAACCGGATTCGATTTCGGGACCTTCGCCACCTCAACTCAGCGCTCTGCCACTGTGCCATTCCCTTTATCATTTTATGGCTGTATTATATTTTAAGTTATATTTATACCATTCACCGTACTAAAAATATGCAACTGAATATGCAGAGTAATGATACAAAATACAATTTAATTATTATTATTTTTTAAATTAAGCAGCAATAAAATTACCATTAATTTATTATCTACCAGTCTTCTTTAACCATATGGGTGTCCGACCACCAAGAGTGGAGTTGAACAGAGTTCAGCGTAACTCAGTCAGCTTTCAAAACCGAATCACATGTTTTAAGGCCTTTCCTAAAGAATATCTTGGTACTATGCTAAAATGCTCAACTCCGCTTTAGGTAGCTGGGTACCCTAAATCAGCCCTGGCGTTCTCAGTTCCACAGATTTTTAGATACGTTAATTTGGTATTGGAACAACGATATCACAAACCATGAAGAATAATTTCGAAACCTTCCCTTCCTAACCTTCCTCATAAACCTATGACGTTTAGAATACTCATTAATATTATCCGTTTTGAACAGTTTCAATACTTTGAACCCTCACACTAGTCTGCAACGACAGGAAACTGCTCAATTTCGCTCAAACTTAAATACCTTCTTAGCAAATACTCCATTACTAATACTCTACTAAACCATTGAAATCATCAGTGCTCCATACTCCATTCATAGGCAAGAATTCAGTCATTCTCAACTACGTTAATGTCTCATCGACCCCAACTAGTTGTAGTACTGCTTTCATAAACTCGATGGAATTCTCAGCTTTTAAACCTTATAAAAAAGTAATTATATCAGATCCACAAGTTCGAAACCTTGCTTCCTCTTGTACTGGATAAGCTCGATAAGCTAGTAAGATGCTGTCAGGACCTTCGATTTTCAGAACTATATTGAGTGCTATGATTGGGTAGGTTTTCTAGTAGTCTGTGTTGTTAATACATTGTAGTTATTGTTTTGCTGCGTATTCTTTATATCATTATGAATTTAAATTAAAGAAAAAAAATGTTCCTACAAAAGATAAGCTTTATTTGGTTAATCCTTTCTGGCAGATGAAAATATTAAATAATGTATTATATCTTATAGAGGAGTCAACGAAGAATTGCATTGTTCATTAAAACGAAATATAAAAGACAATTTTCCTTTATTTTTATAAATATTAAGAAGTTTCTGCAAATTACAGCTATATCCGTCAATTGTTGGTGGTGCTTAGGCAAATGACGGCTACCGTCCTGCATATTTTAATTAATAAAAAAGGAAATTATTTGTACAAAATTCACTAATGGATTTATTTGTCAGTTATTAATTCAATATATCGGAAACAATTAAACGTAACAATTGATTTTTTGTGCGATTATTCATGCTTTAACAATCTAGAGACAAATGATGGCCATAGCAATCATACTTACCGAACGTTTTGTATGTTCAGTGGATGTGTGCTTTTCTATAAGGGCGAACCGTTGATTCTGTGTAAGTGTTTATGTATTAAGTTGTTCTATTTCTCACTTTTTGTCATATATTTAGAGTAAGATCTCTAATGGCGATCAGAACCTTATTGCGGAAGAATGCGATGGTGAAGTAGACTCTTTAAGCGACGATAGTGATGCAGAAATAAAATGTGCTTATGAACAATTAAGAACTCCTGCAATGCGTTAATTAGCTTTGACGAATTTGTTGTTTGTTCCAATCAGAATCTTATAATATTAAAATGTCTTCTGTAACCGATATTATATATACACATATATTTTTATTTTCTGTTCACATACACGATGAAGGGTAAAAAATAATTAAATCTACTAAATGTCCTTATTTTTTTCTCTGAAGATCTTTCATTCCTCATCATTCTTGATCTGAAACGTATTTTCATTTTACCATTTATGCAGCCTGGATTATTTCAAAATATTTTAGATGTAATAAATAAATACATGTTATTTGCCCTCTATAAACATATTTCAAGCGTAATTCTTGCTCAATCTCTAATATCCGACTTTTGATAAGGGCACAAGTGCCTTGGAGATATAGAGGAGGGGGGCGATCTGTTCACAATTTCCTGGGTAGTTATGACATGGCTGCGATAAGGTTTTATGCTGCGGCGATTGGTGTAGGATTGCCGGCTGACTGATGATGGGCGCTTACTATACCGGTCGGCTTCCCCCGGATTTCGGATTATAAATCAGTGTTTGGTATTTAGGATAAAGCGGATCCATTCCAGATAAGCCCTGGGTTTGAGCAACGAGAGGTTCTGTAACCTCGTTCCATTCATCTTTTCAGATTTTCTGTATTGTCCGCATTTTCTCTCTTCTTTCGTACCAAGAAAATCTTTTAAATCTTTTATAATTATTTTAAACCATGTTTATTTGTTGACCACTGTTTACCGTTAAAGAATACATAATGATAAATAATATAATAATTTTTCGAAACTCCACAAATGCGAATGTATCATGTCTTCCTCTCCTTACCACCATGTCCACAAAATTTAATTTTAAATAAGTTGTATGTTGTTTAACTAAATAAATACTTCCAATTACTTATCAATGCCAACAATAATGTGATAATTTTTCTATATGTAACGAAGAAACAAATCATAATATTTAAGTGGCAAATTGTTGACTAGATAATTGTAATAATAAAATAGGTTTTCTGACTTTGTGTAATTTTGTATTGCAACCCCTGACAATGTCAATCCATTTTTCAAATTTTAATAATTCAAAGCTGTGGAAAACTAGCTGTCCCTTGATTTATTATTATGTACACAGGTGTTAACCGAAAAAATCTGTATGGCCCTGTCTCATTTGTTTTATTTATCATTCCTGATTTGTTAATAGTGACACAGTATGTATAGATTATTTGAGGCGTTCAGAATCAACGGCGGATTATTCGAAATTTCAAAAACTAAATTTTTCAAAAATCAAGCAATCAATCAAATAATCAAGCAATGTAAAGTTTAAAGCATTGTTTAATCAAGGAATGCTTTATACTCCTTAGGCTTCAGGTTCGGATCCGGACCAAAACCATGAGAATTAAAGCGGCAAAGTTTCGTGTTGGGCAAAATTGGTTAACTTAAATGGTGAAAAATGTGACAAACTTTCGGAAGATTCGAGTTATCCCATTTTGATCCTGAACGCCTCACAAGTGTCCACGTTAATATAACCTTACTTAATTTTATAATTCTATACGTAAAAAAAATATATATATATATATATATATATATATATATATATATATATATATATATATCTTCACTCTTTTTTATTCAATGATGTCTATAAATATTTAAACTAGAATTGACACATTATCCCAAATAAACAAGGATATCTATAGTTTTACTTCAATGTTACTCTTTTTACAATACCCGGTTTTTAGGTTACGAGGTAATCTGTCTTCTTTGTTAGGGCGGTCCGGTGGGCGGAGTTAAAGGAAAAAAGGAAAGGATGGATGGGATGCGGGTTCGTGCCAATAAGGGTTCGCATTAATTCCTCCATTTTCTCTCTTTTCTCTTCTCATCATTGTAAATATTTACCTTTCCCACTTCCATTCCTTTCTCAGTGCGATTTCTTTTATTTATAATCGTTTGTGTGCCATTAGTTTTTAAGTATTAAAATTGTAAAGAAGATCTGTGAATATATTTCTAAACAAGAGATAACCTCTGGATGTTTTTATTTTTTTTAATGAAAACTTCTCTAGCCGCTTTGAGAAATTTTCGGTTGGGGAAAAACTTATGGGTTCGCGTTACCGACATGTACGTGACGTATTGCTCGAGGGCCTGTGCATGAATTATAAAGTTTGTTTTAATCAAGTTCAGATTAAAGTTTATAATTTTATCGATATAAGAATAATAATATTTAACTAAAATATCGTTTTATAGTTTTGCAACTCATGCTAATAACATTTTAAAACATCACAAATTAGTTTTACTTTAAATTTTCTCTAAGCAAATTTATTTGTCAAATAACTTTAGAAGAAGTTGACAATGTACTGATGATATTAAGTGGGGACATGAATATCAGCTTGACAGATGATAAAAATCTACCACAAATTGAATTTTTAAATTGAGGATTAGGTTTGACTTTATATTATGATCGAAACTTCATTATTACAAAATATAAAATGAAGATCGATGCATTGTTTACACAATACCTACAAAATTAAACGTATTTGATTGAAAATACAAATAATCTAAATATTGTTGAACCTAACGATGATAATAATGCTAACACTGAAAATATATGTTATTAACATCTAAATAAATACAAACAAAGAGTAATAATAATATTTATTATTATTTCATTAATTTGTATCGATATTTGGTTCTGAGCTTATGCAGCCTATAATATGTTTTAATTAATAAATAAACTACTTCAAAATATTTATAATTATTGCTCGGAGTGCCAGTAAATTTGAAAACCAGATTAATATACAAAATATGAAATGTAAATAATTCAGACTAGAATTGATTCATAAAAGACTGAAAAGACACCGCTCGACGTTTCTTCAGCACTTACTAGACAAACGTTCTAAGCTCCCGATTAATTACAAAAGACTCATCTTCATGACCATCATACGACCTATTTGGAGCTTTGGGGCTCCACTAAGCCATCGAATTCCTCTCGTATTCAATCGTTACAATCCAAATACCTTCATAAAATTCTCAATGCTTCTTACTTAGTTACGAACAAAGTAATCCATAATGTCCCATTTGTTGCTGATCTGGCACAAATCCGAAATCAATCTTTTCATGACAAACTTTATTCCCACTCAAACCCACTAGTTTCAAACCTAACAACCTCTTCAATTACTGATAATCACCCGAGGTGTCTGAAGATAAGATGGCCATGTGACCTTAGTTGAACTTGTGATTTGAGTACTACCAGTGGGTAGTTTCTCTACTTGTCATTATCTCATGTCATTATGTATCACTTAGCCTATTTACTTGTTGTATTATTGTAATAGAGTTGTAAATATCAATAAATAAAAAAAAAATTAATTGATTCAGAAATTCAATAAAGAACAGTTATTCCTAAGTTTTGAGTTTTCACTTCTGTCTTCAGTCCTAATCACTGCCTTTTTTATTTATTTTTTTATTTCTCTGTTGAAGAGAAGTTATATAATTACATAGTTTTATCAAGCGATTAAATTGCTTATTCCAAATACTGTTAGGAAACTTGTTTTGCAGTTGGTTTGTAAAATAAGCTTAAATTAATACAGACGGCTTAAGGAAGCACCATGACTTAGTGGAAATTATTCGGGAGCTAAATATACCGACTTGGTCTTTATTAGCGAGTGGAATTAATGGTGACAAACTGCCCTCGAGTAGGAAACTTTACAACTTTGAATAACAAAGGTTTTCCTCAGCCATGGTTCGCTCAGGACTTGTGAGTTTGTACAATGGGCGATTCTCAGGATAATGCCGTTTTGATTACCCTTATTTAGGACTCGGTAAAGCCCAATAGGATTTTTCCCTACTTAATAGTTATCTTCATCATTTGTGGAATGCAAAATGCTATCATAGTACATAATTATAAGTTTACCGTATTAATATTAGGAAGAAGACGATCCGGATGGGAGTGAAAATAAGTAATTTCTTAAATAGTGTAAACTATTTTTTAGAAACCTACGTTTCGTCATACATTGCAGTACTTCTTCAAGATGGGTAAACAAGAAACAAAAATATTTAAAAATGAAATAGAAAAAATAATATTTCTGAGTTTCACTGTATCTGTTTTAGTCATCCTTTCAAATTTAAATACAAATAACACATAACAAATAATATATATATATATATATACACACTGGAGTAAACAATGTACAAAAGTATAAATGGTATAAATGCTGTAAATTATAAACTAAATTAAAAGTATTTTTTCAAAATTTGAATTAAAATACAAATGGGATGTTGGGTAATAACAGTAATGATGAAAAACCTTATAATAAGTAAGTACAAGAATGAGAACAATATAGGAATTATGAATTAAAATAAAAGCTTGACAATTAATTTAATTTTTAACTATTTTTTATCTTGTCTATCCAGCCCTGAAGGAGAATGTGTGTCGAAACTTCGTTTTCTAACAAACAGTTATCATTATTTAAGGATTTTATGTTTAGATCTCTACCGGGACCATCTTCTTCCCAATATTTTTACGTTCAACTAATAGGGTGTATAAAAAAAATGTCCGTTTTTAAAACAAACATTTGTATTATTATTTCTTTGATATAAAATACAATATCTTTCGACACATCACACTCCCTGGCAACTTGTGGACGGATTCGACTCAACAGCTTCCTTCAGAATCTCATCAATATCCATCAATGGTCGCCCGGAGCCCTTCTTCCTTTCCAACGTAAATATCTCCACTGCTAAATTTTTCAAACCAATGCCGCGCAGTGCGCTGGTCAAGGACACCTTCCCCTCCATATTTTAATAATTTCACGAGTTGGTTCAGCGGCTGTTAATTTTTTTCCCCAGTAATGTCTTAAAATTACGAGAATTAGACACTATTATGTTTCTTCTTTGAAATGAATAACTAAACTGAGGTTTTTTTCGAAGACGTCCAGTGTTAGTAAATAAGCTTAGTGAATGCTCTAAAGGGATTATTAAGTGTTGGTATATTATGAATGAATGAATGATTCATTCATTCACTTCCACCGGATTTTCTTCTTCATTATCATGGTAAGGTATTCTGATAAGAAATTTTCAGAAAATTATGTTTTTATAGTCCTTCTATCGCGTCATATCTTTTATTATTTATGAGTGACTCTTGTTTATTACCATGCACTTAGGCCTAAAAAGGCCCATTGTGCTTGAGTCCTAAAAATCCGTAACCTATATATTATAACCTATACATTATTTCTATTTTCAACCCCCGCTATGTACTATTTAGCAATCAATAATCTTTTATATGTTTTGTTAGGACACGGATGGTGATACGCCGTTGCACGATGCCATTTCGAAGAAATACGACGACATGGTGACGCTTCTGTTGGATCACAATGCAGACATCAAGGTGACAAACAACAATGGGTTCAATGCACTCCACCACGCAGCGCTCCGAGGAAATCCAAGGTATGTCCAATCCAACTCTAATATTTACTGTTCTTTTCTATAAAGTTTTCTAGGGTGTTTGAGAGCCACAAATTCTTGAAGGAATGTTCTCATGTTGTAGAGAGAGTAAAAATGACTCATAGATATTAATTATATATGTAACTTATATTATATATAGTTATAAATAACTTAAAATATTGCACATACGGTGCTATAACGTCACTTATGCAAATGATGTAATTTTTCAGGAGAAGCATTTGAAAATTCAACATCCTATTACAACGTATAGTTCTTCTAGACTAAGCAAATAAAATGATAATAATTAAACTACAGCTTTAAACTTCATTTTAAAGTAAAAGCATACATCTCACTAATTATTATTAAAAAAAATAAACATACTCAGTTCAGTTTTGACAAAAATTGCATAATTAACGTTATAGCACCCGTACATGTTACTATATTTTTTCCGAAGATGCTAATAAAACCCACAAGTCATTAAAGTCTATTTTTATAAAAAAATATTCAACACTCTCAACTATTGTCAGAAACCTTTTGTAATTATTTTTTCAGTTATAATGATGATGCTATACTCACCCCTTGCTATACTTAATGGTTGGACTGCTGTTGGTCAATTAACCAATTAACTTTTTTTCAGTTAATTTATGCTTTGTTACAGCTTGTGAGCAAACAGTTTTATATTGTTTGCTGTTTTATAGTTTCATACATCTTGAAGTATGTTTTAGTGTGACAATCAAAATACCCATAGAGAATAGACTATTAAAGGATGTTTATTACCATTTTCAGGTTTTGGTATATGATTTGTCGAATTCATTTAGTCGAAAGATCGTTGAACGTTGTCCAAACAACGAAAAATTTACCACCACTTGTGTTATGCTTTTTTTACTAAATATATTTTTATTATATTTGACAGCGGGGTATTTCAGTGTTTAGAGCACTTAGTTGCTGTACTGAAGGCTATGTGTTCAAATCCGTCTGTGACAAGCAAATCGGTCAAGGACAAGATATAGACGGATCCTGAAGCTCACCCAGCTTCTGTAAAGTGGATACCCTTGATTGAGAGGGAAAACTTGGCGGTGGAGTGTGATCTTGGCCAAATCATCTTGCAAACCCGCTGTCCTATAAACATTATAGTTTCTACCATCTATTGTAGAATATTGTATATGAGCTGTAGTGGGTAGTGTCCTGTTATAAATTGATTTAATGTCTTTCGGAGAAGAAAGGAACTCCAAGAAAATCCTGATGCATAATTATTATGATTCTTCGTCTTCTTCTTCTTCCATGGCTCTACAGCCCTTGTAGGGCCCTGGCCTCCACAACAACGCCTCTCCAGTCTTCCCTGTCAGCAGCTCGACCTCTCCATTGTCCGATTCTCATCCTCTGCAGATCGTCCTCCACATCACCCAGCCATCGCAACCTGGGCCTTCCTCTTCCTCTTCTGCCTCCTGGTTTGCCATATAATAGTTTCTTCGGGTACCTATCTTCTCCCATTCTTCGGCAGATATTTGGGCCAGTATGTAACGAAGGCCAATGGAGGTCAAGAAATAATAGAGAGCTTCGGGAACTGTTCAATAAACCAGACCTAGTCACCTTTTATGATTATTATCATTACTAATTGCTTAAGTTCTTAGATGCTTGCATTTGCTTTGTGCCCATACTGCTTTCATTCTTTTGCAGTGGACTTGCTCTCTCTGTTGAGAAGAAATAAACATATTGTTCCAATCTTCTTTGGTCAACTTGCCACTTCAGAACTTTGAATCTGCAGATTACCTTTTCTTGGTTATCCTCTGGTGTATTTCCGGCCAGTTTTAGAGCTTTTTTACTTCATCATCCATTTCATCGTGCCATAATTATGTACAATAAAAATCTCAAAATATTAGCTTTTTTAAAAATTGAAACTACCTCTACCTCTTCTCTTCTTTATTTGAAATGTTTTCCCTATTTTCCATATAAAGATAATTTTCCTGCTCAAATATAATGTTTAATTAATGAGAGAGATATATTAAGGTAATTTTGTGTAGTGTTGATAAAGGGTAGGGGAGTGTGAATGTAAAAGGTGGAAGTAGGGTAGAGAAAGCGTGAATTTATGATGGTTGCGGCTCAGGGGCGGAGCTGTTTATTGACCTATTAATTAATTATACCCTCCGTTCCTGCTTGCGCTAATGTCTGCTTTTTCTGCTTGGTCTTCGTTTTTATTACTACCCACACACTGGAACAATTTAATGCTTTTTCTATCCATATTTCGGTAGTGGGGATTGAAAATGTTATTACTTTACTTAATTAACACCTTCAAATTGATATGCATACTCGTGGACGAACTTGTTTATATTTCTATATATAAATCAAAAGATTTTCATCGTGATTTTAGTTTAATTCCTATCTAGCTATGCTATTCTCTACATACTCTATGTTTGTTACTCCAGAAATATTACTAATAATATACTACTAATATAATACTAATAATAATAATAATAATAATACTAATATTAGTAATGACAATGATCGTGTCTTACTGTTTCTTCACTGTTTTAAATTAGTAAGGATTGGGATGCTCTGGAGTCTAGGGTTCTCTTCGTTTTGGGTTTAAAGAAACAAGATTTCAGTATTCCTTTAGCTTCGTTGTGCAGTTATACTAATTGTAGCACAGTAAAACCGGTTAATTAACAAAGAACTTGTTTCTGTGATATATTGGAAGCAGGGTATTATAGATGTTTCTATTATTTAAATATTACTATATTAATATTTAATATACTATATTTCTATTACTATTAAAATTGGGTTTAAATTGGTAATCAAAATTACCAACGTTCCTACCCAAATATCAAGTATCAGTAGCCTCAATCTTTTTCTAGTTCAAAACATAAATCAACCCTTTTATAATACATATTATTCATCGTCATTTTTTAAACATACGGGCTAATGACTGCTGAGCCATAAAGTGCATTAATATCTCTGGAAGTAATGCTTTTTCGGTAATGCCTTGTGAATTATTTTCTGTTCAAATCTGCCAATTCTGTTTATTAACGTAATCATTCAAGCGATTCAAAAGCTTTATCGCTGAATGAATATTTTTTAATGAAAAATCAATACCAATATTTTTGTTAGCCAATCGGTCGAATTCGCAGAACAAGCGATGGTTTTAGTTCCTGCACAAGTTGAACTTTCTAAGCACATAAACAAATATGCATATAGAAATCTTCCATTTTATGGATGGACCCATTTTCGATTGCTGAAAATAACGTTGAATTAATTGGTTTAGCTCTATTCATTGAGTATTAGAGTATACGTCGATACGAAAACGATCCATAGTTCATCGAATTATTCACTTCGATGGACGATAATGTTGATTTCGCAAAGGGAACAATTATTTTGAGTAAGAATTTCGACAATTTTCAAGGGTTCATTCATGCGAATGAACAACACACTGTTTAAATATAGGGATTGAATATACATAGGTTGGCTGAGACAATGTTGTGAGCGTCTTTGTCGGTCGTTTGTGAAGAAGGATGGAAATTTAGGAATAAAAGTTGTAATAAAAAATCTGTTAATAAACTAAACAGTTGGATACGATTTGGATGCTTTGCAATGACGAGCAGATAGTTTTATTTGCTATGTTTCTTGTTTGTGAATTGGCGGTGTTGAATATTAAAAACTGCATTAATATTCAACCCAACACTGAGAATAGAACTGATAGATCTCTAAGAATATTTGATAGAATTATTCCTAAATCTGTGAAATTACAATGAGATAGGACTTGGGATATTAGAACTGGTAATATTTTTGCTGCCAGGCTGAGGCAAACCCTGGCAAGATTGGTTTGAAGAGAACTAGAGCCGAACTGAGGGTTTGTTTACAGAGGACGGCTGATGACACCCGGGTGTTGGTTTTCTACTATCTCCTCCTCATTAGCCCTCTACCCGTTCTAATCTTCTAAATCCATGCTATCTCAACCGTTCTCGTCCCATCCCATCCGCTTTTTCCCATCTGATACTCGGCTCTCAAAGTCTCCTACATCGACTCTAACATCGACCTTATTTAGGTTGCTTATTCCATTGAAGGTTTCTACTATTTATAGGTTCCAGTTCAACAGATTTATAGTAGAATTTACTACCAAACTGTACAGCCAGGGTCAATCACTATCTACTAGGGATTGTCAGTAACCTGCCGGTTATATTCGATAGCTGTTTGTTATTCCAATAATTTATTTAGTAGTCCATTGCATTGAGAAAAATCCGTATAAACTTTTCTTCATATTTTTTCTTATTGGAGAATTCTTGTTTGATTGGTAACCTTTGTAAAAAGTTTCCTCTTTCTTAGAAATCATTCTTAAGGACGCTGTCTTGCTGCTTCCGTTGATCTTTTCAAGCCCTTTCCGACCTCATTGTTCTTTCAACTTGAAACTCCTCTATACCTTCAATCACGGGCCCTCTCCCCCTGTAATGTACCCTCCCCCTACATCTTAACTCCCCTAATGTTGGGCCTTTCTAATTCTTAAGAACGTAATACCTGCTGTCGTTTTATTCTTGTTCCACAAGTAATCAATTAGCCATTTGTATTTAGAGCATCCATTGATCTCGTTTTGTCCGTTTTATTCAGAAGTCCGAGAAATGATAACTTCTTTTTATGGTATTGATATTTTATTGTTGTTAATGTTATTTTTTTTTTTGGCATTGGCCTCCTCAGGACCAAGTCATTTTAACTGTCCTCTCTTAGCCTTGCCCATTGCTCTTTCATACGTTGCCGGTGTTGCTCCTTTCTTTCCTCCATCGTCTTTCTTTCCTTTTCCACCCTCAGCTTTGGTTTTCCATGAAAACCCTGGTTGGCATTTTAGTGGAAATTTCTTCCTCAGACGGTTGTATTCTTGAATATCTTCTCAAGTAATCTCCATCTCCTTTTAGTCTTTATCTACCTCTTCGAACCAAGTTGGTTTGTTATTGTTTTTTTATTATTATTACTTTGTATTTTTTCCTCTGCATTAAATTTCTGATTGTTTCCGTGCATGAGAACTAGTCATAGGAGCACATTTGAAGAACCTATTCATAAATGAATATCCAGACTAAAATGTCTTTTTCATTAACTTCATAAAAGTTTTTTGAGGGTACTGGATTTAGTTATTTTTTCTCAATTGCTAAATAATAATGAAGTATTCTGTACAATACTATATCGTTATATTTATGACGATATATCTTGCTTAAATCAAGCATCCTAGAGCTCAATACAAATCAATGAATGAATTACCACTGATTTCTCGGCATAAACAAGGCTATTAACAATAAGCATATTCAAAGTAAATGGGTGGACTATGCTAAATAAAGGCAGCAATTAATATACCAGGAAGGCTATATAAGCAAGAGTTGAGAATTTAGTACTGAGATGCGATTCTCATCAGATTTTCCTGCATATTACAAAGCAACAAAAAATATGTTATAGGCCAATAGTGCTACTTTTAATTTCACCATAAGTATTAATGGTTTCTCATTTTCAAACTGAAGTATTCAGATTTTATTTTATACCAATTTTTAAAAATTAGGACGGTGTTGTCTTAATTTTCTAAATCCTACACCTCCTGTCACAAATTACAAATTTTCATTTACTAATAAAAAGGAAGTACTATGCAATAATTTCAGTTTTTATATATTTTAATTTTACTTTTAGCAGGGCTTTATTGACGTTGTGAGGTGCCCTGTGCTTGACGGAGTTTGAATTTTCCAGCCGTGAATTCTCACATGGTTGTAATGGTCGGCTGTCCTAAGATTTAACCGCCGTGACAGATTTAGTCCAACTGGCGGTGACATCCGTTTTCGGTGTGTTTTCCCAACTTCCCGCTCGGAAAATTAGTTTGACGAGCTGAGTATTTCACCATCCACATGTTATTATTAATATAATTAATTATTCTAGCGGGTTTATGTGTTGCAATTAGTATTTTGATTATTATTCATTAATATTTAAAATAAATAAAGTTTAAAAATTTATTTATTGACATTTAGTACTGTGTGAACTAAAAAACCAAGAAATATCCTTTATAATTACATTATACGTATAAATAAAATAAATACATATAAATACAAATATTTTGATATTAAATAAGATTACTGTTAGATCATAAAAATAATAAAATTTATCTTTAATTTAATCTAATTATTTCGGATCTTTGATTGAGTTTCAGATACTGGACGTTGATATAGTATTCCTTATTTTTTAGAAAGGTTTGTCCCAACATAATTATCCCATTTGTGCTAATATTTTTACATTTTATTTTGAACATTAAAAAAAAAATTGATGTTTTAAAACCATTGTTATGTTTTGGTTGAATTAGTATAATTAATTGCTATGACACCCATGCTTTCCGCATATTTACTTATTAAGATGAAATATCCCATTAAACGAGGTCATTCTGTTGTCGACAGCGGTGATTCTTAGCAATATACAAAAGACATGTATTATTTTATTATTATTTGGATCGATTCCATTATAATTTAATGTGTCCGCCCATGCTTTAGTATTTTACTTATTTATTTTTGTCGTGGTTCAAAATTTTCGATATTTTTACTTTTCGTTATCTTCCTAATAAAATCGTTTAATTTTTATGGTTGGTATTGTGGTTTTACGTTTTTAAGATGCGTATAATTCAAATACATAATTAAAAAACAAATCCGATTTCCTTCGGTTTTTACTCTAATTGTTCTAAAATATTCTTGTATTATTTCCTTTTTTTTTTTAATATTTATATTTTTAGTTCGTTACATTTTGCCACCAGATCCCAGTATAACACTCGATTATCGACGTTACCTACCCCCCCCCCTCTTAGGTATAGGGTACTTCATTTTCCAAGCCAAAGGGTACGAGAATGATACCGATTCCGCTTCCCTCAGTACTGTTGACTTATTTCGGACAAATTTAGACCTAACCACTTATTCACCGGTGTTGCAACCATAATAAAAGATTGATGAAGAGTGAAAATGTAGTGCTTTGGAATCAGTAGAGCGAGGACTTACTGACTATGAATTACTATATAATTTTTTTTATTTCATTTCAAGAGAGGTAGATCAGAATGTTCGGTCAGGTTGCTGCGTTTTAAATATAGAAATAGAAATAGA
This sequence comes from Arma custos, assembly GCA_037127475.1. Taxonomy (NCBI): domain Eukaryota; kingdom Metazoa; phylum Arthropoda; class Insecta; order Hemiptera; family Pentatomidae; genus Arma; species Arma custos. The sequence goes on from CM073759.1 coordinate 39,036,734, forward strand.
AATAGAAAAATAATTTTATTCTGGGACCAGGTCCCTTTAGAATTACAGAGGTGAACATAATTAAGTAAATATTTATCTGGCCAAAGGCTTACATCTGAGTAAAACAATATTTACAAAATATCTTGAAAGTAAATAACTAAACAGGTATGTATTGGTAAATAATCAGAAAATGTAATGCAAAATAAAAATACAAAAACAGACAAATTTACGATAAAAAGAACTAGGTTTATGGAAAAAAACAGTAAATACATGATAGCATCTAGTAACAAAAATAAAAAAAACAATGATTTCATTATGAGTGAGGAATATTTATAGTAGTTCATCAATCGATAAAGTTGAAAATATCTATAAATTATTTATTGTTTATAGAGCATCTGTTTGAGAATTTAGAAGATGTAGGAAAAGTTCGGATTTAAATGAGGTTAAAGAAGACGCATGACGGATATCGGGTGGGAGTGAGTTCCAAAGAAAGATAGAACGGGCGAGAAAGGAACGCTCAAAAGTTTTGGTTCTATGGGAACGGATATAAAGATCGGAAGGGCAAGATCTTGTGCCTTGGGATTGGATAGAGGATTTGAATTGTAGGTAACTATAGATGTAAGATGGATGTTGTGAGTTGATAATTTGTTATAAGTAAGAACCAAGGAAATAGAGCCTACGGATAGAAGGAAAAAGCCACTTTAACTCAAATTATACATATACTTACCAAGTTACCAATACCAATATACATATACTTAATATTAAGTTTTTATCTTGCAGTCAAAAAAAGAATTTTTATCTATTTTGCTCACATATTTTTTTCTCGTCTAAGCCATAATTTTAACTGAGGAATTCCTTTTGTACATTTTTTTTTTAAATTTGGTTTCGTTGGTTTGTTATTGTTAGTTAGCTTTGTAAGTTGATAGAGGGCTAATAAAGGGTGATAAATTAACTATTTTTCAGATTATTCCCTAGGGATGGATATCATGAGAGGCAGCCGTAAAAGAATGGAGGTGAGGTAGAGGGAGAGGGGTTGTGACGGAAATGACATAGACGGAAGTGAGACTGGAGGGGGTAAGACAATGGCTACGAGAGCAACAATTTCCGTCTCGTAGGCCGCCTTTGTCTGCCGCAGTGTGTGTATCTCCTCTACTTCTTACCTTCCATGCCCAGTCATACTTCATAAAGCACTTTTGTGATGAGTCCCGGCCTTGTGTTTTGGCTTGTACAGAGGGGTATCAAGTGCTGTCTACTGTTGTAGGTTTGTGTACTCGATGTCGTTTAAAGATACGTTTGTATTTGCTATCTATATTTTAAAAAAAATGGATCTCAACACTTTAGGTTTGTAGCATCATAATAATAGTTCTTGTATTCTTCTGATTACATTTTGCCAAAATTTTACTTTTTCCCTATACCACCACGAACCATGAATGGTCTTCCGATATTTTTAAGGTCATACTAAACTCTTACATTTTGCAATTAGTTTTTAAATGCACAGGTCGACATGATTTTTCTTTACTGATATGATGATAACATGATCTTTCTTAAATTTTTCATCGACAAGAATTGGTGCACATGTCATATTTCGTAATCATAATCCAGAAATGATATGATAATTGCTCAAACGCGCATTTTTCGTTTCTTTTTTTTTACAGTGAGTATGAGTGTGACAAAAATAAGAGAACATATTTTCACTCATATATATTTACTTTATATGTCTGTCCATATAAACAAAACTGTGGAAATACATTGCTCATAATTTCCATATTAAAAAACATACTTCATGAGATGTATGCTGGGACCCATATAGGGAAAATTGATTAGACCATGAATAGTGTAGAGAGAGCGGGGTAGCTTAGTGGGTCATAAAATGAACTGATATCTTAGAGTTTGAGACCATCTCATGAAATATTTTTTTCATATGGAAACCCTAACCAATGTACTTGCATAGATTTGTTTACATGGTAAGACATAAATTAAATATGTATGTAAAAATATGTCCTATAATGATATCCTCTCTACATATTCTCTGTAAATAAAATTTAAAATAAAAGATAATCCGTAAATTCCTACCTCCTAAATACTTTCTCAATATCCAATCCTATCTCACTAAAAGGTCATTCACAGTAATTCATAATGATGTCTACTCAACCCTCTTTCCTCAATCTTCCGGTGTTCCTCAAGGAAGTATCCTCGGCCCAATTCTCTACACAGTTTATACAGCTGACATCCCAACTCATCCTAATACTATCCTTACCACTTATGCGGATGACACATGTCTATTATCAGTATCAGTCAACACTGGCCCAGTTATAGCATCCCGTACTCTTCAATCCCATATAACTGACCTTGAAAATTGGTGTCAAAACTGGATGATTAAACTAAATTCCCACAAATCTCGTCAAATCACCTTTACCCTCCGTCATAAACCAATGACTTCCTGCCCTCCTGTATCGTTTAATAACATCCCACTGATTCCTGTAGAACAGGTACGGTACTTAGGATTTCACCTTGACAAAAGATTAAATTGGGATCCTCGTACTAGACTGAAACGACAATAAACAGCTCGCCGTTTCAGGCTACTACAGCATAAACGATAAACTAAGCTCCCAATTAATTACAAAAGACTCATATACATGACATTAGACCCATATGACTTACGGAATAGAGCTTTGGGGCTACAATAAGCCATCGAATTCCTCTCGTATTCAATCCTTACAATCCAAATTCCTTCGTAAAATCCTCAATGCTCCTTACTTTAATACGAACAAAGTCATCTATAATGACCTAAATGTCCGGTTTATTGCTGATTTGGCCCGAATCCGATATCAATCTTTTCATGACAAACTTAATTTCCACTCAAACCCACTATTTCCAAACCTCGCAACCTGTTCAATTCCTGATAATCCTCCGAGGCGTCTGAAAATAAGATTGCCTCGTGGCCTTCTAAGCAGAACTTTTTGAGTACTATCACTGGGTATTTTCTGTATTTGCCTTTGTCTCTAGACATGATTTATCTTTCATTATATTTACTTGATGTATTTGGTATACAGTTGTAAAAAAAATAAAAGATAATAATAATTTATTATTCTGTTAGAAGCTATGGATCTATTGTATGAGATTCTGGGACCTTCCTCAGGCTCACCCCAATAGCCAATCTAGGGCTAAACTGCTAACCTTTTTTTATTTTTACTTAATATTTTTTTCTTTTATCTTATATGTTTTTATATTTAGAGATTCAGTCGAAACAGTAATGTCAGAAAATGTAAATTTGTCCGAGACCACTTTCAACCGTTCCCCAAATGATGGTATTTATAGTGGCTGGGTTAGCCACATGAGACTCTGTAGGATGCATTTTTATAGGACCCTTATATATTTAAACCCCTTACTCTCATCAGTATTGTGTTATTTGAGGGATCATTATGTATTGTTATTGTTATTGTTGTTGAGGGAAACATTCGAGGAGTTATTTTTTCTGTTTTGATCAATTTGTTTGAATCCTATGTATAAGTATAAACAATGTCGATTTCATTGTGACTAACCAATCAGGTTAGCTTACGGACAATTAAAATTTCAATATTTAAGGTTTATAAATTTGAAGAGTGTAAAATGATGGGGAGGGGGAGGAGAGCTAGTAGATTTTACACAAAATAAATTTAACTTTTTATATTCGTTTCAACGTAATTTTTATTTTAATCGCGAGGACTAAGGATAATTACACACTTGGCTCATTCCTCTGGTGTTCTATTCAGTTATTATTATTTTACTTTTTGTTTCTTCCCTCCTGCATTCTTTCTATCTCCGTCCTTCTTTCTCCACATACTATTACAACAGTTAATGATTATTAAATTAATGAATCTAACTTATAGTTTAAAGCTTATAGCTTCATATTTATTTATAGTACTTATTTCAAACTCTTTTTGTCTTTCACCGATAGCACGATATTCATTATGTTTTGCAATAAAATTATTTCTCTTGTAATTTTACTATGTTTTTATTATTTTTATATATTATTAATCTATGTTCAATATTTTTATCTCATCTATTTTTATTTATAATGTCCCTCTAATTTTATTCATATTTTATAATCTTCTAGATTTCTTTCCATTCTTGTTTCTTCAATTATTTCGTAATTTATCTTTTGGTCTTTTTATTTCTTTCTTATCATTCCTATCACTTCAGTTTAAATTAACCTGTTATATTTCCTTTAGTACTGCTCTTTTTTATGTAGTTTTTCTGTTTCTATTTCATTCTCAGTCCTGATGATGGCCTAAGAATTAGGCTGAAGCGATGACATAAATAAAATAAGTTAAACTTATTTGGTGTAAGATTTATTGACTGCACTTTCCCACACCTTTTTAAAGATACATTCAGTCAACTGGAATAATATTCCTCTAAATCACTTATTTATTTATCCCTCGGTGTATCGGGATGACCTTGATGGAACTACTTAATGATAAAAGTTTAAACGATTTTGCCAAGGTTGATTCGCGTGAAATTGGTCTAATTTCCTGGTTCCCCGTGGCCTGCCTTGTTCGGGATCTAATCTGGGACGATTCCGGTCCATTTCCCGCTAGGAGTGGCGTCTCCTTGTCTCCACCCTCCCTCCCGCTATTGTCTCTGACCGCTCACAATTATTTGATACTCGTTAAATAATTTTTTTCTTAAATAAAAGACAAAGGTTTTAAATAAACAAATTGTTTCCATCTCTAAGAATTTAAAATTGTGATAAAACGGGATGCAAAACGTCCTACATCGGACATACTATTTATAGAACGTAAATAGATAAAAAATACAATTTTTTCGAATAACTTCTGTCTTTGCATGTATTCAATTTCAACTACATTTTAAATTGACTCTGAAGTACTTAACCCTATATTTCCACAAATATGAATAAAAAAAAAATTGTATGTTATTGTATAAAATACAAAACAATTTTCATCATACTTAAAAATGACAACCACGACAAAGGCTAAAACAACTCCTGTAATGCTATCTTCGAAATAAGATGATATAATTCTGGGCCGAGTTTACACAAGTCTGCATTTGCAGGTGGAAGAAAAAATGAGCATTCTGTAGTGGATATTAATTAAATAAATAATACATTAAATATTAAATTATTAAAGGATTAAGTAAACAAATTTTTTTTTCATACAAAGGGTATTTACAAATCATACCAATAGGACAGAAAGAGAAGTAAGTAGCATCTGGGAATGGTTTAGTTTCTACGAACGGAGGTAGTTCGTAAATTCCTATTGCTAATTTCATTTTTAGTTGTCATAACAGTTTTTTGCTGCTCCCGTAGAATTATCTTTTTATGACTTACTAATTTTTCCATGTCAACGCCTCAATTATAACGACTTTAAAGAAGCGAAAATAAGTATTAATGAGGCGTAAAGTAAACAAGGCTATGATTTCTTCAATGTTTCGCCATTTCTCTGGGAACGTTATGGTGGTTGGAGATATGCATCATGCGCTTGTTGGTCTTGCGGAGTTGTTTTGAAGGCGTCGGCCATTTCTTAGCGGAACGGGCCAGCTTAAAATGGGTTATTTATTCAGGTGGCGCTTCCTCTATAATGAGAAAAGTTTTCCTCGATATAATTTATGCAGTACTTATAACATCCATAGCTCTCTGCCTCTCTCTTCACTCCGTAACCTTTCTTAATTTAAATTTAATTTTTAAAATTTGATTATACCTTCAAGTGTTTTAAATCATGGTGTTAAAACTTTAGGATGGGGCACTGGATCTTCAAGGTAGTATAATTGCAATCATCACACTTTTTTATTTTATTGTTTCATTCGTATTTATTTTTAAAAATTTTAGTGGAAAATAGTTGACTGGATAATTCTAATAATGGATTGAATTGATTAGGGGTGCAGACAATGATTAAACAAAATAAGAAATAGTTATTTTAATGTGCCAACGTTTCGGTCTAAAATGTAGGCCATCTTAAGAGAAACTGAAAATAACTATTTAAAATATTCAAGAACCAAGAAAGAATAACAAAATTTATTTATTTATTCATTACTATTTTTATTTTCATTATTATTATTCGTTATTTCATCATTATATAATTTATTATTTATTCAACCCATTATTTTTATCTTGGATATGTTAGTGTTGTTTAGGTTTTTCATTTAATGTTATGTTTTTATATAGCGCAAACTTATCCAATATTTTCCGAAATGATAAAGGAGAAATGGTTTGCATTGGAAAAATATTAAACTTGGAGTTTATAGTATACATTGTTTTTATTCTCATTTTATTTATCAACCGTTTAGTTGTTCGGGTAATGTTTTCTCCATAATTGCAGCGAGTTGCTCAATGTGAAGTTTGCACAGTTGCAGTGCAGATGATCCTGGTATCAAATCCGACTGTGGTAGATGAAATATTGATATTAGCCAACAACGTTCCCTGTGGTATTTACAGGCCTTCCCGGGGCTCACCAAACCTCTGTAAAGTGAGTATTCTTAATTGGGGGAAAAACCTGGCGGTTGAGCGTTATCTTAATGAAATCATTTCCCTGTACAACCGTTGTCCTTGCAAAAAGTGCAGTCTTTAGCATGTATTGAACCCAAGACCCTTTTTATGTCAGTGGCACAGGTTTTTATTTTTTTCTCCGTAACGATCAATGATTTAAAGCTTTTTATATCTGGCACTAATTTATTATATCAATTAAGTATTTTTCACTTTTTATCGTTAACTTAATATATTTTTTGGCCTGCTCAAACGGCTTTGCCCAGACACTCCTATAGGATGGGCACCTGATGGATACTACGTTTCTTCTTAAATCCTCTTTTACATTATCCATCCATCTTGCCTTCGGTTTTCCCCTAGATCTAATTCCATCTGTCTTCCCATGATAAAGGCTTCTACCTGTCCTCGCTTCATCCATCCTCGGGACGTGTCCAAACCATTTCATACGCTGAACTCGAGCAAACTGGAAAGTAGATAGTTCATGTGATATTTAAAAAGTATTTTCAAGAGTTTTAATTAATCAAGCCCAATGATTAAGATTTAATGTTTATTTTAGCCATATTATTTGTTAATTGTATTGTCATTTTTTATTAATTATGATGATATGATTATTATAATGGCTTTCATAATCACTCATTTATTTCAGGTTTTTTAATTCATTAATTACTATATTGAGTGTGATTGAAGTTTTATTTTTTTTTTTTTAAAATAAATACCAGCAATGTGGGTCCAACGTTCCTTCTATGAAAAATAATTTTTACAATATATAATAAATGTCATTTTATTGGTGAAAAAATGATTAGTGGTTACTTTTAAAATTAAATTAAATCATAATATGGGTTCTACTGGACCATAATTGATAATATTTAATTATGAAGCAAAAAAACCATTCTCCAGCCAAGTTTTTCTTTATTATTTACTATAAATACGTTTCGACCCCTTCGGTCATTTTCAATTTCTTAAATGTTTATCAGGATTCACATAATATGTCTCTTATGGAGGTCTATAATTTAAAAATTACTAGGAGATACATTTTTCTCCATGGTCATTATTGCTCTACCTTAAATTAAAATTAAATTAAATTAAATTATGATAGAGCTATATATGTATATATATATATATATATATATATATATATATATATATATATATATATATATGTATGTATATATATATATATATATATATATATATATGTATATATATATATATATATATATATATATATATATATATATATATATATGTATATATACCTATATACTTAAATACTGTGGTATATGATGAAAAGTGTAGAAAAAAAAAAGAAGAATAGACTTTGAGAGAATGAAAGAGGAAAACATATAACAAAGCAGACGTATCGGAGGTATGATGTATTGTTTTTTATTCATTGACAGTCATTAATTTTTAATATATAATAATTATTAATATTTTCCATCGCACATCTAATATCACGAAAATATTTCTATCATCTCATTCAAATATTGATGGTTTTTCTGGCATGGCTTTTAACACAAATATTTATGGAAGTTTTCCTATCTTGTTCGCCTTTACGGTTAAACAGTAACAAAAGTGAAATTTTTACCGAAAAGTTATAGTTGCATTTTCTTCCTCTTAGGAAAGTTGAGAAATGAGAATGAAGTACTAAGTGTTATTTACTTAGTTTAAAACGGCCGTGTAGAAGCCTTTAAGAAGTTAGCTTAGCCATAAAAAGTTCCCTTACACAAAGCACCTGATATAAGCTTTATCTAAGTTGCTATATCATCGTTCCTACCTAATACCTTTCGGGATCAATTGGATTCTATTTCGCTGAGCTAGATAGATGCATTTGTTTTTTCCTGAGCTTTGTCTGTTCCACAGGATCTTACCAGTATGCTAAGTGCCTGTTGTGTTGGAACTTTAGCCAAGGTTAAGCCCCATGTATTAATGAGTAATAAAACGCTAATGAATTGTTTTCCAATCATTATTTTCAACCACTACATGATCAATTCAAATAATAATTATATAATATTTTTCGATGAGGAAATAGTTGAGTGATCTTGAGAAATTTAAAAGTGATCCGGGGATGCAGTGAATAAATGTTACAAAATATAATTATTACTCACTTATTGCATTAGTTATTCGATTTCCCTTTCTATTATTATTATCAAAATGAATATGAAGATACGATAAAACAGTATTTAAAGTGCTTAGTTTTGGTCTTGTTATATAACATTGATGGATAACTTAGTTATTATAGTTATACAAACTATACTCCTAAAACAATTACCAAGAAGAGGCATGGCTCACTTGACGAACCTCTACAACTCCTGTCTCAGATTAAGATACTTTCCTTAGGCATGGAAAAGAACTGATGAAGCCAGCGAGAAACGGTAATCAGCCAGCCGACTACCGACCTATTAGCTTGCTTCCGGACATGGGCAAAGTTTTTGAGAAAATTATCCTTAATTATCTCAAAACCTAATGCTCAGAAATAGCATTAATTCTACCAGAACAGACCGGATTCCAGGCCGAACTGTGCCCAGACCACCATCTGGCGAAGCTGCATTCGGAAGAATACAGTTAAGAACGAGGCAACCGGTTTGATATCCATAGATTGCACGGAGGCGTACGAATCAGTGCCCAATAGTCTTCTATGTAAGGCACTGCAGGAGTTTCCTGAGCAGCTCTATACTATCATAAGGTCCTTTCTCATCTCACAACCCCTTTCCACTTATGTGTGGTGTACCTCAAGGGTCTGTGCTGTCACCGATACTATTCTTAGTTTATAAGGTGGAAATCGTTGGTGCCAAATACAAAAAAGCTACTGTGGCGGCGTATGCCAGAATCTACATTCTGGCATACGCCGCCACAGTAGGCAGTAGGCAGGCGGAGGCGGCCTGTGAGGTTATAACTAACAAATTTGATGGACTAAACAGTTAATCCTAAAAAGACCGACTGTATTATCTTCTCTCCAGACGAATAAGCGTCCTCTACCTTAAACGTAAAGAGTAGCGGGCACAGAAAGCAGATCTGCCAATATGATAACGTATCTCGGTGTCGACCCTCGACTTAACGTTATCCCAACATTGTAATAAGAAGATCAAGTCGGTTAGAACCAAATCTTACAGGCTTAATAACCTTATAATCTCACCGAACTTATCACTCCGCCTCAAAGTAATGATCTATAAGGCAGTTATTCGACCTGCACTCCTTTATGGGACCTTTGTTAAATAAAATTTCGGCTACAACTTCAAAATGGCTCCAACAATTTCAAAACTGTTACTGAGGCGTATAGTAAGGCACACCTCCCTACGAAGGACGAAATCAGACATAATACACGAGTGTCATTAAGGAAACGAGACCCGACGGTCTTCATCTCACGGAGGCATATCAAATTCTTTGATAGCCTCCAACACTGCACGAACCCACTATTCAACACACTTACACCGACAGGCCGACCTCAGCGCTGGCAAACACATGTACAGACACTCAACATGGACTTAGTAAAGTAAACTTACTAACTCCAATCAGAAAGAACTAGTGAGCCCCATCACTGGATCCCCCACTCCTTCCATCTAATTAATCAAGAAAATCCTATTCACGTTTTCACATTCACATCAAAAATCTTGTTATATCATTAGTTATTGTTAGGTCATTTAAGTCATTATTCAAACAGTTAATTATTAAGTGCATTATATTAATTGAAATACCCAGTAAACCAATTCACCGCCTTTGGAGTTAAGTAAAAAATATAGCTTATGTAAATGCTTACATTAGGCCGGATAAGAGTGTTTAAATCTAAATGTGTATACTATAAATTTCTTACCAATATTAAAATTATGAGTTACAAATATCCATTTTAAAAATATTGGATAAAATGACTGCATAAATGAAATTTGGACGTTAGTTGTTAGTTCTTATATTGAGTGTAAACTAAGTTAATTTAAGGAAGTTTGGAAAAGAGAAAAGAATAAGTTTTGAAGAAAACGTTATTGTAACCATTAGCAAAATGGCTCTTCTTCGGGAAAATCTGATAACAGTAGTTTTCTGGAGGATTATTATTAGAGCATTTTTTTTTATAAAATAAAACTTTTTAATTATTAACATTTTGTGGCATCGGTGATTTTATTAAATATTTGCTTTCCTTAACGACACTGAGTTGCCATGCCGGAAATCCTGGTTCAAATCCCGCTGCGGGCAAGACTTTTATTTAGTCTGTTTCTCGCCGGGGATGGGTACAATATGATCTACGACCCTCCTGGGCCTCACCTAGCCTCTATAAAATATTATAAAAATAGGGTACCCAAAATAAATATCTGGAGGTTGAGCGTGACCTAGGACAAGTAATCTGCAGAACCGTTTTCCATGAAACAGTACAGTCTCTACCATGTACAGCATAGGCGGATCCAGGGGGGGGCACCGGGGCACGTGTCCCCCCAGACAGTATTTTGTGAACTGTGGAGAATCCATTACAGTACATACTTATAGGCAAATCATGTAATGATATTTCTTAAAATAACAGAAATAACGTGCGTGAAATTATTGTTTCATATATTTTAATAAACCTTTTTATAAATACTACAAGTGTTTTTTTAAGTTATTGCTGATTTTTTTGCCCGTCTGCTCGTTGTGCCTCCCTGAAAAAAATCCTGGATCCGCCCTTGATGTACAGAACTCTAGACCCGTTCAGGGGTTGTATTGCTACAGGGTTTTTTTCACCAAAACTTGTTTTTATTATCCAAAACCAAAAGGCATATTTTAATAACTTAACTTATATTTCCTTTCAAAGCAAATTTATATTTTTCTAAAACGATAAGGTTTTTTTTTTTAACTGACGAAGAAGTTACGATTAGTTAAATCTACTAGGAATTAGATTAGTTAAGTCTGGGAAATGGTTTTCTCGTCACCAAACGATATTTCTACCATCTTACTTGTGGTATTTAGGGAGGTAGTACTAGAAACCTGCATCTATATGTCAACATTTTCTTACTGTTCTATCAACTTGAACTCTCCGACTTAGGAATTCCTAAGTCTATTGCTGAGGCACTAAGGGATCGTGATAAGTACAATTCCACGATTTTTAATTTATGATAAAGAAATGGGAATCTAGAGCCTAACATTTATAATAGAAATCAGATTTTTGTCACTTTTAAACAAAATTTAAAAAAATTGATTTTGTTAAATATGAATCATATTATATTTTCTCTCTGTAAAGTAGTTGCTGTTAATTTTATGGAGTGCTTAACGCTTTGTTGATTTTTTTAACCTATAATGGTTAGTGTTTATGAAATATGTTTGAATGAAAAAAAAGTATGTCTACAATCGATAAATAGTCTTCTCGTATGAGGTACTTTGTTTCATTTAACTTCACTTTATGGTGCTATGGCTAATAAGTCGATGGGTCAGTGGGAGCCCAAAGTTTTGCCCATCCAGATATAATTTGGATTGGGATTTTGAAGGAGTAAATGGCACCACATTATCTAGGGACCTCTATTTTAGGTCCCCTCCGAAAGACGTTCTTTGAAAAATCCTAAGACCAAATGCCAGGCTACGAACCCGAAATCTTTGTCATAGTAGGTCGATATGCTAATCTGTGTAATACATGCTATAATGAAATCATCTGTGACGACTTCCAAGTCGTAGTACCAGTCCAACGGTTGTTTAAGGAAGTGATTTGGCCTCAATGACGCTCCAACACCAGGTTTCTTTCACAATTTAATAACTCAGACTGTACGACGAATTGGTGTTGCGTTTGCTTTAATTGTTTAAACGAGAACATCACGCGCAAAATAGAGAGAAGCGGAGGCACGAGGACCTGCGGTATGTAGTGGCAGGGCTAAGGCTAATACGGCATATAATTTGTGGGCAAGCCCATCCCTGATTTAATGCCCACTACCAACGATAGCATTGTCCGTTTGTGCCATTGTCATCCAGCTCTTTGTCGCTTCCCATTGTGTCTCCGTCGCTTGGATTCCTCGCTGAGCCTTCTTATTGCGGCTTCCAACAGTCTACATTTTTTTTCCTCGCCATCATAGCATATCACTCCTCTTCCGGATTATTCTTGTCGGAACAGCCAGAGATGTTAAGAAATATTTTTGGCAAGCTCTAATAAGTTCTTCCTTTCGTGTCTTGTTTTAATGACAAATATTTTTTCATAATTCTAGTTTTTGTAATAAAGTGAGTAGTTGTCACAATTTATGGAGTATCTTGGATTTATGAAGAGACTTATAATCAGGCTTATATCGATCAGTATTATAGTTGAGTTGTTGAATAGAACCAAGAAAGAGTAGACGATATTAATATTAATTGCATTGTTATTCGCAGATGCCGACTTAGTAAAATTATTATTTGCAATGGTTCACTTGGTCCTATCCTTGGAATATTGTTTGAACTTGTTTATATCGTCGATACAAATGCATATTATCGAGTAGTAATGCAGTGAAAATCTCTGATTCCTAAAAAGTTCCTAGGTTCATTAAAAATAAGTGCGCATCCTCAAATCTATTTACCTTTGTAATTTTTTTTATACTATATTACAATAATACAATAAGTAAATAGGCTAAGCCATTCATAATGAAATGAGATAATGACAAGTAGAGAAACTACCCTCTGGTAGTACTCAAATTACAAGTTTAACTAAGAAGGTCACGTGGCCATCTTTTTTCAGACGCCTCGGAGGATTATCGGGAATTGAAAGGAAGCTAGGTTTGAAACTAGAGTGTTTGAGTGGGAATGAAGTTTGTTATGAAAGCATAGTTACCGGGTTCGGTCCAAATCAGCAACAAATGGGACTTTAAGATCGTTATGGATAACTTTATTCTTAACAAAATAAGGAGCATTGAGGATTTTACGAAGGATTTTGGACCGTAGGGATTGGATGCGAGAGGAATTCGATGGCTTAATAGAGCCCCAAAGCTCTACTCCGTAGGTCCAAATAGGTCGTATGATAATCATGTAGATGAGTCTTTTGTAGTTAATTGGGAGCTTAGAGCGTTTGTCTAGTAAGTGTTGAAGTAGCCTGAAACGTCGAGCGATTTCTTGTCTTTTCAGTCTTGTATGAGGATTCCAGGTTAATCGTTTGTCGAGATGTAACCCTAAGTAAAGTCAAAGTATGACCCGTTTCTCCTTGTTATTGTAGGTTTTGCTATTTTGGCTGCGATTATTTCGCCATATTTATCCAATTTTGCAACATGAACTGATAAGGTTAAACTGTTGAATAATTATAAAATAATTGCTTCCCTTGGTGGTCTTAACGAATACGGTACTAGGTTGTGTTATCCCTGCATTATGGAATGATCTGATTAATCCTAGTTTTTTAATTTAAAACTGTAAGAAGAGATTTACTCGAATGCAACCCACATTCACGCACTCACTTTTCTTTGTGCTTTTATTGCTTTTATTACTTCCTGAAATACCTGAAGTAGAAGATGGATATACAATCTTAGTTCAATGTCGTAAGTAAATATGAAACTCTTTCTTTCGTTGTCATCATCGTAGAGAATTGAGGTGTTTCTATGCAATTAGTGACATTTAGTAGCTATTTCTGGGAAGAACACTACTACTTGTAAGCTACTCCAACCCTTGACTTCAGTAATTCTAAGTTTTCTGACTCGTTAATAAAAATTGTTAATGTTAATATTTTTTTTACTGCTAAATTTAACAATTGGCACATTTTTTCCTGAACTCCGTTTACTGAATGATATAAAATATAGCTTTATCCACACGTACGTCGTCACATTAAAATGTAAAAATATATATAATCTTAAGGTTTTGTCGCATAATTCGTTTAAGTTTTTTTAAACTACACAATTCAGTTTTATAAAAATCGAACGGGTAGTTTATTATAAAATAATTAATATCTAAATTATTGAAAAAATAAAATGTAGTATTCAAAATATTGGTTTAAATTTTAAATGCTTCAGGGAAATTTTAAATAAATTTTTTTGATTAGGAAATAGCCTTTTAGCAATAAGATGCACGTAAGTTTCGTCCTTATTTTATCGTTAGTTTCGTTCGTGTATAAAATCCTAATTTATATAACCGAAACTGTAAAATGTTGAAGGGTCTGTTAAACTAATTTTCAAATTCGCTTTTAAAAAGATCTTCCGTTCCCTTTTCACTTTTCAAGAACATAAATTTTCCTCATTCCAATGGCCATGTTATTAAAATAAATTTTTAAATGAATTACAGCTCAAATAATATTAGTTGTACTTTATTCCTACCCGGGGGCTTCGTTCTCATTTGCATTCCTCATTATATTCATTCTTCACTACGGCATTGAATTATGCATTCAATTATTGAATTATTCATTCTACTTTTTTTTCTTCTAAAAAGGCAGTAAGGGAGTAGAGTTAGGACGAGCTAATTTAGAACCCTTCTCTCTTTTCCGTGTGAATTTATTTTTCGCAGAGGAAGTTTTTTTTTAAATATGCCAGGTGTTTTATCTGATGTATTAAATTATACTAATAATTTTAATATCGCATTAGCACTTAACATTCCCTCTCAACTTTGATTTCCTTTTATAAAAGGTACGGTTGTCGAAAAAAATGATTAATGTGGTTTGTATTAACCTCTGAAGAACTGGCCATATTATTTAAATAATAGTTGAAGGAATTATAAGTTTATTATATTCCAACATTTATCATTCAAAAGTTTACAATTTTGGCAACTAATCGCATTCAAGAAACATTGCAGATTAATATGCAATGGTTTACCATGTGCAAATCCATCGATTCTAAAAATATCTGCGTTACCGTTATAATTCCTTTATATCGGATTACAGACCAGACAAAAAGATCATATTTGTCTTATATGCCGGATTTCAACCTTCGCTTAAATCAGCCAAAATAAATTTACCTAAATTAACCAAATCCTCTATTAGTATGATTTATGGAAGGGATGAATATTCGAATATGTCATGTGCTGAGAGTGTTGCACAGAAAGCAGAACAAGTAGTTTGGACATGTATTCATTCAGAACGGAGTAAGGGGAAATTAGTACTGAAGCTAGGCAGATGGAAGAGAGAGACACAGGACAGGGAGAAATGGAAAAGGACAGGTCCGGAGTTAATCTACAAACCTCAAAAAGCTATATCGCCGGAATTACTTGGTAATTATTTTATAAATTTGTTTTGTATGGAAATTATATGCCCTTTATCAGACCATACGAAGCCTTCATGATTAGTTTCTCTTCCTGTTCTTCCATTACTACCTCATTTGTTCACTAAGGCCCTCTTACTTTCATCGGTTCACTTTGGTTTTTCGGTAATGCCTTGTCTGACAACACTTCCCCCTGATGCCCTCTGAGTCTACCTGGGCTTTTTCCAGATCAATTTCGACTTGTGCCATCTAGGGAATGGTGGTTTTAAGCCGCTGTATGTATCTGAGCATTCAGTTGGTGAATCTGGTCTGTGAGAGTCTGCTGAAGTGGCCTTGTAATTCTAGTGTCATCATTCTGAAGAGGTTGGAAACCTTCCCTGTTGTGTCTCTGGATTAATGATGTATCTCTCGTATGCATGTTTTGGTGCAATGATTTCCTACCTGAGGATCTTTTCCAGCTACCCTCAGAGTGTAAATGTCGTAGTAAAGTATCTTGGGTTTAATCGCCGTGCTGTAATAGTGAATTTATATATGTGTGTATGTATGTATATTATGAGTATGTCCATCTTACGAACTGACCAAGTTCCGTCCTATTACATCCATAATCGTTTTCTATTTTGAAACGATACTGATCCGTTTACATTCTGTGGCTATATCTGAATTTCATGCTAAATATCAATAAATTAGAACCAGTGCTGTATTTTTTTTTTTTTTAATTCAATTCTTAGATAAATCTTGTTTAATAATGTATTTGGAAATGTAAAAACCCAAATTTTGTAAAAGGATGATAATTTTTATTTTATGGTCGATTATAATGTTTCATTGTTTGAAAATAACTAACCAAAATCCTTTCGCTAGATAATCCTATAAGTTTATTATGTTTTATAAGTGCTCAATAGTTTGTTGTCCTGATTCAGCTCCTTGATAGCACAAAGAAGCCGCTCATTTGCAGGAAAGAGCTATCCACTGGGAAGACACCTAGCGCCGAGTCCTTTAGTTGCCACTGTTTAGCTTACAAATGTCTGCTGAGTCGGTCGGTCCCAATCGCCTTTTCGAGTGCTACCTGTAGTCAGCTAATGCTTCCTCAGTGTCTCTTCTAGTCTCCCGTTTTTCGTATGGTCAGCTCAAATGACGCTGTTACTGAATACCATTGAAATATATTCACATTGAAGATGTTAGAAATCTATCGATTGATTCCGGTCGACATCTATGGGGATATCTCCTTAGCTTAATTTACATTACGTCCTTTAAAAGGTAGTACAAAAAGTTAGGGTTCATTTCCTTTCATTATTAATTGTGAGATAGTAGTAAAATAAATTTAAAACAATTTATCCTATAATTTAGATCCCTTTATGAAAGCAATAAAATAGCAAATTTGTACATTAAATAAATTTGTCCAAAAGGCTCTGCATAATAAAAATCAAATGGCATTTACATCAATGTTGTAATATTAAATGACAAAAAAGCATGTAATAAATTTGCTAGAAAAGACACTAAACAGTAAAAGCTATTATTTACTTCTGGCCGATGTCCAATAATCATAATTTATTATAGACCATCTGTTAGGGAATTACGAGGTTGGAAAAATATGGATTCGAATGAGCATAGGGAAGAAGCATGGCGGATATTAGACGGAAATGAGGTCCTAAAGGTTGTGGAACTGCCAGGAAAGAATTGCTTGAATGTTTTGGTTCAGTGAGAACGGGTGAAAAGATCGGAAATGTGTGATCTCATTCTCTACTATTTCACTTGAGACCGACTTGTAGATTTTTTTATAAATTAACTGAGGAAATATTATCTACGGATGTATCATAAAACAGCGCAGTGATTTCAAACTGAACTATAGTTTTCAAGAAATGCAACCGCTTGTCACCAATTATTTACAAATCCATGATTGAAAACATATTTTATGGAACATGGATTAATTACTAGCTACTGAGGTGGACTATTGGAGGAAAGTTGCCAGGATGTCCAGACGAGAAAGAAGGACTAATGTTGAAATCAGAGAGTGAAAGGAGTGTTCTACGAATGTCCTACAAAATATAAAGAAGAGGAGATTGGCTTAGTGTGGTCATCCCAGGAGAATGAAGGAGGAATAATTTCCCAATTTAATTTTTAATTGGAATGTTGAAGGGAAGGTCACTGGGAAGGTGGATGGAAGGAGTTAAGGAAAGTATGCACGGTCATGGTCTGAGATAGGGAGGTATACACGTTCTCTTCACATCCTCGGCGACAGCATCCTTTCAGCTTCCCTTCGGTGTTCTATAATAGTCTTCTGACTATATTATAGTCTCACCGACTATATTATAGTCCTCAAGGTCTTTCTCCATTCGGTTTTCTATAATATAGTCTTCTGACTGTTCTCTCGTCACCCTTCCTGAATCCTTGTACCCTAGCAAACTGGGATATATTTAAGTCATAAATTGTTAGAACCTTTCTCCTCGACAGGCCCTTAAATTCGTCCTTTCTATCTTTCTTTCGAACCTGTCAATACGCTCAGCTGATTAAATTCGTCCTTTCTATCTTTCTTTCGAACCTGTCAATACGCTCAGCTGATGTTTTACACTTTTCAAATGTGTATATCATGATGGGTCTGACGTGTGTTGTACAACCACCTTACTTTCCCTGAACTTTTTACATATATATGAAGTCATTAGTTCATTCGTTGTATCTTATTATAAATTATTTTATTTTCTTACATCTTCCTATTATTTTCATCGTTATCATTTTCACGCTATAGAGTTTCATCAATCTTTTGTAATACGGTGCTATTCAGGTTCTATAATTACACATCGTATCTGAAAACGCCCTTATCGTTAGGCGGTCCTTTTTGGAGAAGGGTCCCACTAATATTCTTTGTAGTGTAATATAATTGGAGACCTAAGATAAAACAAAAGGACCGAGATAAGGAATGGTGGAAAAAGGGGAAAAAACGGGGGTCTTGATGGGAAAAAAGTTTTCATACCTCCCCAGTGGATTTCTAGTAATTAGAGAGTCGGAGGATGGAGAGGGGGGTTTAGATATATTACTATAGTGGCCGCCCTATCTGAAATGGAATCTGGACCCACGGCCAGGGCCTCTGATTTATGCCCTCTAGTGGCATAACTGTAACAATTGATTCTCTATCCCGACCGGCTCCATTAAATATATTTCGCCTTCCTCAATTCCCACCATTCCTTTTATCCCGAAAGCTTTGTATGGCTCATTATGAATCGCCAGGATTCAATATTGCAATTGACGGTTTATGGTTCACTTTGCTGGCAAGGTGCTCTTTATTACTTGTTCACAATATGAGGTTTGTTATATTCTTATTTTATTTGGTTGTTTCATATGAAATGTAACTTTTATATTATTTCTAAAATTCAGAGTTGAATTAGTTACAGATTGTAATGGGCTGTTATTAATTCTCTCTTTTTTATGGTACTTGATATAGCTACAATTGAACGAATATTGTTTAGCACTTCATCAAATATGACCATCAGAACACGCGGTTTTTTGTAATGTATCTTTAAGAGTTTAAACTTGGCATATTCAGGAACCCAAGCTGAACTTGGAAAGCTTGTCTTCCTGAACAATGGTCCACCAGATATTTCAATCCTTTTTTTCCAGTCTGTTACCCACAGCAGTTTGAGGCCACCCTCCATATCTTCCATTCATCTTCTAGGTCCTAGGTCCGTTTTTTTGCTATGGAGGATCCTATCGGCATTCGGCCAGCTGACATTCTTAGGACTTGCCCCAAACATTTTATTCGGCGGAACTTTAAAATGCTCACCATTTGATGTTATTTTATAAGTCATAGTGCGCATTATTTGTTCTTATCCTCCATTCTTGAATTACTAAATGTAGTAAGATTTAGTATTTCAAGTATTTTCCTCTCGAAAATTTTTAATGTATTTGCGATGGTGGTAGTGAATGTTCGCGTTCTTGCAGTGTATGTAAGAATAGCCCGAATTAAAGTTATGTATAACTTTACTTCCTTCACAAAAATGATGATTTAAAAAATTTTAAGTTTGCAAAAAGTGCACGGCTATTAGTCGTAATCCTTTTCTGCTCTTATAATAATGTTATTTTCATTATTTCATTTTGACTCCGAGTACTTTTGATAAACGTGTTATATAGCATATTATAATGTGATAAAGTAAGTAAAGCAATTAATTAAAATTTATTATAGCTCTATGGTTAAAGTGGCAGAGATATTGAAGGGTGTAATTTCGTTGAGGTATCTGCATTTGGATAAAAAGTGGCTCTGTTTTTTCTTTATAGTATTAAAGTAATAAATGTAATTCAAAACATTTATTATTAACTATAATTATTAAATATTTTTATTATTTAGTTAATGAAATTTACAACTGTATTAAAATAATACAACAAGTAAATATAATGATTGGTACATATTAGCAAGAAAGGCAATATATAATGAAAGATAAATCATGTCTAGAGACACAGGCAAATAGAGAAACTACCCAGTGGCAATACTCAAATAATAAGTTCAACTTAGAAGGTCACGAGGCCATCTTCTCTTCAGATGCCTCGGATGATTATCAGGAATTGAAGAGGTTGCTAGTGGCTTTTAGTGGAAATAAAGTTTGCCATAAAAAGATTTATATCGTATTCGGGTCAAATTAGCAACAAATGGGACAGTAAGACCATTATGGATTACTTTGTTCGTTACACAGTAAGGAGCATTGAGCATTTTACGGAGGATTTTGGACTTTAAGGATTGAATACGAGAGGATTTCGATGGCTTAGTGGAGCCCCAGAGCTCTATTCCGTAAGTTCATATTAGTCTAATGATTGTCCTGTATATGAGTCTTTTGTAATTAATTGAAAGGCTAGAGCGTTTGTCTAGTAAATGTTGTAGAAGCCTAAAATGGCGAGCTGCTTCTTGTCGTTTTAATCTAGTCTGAGGATTCCAAGTTAATCTTTTGTCAAGGTGAAGTCCTAATTACCGGACATTCTACAGGAATCAATGGGATGTTATTAAATGTTACAGAAGGACAGGAAGTCATTGGTTTACGACGGGGGGTAAAGGTGATTTGTGAGAATTTATTTTAATTCTCCAGTTTTGACACCATTTTTCAAGATCAGTAATATGGGATTGAAGAGTATGGGAAGATAACTCGATTGGTGTTGACTGTTAATAGACATGTGGTGTACAATGCAGATGAAACAACGTCCACCACACGATGGCATTGCAGGATAGTGGAGTGGAATGTTCGGAATCCGAACTGGTGATCTGGTATAATGTGGTTTGCTTCCAGGATGGGGTATATTCGTTTCAGGATGAGCTTTTCCAGGATTTATAGATGGTAAGAGGAAGGGTATTCCGTTTTTTTTTTTTTTTTATGTTTATGTATCATTTTTACGACGTATAATTTCCAGAGGTTCGGAAAATATGTAGTACGGAGTACAGCATTATTATGTAGGTGAGGAATAGGATGGCTTTTCTAGGAAGATATTATTATAAGATGTGGATCGTGATGAGGTCGTATCCAGGAGCTTTGTGAAAAGATAATCTGTGAATAATATTTTCCACAGATATTCGCAATATTTTTCAGATATTTCTGAAGGATGGAATGCTTTGAGAGGAAGGGTTATTTGGAGGGGAACATTTAACTTTGATTTTATATATTTAAGGTGAATTGGGTTTGTAATATCAGGATGTGGATGAAAAGTTTTAGAGAGATATGTCCAGGACGTCTGGACTTTTTTTGAGGGATGTAGGATAATAGGTTGGGTTATTTGGGGCAAGGATAGAGTAAACTTTTGTGGGTGTGACAGATGAAAGGATGTTTCCATGGGAGTTGGATGATCGACAACCGCATCGTTGGTGTTTGGCGTTATAGTCTCCTCCAGCAATGATGCGTGTTCCA
Organism: Arma custos; assembly: GCA_037127475.1. Classification (NCBI taxonomy): domain Eukaryota; kingdom Metazoa; phylum Arthropoda; class Insecta; order Hemiptera; family Pentatomidae; genus Arma; species Arma custos. The sequence goes on from CM073759.1 coordinate 39,058,144, forward strand.
AGAGATTGGAATAAGGAATCAAGGAGGTTACAAGAAAGAGAATTACCAGGAGGACAGTTTACAGCTGAAAATGTGACAAGGAATGAACGAATCGTTACGGTTACTGAGGTTGATTGAATAGCATCAGATGGAGTTGAAGGAATAAGAGAATGGGATAGGTTTTTATGAATGAGAATACAAGATCGGGCATGTGAAGTTTTGTCTGATCTGTAAGTGATCTAGTCCCGTATATAGAAATGTTTGCGGTGAGTGAAGTGCGTTTCAGTAAGTAATTTAATATCTATTTGGTTGTCATGTAGAAATATGTCTAATTTTTCACCGTAATTATGCAGTCCATTGGCATTCCACAAAACGATAGCTAGGGGATTTATGGTCATCGTGGGTAATTAAGTGGAACTTCAGTAAGGATTTTCGTGAGTAGGTTGATGAGAGGCTTGATAATCTCTTGGAAATCTTTCAGGAAGGATGACAGGTTAGAATTTATGTCGATGGGGTTTTGGATTTTGATTGGATATGGGTCTGGAGTTAGATATTGATACTTAACGGGTAAAGGAGGGTTGGCTGGGGGGTGTCCCGAGGTGCTGAATTTATCTTCATTGTTTGATGAACTGAAGGATTCATTTGAGTAGTGATTTGAAGGGAGAGGATTTGGTTGCTGTGGTGGTAGATTGACTATTAAGGTTTCAGCATGGAGATTATATGCTGATGTGTAGGTTGGATTTTAGTATTGAATTTCTGAGGCTTCGATCTAGGATCTCGGGGTTTGGGGATTGTTATTGGAAGTCTGGGGTCCGTGTTGGGAGGTTAGAGGCGCCTGACGTTGAGGCTGCTGCTGGTTTGTTGAGGTCGAGGTTATGTTTTCCGGAGGTCGAACTCTGGTGGTATGTTGATATGTAATGCTTGTTATTTTTTGCGATTCCGGGAATATAGTTGAGTTTTTGACTTCAGGTGGCTGAGCAACATTATTCTCTATGCTTATCCCTTGTATTTCTCTGTCGCTGGAAGCTTTTATTTACCGAGCAACCTTTATAGTTCGCTGGGTGCTCCCCACCACAATCAGCACATTTTGAAGACTCATTTCTGGAGTTCTGGCATACTTCAGTTAGATGTGAGCCAGCACATCTGACGCATCTGGGTTGGTGGTGACAATAGGTCTTGGTGTGACCCAAGTTTTGACACCTAGTACACTGCATTGTGGTGTTTTTGTGCCTTGGCTCCTCGAATTTAACAGTTGAGTAAACGAGTCTAGGCCTATCCCTATTGATAACTGCCGTAGGCGTGGTCGAGTGAAGCCTTCTTAGAACTGCCCTATATGATTTCGAGTTATAGTTGATTACAGTGAAAATCCTAGTTGTTGCTAGTGAGATGATTTATTAGTTTTTCATATGATTCTTAATTGACGGTGTTGATTTTTATATCATTTGCGCTAGAGTAGCATCGAAAATTTGGCTGCCCGATCAAATCTGCTATTTCTTTTCCAAAATTATAAAAATCACTTCTTTTAGTGATAAATATAGTCGGAGGTCCCAAGTCATCGAATATCTGTCGCTCTAGATTGAATCCAAAATATTAAAGTATTCTTATCACGTTTCTTTTTCTTTTTTTTTAAGTTGCATAATAAATATATCTTGAAGGGAAATAACCTTTATAATTTTGGAACCTGATAAGACTGTATTAAATTAACTAAATTGAGAGGAAGCTCATTAGGATGTATTCAGGCTTATTTGTCATTTCTAAAAGCTTCACGGAAATTTCGTTCATTAGTGAAGTTCGTTCAGGTTTATCCCCGCTTTTTGTATATGGTTTATGGAAATGATGATGAATTTAAACCATTCAATGTTGATTGCTTTTAGATTTTAATCTTCGGTTTACTAAAAATGGAAAAATTTAATTGGTTCCCTGTTGAATAAAATAGTATTATCCCATCCACGCATTCCCAGCCTTTCCACCGAGTTGGTAAACATTAATCTTGAAGCGCAGATAATTAGTAATGGGTTATTATGGAATTATAAATCCCTTATAAACAAAATTATTCACTATTCCATTCTACATTCTTAATGGATAATTAACTTAATATTAATTTTGAAACAATTAATAGCTATACTTGGTCTATTTTTTCTTTTCTTTTTTCATTATTAAACATTTCATTGACAAATCTAAATCTTACGATTTATTTTATTTTTGATTTAGGTTATTCTCTAAAGGGTATGTAAAACTTAATAAACGCAAATTTGGTCTGGTATCAACGAATAATGGACGTTGACTTTATACGATTAAAATTAATAAAACTAAAGAAGGACAACGAGGCAACTCATTTAACCTAACTAAATGTTCAGAAGAGCCTCGAAGTCTTTGAGTATTCTTCACATGAACCAAGTAAAATAAATTAAAATATAGGTTTTGAAGCTCTATGCAACGTAGAACATAGTGCAATTTTTTAATTTGAAAAAAGTGTGTAAATTAAAGACTTAAAATAGCTCTGAAATACATAAGTCCAGCTAAACAGGAGAGAAAAACAAGGTATGTAGATGTTTTACGGGCCTCCTTCTTTCCACTACCGCTGGGATAACCTCGGATTCCTCTGTACGGACATTCTTCTTCAGAGTTTTTGAGCTGTTTAAACTCTTTACTCCTTTATTGACTAAATAATAGTTTTAGCCATGAAAATATTTCGGAAACAGGTTGGATTGGAAAAAATCGTATAACCTCGATTTTCTCCTGTGGCCATGCTGAGTAGTAGCCAAAATAACTTGAATTGAAAAATAATAATGAGTTGATACAAAAACAGAGTTAATTAAAGTGGATTAAACAAATGGTACACGAATATTGTTACGGTATAAAAAAAAAAAAAAAAAAAAAAAGTGAGATATTGCTAGCTCTTTTGCATCTTCCGTCTCCGAGTTCTTCCGAGAAAGGAAGATTAAAATAAATCAGAAGTGACCGGTGTGTGACCGGAGCAGCTATCAGTGTAGTGGCATGGAAGAATCGGAATCGGTTCGGAGAAAACGAATCGTTAGCGAAAGACAGTGGGTCACCATCGTACTCCTATTCTGAAATATTGAGAAGCTCCAAATTCTCGACCCAATAAAAAATCTATTTTCATGTAAACATTTTTGTGTTTTATATCCATATTATGTTATTGGAGCGAAAGAAAAAAAAAATAAGGGAATTATTAGAACTTTAAGAATGAAATCACAGTTTTTCATTGAATCGCAATAGCCATTATGAAATCTTTCAGCTCGCTGGAAGAGTATAATTGAAAAGTAGATTTTTGATTAAAAAAAGCTCGGGCTATGAGCGCTGGCTGGCTTTTTATATATTGAGGAGAGGAAAAGTTATACACGTTTATCGTGAAAAACATGTAAGTTCCATTAGGGGCTGGCTCTTTTTGCTCTCTGCTGAAGTTATTCGGTCACCGGTGCCAAATGTCCCCTCATACAGCTTATTGTTCCTTGCTCTGTCGTTTGGATTCCTGCCCGCACTCAGTCCTTCATTTCCGAATCCTTCCTATCATTTTTATATTCTATAATTGTTATCAATTCGCAATTACTCTTATTTTCATGCCCGTATAGATAATGTTTTATATAAAAAATCGTATTTAGGTTGATAAACTTTTTTATATTGATAAACAATATTTTTTATAGGCGTCATGTAGGTAATACATGTATAATATTGGTACTGATGATTGTGTGAAAAATTTATTTAGTTTTTTGTTATAAAATACCATTCATATTAACGAAATCTTATTTAATGACAATCCGTAAAATATAAGAATTATGAAATAACATTTATCTAAGGCTTTTTCTAATATTAAATATTATGTACTATAATAATTTATTTTATTGTTAGATGTTATAATTTTTTTAGTAGTTTTAAATATTTTATTTGAAAAGAAAAGGTATGACCTAGACCGGGGATCGAACCCGGGTTCTCCCACGTATCCGCCATAGTGCTTAGCCACCTAAGCCATCTTGGTTCGCTTTTCCGTCAGACATAGGATTATACGATCAGGATGTTATAGGATCAGTGAAAAGAAAGGATATATCTGACCGAGAAGCGAACCAAGATGGCTGAGGTGGCTAAGCACCACGGCGAATACGTGGGAGACCCGGGTTCGAGCCCCGTTCCAGGTCATATCTTTTCTTGCAAATAAAATATTTAAACATTATGTAGTATAGTCTGACACTTTAATAAATGACCCGGAGTGGGGCTGGAAGGTGTGGTGGTGGGAGTTCCTCACCACTTTATTAAAAATGGAGTCCGGCGCGGACTAAGGACAGTGGGAAAGGACGTGGCTTCTCTAAGCGCAGCCCTCCTTCTGCGATGGTCGTTTACTAAATCGTAAGACTATAAATATAAGACTTGTACTTCAGGTAAAAACAAGAATTTGAAATTTTTTTCTCCGTAAAAAGATTTAATAATTTAACCATCAACAATATGAAGCATCTCAATCAAGAACCGTTTAATGGGTATAAAGAAATGCAGCATCTTATATATTTATTTTTTTATTAAAATTTTTTATATAAATATATTTTAATGAACCTATTTAATTTTTATTACCATAGTGAGTAAATTGTGTCTTTCTTTTTGTATAATTTTAAATTTAACTTTGTCATAGGAACTACGAAAATGTCTATATTGGTATAAAAGTACTGCATTATGACTATGAATCGCCTAGGATATTTAAATTGTAAAGGGATTATTTCAATAGAATGAAAAATTACAGGTGTATAATTCTTGGTGGAAGTATTTCGTTTCTTCTTTATTGTTCCCTCTTATATTTAATTTTACTCTTTAATCCAATTCAAGGTTTTTCAAGCATGCATTCAATGTAATTCAAATAATAATTCAAGATGAAAATTTTTATATATGTATTAATCTAAATTATTAATAGTTGATACAAACCAGTAAAAACAAATTAAAAAAATATAAAAGGAGGATTCGATTCTGCTGTCCTGCTCGTCCTAGAGGATACTTCGTTCTCTCTTTCATGGCTGCCAAGAAGGAAGGGGAATGGCGGGCAAAGAACATAGTTGAACTGAGGAAATGTGGAGGAAGGGCCAGACTGTAAAAAGTAGAAGTTTCCCCAATGGAGACGAAAAGTTTCTCCTTGTTGAAATAACTTCCTAAATTTTGAAACAAATAGGAAACGTGGCAGGAGGAACTTGGCCTTCTTCCTTCGTCTATTGGCTACTCTTCGAACTGTAAAAAACTATCCTTACTTGTGTTGTTGTGATCCCTCCAGAATTAGAAGATGGTTAATTGTATAAAATTATATAGTATTAGTAGTTAATATTGTTTACAATTTCAGTTAATAAATATTAACTGTTAAACATTGCTGAGCATATTATACTTACTCAGAGAATAGCATGTATCTGCTATTTGTAATAATTTCTTTTTTTTTTTTTTTTTTTTTTTCTTAACCCCTTTGGTTGTTATAAATATTTGAAAAAATAACATATTAAAAATTACTAATGATAGATTGTATCTCTTCTACTGCACCAGCTGCATTTTAAGAGAGAATTGTCTGAAGGATTTTCTGAACATTAATTAAATGGAAGGAGTGGGGGATCCAGTGATGGGGCTCACTAGTTCTGTCTGATTGGAGTTTGTTAGTAGTTTACTCAGTCCATGTTGAGTGTCTGTACGTGTGTTTGCCAGCGCTGAGGTCGGCCTGTCGGTGTAAGTGCGTTGAATAGTGGGTTCGTGCAGTGTTGGAGGCTATCAAAAAATTTGATATGCCTCCGTGTGATGAAGTCCGTTACCGTCGGGAGTCCGAGAGTCTCGTGTATTATGTCTGATTTCGTCCTTTGTAGAGAAGTGTGCCTTACTATACGCCTCAGCATACGGTTTTGAAATTGTTGGAGCCTTTTTGAAGTTGTTGGCGAAATGTTATTTAACATAGGCGCCCCATAAAGGAGTGCTGGTCTAATAACTGCCTTATAGATCATTACTTTGAGGCGGAGTGATAAGTTCGGTGAGGTTAAAAGATGATTTAGCCTGTAAGATTTGGTTCTCACCGACCTGATCTTCTTATTGCAATGTTGGGATAACGTCAAGTGCCAGTCGAGGGTGACACCGAGATACGTTATCATATTCGCAGGTTTGTTAACTTTGCCTGCTACTCTATAAACCTTAGGTAGAGGGCGCTTATTCTTTTGGAAGGAGAGAATAATACAGTCGGTCTTCTTGGGATTAACTGTAATATTCAACCCGTCCAGTCTTTTAGTTATTTCCTCACAGGCCACCTCCGCCTGCCGTAGAGCTCTCTCTGCATTCAATGAGCTACTGTAGATGGCAATGTCATCGGCATACGCCGCCACAGTAGCTTTTTTGTATTTGGCACCAACGATTTCCGCCGTATAAACTGAGAATAATACCGGTGATAGCACAGACCCTTGAGGTACACCACACGTGAGTGGAAAGGGGTTGGACAGCTCTTCGCCGACTCGTACCTTTATTGAACGTTGTGTCAGAAATGACCTTATGATAGTAAAGACGTAAATAATTTCTTTAGTAAGTTATCATATAGTTTTATTTTCTTCGAGTATGTAATATCAAATATTAATTAATTCTAATTAAGTGTTTGAGCTCCCGCGAAATAGATGGGCCTTTCAATAAGAGCTCCGTGTATAAGGGAAATATAAATTACTGATTCAATATTTCAGATCGCACGTCATTTGATTGTAGTTTATTTATTAATAACTAACAATAGAAAAAAAATTGATTGAATTAAATGAACAATTTAACTTATACTAAATAAATTATAATTTACAACTAACTAATACTAATGAAAAAAAAAAACAATCTATGATTTTCTCGTATGATGATAAATCTAATCTATTTTTAATTCGAAATAAAATATTTGTCAATTGCAAGTAAATGTTTATCAATTACACAATAATAAATGTTCATATTGTTGGTCAGTGGAAATATTCTAAAACAAAACAAAACTTCCTTATCTGTCTGTCGAAGTAGATCGTCGTCGGCAGGACTAGCGACGATGTTAAGACGTCCGAGGATTTTCGTCACAGGGTGAGCGAGGATATGGTGACGTCAGAGGATCCCCGTTGGCAGGACGAGTTAGGATGTTGAGGAGACAAAGCCTAGGTCAATTCGATGTGGTCGAATAGATGATAAGTTTTAAACTGAACTAATTCCAACTGCAGGTGGGGAGCGACTTATATATCTTCAAGTCCACAAAATAACTCTGCTATTGTTTACGATGTGCACTTTAAGGAGCTCGCGCCAACACTGTCTGGCTTGATATAGACGGAGTAAACAAAAGCCGATCGATTCCACATTTGCCATGTGTGTTTTTTTGTTATTTTTTCTCCAATTTTATAACATGTGTTTTTAAACTTATTACTAAACAGACGACTATTTCCTATTGCCTATGAAATAGAAATAAGAAAAATGTTCTTTCTTTTACAAAATATTGATTTAATATTTATGATTTAACATTAAGTGAGTGAATATCATGGAATTAACCGCTTTCATATTTCACAGAACGTTTTGTTTGGTTTGCATTATCATATCTGTTTCTTCCTCGTATTCATTCTTGCATTGACCTTCTGTAGGATAGATAGGATAGTAAAGATAAATTTCTTTTAGGGATATAGTGAAATTGTCTGCTTTCCTTTTAAAATGAAGTTGGTATTGCATTGGCAGGGGTTTAATATTCCGAAAACACAGTAAAATCGTAGATGTCTTTCTTTTAAAAAAATTTACTATTGGGTATAAGGAATACGGATCAGCAGTCAATAACGCCGAGGTTTATATGCAGTCAAACCAAGTAAATGGACCGAAGTACAGTAAATAAAAGTTAAAAGACAAATTTTAATTTGTTTAAGTATTTTTAATACTTTATAAATTTTCTTTTTTATAGGGCTTCCTCACATTGTGTGTCCTGTCTTGTATATCTTCCTCTCTCATACCATGATCGTGCAGGGTCCTTTCCTCAACTCCCTCTGACCACCTTTAACCACCTGGAGAAAGTCTCGATGTTTTCTATTATCACAATTTCTTAAAAATTAAACTGGGCTTGCTTACCACCTTCATTCTTCTGAGACAATCATACCATTCCAATCTCCTTTTCTCCCTATTTTATAGGACATTTTGTTGGGTTTGCATTTGCTCCCTGATCTCAATATTAGTTCTTCTTTCTAATCTGGGCACCCTGGCAGCTCTTCCAATAATCCATCTCAGCCACAAGTAGTTTTTTCCTAATGTAGCACTTATCGTCCATGTCTCTATTTATAGAACAATATGCTTTAAATAATGGATTTTGTAAACGAGGTTCTTGGTACTTTTCATCACTTTAAGTCTTTTAACTCATAATAAGATAAACGGCTGTAATTGGGAATAGAAAGGGGTGCCGCCTCTGTAGAGCGGTAAGCACCAGGACCTGCGTTCGAATCCTTGTGTTGTAGATTATTTATTTAATATAACAACATCCATAAATCGACCTACGTGGGATCTGGGATATCCTTGGGTTATCCTTTATAAGAGGGGAAAAACTGGCATGATCTCGATCGATTCCCCTCCCTGCAATGACTTCATACCCTTTAGGGATTTTAGTGGTGTTTAAAATTTGGGTTGTACGTTTTATAATTGTAAAACTGAATCGCCATATTTTACAAGCCTAGGATAAAAATAATATTATAAACTCGGCTCTTACTTGGACCTTATTAGCATTATGTTGTGACTGTTGCCGAAGGACATTCATATCCGAATTTACCGTAGTACATAGGAGGAGTACCATAAAAGAATGATTTCTCAAAACAGAAGATAGGAGTTGGTACAAGAAAGAGAGGACCCTAAGGAGATTTATGCTGAGCCCCTGAGCCTGGCCGGCCAAGATAACGGCTCCCCCCTCTCCCCTTCCCCGAGAGTCTTATCTGTAATTAACTGAAAACACTGGCCCTACTTTTATCATAGCTCCCTCCCACCGACCATTTACACAAGTTGGAGCTCCCAATCTACCTGTATCCAAATTACAATCCTTTCATACTTCGATTTTATCTTTCTATGGTTTATATAATTTGTTCGGAGTTCAGCATTAGTTTGTTTTGTAACTCATAACTATATATATCTGAGACATTCAAAATCAAAAGCGAATAACTCCAAAATTTCGAAAATTGACTTCTTTTTTTTAAATTGACGTTGTTCTCTTGTTTAATTAAGCAATTTCCTCGAAACTTCAGCTTCAGAACATGAGAAATAAGGCGATAATGTGTCATGTTAGACGAAATATCTGGAACAAACAAAAGAAAAGGTTGTAAATTGAAAAAGTCAACCTGCTTTTGATCCATCCTGAAGGCCTAAATTATTATATTGTAAACTTATGCTTTCCTAAAGGTCCAAAAAAACAAATAACAAATCTCGAAATCGAATCATGGAACGTCCAGTACTTTATAATACTGCAATTATTGCGATAATTAGTTCCTATGCAAAGGAAAATTAAGAAATATTTTTCAATAGGTAATAATCTCGGCGTTATAGGGTGAGAATGTGAGCTAACTATTGAAGCTTACGTTTTCAATGTTCCAAGGTACCTTTGATTATCTTGTTAAGAAGTGTGAAAAGGCCTTGTCTTGTCGGTCTGTCCCTGTGGGATGGTTCTTGCTTTACAAATTATTCCTTCTTAACCGAATAGTGTCCGTTGTACTCTCTATTTGCTGGTACAGTTCTGTCAAGTCTTCTCCTTTACTAACCATTTTCTTTGATTGTTCCAGGAATCTTTTCCAGGATTTTTCTTTCTTTCGCTTCTTGCTTAATTATGTTTTCGAATTTACGATTGTTTTAAAAATGTATTATTGAAATTAACGACTATTATGACAAACCAAAAGTAAATAGAAAGACTAATGCGTATGGTATGAGATAAAGGCAAGTGACTGGTGTACTCAAATAGTAAATTCAATTCAGAAGATCATGAGGGCATCTTCTTTTCATACGGCTCAAAGGATTATCAGGAATCCAAAAAGGTAGTTAATTTTGAAACTAGTGCTAAAACCCACTAGTGGGAATGCAGTTTTCCTGAAAGGATTGATTGGGCCAAATCATCAACAATTGGGGCATTAAGGTCATTATGGATGTTTTATTCAACTCAAAGTAAGTAGCATTGAGGATTTTACGAAGGATTTTAAAATGTAAGGATACGAGAATAATTCAGGATTTGTGAATCTCCATGACAATACTCTATTATGTGACACTGTATAGAATGATAGGAATATTTAAATACACCTTTGAGGGGTTAGCGAGGTCTTTACCTAAAATGGCACAATTGAAGGCTAGGCGGGGGCAATCCAAGCAATAATGACAAGTAAGCATTCACATATAACGAAAAGGAGCATGTTGTAAAACGAAACATATATTTTGTAATCGTGATCACCATACAATTAAAGTAAAGTTATTTTATCTGATGTACAAGGATCTTTATTTACTAACCAACCCACAGCCAGTTAACCACTTACACCTTTGGAAAAGGGTTGGATATGTTTTTTAATGAATATTGATATAGTATTACTGTACCTCAGTTGTAACGATCTCGGAGTGGCATTCCATATTATTATTTAAAAATGAATCAGATCAAAGGATCTCAACTTTTCTTGAAATCATTGTTTGTTGTAACTGGTGTCGAGATAGCAACTCCCTTAGGGTGCGCCTACATTGGATTCGCTCCGATCCGATCCATTTTTTTCCGAGCCATCCGACCGATTTAGTCGTTCGTGGAATCAAAATAGTTTATTTAAACGGAAGCGCCTACATTGGATCCGATGCGATACTGTTCGATCTGGTGCGATTTTCACATTTCAAAATCACTAGTTTTCAATCCGATAAGCCAGCCGTTACCATGTGTAGCTACCTAACCTTTATTGTCTGAAATGTTTATTAAAAAATGTACATTGTAATTTGATAATTAACTATTATATATATATATATATATATATATATATATATATATATATATATATATATATATATCCGTCATAAATCAAAATTAAATATTGTCAATTCTCATTAAAATATTTTATTACTAATCTTCATGAACCATGAAATGTAGTAGCGAAGGTTATTTTTCCGTTGAATAAAATTATATCTATCAGAAATGTACATAAAAAATATAGCTACATAAAATTTTAATTCGTCAAATAAAATTGGAAACATTAACTTTTGATAAAATTATGATCTTAATGTTTAATTTTTTTGTTAAACAGCCAACACGGGTGGTAAGGGCTTTTCTGATTTTGTACACTCGTTTGCAAAGATGAACAACAAAATAAATATTCCTAGTTAATACAAACCAAATAGATTTAAAAATATCACTACTATTCCATAAATAAATTAAATCATTATATAAAACACGAATATATAAAGAACACAATAAATTCTGTTTTTTTTTATTGAAAGACAACTAAAAATTATTTATTTATAGTAAAACAGCCAAAAAAAAGACAAAAATATTCTAATATAGTAAGTAATATTATCTCATTGTTATAACATTTGGTTCTTTAAAGTTATAGAATTAAGATTATTTATTAATTATTTTTAATATATTTATATTTCAATATAATATATATATAAGATATAAGAAATAAAAGAATAAAATTAATACTATTTTATTCGGAAGGCAGTGACTAGTTTCACTATCGGATTGAAAAGAATAGAATCATGTCGGATCTGATCCAGTGTAGGCACTCACTGCGTATTTCTGTTATTTGATTTTTCAGCCCACCATCGTATATGATAATATAGGATCGCATCGGATCCAATGTAGGTGCACCCTAAATCGAAATGGGTCTTAAAATAGTCATTTATGTGAGTCTTTTCTAATTTATTGGGGGCTTAGAGCGTTTGTCTACTAAGTGTTGAAGTTGCCTGAAACGGCGAGCATTATAAAAATAATTTTTAAATAAATACTTGAAAACTGTTTCAAGAAATGTTTTTTCATTAAAGTTATTCGTAAAATGTAGAGGGAGTGGGACTGGTGACAGTGCGTTAAGTGGATATGAGACCCAGTGGAAGCCAGTGTTAACTTTTATTAAAATGCATGGCTTCATTTAGAGTTGTTTAAAATACTGTGGAGGCTGCCCCTGAAGGGGCAATTCGGAGCTAAGTCGTTATAAAAGGCCTTTAATCCGCTACTTATAATTTTACGCTAGCCTGAGCCTTCTTGATGAGTGGGTCTTTGTCAGCTCCACCATCTAGCTGTCTAGTCTACCTTCCTACGATCTCCGTGTCCTCGTCGCTTGAAAGAAAAAAACCAATATTATTAACAATCGCTATGAATTTACCGTAATAAAAGAGGAGCGTCTTTTGTTGGTGGATATTTAGTTTCTGTTTTTTTAAATAATTATTTATAATATTAATAGCAGTAAGCTTGTTTATTTTTAAACGAATCGCGTTGTAAGCGACTTTAATATTAAAATCAACTTAATTATTCATTTTGGGAGGGAATCGATCTCGCTGTTTAATTGGCCAGATTTTGTTTTCAATTGTATTTATTAATAGAATATTTAATCCATTTATGAATTAAGTTTAAATGAAATTCAAGAAGAAATACATTCCAGATTGAAAGTTGCTTATTATTTACCCTTATACAAAACTAATCAGTTCGTGCCACCTTTTAATTTTATTAACCTTTTAATCTCAACTCACTAGTTGCTTGAAAGTTAAATCTTACGCAATGTTATAGATTCTTTTTTACATGATATTATTGTCTCCTAATTATATTTAAAAAAAATTGTTGTGATTGCCATGTAATATTTTATGTTACATTATATATTGCAAAACACAATGAACCCCTAACTGAGACGACACACTTCTTATTTTAGAATAATTTCTGCTTTAGTATTGAATTTGTATTTGTAAACTCCCCCCTAATTGTTTTAAATTATGATATTTTCTCTCATGTATTTAAGCGCCAATTAAAAATGTACCCCCTTCTTTTCCAAAGGTTTGAGTTTTGGTTGACGTGTAGTTGTTTGGTTATTAATTAATGGACATAAATTAAATCATCGCATAAATATAGGCTTTGCTTTGGTTGATATTTCAAGATATCGTCCCTACCATCGCAAAGTATCGAATGTGAAAAAAAAACTGTTTGTTTTCGACTTATAGCAGTTGCTTTAGGATTGATAATTGATAAAAAATTCATATAGAGGCAGCTATCAGTCACAAAAACAATGTAAAATGAATGGCATTGGTTCTGACTATATGCACTAATTTTTATTGGATTTTGAAACTGTTTTTTTTTTAATCTCCTCAAAAGTATCGATTTTCCCAATCGATAGTTGGAAATGGCAGGGAAGATATATAGTTACACTAGCTTTTGCCCGCGACTTCTTCCGCGTAGAGGTCGAAAATGGCTCTAATAGGATTTTTAATTGTTTTTTTACGTTATTAATTAATATGTTCAAATGTTTGAATACTTATGAAATATAACGACTTTTATTGTAGTATAGGGATTTAAAGGTTAAATAAACATTAAAATAAAATAATATTTTGTGAACACGAAGCTCGGCCTTCGATCTGGTGAAAGTTACACGGGTGTATTATATTTTTACAAAGAAATCGAAATACTACTTACCTACCGCAATATTTCTTTCTAAACAATATTTTTTGTTTTTCCGAAAAATATACGCAACATGTCTTCCATCAATTCTGTTAAAAAAGGTTTATGCAAAATTTGAAGTAGATTGGACCAAGGAATCACCTTGTCCCATAAAAACTTTTCCTCTCTTTTCACCCCCTTAGGGGTAGAATTTCAGAAAATCCTTTCTTATCGGATGCCTACGTCAGAGGGTGTGTTCTTTGTATGACTGAAGTTTCATGTCTCCACGATCAGCGGCTTAGGCTATGCGTTGATCCGTCAGTCAGTCAGTCATTCAGGGCGAACTCTTATATATATATATATATATATATATCAAAGAAAGGCGAATGTTTTATAGCGACCCGAGAAAAGTGTGTATTTTTGCGAAACAACAGGAAAACATATCGGGAAATTGGTCAAACGTTATGTCAATGCTTTTCAACAGTTCGTTATATTATTAAGAAATATGACAAGACAGGAACCAGCACCAACAAGCCAAGAAAAGGCCGTCAAAGGTATTGACACCCAGAGTGTGCAGACAATAGGCAACAAAAAAATCCGTCAATTAGTTCTTGACTGCAAATTGTTCTTGGCAAGTAAGTGAGTCTTCTGTAAGAAAAGCCCTTTATCAAGCAAATATGCACGGTAGGATACCAAGGAAGAAACCGTTTATCAGTGAGGTTAACAGAAGAAAGAGACTAGAGTTTGCAAAAGAGTACATAAACAAATCTGTAGAATTTTGCCAAAATGTTCTATTTAGCGACGAGAGCAAATTTAATATATTTGGGAGTGATGGTAGGAAGTATATTTGGCAAAAACCTAACAAAGAATTAAAAAGACTAAATGTTCGACTAACTGTGAAATATGAAGCAGGTCATGTTATGTTATGTTATGTTATGTTTTGGGGCTGCACTTCATTTCAGAGAGTTGGTAAACTTGTTCCGATTGAACACATCTTAAATGCAGATGGATACGTCAACATTTTGCGACATAGTCTACAGATCAGCACTCAAAAATCGGGGATGGAAAATTCTTACATATTTCAACAGGATAATGATCCTAAGCATACTGCGAATAAGACCAAGGAGTGGCTCTTGTATAATATACTAACCCCTCCCCAAAGTCCGGACCTTAGAGTCCTAGAAAACTAGGGCACGTTTTAGAACAAAGGATTCGAAAATACGCCATTACCTCCAAACACGCCTGATAGAAGTTTTGCTTAAAGAGTAGGAAAAAATCGAACCAGAGTTTTTAAGGTTTAAGAAATCTTGTTTATTCTATGCCAAGACGCCTTCAAGCTGTTATCGATACAAATGGGTTGCACACAAAATATATAAAAATAAAACCAATATACATAGTATGCATTATATCATGAACATTTAAATTTGTATAAATACTTTTGAAAGGTCCTTTATTGTGTTGCCTTTTTTTTAAGTGATCAGTTTTATTTAATTAATGTTTTAACACTTTAAAACTTGTGTAAATAAAAGATTTTTCTTTTGAAAAAGTTGTGTAATTTTATTTCATTCCAATATAACTTTAGAGCTAATATTTGGCTTGTGCAATTACTTTTTATTGCAACTTCAGTACTTGAGCGACTTCTTTGATTTCTTCAAGGTAAGCTTTCATTTAGCTAAAAGTCAATCTAATTTGTATCTGAAGTTCTTCTTTGTATATCTATGTATTATCGTTGGTTGCATTGGACAGTTAATTTCATCTTACAAGTCAAGTCTCTGTTTGTTAAATATGTAGTTAAAAAATATTACGAACCATAAGATTTTTTCATAAGTACTCAATAAAAATATATCAAAAATACAGTACTCGTTTTCAAGATTTATCTCAAACCTCCCCAGCTAAATAGAGTAACATGCGTAACAATAAAGAATGGTTAAATTTAGAAGTGACATAACTCCCAACGACGCCGTAATATGAATTTATAGGAAAAAATCCTCTAAGGTGAAGTAGGAAAAATTACCTGAAATATATTAGCTCCTTACTTATAAGGAAAGCCCCATCATCACTTCTCCCGCCCTCACTAATTCTCAGTTTGCTTGACAGTATGTGCCTCAAATATGTCAAAGGTCTTCCTTATAATTTAATAAGGAAAAGACCGTTGATGTTTCACTTAGATGTTTTCTAAACAAGTAATCTCCCCAATTAGCTATATTGCTTTATTAACTTAGAAACAAGAAACAAAAGGGGTAACAATTTTTTTGTTATTGTTATATATATATATATATATATATATATATATATATATATATATATATATATATATATATATATATAGATGTTTGATTAATCTTATATCTGCTGACAAAATGCGCATTTTGCTAAATTTGTATATTATATTTGCGGAAAACTCTTCCGGAGATCATCCTGGATCTTCACCGTCATCTTAATTGGCTAAAACTGTCCATTTTCGTTCACATTCGCCGTTCACAAGTCAGTACCTGGTCAAATCCAGATTAGTGTTAGATGCCTGTTCTATGGCCCTTCTCAGCATATTTCAATATTTTCCATAATTTAATATAGCATTGCTATTTTGTATAAATAAATTTAGATCAACATTGTCCACTTAGTTATAACGTTTAGGCTACAAATTTAGGATTAGTCATACAATCTGATATTAATTTCAACACTACTCTTTTCTTTATAGGTTTTCTAAAAGGCAATTGTTTATTAATATTTCATTTTTTTCCCGAATCTGGAGTTATCTATTATTATAATATTTATATTTATTTTTAGTACATTAATACACATATTGTTTGTTGAGAGAAATTTTCTATCTCAGCAAAGTTTATACTTATAAAAATAATTGTATGAGTGGGAATAGTTGACTGGATAATTCTTAATGATGGATTGAATTTTTTAGAGGGTACAGTCATAGATAACACTAAATAATAAGAACTTATTTTTTAATTGTGCCAACGTTTCGGCCTAGGGTGAAGTTGTTAGTTTGACAGTCACTATAGACTCGGCATACCCTGTTCAGTTACGCCCCTAAAGATGGCCTACATTTTAGGCCGAAACGTTGGCACAATTAAAAAAGTTCTGCTTATTTAGTGTATCTATGACTGCACCCCCTGACCAATTCAATCCATCATTAAAAATAACTTGTAGTTTTTGTATCGAAGTTGTTAAAAAAATTGTTACCCCTTTTGTTTCTTGTTTCTAAGTTAATAAAGCAATATAGCTAATTGGGGAGATTACTTGTTTAGAAAACATCTAAGTGAAACATCAACGGTCTTTTCCTTATTAAATTATAAGGAAGACCTTTGACATATTTGAGGCACATACTGTCAAGCAAACTGAGAATTAGTGAGGGCGGGAGAAGTGATGATGGGGCTTTCCTTATAAGTAAGGAGCTAATATATTTCAGGTAATTTTTCCTACTTCACCTTAGAGGATTTTTTCCTATAAATTCATATTACGGCGTCGTTGGGAGTTATGTCACTTCTAAATTTAACCATTCTTTATTGTTACGCATGTTACTCTATTTAGCTGGGGAGGTTTGAGATAAATCTTGAAAACGAGTACTGTATTTTTGATATATTTTTATTGAGTACTTATGAAAAAATCTTATGGTTCGTAATATTTTTTAACTACATATTTAACAAACAGAGACTTGACTTGTAAGATGAAATTAACTGTCCAATGCAACCAACGATAATACATAGATATACAAAGAAGAACTTCAGATACAAATTAGATTGACTTTTAGCTAAATGAAAGCTTACCTTGAAGAAATCAAAGAAGTCGCTCAAGTACTGAAGTTGCAATAAAAAGTAATTGCACAAGCCAAATATTAGCTCTAAAGTTATATTGGAATGAAATAAAATTACACAACTTTTTCAAAAGAAAAATCTTTTATTTACACAAGTTTTAAAGTGTTAAAACATTAATTAAATAAAACTGATCACTTAAAAAAAAGGCAACACAATAAAGGACCTTTCAAAAGTATTTATACAAATTTAAATGTTCATGATATAATGCATACTATGTATATTGGTTTTATTTTTATATATTTTGTGTGCAACCCATTTGTATCGATAACAGCTTGAAGGCGTCTTGGCATAGAATAAACAAGATTTCTTAAACCTTAAAAACTCTGGTTCGATTTTTTCCTACTCTTTAAGCAAAACTTCTATCAGGCGTGTTTGGAGGTAATGGCGTATTTTTGAATCCTTTGTTCTAAAACGTGCCCTAGTTTTCTAGGACTCTAAGGTCCGGACTTTGGGGAGGGGTTAGTATATTATACAAGAGCCACTCCTTGGTCTTATTCGCAGTATGCTTAGGATCATTATCCTGTTGAAATATGTAAGAATTTTCCATCCCCGATTTTTGAGTGCTGATCTGTAGACTATGTCGCAAAATGTTGACGTATCCATCTGCATTTAAGATGTGTTCAATCGGTACAAGTTTACCAACTCTCTGAAATGAAGTGCAGCCCCAAAACATAACATAACATAACATAACATGACCTGCTTCATATTTCACAGTTAGTCGAACATTTAGTCTTTTTAATTCTTTGTTAGGTTTTTGCCAAATATACTTCCTACCATCACTCCCAAATATATTAAATTTGCTCTCGTCGCTAAATAGAACATTTTGGCAAAATTCTACAGATTTGTTTATGTACTCTTTTGCAAACTCTAGTCTCTTTCTTCTGTTAACCTCACTGATAAACGGTTTCTTCCTTGGTATCCTACCGTGCATATTTGCTTGATAAAGGGCTTTTCTTACAGAAGACTCACTTACTTGCCAAGAACAATTTGCAGTCAAGAACTAATTGACGGATTTTTTTGTTGCCTATTGTCTGCACACTCTGGGTGTCAATACCTTTGACGGCCTTTTCTTGGCTTGTTGGTGCTGGTTCCTGTCTTGTCATATTTCTTAATAATATAACGAACTGTTGAAAAGCATTGACATAACGTTTGACCAATTTCCCGATATGTTTTCCTGTTGTTTCGCAAAAATACACACTTTTCTCGGGTCGCTATAAAACATTCGCCTTTCTTTGATGACATGTTTACTTAGATACAGAACAATACAGACTAAATAAATTTTATTACAGTCCCTCTAATCCTGAATGGAATTGATCTCTTAATTCGTCCTTCTCAAACAGGCTTTGCTTATATTTTATGAACATACTTTTGAATCAATCTTCCACTTTCAGATTCACTAAGGTACTAGCAAGATAGGAAGGTACTGAGTCATACGAGGATTTCTCATGATCGGAAGGGTGGGAAATTCCAGAAAATAGGTACCAAAAGGGCCCATGGACCCTACAGCAGTACTAGAGGGTTAAAGGAAGTTTACCGTGCTGACTAAAAGGATGTAATTTCCCAATTTTCTGGGCTATGGGTAAACTCATAATTATACACATAATCCTTAGGTCATCTACCACCCCATAACTCATATTTTTCTTAGATGGGTTTTATAGATAGCTTATCATGTAGATGAAGGTAATTTTGTAAATTTCGGCTCGAGTAAAATATTTTTTAATTATAAGTTAATATTCTGTGATATACACGAATAATACTCATTTTTTGGGTGTAACTGCTGTAGTACCATCTCATGCTTTGCTGCCTAAACTGCAGTAATAGAGGAGAGATTGGGGTAATCGTTGTAACTATTATTTTTATTTAATTTTACAGTTGAGCTTGCTTTTACTGTTTAGGTATTTGGTTATTACTCTTTTTTAACTGATAAAAGTTTCAAATAGTTTTAAGCGCAGTATTTTTTTTAATGCAATCATGCTTCCGGGGCAATAGCAGTCACCTTAATCGGTGTAATATTGTCTAAGTTTGTAGAAACCATGTTTATGTTTTATACGAGGAAGACACACCAAATGCTAGGTAACACCCTATTTGAAGGTTTATCATTGAGAGAGCCTAATTCTGTAAACTGAAAAAGGTTGAATCGTAATTAAATGTTTTTATCTTTAATGTGATTACATTAATTTATTTTTACATAATACAAATATATGCTTATACATAAAAACAAAAATAATCTACGAAATATGACAATTTTTGAATATTGATAGTTAGTTCTAGGGTTTGTGATTGCCCAAGTAATAGGTTTTAGATCTTCGATAGACATTATAAATGCATTAAAATTTTTATCTAGATATAAAAACTTTTTAGTGAGTATATTTAACATTTCTCATTCGTTCGTGCAGTAAAAAAAATGTTTAGGAAAGAGGAGATGTTTTATTCATATTACATCAGAACTCAAATATTTATCTTGAAAATATATTATAGGGCAACTTTTTGGAAAGAACTGGCGCTTTAAAAATCTCGGGATTTTGCTCCAGTCTATTAATCCTGAACATTACCCCATGATTTTTTTTTTTTACATTTTTAAAACGTACTAAAATTATTAGTTGTATTTAACTTAATATAATTATGTCTTTTATTTTAGAATTGTCGCCATATTTATGAAAGTTGAGCCTCTGTTCTTTCTGAATATTGTTTCCACTAAGTAGAAGTGGACAAGCTTGCTCAAAGAACAACCCCATTAAAGATTTTTTTTATGTAAATCTCATCTGGACTTTATTGATGAATTTATTGTACCGGAAGGGTGTGTTTTTATTGTATAGCATTTCCAAGTCTATTTGAATCTTTTCCAAGTCAACTGTAACCTTTTACAAATCAAATTCTACCCTTGCCAAGTCACAATCAACCCTTTCCAATTCAAATGTAAACCTTTCCAAATGAGTTGAAACCCTTTCCAAATGAGTAGAAACCCTTTCCAAATGAGTTAAAACCCTTTCCAAATGAGTTGAAACCCTTTCCAAATGAGTTGAAACCCTTTCCAAATGAGTTGAAACCCTTTCCAAAGGAAATGTAACGCTTTCCAAAGGAAATGTAACGCTTTTCATTTCGATTGTCACCCTTGAAAATGTTTTGAAAATTTACCGTACTAGATAACCTTAGCACTGAACAGGATAAATCATGACAGTATTTTTAATTTTGTTATTTTGAAAACAATTATTGGCACAAAGCAGTAAACGAATGAAATCAATTCAATTTTTGAAAATCAATGATTTTTGTTATTTAACATAAATTATTATTCCTTTTTGAAGGAAACCATTAAAAAATATAATAATAACAATTCATTTTTTTTCTGAGAAAGTAAAACTACGTAAATTGAAGTTATCAACAGCTTCTTTCTTCGAGTTTGCAACATTTTTTTTTTGCATTTTTTTTTATTTACTTCTTGAGAAAAAAAATCAACTTTTTGTTTTAAATTTTTTCCTTAATTTTTTGTAAACAAAAATATTATTATTTTATTATCAAAACTATGAAGATACTGTTGTTAAGTTCAGATTACATGTTTTTTACTTTTTTAAATAAAGTTTCTCAGAAACAAAAACTCAATTATTTGTTTCTTTTATTATTTCCCTCATTTTTGCCTTAACAAGAGTTGTGAAGCAAAAGGTTGTGCTGATTTTATCCTGGCGAGTTCTGAGGCCCTAAATTCGCCCATTCCCCAGCATGGTAAATTTTCAGAACATTTTCAAGGATGACAATTGAAATGGAAACGGTTACAATGAAATAAAATGGGTGGCAATTGAATTGTAAACCGTTACATTTGCTTTGGAAAGGGTTTCAACTCATTTGGAAAGGGTTACATTTGAATTGGAAAGGGTAGCATTTGATTTGTAAAAGGTTACAGTTGACTTGGAAAAGGTTCTAATAGAGTTGGAAATGCTATATATGATGGTTGGCTTTAGATGCATTCATGGGGTTATGCTCTTAAAAGTTCATTTATTATGTACAATAAAAACCGTGTAATATTTTATTTTACATGCAAAGCGGAATAATAATAATCGGTCGTAAAAATTTGAATTATTTTTTCTTTTTGTACTTTCGATTGACAGAAAAATGTGCAATATAAAATCATACAACAATGTTAGTTCTAGTGATTTGAAAATTGTCACAATTGGAACTAATAAAGGGTTTGATTCGCCACTAGACGAACAGAGGCTAAACCTTAGTAATCATATATTATTCTTTTTCATTCTATTGCGAGTGTTCTTGACAACATTATGTAAAGGTTTTATCGTTGTTATCATTATGTGTTAATACTATTCTAGCGTTCCCTCACCAAGTATGATGAAATAAACTAGTGTCAAATCCTTGTGTTCAAGGAGTGATTAACTAACCCCCTTGCTCTTTGCGTTCTTGATGATGGCATGTGAACTAATGATAAGTTATAAGTAAGATGTTCCATGTTATTTTCCTTCCGTTTTCGGAAGTCCTATTTTTACTTACCAAGTTGAATTGTGTACCTAAAAATTCTCTGAAACGTGATATTTGGATTTGCTTGTTATACCCCTGGGTTTTTTTGGTCTAAATTTTATTTTTAAAAAAAGAAAGATACGGGAGAGGGAAAAGGACGAAATGCAAATAGGTCGGGGATGAAGTATATTTGATTTCAGAGGATAGGGGGTTCCTGACTCCTGCTCTAAACAATGACCATCCATCCAGCTTGTAATTTAGTCACTGTCCGCCGCTAGCCTTTGTTTTGTAAAGAAAGGTTTATTCCGAACGAGGGAGGTGGCTGGTAGTGGGTTTCACAATATGTGGATCGCTCCCACTGCTCCAATCCTGTCCTTTATAGCCTGAATAAAAGAACATTAATCTAATACACACATCAGAGGCTTTTATCCCTATCAGAACTACAGTTTTCGGTTTCGAATAAATGGAACAGTCAGGCACAGTAGCGTTTGAAAAGTGCGAAAAAGCATTTTGTTTTAGTTCGTCTTAATTTGCATTTCGTATCTTTATTTTTACAGATTCCTGGATTTATCACTTTAGTCGGATGTTCCTGACGACGCGAATATCTCAGTTTACAAGATTACCATTTATTGTACAAAATCATACAGTCACTATGTTTATACAAAAACTCCAATAACTTCCCAACCTTTAAATACCGTCTATCGATCACTCCTCAGTCTGATTTTCTCCACGCTATTCCACCAAAATCGGGAATAGTTCCTGACTAGTTTTTTCAACTAGTATTTTGGGTGTTCATTTTTTAAAAATAACTCTAATTGGGACCCCCTAATATCAACCCACGATTATCATTTTCATGCTACCCTGCTCTTCTCTGGTTACGCCTTCAATCAGACTACTATTATTATCAATATAGAAATGCAAGCTGAATCTCACTAGGGAAAAACTAGCATCAGGTGATCTGTAACTAACAAACTATTTGAAGAGGAAACATTATAAGCTTACATAGTTTTAATGAGTTTTCTCATTTAACTTGTGAAATGTTCGTAACCCGTTCTAGAAGGCAGTCTAGCCTCCATAATTTCATGTAGTTTTTAATCATAGCCTCGATATAATATCTTAGCATGAGTTATTATTAATAGTAAAGTAAGGCGAAGATTACAAGGAAACTTGTAATAAAGTTCTTATACAATCAAGAGAACATTTCATACGAAATATCTTAAGTTCTGAATGATAATTGTTGACCTTGATACTATATGTGGAAGAAAGTGGTCCGGGTAGAGGTCAAAGAATTTCTCATATAACAGGAGAAAACTTTATTGAGTAGCCAACTTTTCGACCCACCTTGCAGGTCTTCTTCAGGGCTACATGCAAAATACGGACAATCAAGAAATGGCACAAATTTACTAAAACATAGAAATACAAATAATCAAAATTATGGTGAATCCTGGTAATAGAAAAAAAATTGACAAATATTGCACAGCAAGGTAAATATACAGGTTAAAATGTATGAGTGTACAGTACAAACATCGAAGTGCCAGGAAGGCAGCAAAACAGATAATGAAGAACTAAATAATAATAAAACAGAAAGTGTTGAAAAATAAAAATATAAGTTAATAAAGATAAAAAATGAAAACTGAATACAAATGGGAAATGCAAAAAAATTACAAAAATGATACGGGTAAATGTAGAAAATGATATGAAATACAGTAAGAAATGAAAATTGTGAAATTATAAAAAATCCATAAAAATTCCCTATAGAAAATACAGTGTTAATATTGATAAGTAAAAAGAGATCTTACATAAATGTAAAGACTAATAATACATAAAAGAAAATACAGTATGTTTTAAATAAAGTAAGTAGTAAATTAAAAAAAAAGAAAGAAGAAATACAAAAAAAAAATACAATTAGACTATATTGGACTAAAATACACATAAAAAGGCAAAGATATGTGGATGAGTAAAGATATAATTAAAAATAAAAATTGTGAGTGAAGTTGAACCCGGATGAATGTCGTAAGATGATACTTAGAGGTGGAAAATTAAAAAAAATAAACGCCTTACAGAAATAGTGAGCATGGAAGTAGTGAGAATAATGGTATTATGTGTATTACAATGTTTATGGTTATGAGGGAAAGAAAATAAGATTTAATAGAGGAGGAGGGGGGAAGGATGAGACAAAAATGAAAAGGTAAGTTACCTGTTGGCTTGATAGGTCTAATTCTACCTAAAACACCTAAGGTTTAATCGTCGAAGTAGCGGCGGGCTTTCTCCCACAACTGATATACTTTAGATAAGAAATATCTTAAGAGTTGAAACATGTGAAGATGTTTTTTACTGTACTTATTGTTTGTTTGTTTGCTCATTTAACGTCACTTTATGCTGCTATGGCTAAACGGACGATGCTACAGTGGGAGCTCTAAATTTTGCCTATCCAGGTTTAATTAGGATAGGGATTTTTAACAAGTACCATCTTGCAGGCTCGGGACCCCCGTCTAACGTCCCTTCCGAACGACGGCGTAACTAAGGTTTTTTTCCCCTTTAAAAAAATCCTAGGGCCACCTGCCGGGCTACGAACTCGCGAACTTGGGCTTAGTAGTTTGTTACGCTAACCGCAGTAGTTTGTTACTGTATTGATTTCTTCTCGTCCGAATATAACTAAGAAGCATAATTAAGAATATTATCTCATAATGTCTATCGGTAATAGCATTGTAGTTTTCCAGTATGTTACATGGTCCTTCTTTTAAATTGGAGTATTTAAAATAAATTAAATAAGAGTCCAGAATCTGGTGTGGTATTGTCTTCACCAATAGATTCGACATTATCAACTCTGATTGGCAACTGTCGATGAACCCCAGAGTTTGAATGGAAACTGCTCAAATCTTCACAAAGAGACCGTACTTTAACTTTGGGTGACTCTCTTCCGGCCGTCTGTTCTCTCGCGAGTAATATGTCTACAAGGTGATCATATCGCGTGGTCATAGATCTTCATCGTCTAACCTATTATTATTATTATGATCAGTCATTATTATTATTATTGCACTGTGGATTTAGTATTATTATTTTTTATATTCTCAATGTTATGATGTAAGAATAACTGTAAATACAATAATACTACCTCATTATAATTGAAATTTCGATTCTAAAAAAATGTTTATAATGGGTCCAAAGCTGATATAAAAAAAGAAAAACAACGAGTATCACTTTAACCCATGAAGGGTCTGGGGTTCATTTCTGAACTGTTTCTTGGGCAACGGTTGCGCAGGGATATGATTTGTCCTAGATCGCGCTCAACCACACGATTCCCCCCATTATTTTTGGAACCCGCTTTAAAGTCCCAAGAGAGTCTTAGGTATCCATCTCCGGCCGCCAACAGATAAGAAAGTCTGCCAGCAAGCGGGATTAGAATCCAGGACATATGACACGGCAACTCAGACCTCTACCACTGAGCTATAGGCCAGCGGCCAGTTGTTTGAAGGTTGCAATAAATTGAAGAGAGCTGCATTTTTGATATTATAAGGGCGTGTATGAGTAGTAGAAATGCAAGTTTGCTACCGAAAAAACGGAGGGAAAAGCTTTTGGTGGCCGAAAAACCTCGAAATTTTCGGAGTTAATTCAGTTTTTGGCCTTTATCTCTTAATTGGCGAGTTTTGGCCAAAAACGATTTTTAATGTAAATTAAATTTGCTACAATTTGAATCCAACCACAGCTCTGCAGCTCAAACAGATTCTGAGTTACGCCCCTTTGAAAATTGGCCATTTTTTCCAAAAAGTACAAACTTTAGGTTTTCGCCGACTTTCGTTAGGAACACCGGCCGAAGGAGTGATCCAACGATGATAGTCATGAGGAATGAAGCTGTAGTATAAATTTAATTAGCTTTAATTTAAGCACCGTCCGAGGCCTGTAGGTCTTACAGATTCTGATTTAGGCCTCTTGGTCATTAGTATCACTCCTTCGGCTGGTGTTCCTCTCGTAAGTAGGCCAAAAACTAAAATTTATGCTTTTTGGAAAAAATGACCAATTTTCAAAGGGGAGTAACTCAGAATCTGTTAGAGCTACAGAGCTGCGGTTGGATTCAAATTGTAGCATATTTAATCTACATTAAAAATCTCTTTTTCTCGAAAACTCACCGAATAGGTGATAAAGGTCAAAAACTGTATTAACTCCGAAAATTTCGGTTATATAATCTTATATGCTGCCTACGGAGTTATGGTGCATTTTCAAAGTAGCTCGCAAGATAATTTGCGTTGACTAATCATGGTCCAACTGATGTATTTTAAAATAGCCTCATGTTTTACATTTTTTAGAATCGCTCATTATTCTTATGATTTCATGATTCCCACTAACATGAAGTGGATAGCCTGTATGCTGTATGGATGGCTACCTCATGGTTTAGAAAACAAAGGTCTAACTATGAAATAATAACGTTAATATAGGAACTCGCTTTCAAGCAATGTCTTATGAAAGCAATGTCCGTAAAATAATCCCAACGGTCATTTGTTAATGTTTTTCCCTTTTTTGTTATTTGATATTGCCAGCTGACTTTTCCACGTGAAGGAATTCTATTGTTACCAATCTGTTTTGTTTCTGAGTGAAAGAAAATAAAGACGCATTGTGCTGATGGGATATTTGATTTATGTTGTTGTAATTAGGTTTGATATAATTTGACTGAGATGGGAGGGTGCGGTTGGAAGAGGGGCCCTGTTAAATGAAACTGTCATATTATCTCTGGTAATATCTGTGCGCCGGGCCGTTCCACCTCCTCTTAACCACCCCCCCCCCCTCATTCTCTCTCTCTCTATCTTTTTCACCCTCTCTCTTTATCGCCATTTTTATGATTCGCTACTATTTTCGTTATACCTCTCAACTAAATAAGCAATGAGTTATTTCTGTCTGATGAATGGAGAATGATGTCAGTGTTACTTTTATGTGCCGGATAATTTATACTTCAAAGTATTTTGTAATAGTTACCCATGTTACGTTCCATCACAGACATCCATGTGATTGTCGCTATACGTCTTGGAAACTTGTACATGTGTAAAGAATACTAGCAACAAATAGCTGGTTTGTATTCATAAACGAACATCTTTCGTTATTTCGAAATTCTCAAAACTTTTCGTCATAGTTCTCAAGTAAATAATCACTAAGTTATTTTTGCCTGATGAATTGATTCGGTGTTACTTTTAAGCGCCCAATAATTTATATTTTAATGTATTTTATTACATTCACCCGTTTTTCGTTTTATAACAGACATCCGCAAGGCTGTCTCTTTACTATAAGAGTTTGTAAATGTGTAAGGATTTCCACTAATTACCACCGTAATACTTAGTGTGTACGGAATTGTAGCCAACGAATTGATAGTTCAGGTTCAACAAACTAATATCTTAGTTCATAGGTAGTGTGCTATTTAAAGCAGTCAAACAAGACATTAATATTTAGTGTAGTATAATTTTTTATAAATATTAATAATTTTTACACTGAAGATAATATTAAAATTCTAGGCAAAATAAATACAACGTAATTAGTTGTATCGCTGTTAATTTTTTCGCAGTTTATTAAGAGAAATATTGAGTTGAGTGTTTTACATTTTTGGTCAAATTGTTTCCAATTTTTTAATGAAATCAATGTCTTTGTTATTTTTTAAAAGTATTCTTTTTTATATCCTTCAAAGAATCCTTATATATTATTATAATTAATTGAATTATACATATGTACGGAGTAAAATAACTCAAAATCATCCATTACGACCTCACTAATCATTTTTCATAGATTTTTCTTGAAATGTGTCCCTCCTACAAATAACATTTTTTTGCCCAAACGTCGTATGAATGTTGCAAATTTGTAATATCATAACTACATTAATGTTATTTTATCACACTTACCGTGTTTATTTTCTTGTACAGCATTCAGTTTGAATAAATGCAAACAAAAAAGAGTTTTCTTAATGAATAAATAATATATTATTAGCCTATTTACTATCTCATTCTGAATAGTTAAACAAAAATCATTCGTTACCGAAAACATTAATTTTTTTATTTTAGTATAACTTTATAAGAAATATTGTTATAGATATTTATTATTGATTTTAAAAGGCGTTTTTCTTCTAAAAAGCTATAAAATTAGGAATGTAATTGGTATAAAACGCAATGTGGATTATCTATAGTTGTGAAAGTGGACTCCTATAATACAATTTAAAAAATGTAGTATCATAAATAATTAATTTATTAATTGATTTGATAGAAATAATCTAAGAGTAGGTAATTATCCCTAATCATTTTTTGGAGATAATTGCAATGAAGATTTGGTTATATGCTGAAACAACCTAAAACATTCTGGCGTACTGTTATTGTGGTCAATTAATAATTCTACAGTTTTTAATTTTTAGATAATTTTTTGTTGTAAACCCCTATAATTTTACTTTTACAATTAGCAATATCATTGATTCGATTAATTTAATTTCATGGTTTTCTTCTTTATCATCATACTCAAAATACCAATCACCTTCTAGTATTTTTTGTTTCTTTCTAGGCATCAAGTAACTCATTTAACTTGTTGATTTGCAGACCCTTCAGCTGTTCACCCAGCTTCTATAAAGGTTTTACCCTCCATTCGGGGAAAACCTTGCGTTTGAGAGAATTTCGTCCAAATCTGGCAAAACAAAAATCACCGTCTAGTCTTTATTGATGCAGAAAGTAACTCATTTTGTGGGGGGGGCCTTGGTCTAATGGTTAGCATAATAACCTACTAACCCCAAGATCGCGGGTTCTTAGCCCGTCAGGTGGCCCTAGGATTTCGAAACGGAAGTTCCGAGCATGTACTGTCAGGTA
This sequence comes from Arma custos, assembly GCA_037127475.1. Lineage (NCBI taxonomy): Eukaryota > Metazoa > Arthropoda > Insecta > Hemiptera > Pentatomidae > Arma > Arma custos. The sequence goes on from CM073759.1 coordinate 39,086,811, forward strand.
CTCGTTAAAAATCCTTATCATAATTAAACCTGGTTAGGCATAATTTAGAGCTCCCACTGTGTCTATTTTTGCATTACGTGATTAGGAGATCATTTGTGATCTTTGGGGTTTATACATTTGTCCCAAACTCGATATTGAAGACTATAACGCAGATAAGGGAAGCTGTATGTTTGAGGTGGAGACTGTTGGGAGACAAACGAACTGGTTGAAGATGTAAATCCACTTTAGAGGGAGCGGGAAGGGTTGATACCCCGGGGAGCAGACCTATTCTACATATTTCATTCGCTCCTCTTTAACAATACATACACATGTCGGCCCACCTCAGCCGGCAATGAATAAGGATCACGCCGGCACAAAGGGCTCACCCCTCGAGACGTCATACGGCACTCCGAATAGAGACAACTCCCTCCCGCTTCATACCAAATAATCTTACTCTCCTAAATACTTTAAGATCATCTTCCCTTCTCTTTCCTCTACACGTGTCGCCTATCTTCATCCCTTAGTGATTCATTTTGTAGTAGATCAATTATATCATTTTTTTTTTTATTTATGGAGTAATTATTTTTAAAAACAGAACGAAACAGGGTAGAAATTGGTTTGTAATACAACAAAGCCATAGAATTTTTTAGAAGGAGTAAAACAACCGTAGTCACGTTGTCCTTTGGAAGGAACATAAAATGGGGGGCCCCGAACTTGTTTGGTGTCAGGTACTGTTTCAAGATCCCTACCCCAATTACACCTGAATACGTAAAATTTAGGACTCTGTAGCATCGTCCGAATAGCCATAATACATTAAAGTGACGTCACGAACACGAGTGACGAAACGTATTGCCTTTCTTGATCCCTTCGTGATTCATTATGTAGTTTAGCAATTATATCATATATTTGTTCCGTAAATATGTTTTTAAAACAGAACGAAACAGGGTAGAATACAACAAAACGTTTTGTAAAAGAACAAAACCATAGGATTTTTTCAAAGGAGCAAAGTATCTTTAGTTAAGCCGTCCTTTGGAAGGGACATAAAATGGGGGGTCCCGAAACTGTGTGATGTCAAGTACTGGTTAATGGTCCCTATCCTAATTACACCTGAATAGGTAAAATTTAGGACTCCCGCTGTAGCATTCTACGAATAGCCATATTAGTATTTAATGACGTCACGACACAATTGACTACACGTGTTGCCTTTCTTGATTCCTTCTTGAGTCATTAGATGTATGTCAAAACATGTAGTTTAGCAATTATATCATATATTTGTTCCATAAATATATTTTTAAACAGAACGAATCAGGGTAGAATATAACAAAATGGTTTGTTAAAGAACAAAACCATAGGATTTTTTCAAAGGACTAAAATATCCTTAGTTAAGCCGTCCTTTAGAAGGGACATAAAATGGGGGGGTCCCGAAACTGTGTGGTGTCAAGTACTGGTTAATGGTCCCTGTCTAATTACACCTGGATTGGTAAACTTTGGTACTCCCGTTGTAGCATCCTACGAATAGCCATTTTAGCATAATGTGACGTTAAATTGATAAATGTTGAATAAAAAAATGCCAACGGTTCAACCCACATAGCAGGTTTCTTGCTCTTATTAGTTAATTCATGTTATTCCCTATCTCTTATTAGATACTTCTTCATAACTATTCCTTTTGTTTTATGTTGGAGCTACCTACTAATGGGTTTCCCATTTTTGGTTATATATTTTTTATTACTCATAGCCCTGGATGACTATACGTTTGGTTATTGTTTGCTACATATATTACTATTCTATCAATATACTGCATATACTGTCAAACTTTACCATATTTTTTTTTAAAATTTATGTATTTAGCCCTGAAGAAGACCTGCAATGTGAGTCGAAACGTTGGCTTTAAAAATAAACAGCTCTTCGTGCTAAGAAAATTTTTTCTGACTCCACCCGAACCAATTTCTTCCACTTAAATTAATAAACAACAAAGCCCTAAGTCTTTCAAATACCAGTAAACAATTAATCATTACATTTTTTTTTATAATTCAGGAATTTTCACTTATTCATTTCACTACAATTTTTTGGTTTATTGGTAATGAGGCAGTTTCAGGGTAAATAAATTTTGACCCTGTTCATGAATAATTTTTAGTATGTAAAACAATTTAGAGTACAAAATTATTGAGTACGCACTGTATTAACATTGAATTACTTTTTTACTGTCGGTCTCAGAATAATGTAGGGTTTATCACGCCCTATATCTTATATAAAAAATAATAATAAAATATTGATATTTGGATTTTTTTTAAATGCAGGTTTTAAAAACTATATTATGAGCGATATATAAATATGATTAGTGTTTAATTGTAATTACGTGTAAGCTATGAGGTTGTTAATAACTTAAACTGTTTTATAGAGGTTCTGATTTAGCAATTTTTGAACGAATAAAAATAAAAAGTTTAATGTTTATATTTTTTATTAGCTGTCTTATTAAGAATTCATTTTTAAATTTGCATATCTATTTTTCTCTCTTTATATTTGTATCCACACCTGTCAAGAACGAGCAATTAACCATCAGCAAAAATTTTGTATTGTTAAACCATACAATATTGGGGCCTCATACAGGGTCAGGCGTTGAAACAACCATACCCGCAAGACCTGAATGTGTTGCGGGTGTGATGCTGTTTAGTATTCTAGTCCTGTTGCCTGAAGAACTAAAGTGGAATACATTGCATTAGATAATTCTCATTATTTATTTTTTTTATTGCGTATTTTGCATGATTTAAGTTAAGATTGAACTTTTTAAAGTTTCCAATCATTTATTTATTGGTTTATTTTTTATAGGTTTTTCAAATTAAAATTACAGTAAGTGACATAAAATAAAAAATATATTTGGAACTATTTAAATAATAGGTAGTTCCAAATTATCATAAAATAAATAAAATCTTATTATTTTAACTCATTTGTCATTCAGTGCTCAATACCTTTATAACTAAAAATATCACTATAAATTAAAAGAGAGATGTGTTAGGTAGTTTTGTAATTCTTGTTGGTACTTGACTTAATATCAGTTAAATATTTATCTTCATTCTTCAGAAAACGAAGAGGCAACAAACATTTTCAAAAATATATTTAAGCAATATCAATTATCTGGCTAAAATGTACATAATGATACACTTCAGTGCTTCAGATAATTTCTTGGATAAAATTTTAAATTGCGTTTTTTGAAGAAAAAATAACAGCTGGATTTTAACACTTAGATATTGTCACAGTAACACTTAGATATTGTCTGTTTTTACTGATATCGGATACAGTTAAACTGACCATAAATTGGTTTATTGCGATTGTCTTGTAGGAAAAAAATAAAAACGGTTTTCTAATTTTTTATTAGAAAATACTATTTTTTTTTATAAAATCTTCTGAGGGTTTTAATAAAAATAATAAAAACGAAATAGTGATGTTGAGATATAAAATTTGATGGTGTAATTCTAGGTCAGCAAATAATGAGGATTTCGAATTATTGAAGTTATTTGTTTTCGCACTATTCAGACATTAGTTTCTTACAGCACTTAATGTTGGCAATTCCATAATGTGATGTTCCTTGAGCACGCAGTACTAAGGAATTTAATATATTTTGTTTATAAATTGCATGCATATTATAGAATAATCTTCTTTTTTCACTATCCTTACATAATCTTTTTAAGATAGTAGGTTTAATAATTTGCAAGTTGTAATTGGTAGCATAACATTTGATTAAATTGTTTTTAATTATTTAATAACTATTTTTCTCTCCTTAAAGTGAACAACCTCCCTTTTGAACTATAATATCAAAAGTGTAATGTATCATGAACGAATTCGGTGGTTCAATCAGATCTAATAAAAAAATGTGTTGAAGATGATTACAGTACCGAATTGTTTGGAGTAGTGTACCGCACTATTTCATAAAGTAAATTAAATGGTTTTTAAAAGTCCATTTTCTACTGTCCGTAAAATCTAGTACTGTATTTATTTATTATATTTTATTCTAATGAACGCTAGAAGTAAAATACATTCTAATTTAATGTTTTACTAAACTGAAATAAAATTATTTAATTAATGTCTCTTATCTTTTTCAGGTATGTTTCTTTGAACTGTGCGTAGTCTGATTCTTCTATGTAAGTGGTCCCTCTCTTTATTATGCTCCCATCCCAAATACAATTTTGTTTATTCGTTTGGTCTGCTGTAGATACTTATTTATATCTAAATCTTAAAATAGTAGCTTTATTATCTTTATATTTGTTTTTTATTTATTTTTTGTTTTTTCACTGCCAGAATTTATTTTTTGGTTAGGGATCTATTGCTAAATGTTCAAGTTTCGCACAGAATTGGCTGGTTTGGAATAGCCATTTGAAACTGCTTAGCCTACACTACCAACGTTTTCTTCAAATTAGTCACGTGTGATTTCCAAGTCAGTTTTCTGTCGAGTGTAAGGATAGACCGAAAAACAATAAGTTAAAATGAGAAAATGCTTCGTTTCGCTGTTGCTAATGATCGATCGGTTTATTTTATTATTTTTTTCATGATGAATATATTTTTAGTTGATTTTTATATCATCATAGAGTAAGTACATTTTTATGTTAGTTTCCTTTTAGATAGGGAGAGAGAGAGTTTGTATTAAGATGCGGATCGGTTTGAAACGAGGAGGGTTTAATGGAGCGTTGAGAGTCAATGACATGTAAAGATGGAATCGGGAGATGGTGGAAATATCGACTCCTGGCATCTAATGGAAATCACCTTTCGCAGCATCTCTTCCGATATTTACCTCAATCCCGTTCGGTCTTCGGTGAACAAACTTATTTCCTTCGACAGCATATCCTCTTCCGTTATGTATATTTTTATTTGATTTTTTTTTTTTTTTGAGGAATCAAAAATCTTTCCTTACAATTTTATTTTCGATGAATGTATCAAATCTTCTTCCTCTTTTTTCGCATCACCCTTGTGGTGCCTTTCAGCGTAGGGGAGCGTTTAACCAGGACTGCCACTCTTCCCTGTTCCTAGCTAGGTTCCTCGCCTGGCGGATATTTTTGCCTCTTTTTCCGCACAAACACTCGACATATTCCAGACAGGACATTCTAGGGCGATCTCGTGGTGTTCTACCTTCAGGGATGTAGTCCATCGCCTTCAATGGGTCCCTGTAGTCCTCCATACTCAGAACATGTCCAAACCATTTTAATTGGCGGGACTCGAGCATCTCCTTCCTGAGTTCCTCCCTGATCGTTTGATTGCGGATATGATCTCTTCTTGTTTTTCCTGCGATCCTTCGAAGAAATTTCATTTCTGCAGCCTTGATTCTACTCTCCAGCCTGTCCGTTAGTATCCAACTTTCGGCACCATACAGGAGCACAGGTAGGTATACTGACTTGAAGATGTTGAGCTTCCCTTTTCTGCTTACTTCTCGCTCCCAACAACAGCATTACAGATCTGGTAGTAGACCAAGTTTGCTTGGTTTATCCTGTTTGAGATTTCGAAGTCTAATTTTCCAATACCTTTCATTACTGCTCCGAGGTAGGTGAAGTCCGTGACCGCTTCCATCTCTCCTCCGTTGCAGTATATATGAATTTCTTCCTGTACTCTTCCTACTTGCAAGATCTTGCTCTTGCCGGTATTGATCTGCATGCCTTTCCTACGGAGCTCTTCATCCCATTCATTCACGGCTTGCTGTAACTTTTCTGTGGAGTCTGCAATGAGGACAATATCATCTGCATAAAGCAGAAGCTGAATCACTACAGGCAGGAGGTTTCTTCGGCCCAGGAACGTCCTTTCAGTTCGTCTTTTGCATATTGCTGCTATTTCATCCATATAAAGTATACATAGCAACGGGCTTAAGCTGTCACCCTGCTTTACTCCTTTTGCCGTATCAAAGTGCCCAGACTCCTTCCCATTCAGTCTAATGATATCTTTCGGGTTTTGATATATGGACTTTACAGCATCCACCAGGATTTTGGAATGTTCTCAACTCTGAGTATTTCCCATATTTCGTTTCTTAGGACTGAAAAAAATCAACGAATTTAATGAAAGTTAAAACGAATCTGACTTGATTTATTTATTTTTTAACAGGATGTATATAAAAATGGCCGTTTTTCAACCAAATATTTGTATTATTATTTATTTGACATAATATACAATGAATACTCGAATTATAGTCTATTGTTATCTACCATCATTAGCCATCTGGTAGCCAATTACTCGATCCCTCGCTGATACCATTCCCTTAGGATGGCAGTCCAAGAACTCTTTGACCGCAATTTCAACTTCTGGGTAGTTGTCAAATTTTTCCCTTTCCCTGACCAGCTTACAGCACTTTTTCATCTTCCCAATGGAGCATAGATGGCTACTAACATTATCTGTCAAAACGCTACAATCTCTGGCAAGTTCGTGAGTACTTGTGGATGTATTTGAAACAGTTTCCTGTAGAATCTCATTAAAATCCGTTATTGGTCACCCTTCTTCCTTTCCAATGTCGTATCTTCACTACTAAAATTTTCAAATCAACGCCGTGCAGTGCGTCAAGGTCAAACGCACCTTCTCCTTCATATTAGTAATTTCACGAGTTGCTTCAGCGCCTCTTCTGTAACGCCTTATAATTACGAGAATTTCGTAGGCCACTGTCATGTTTCTTCTTTGAAACCAATAACTAAAATGGGGCTTTTTTTTAAAGAAGTCGAATGGGTTAAACAAGCTTAGAGAATGCTCTAAAGTTGTTACTAAGTATTTGTAGGTATACTGTAGAATTAAAATATTTACAGTCCTTGAATTCGAAGAAACGGTAATTTTTTTTATACATTCTATTAGCTATGTTATAAATAGTACCATTTTTCTAACAGCTGAAAATATATATATAGATAAATCATTTTATAAGTCCAGATTTATTTAAAAAAGATTATACATTTTGAAGGTCTTTGTTTGCACAGTTAGAACTGCTTCGGTTCAAACGAAAACCGTTTTAATTAGTAAATAATACCGAATTTACAACCGAAAAAGAAAATTTTGAACAGAAAAATACTTCCTTTTTTGCAAATTAGAAATGTTAAAGATAACACTGATCTTCAATTAATTAAGGTAATTTATTTTTTTAATTTAAACAGGATTTTCTTTACATCACAATGGAAATTGTTACTAAAATCTAAAAAAAAAAACCTGCTTTCAATCAATGTGATTTATATTCTTAATTTGAAATATTGTAACTAGCTTAATTTTATTAATGCGTATTCACTATTAAATTTTTTCTAAAATCCTGTATTTTCAGTTTTAAATATCTTAAAATTTCTAGTGTTAAAAATGGAACTCTTACTTTTAAAATTCAAATCATAAGTTGGTCATTTTAAGAATTTTTGTTTTTTCTAAAAGCAATTATTTTTTGACAATCTTCTAGAATTTCATTTCCTTACTTTCTGACTAATCGAAAAGAATGTACATAACCGTTAGTTATTTTGTTTTGGAAGAGTACTCAATAATAATATTGTTTTTGTAGATATTCTGGTTTTCTCATTTTTCCAGATCTATGGTCAATCGGTATGAATCCTTTTTTCTAAGCTAACATTTATTTATTGGTATTTCTCATTTTAAAAAATTTCCAGAATTATAATGTAGTATTTTGTTTATAGCGATATCTGCTAATAATAATTAATTACTTTCTTTTTGATTTTTTTTTAATACTTGTCCATAAGCGTCACTTATTCAACATGTTTATTTTAAGATTTTTTAAAAATTTTACTCTAGTATTGATTAATTGTTAGAAACTTTAAAATTGATTAATCTTTAAGAAAATACTATACATGGTTTTAAAGTTTTTTTTTGTGTGTTTTTGGAAGCAAATATTTGGCCTTAAACTGTCTAACATTCAAAATGTTAATATTAAAGATTTCTTTTCATTTTAGTCTGGGTTGAAATAGTTATGAATTAATGAAATATTCTTTTTAAACCAGCTTTCTGATTAGTCTCTTCCATATAGATGCCAGCCATGGATTATTTTGAGTTGTTTAATGTGAATGCGCTTACTAATGTACAAAGCAGTAAATGATGTTTTCTCCGAATGGGTTGAAAACTAATAAATCCTGGACGATTGCTTAACCCTGCGTATTCTCCTTTCTTGGAACGGACCTTTGGGAGGTGGATAGTGTATCAAGCACTAGTACGGAAAGTGGGGTGGTGGCTTTTGTTTTGAAAGGAGTATAGGAGATAAGTGTCGAGTCAGTGGAAAAAGCAGGAGGTTGCTTTGGAGTTAAGTGATCCCCTAGGTCCGCTAGACAGCTCTACTAACTCAGACCCTGCCTCACCAGGATCCAATCTCCCCCACTTCTCCGGCAAATCTGTTACTCACTCTCGGACCCCTCTCACATTCTTCTTTCATCTTCCTTTTCTCCCTCTCTTTTTCCATGACAGTTTTATTAATGGTAGCATCTCCTCTTGTCATTTTTCCTATTTCCTTTTTGTCATTAACAACAACTTAATCATGCTTTTGTTTTATTTTCGCTGTCTCATTTCTCAACTTGGCCTTTTTTAACTCTTGGACTTTATTTTAAATATCATAGTTATCAGCGTTATTATCTTTATTTGTTGTTTCTTATACAGAATCGCATGTTTATTTAGATATTTTATTTTTTAATTTATCCTTTCACTGATACACTGTTACTGGCTTTTGTTTTTTTAAACTATCGAGCCGTTATTGTTATTACACTGCTTTAGAGCACCTTTAGTTTCCAACTTTTTCATATCAGATGCGCGTCCCATTATTTGAATCACGCATGTCTCCACATATCATGGACATGAATTCTTACAAATGTAAAAGCAACTAAGTTTATATGCATCGCACAAGGTTGTAAAAGGAAATATTCAATAAGAAATACAACCTGAACTTGAAATTACTCATGAGGACTGCTCTGGACAGAGAGATTTAGGAGCTTACTTAAAAACTTAAGAACTCTTGTAAAAGTGTTATTGTTTGTGTGTCGAGTCTTGTCGGATCGGGCTCCACTAAGTTTATATTACTTTAAAATTATATCTCAACGTAATTTCCTCTTTTACCCCTTACAAATTCTGCTTAAAACGTATGGAATTCCGCAAAGAAGAAATTACACGACATTCTGAAAAGACTCAGAGATTCAAAATAGTTTAAGTAATGAAAGGTTTTTGTTCAATCTTCGAATTTTGAACTTTAATCCGAATCAAATACTCTTATCTGTAGCTATACGAAATAATTAATAATAATAATATTTTGTGATATACCAGATATCAACCATTATCCATTAGTCTCAGTCTTTAGTCTTTACTCACATCTGGTCCCCCTCTTGGCAGCCCTGAAGTTGCTCTACATGTTAGTCAGAAACGTTGGCACACTAATAAGTTTTGCTTATTTTGTGCAATCTTTGACTGCACCCCTTGACCAAGTCAATCCATTGTTATCCATTATAAGGCTTGGTTTTCTGATTTTGATAAACATCCTTATTATTCATTTCGTAACTACTGTTTGGACTACAATCTTCTCATTCGGACAGGTGATGTGTATTATTTTCAGAAATTGTGAAATTTTCTGATTTTTTTTATGTCAAAACAAATGGAAAATATTCTTTATCCAAAAGCACTTACAATAATTAAAACACGAACTCTTTCCATTGAATACCGGATTTATTAAATTTATCATCGCTGTTTTAAATTAATTATTTTTTAGTATTACCTTTCTGAAATTGGCTACCTTAATGCAATTAAACTAAAAATTTCATAAAATGTCCGAAAATCATTATGCAGTTTTTTATGAAATTAATAAACTAAAATTCTGTTATTAATTTTTAAAATTATTTATTTAAGTTTGCATTTCATGACTGTTTTGTTTTTAAAATCTTTCTTAGTACCTATTACGTTTAAAATTTATCGGTGATCAACATGGCTCAGGACAATATTGTTAATCATCAGTCATTATTATTTAATCTAAATATGAACATTCGACCAGTATCGTTTAGGTGTAATATTAAACGTCTAATCAAGGTTTTCAATTTTTTTTTTAAATTATGTTTTAATCGATGGAAAGTTCATAATTAATTGCCTAACTTGTTTTTATGATTGCAATATTGAAACTTTATGAGAAGTTGTATAAAAATCATGGTAGGATTCTTTATTCTTTCTTATTTATTTATTTTTCTCACTTTATTTAAAGTTGTTAGATATGGTAGTCATTATGATGATAGTTATATGGTAACAATGAATCAAAGAAATTAAGTTCTTTATTGAAGTAAATGTAAAGTTAACCATATTTAAAGCAATAATAATTACTAGTGTATACATATAAATATATTTTATGCATAATTTAGAAAGTATGGTTACATTTTACTTTATTTATGCGTTTAGTGGTTTGCTTTTATAAAATTAAAAAAAAAAAAAAAATATATATATATATATATATATAATGAGAGTAAATGGAGTTCTGTTTTTTTCTGAATTAAAAGTTTGGAAAATAAAATGGAACTGTAACTATCTTGTGGTACTGGATTTTCGCTCTTTTTATGATGGGAGAATTATACTGAAGTAATTTTAGAAGTCTTAAAAGGCTATGAAATAAGAAATGCCTCTATTTTATTAAGAATAAAAATCTCTAGAAATTACCATTCTGGTATGAATGCTGTTATTTCGTTGAAAATATAAAAGTCCAAAGAATAAACATTGGCCGCTGGCGTTATGAACTTAATTGCTATTCACAGTAATTTTGTGATTCCACTTCAAAAGTTAGACAAAAAGAGATGTACTTACTATTCGTTAGTAATACTTTTTGAAACAATATTCCTCAACGTGTGCGTAACAAATAAGTTCGGCGACTGACCAAATGAGGGAAGGTACTGATCGTTAAATTAGTAACCATTTCTCAATGTTAAAACCTTTCTAAAATAGTTATTTGTTTGTAAAAAAGAATTATTTGCAATATTTTTTCCAGAGTTAAGCTAGCCTTAAAAAGTTTTTAAGTATTATATTTTATCGGTGAAGTATGTGAAACATTAAATTAATGATTTTTATAAAAAACACTTAATTTATGTTCTTTTAATTTGAATATAAGTAACTTATTTCGAATCAGTGTTAACAACATCATTCTTATTTTTACGCGTTTAAACATTTCGAACTCAGAGTAGGTGGATATTTAAATAAGGATATTTCAAAATCAACAGACTAAATAATCAAGTTAACTCTAAATAAATGTGAGATTATTTTTGTTTTTCTTCCCTGAACATAAACAATCATCCCACAAGCTCGATTTTGCATTAATCTGAATATTTTGTTGAACAGTTTACTTTACCATGTCTATGATAATATATGTGTATTAATCTTTTGTGATTTAAAAAAAAAATGTTTCCTTTTTTGAGCATAGGCGTCCCTTTAATTTATTTCCAATTAGGCGACTTAGTTACATATCTCTTCCAGATGGAAGCTATCCTAATATTTTTGGATTAATTTATCTTGGAATGTTGAATAAAACTCTTTGTACTATAAAAGCAAAAATTAAGAGTCTTGTAACTATCTTGCACGAATATATATATATATTTTATTTATTTATTCTTAAAAATTTCTCCTACGATTACCTTGTCATAATTTATTTTTTCTTTAAGAGAGTTAGTGGAGTGGAAGATATGGAAGTATGCTTTACGTTTAATAAATTCTTTCTGCCACATTTACGCATTATTGTCTCGTTCTGTTTGGAAAAACAAAAACACAGCTTCTTACGTCCTGAGAAAGTTCAAAACGTTTCTTCGTTACTTATCTCTTCCCGATACATGTCATTATTATTAGTGAATGTCCCAGAAAGGGAACACAAAAAGCAGAAGATTTCAATCATTCTTAGACTGTTTTTCAAGTATTTCTTCATCCTCTCCCAAAAGACGTTGCTTCATCCTTCCGTCCATTTGATTTAGCCCTCTCTGGAGTAAAGTTCCACGTATTAATCTTATTTATGAATGCATCTTTATCCAGACGTTTCCACAAAATTTATTTTTGGATTTGGCCAAATCTTTCTCAACTTCAATTATCCCGGCTATTGATGTTTTAAGAGAATTCACAAAATCCAATAGACGTTTTAGTTAATCTATTTTTAGATAAATCATATAAGTGTGCATAGAAATACAGTCTCCTATTTCTATAATAATATCCATTTCGATGTTTCGATATCTTTTGTATTGTTTCGATCGTTCGTGATTTGCAATCATCTTGTTTTTGGCGTTGCCCTAAAATGTTTCTCTTTAGTTTCTTGATCTCTTGCAGCTGCAGTTTCCTATGCAACGGAAATGTTTTACTTAGTCTTACTTTTAGCCTATGTGACTATTTGCTTCCGCATCAGGCAAGACTTTTATTTAGTCTGTTAGCAGCCGGAGATGGATCATATAGGATCTAGGACCCTTCTGGGGATCACCCACCTCTAAAAGTGGATACCTAAAATAAGGGGGAATCTGGTGGTTCAGCGTGATCTAGGACAAATCACCTCTCTGCACAACCGTTGTCCATGAAACAGGACCATATTTACCATGTACTGAACCCTATATCTTTCAAGGTACAGGTTATTTTACAGGTTATACACCGGGGATAGACTCTGTGGAGACCATTCTGGGACTCACCCTATGAATAAGAAGTGCGTATTCTTAATTAGGGAAAACATGGCGGTTGAGCGTGATCTAGGACAAATCAGTTCCCTTCACACTTAGAACCAGTAGAGTTTCTACCACTTACTGAGCCCAAGACCCTTCGTGGGTTGTAGTAAAAGGGATATTTTTTAAATCGCCTTAGTATAGGGTTTGAATGCGTACATTATTTTATTTATTTTTATTTTATTTTATTTTTTTAATCTGAACATTATTTTATTATCATTTTTGCATTAATTTCCTTTTATTATCGTTTGTATATATTTTTCCGCATGTGTATATTTTAATACATTCACTTATTTTATATTGTTTATATCATTTTTTGTTTTGCCATGGAATGGTTGTAGCTACATAGCACCATTACTTATTGCCCACAAGTGGCAGATTGTAATGTTTCAGTAAAGTGTTTAACAAAAAAATAAAAAAAAACGTCTTGTTTTCTCATACTAGCCGTTCTGCGGAATATGTGTCTACAACTTCTAGCCGTAGTTTGAAGTTACTTTCTTCCGTCTCAGTGAGCCTAAAACGTTAAGCCCAGAATAACAGATACCATAGTTTCGTCGGAGTTAGAGAAAGAGAATCGTACTGTTGGTGGATTTTTTTTTTTTTTTTTTATATCTTTTTGCTAAGGGGGTCAGACGAGGGGAAAATACGAATTGTTTATACCTGAGGAAGCGGCATTAGTTTTGATATATGAGGAGGGGTAACAAGGCTGGACGTTGACAATCTATCATATTTGTTTGCCCGGCGGGGATTACCTTCAACTGCCTGTTTACTTCTTCCACGGCCCTCTCTGTCCTTAATTTTACTTTAATATCCTCCAGGGTGGCCCTTAGTTTTTTCATTTCTTCCTCCGTTTGCCGATATAATCCTCCCATTTGGATTTACCTTACTTTGGTGACATAAGAAGGTATATATAGGAATAGAAAAGTTTTTTTTTATGAGAAAAAGGTTGACCGTATGTGTCGAAAAAAAAACTCATCAGAAAAACAATGCAGTACGAAAGAAAATATAATACTATTATAGATGATAAGAATGAAAATGAAGAAATGAACTATGTATTATATTTCAAAAAGTGTTATAAGTCCATATGGATCTTATATGGTTATATCCATATGGATAAAAGAAGAAATGGTTTATTCTTCTAAATGTTTTTAATGATTAACATTTCATAATAACATTTACAAGGTGTATAGGGTTAAAAACAGCACTCTTTACCATGTGCTAAGAAATAAAAACATTTCCCGTTCACCTGGAAACCTTCAGATATCGCGATTATGAAAATAATGGACTTATACCACTTTCAAATACAATGAATGAAAGGTAAAATTATAAAATAATTTATGAGGAATTAGAAAATTACACCTCTGTGAAGATAATTAAATTACATGAGAATAGTTTTACGATATATCTAAAGTCGTTTGACTTATCACTAATTCCCTATCTTGTGATCTAGTGATAAGTCAAATTTTATCCAGACTAAAATCAAAGAGTAATCATTTTTGACTTCCAAGTACTTAATTAGGAGTTACGGAAGGAATAAATCCATTACTAAGTAATGCCTGACTTAGCCACTTAAACACTACTAGAACAACACGATTCCACGTTGACTAGACAATCATTAATATTGACTTTTTGAGTTTTTTTCACATTATTCTGGCATATACCGTCCGTAGAATTGAAGACGCCCTTTTGTGATTATTACTTCTATATTTTTTTATCATAGCCATTACATATGAGGATTGCATGGGCGCTAATGACATAAATGCTTTTTTTGAAAAAATACAATCGTCTCATCTGAGAACTACGCGTCCAAATGTTTTTAAGTGCGGTACACATTTTGAAAAAGTAAATTGTCAAAAAAAAAATACAATGTCAACAACAATTCCTCACTTTTAAAATAAATGTGGATGCATACAGTAAACGATATCTCATTTGGTGGTCCTTTGTATAATAACATCAGTCCTATTTGTATGCATCTGTTGACTGCTCGTGAAGTAAATGTAATGCTTTTGTCTCATAATGTGGGGAGAATCAATTTTTTACTTTGCAAGGACTACTTACTTTAAATTTCATGTGATTGGATAAAGCGTCAGAATCTAGTCTCGAGCACTAAATATAGTTCAGAAGATTAGTTAAAATCTTAAAAAGGTATAGTTCACTCCTGAACCTCAAAAACATTTATTTAAAATGAAAATTGTCAAATAACTAAAAGTGAGGTGTTGACATTGAGAAAATAGTGGGTAAGAACAAAAAAAAAAATATTTTTGGATTTTTTTCGTAGAAAGGTATCAATGATGCTAATAGGTAAGAGATAGGTGTAATTGGAATATGGAAAAATTAACTCCTACAATGCTATTAAAAATATTTGCAATTAGAATTACTCAACATAATAATACCTTCGATTGCTATGATAATTGTCCCTTAAGAAACAATTATATCAAATAATCAACATCTCCAGAGGACTGCTGCTAATTTGACATTTAAGACTATGATTAGGTTCTGAGGCTGCCAGTTCGCAGGGTCTGGGCGAGCTCCTCTCCTCTCCAGTTCCCATTTCAATTTTCCTGTCAGAGGGAGGGAAGAAATTCAATATTCACCTCTTCCTCTCATCAATTGCTTGGCTAACTTGCATTGTAGCAGTCCCGATGTATAGCCGAGCTGGTCTCTGCTGTAAAAACGACATAATTGACCAATTATTTATAGACTGAAAGCTTATTTTATAAATGTTTAGCGCTGGCTTGCTTGTTTCATTTAAAATAACATTATGCTACTATGGCTAATCGGACGGTCTGTGGTGAGTATTAAAATTCTGCCTATCTTGTTTTAATTAAGATCTATAATCTAGTATATATATAAATCTCTAAATTTAATTAGGATCTATATTGATTATCTAACATCATATAGGCTCAGGACAACTAATTTACGTCCCCTCTGAAGGACGACATAACTAACGACCTTCCTTTAAAAAAAACTAAGGCCATCTGTAGGGTTTGGACCCACGATCATGATTATGCTAACTACTATACCACATATGACACCTATTGTTGAGTGCTGGGTGACCTATTCAAATTTTCGTAGTGAACTGGAACTAAGTAGGGCATTGGCTTGAAAAGGAGTAATTGCTTATATTCCAACTCAAGTCAGAAATTACGAGAATGATACGATTCCGGTTATCTGAAAGCAGTTCTACTCTCTTCAACTGTACACAATCCGAATTTTAAGCCCTTATTCACCGGGGCTGTAGATATATGCGGAAGAAAATTATCCACTCGGACCATTTTCTTCCTACTTTATTTCTTAGGGTTGAGGCATACTAATGTTAACCCTTAGTTTGTAATGTAATGTAAACCCTGGGGTTACAACTTTGTTAACCTGTAGGCGATATGGGCTATATCAAAATTATTTTATGTATATCTGTGGATTGTGATTTCTAAAAAACTATTTTGGATTAAACTTCCTTGAACTACTAAAAGATCTCTGAAACATTCATGCATGAAGTGCGTACTCTGGAATAAACAGAGAAATGATCGGTGTTGGATGGAATTTATCTGTAGATAATAGATAGCGGAAAGCGGATGGAATCATCTGATATTCGAAGCGTTCGAATAAAGATAATCAAATGATCCGTCATCGGTGAATAACGAGTATTTGAATTTCAATTCATCCGTCATCCTTATCTTAGGTAAAGTTGTTCGATCATTGTAATTTCGTAAACTAAATCAGTCATTTATAACCGTGGTATACTATACTTCAATATCGATTAAATTGAAAAAAAGTTAATATAAATCGATTCGTGGACGATTGATCACAAAATAAAATTGTATTTTGCTAATTGCGTCACCTATAACCCAACAGTATACTTTAATATCGGAGAAATCGGGTTAATTAAAATAAATCGATTTTAAAATCAAGAAGTAAGGAATCGATTCCTTACTTCTCGATTTAAAAATCGATTTTAGTTTCTAAAGTATCTGTATCACTCTACTTTGTACATCAATATTAAATAAATTCGAAACGAATAAAAAAAAAATCCTATTTTCTTATTGTTAAAATAGATGTAATCTAAATCACAATTAGTTTTCATTAACTAATAGGGAATACAATTAACCCTCTAGGTAATAATTATGTAATTATCATAATTTTATCATGATATAATCTCTATGTAATTATAATAATTTTAGACTTTTCGCTTCAAGATACATAGAAACCCAAACTCGATTATATATAAGATTTTTCAAATCAGATAATGGATAATAAAAAACGAATGACAAATATGTTCTAGTTTATAAAAAAAACTTCAGTTGTTTCTTCTGGTTTAGGCACTGTCGGTGAATTTTCTGCCAACGTTTCGCCAGGCATGCTGCTGACTTCCTCAAGACTTATTAAGCCTTCTAGTTTATTGGAATAACGGATAATTTGCTGCGGATGAAACTTCTCTTTGATTATCGGGTGAAAAAATGATCCCCCATCTATCATTGGAATAAAATTGATTCCTTCCATGTCCAACTCCGGAAATAACCTGTGAAGTAAATATTATTTTAGTCGTAAAAGTATCAGTTTTATGGTCCGTTTTTATTTACGTATTTGAGAGGGAATTGAGTTGTCAATTTAACCATCTGATTCGGACCATTTTTAGCAAAGATAGGGTGCTTTCAAATTTATGCGCACTAACTTTTGGAAGTTCCTGCTCTTAAACAAAAAGTTCCGCTCCTTGCACAAAAAAAAAAAACACAATTCCAAATTATGTTAGAATTTTGGTATTCGTAGTTTTATAACAGTTATGCTAATTCTATAACAAAAACGTTGATTTTTTTTTTTTTAATTTTTAATAAATTAATGCTGTCTGAATTTTCTAAATTCAGATATAATTATATGATACGCTAGTCAAAGTTTATGGGCTTTGACATTGGAAAATTGTATACAATATAACATAATAACGTGGTATAAATTTAATGTTATTTTAAATTTTTCAAAAGAATTTATGATATTTGGAAATTATTATACAGGGATTAAATTAATAAAACCAATTTGCTAATAAAAAAATACCACACTCGTTTCTTATGAACATATTTATTTTTTAATCCCTATTTCGCGGTCAAGTAACTCAACAACGCAATGTTTACAGTACAAACCTATACCATTACAACCCATGGAGGGTCTTGGGTTCTGGAGGTGGTAGTCACTGTACTGTATCCTGGACTATGGTTGGACAACCCCCCTTATTTTAGATACCCATTTTATAGAGGCTTGGTGATCCCAAGGAGGGTGATCCCATAGAATCCGTCTCCTAAAGTAAATTTCAATAATTTTTTTTTTTAAATACCTTAAAATTTAATTTAGGGCTGACTTATTAGTCGTTTCCCAGGGTATGAACTCTTGTTATTTGGCTAGCTCTCTCAGCAGTAGACAGTGGATATGCCTGGCACAATGTACCTCAATGTTTATTCTTTAAACGCACCCCACATACCTGGACACGTGCGGAATATGTGTCCTCCGACGTACGGAGAGTGGCTCTGTCACCGCTATTAGATGATGCTACTTGTTAAGGGAGGTTGAAGAGGGAATGAAAGAAT
The DNA here is from genome assembly GCA_037127475.1 of Arma custos. Lineage (NCBI taxonomy): Eukaryota > Metazoa > Arthropoda > Insecta > Hemiptera > Pentatomidae > Arma > Arma custos. The sequence goes on from CM073759.1 coordinate 39,104,998, forward strand.
AAAAGGCTATAGAAGGATGCGAGTGGAATTATTGGCTGGTCCGATTGTGTGAGTCGGGGCACGTCCCCGATACGAAGGGACATATCGATCCCTTCAGTCTTCTTACCTTTTACTTCCTCCCTTCATCCCAACATTCTCCTCTCTATACATATATTGCCTCTAACTTTAGCGGCTCTTGTCACTCCCCTTCCTTCTTGTATCTTATAACTAAGCTCTACATTATAATCGATTTTATTTTATCTCTGTTCGATTAAAAAAAAAAAAAAAGAAAGAAAAGGGTTCAAGAAAGAATTCCTTAAATAAAGACGAACTATTTATTGGAAACATACCTTAAAACCCTCATTGCAGAACTTTTTCACATTGAATTTACATACTATTACATTTTTTCTTCCTGTCAGAATCATTTTAATTACGGTTAATGTTGTTCAGTTATACCCGAGTAATTTAAGAGCTTATAAAAGTGTATTTTATAAATGCGTAGAAACATTTTTTGCCAGATTAATATTACTTGTCTTTATATACTCGTATGCAGGGAAGAAAATAGTCCGGGTGGTCGAAGATAGAATTTCTTAAACCGAAATCTTCTTCAGGACTGAAATGACAACATACAAAAAAATTAAAATGAAATAGAAAAAATTGTAAAGACTAAAGTGTGTACAGAAAAATATGAAAATAATGCTATAGTAGTTAACCAAATGCAAAAATATTGATGATTTCAATTATAAAACCAAGGTATTATTTAAAATATTTGAACTAGAACAATGGGATATGAGTTATGAGACTGGTAAAAATGATTTGTAACCATGTGCGTAACTCAAATCCCACTGTTCTAGTCCAAATAGTTTTTATAATAACTTTATTAGATTTTATAAATCATCCTTACTTTTGTTTCTGGTTTACTCTATTAGCTTTATTTTCATATTTTATTTTATTCATTTTATTCTTTACAATTTTTTCTATTTCTCATTAATTTTTTTGTATGTTCTCATGTTATTTCCTGAAGAACACATCGGTTTTATGTAAATAGTTCATCTCTGTTTAAGAAATTCTATTTTGGTCCACCTATTGTTAAGAAAGTAGTCCGATTTCTTTCCCACATATAGACAACTAATATTATTCAAGGAAAAAAATAAATGCTTCTACGCATTTATAATATACACTTTTATACGACTCATGTATAATCTGATACAAGTAGTAATGTTACTTGACCTTCTATATATGGGGAAGAAAATAGGTGGAGATCAGAGAAGTAATTACTTAAATATGGTTCAAACTTACTATTAATTACCATTTTCTCTTTATTTTAAATTTGTTTATGTGGTTTCTCATCTGTCTGAAATCATATTCCATTTTTCTAGCCCATATATTTTAATTAATACCGTTATTTTATAATTTTAATCATCCCTACTTTTGTATTTGTTTTCTCTAATAGTATTTTTAATTTTATCTATTTAATGTATATTTTATTTCATCTATTGTATTCTTTACACTTCTCTCTATACCATTATTATTACTATATTGTTCTCCGTATGTTTTACTTTCTTTATTACTTATCAGATAATATTAATTTACTATATGATTCGCCGTATTTTTTAAAAACTTTTTTGTCCTTCATTTCAAATATCATTTATAATGCTTTTTATTACTTTCTTTATTACTTATAATCTAATAATCACTAATTATTCTATCTGGTTTTTAAATTTATTTGCATGGATTCTCATCATTATTGTTATTACTGTTATATTTCATTTCATTTCATTTATATTTATTTTATTTTGTAATTGAAATCATTCCCCACTTTTTTACCTGGTATGATTATAATTGCATTATTTTCATAATTTACGTTAAGTATATATTTTTATTCTTTACAATTTTATTAATGATTTTGATGTTTGTATCTCGTATATTTAGCCCTGAAAAGACCTGCAATGCCGACCGAAACGTCGGTTTCCAATAAATAGTTCATGTCTATTCAAGAAATTTTTCCATTGATTTTCACCCGGACCGTTTTCTTCCCCATATACAAGTATATACAACAATACATAGACAACTAATACTATTCAAAGAAAAAAATTCTTCTACGCATTTATAAAATACACCCTTATACGCTATTAAACGGCTCATTTATAAGTTAACAACAATGTACAAACTGAAATTAAAAAGATTTCGAAGAGATAGAAAAAATAATAGTATGGCAAATCAATGTTCTAAAAAGAAATTAGGATGGACCTAGACGACCTGAATGGATGTCTACTTCAATAAGTCCAAGTGGTTCGGAAATGGGAATATTGGGCCTCGATTCGAGGCAAAGAATTATTCTTATGTGAAGAGGAGAGGAAATAAAATTATTATTAGTCTAAGAAATAATATATAATGGATCTGGGAGTGGAAATAAAATGGCCAGGGACTTTATCTCGGCAACGAGAATAAACATGAGCTCAAATAAATGGAATTCTTATATTTTATCAAGTATAATTATAAATTTTATTAATTGTATTATTATTGTTGATTACTACGATTAATAAAAATTGAATGAGACAGTATACAAAATTGATTCTCAGGAAACATTTTTCTTTAAAGGAAATATTTTAATAATCCATGCTGTTTATGTGTGTTATAACTTTTCATCATTAGAATTCAGACAAATATACCTTTTTTTTTATTGAGATGGAAGATTTATAAAAAAAAATGTTTAACTTGTATATTAATTTTTAATCCATAAATAAATTCTTTAATTGTGTCCTTAAATTAATATACACAATTTAAAAATTGTAGATTTTTTAATATCCATAAAAAATTGCATTGCTTTAATAGTGTTATTTTATAAAATTAAAAAAATCTCGTATATTTATTTATTCAGATATTCGTAACTAAATGATATTTCTTTAATTGCGTCCTTGAATAATACTGCGCAAAAATGAATAGGGATATTGCTAATTTTGTAGTTTATACTTTATATAACACTTATATTATTATATATTAATGAAGTTATTAATAAATAATGTTGTTTTTTATAATAAAAATAATATTAAAATGCTAGGCAACGTAAACCCAACAAAATTAGTTGTATCTCTACTCATTTTTGCGTAGTTTATATAAATGGTATTGCTTCAACTGTGTCCTTAAACGAATAGACAAAATTAAAAAAAATCTTATATACTTATTCTGATATCCATATGTAGATTGTATTGCTTTAACTCTGTCCTTAAATGAATATGTAAAATAAAAAATCTTGTATATTTATTCAGATATTCATGACTAAATGATATTGCTTTAATCGTGTCCTTAAATGAAAATACAAATACAATTTTTGTATATTTATTCAGATTGCTTTAATTGTATCCTTAATTGAAACAAAATTAAAAAGAACAATTTTGTATTTATTCTGATAGCCTAACTAATTGGTATTATTACTTTAATTGCATACTCAAAAAAATCTACAAAATTAAATAAAATCTTTTTTATTTATTCGTATATCCAAACCAAATAGAAGTGTATTATTTGTGCCCTTGAATGTTTTAAAATTATAATAATTTAATTTAATAATAATGTTCTGGCGAATAATTACTCGAGGCGGTTCATACATTTCCTTCAACCTTATTAATCCATCTTGATCTCGTTCCGACATTCAATTTATCAGATCTTGCGAAAACGCTCTTGTGTGAGTCAAATTGTATCTTCCAACTTGATTTAAAAACATGATTCGCTTCAGTGCGATTTAATTATGTATTTAATATTTTCCTTATTGTAGTATTGCTGTATTTAAATTTTAACTTTTGAAAAAGGATACCCATACTCATTTTTATTTTTTTTATTTCAGATTTTCATAATAATAATTTCATTTAAGTTCTTTCTGTTTTCTTCATGTTGGTTTTACTTTTTAAGAGGTTCATTTTCAATGGAGAAAGTATAGTAGATTAAAAAAAAAGTAATTATTAATAAAATCTGGGTTTACACTTTAAGTTGAAAAGAGTGGTTGATGAAGGTAATGTTCCCTGATGGCTCGGAGAGGTGGAGGTGATTGTGCCGCGATAAACAGCTCGGCTTTATTCTCAGTCCTTGCGTGCCTCGGCAAGAATATTTTGAAATTGAAATGAAGCAGTCTGAGTTAAGTGTTCACCTTGGCTTTCTTTTTTGTTTTTTCCCACTTTATTTCTGTTTCTCAACAGTTTTTAAAGTATTAATATTTCTTTCCCTTCATTACGTCTAATGGGATTTTAATTTTAGTGCTTAAGATGCAGTTTAATGCTTACTTTTACCTGTATTTTTTCTATTAGCTAGAAAAGTGGAATTATCAAGAGTCTTTACGTCTTAACTTTGTATAACTTTTAGTTCGACCTACTTGTTTGTTTATTTATTATCCTCCAATTTATGCATTTTTTCGCATATTTAATCAAACAAATTGGTGCTCCCACAACTTCAGGTTTAGGACCCGACTATTTACACAGCAAAGTGTCAATTTTTGACAAAAATGCTTGACTAAACTGCCGAAAAATGAGAAAAAGTCAAGTTTTGAAATTATTCCGAGTCATTTGTTTCAGAACACCTGAATTATTCATGGTGTTTAACATACTTATTCTTGTTAAGTTAAACAGAACATATATATATATATATACTTCAGATTAACACAATTTTTAACAGAACATGGAAACACAAAACAGTATTTGAAAAGATTTAACATTATAAGAACAGACGCATGTTATGAAGATGGACAGACCCACACTTTCAGACACATACTGTATGACTGTTCACGATACGACCGACAAAGAATTAAATTGATAAAAAACATAATACTCAAACGAGGGACTTGGCCTGAGATAGAACATTTAATTTTTTCTAAATTTAAAACTGACTTATTATCATTTACAAAAGACATAAATTTTGATCAGCTCTAGGACATAAGAAGGGCAATTCACCAGATACCTGGTTTTTCATTTTTAATTGTAACTGTTGTGTGTATAAATATTTGTGTATACATTTTTATTAAGTACTGTCGCTACTCGTAATGTATAACTTATGAATTGATGTTTTTTAGTTACATGACTTATATTATAAAACCTTTCATTTTTGTTTATTTGTATATTTGTTAAATTTATTTTTTTTATTTATTTTTTTTCATTACACAATTTAGGATTACAAATTTAATTTTAATTTTATTCTCACGTGTAAATTATCAATTTAGTCAAACTATAATTTTTTAATTTCTTGTATTGTTAAATTATACTAAAATGTATTCTGTAATTGTAATACCAAACTGATCTGTAATTATTAAAATCACATGTAATGACATGTAATATGCTTACTTAAGTATGGAGCATGTCGTAATATTAATAAACGGTCCCTTCATGGGGGGAACAAATTAAAAAATATATGTGTATATATACAAATATATACCTATATATAAGTTTACATCCAGGAAATATATATACTCTTAGGCCGGATTCTAATCTGCGCCATAGTTGTTACTAGTTCGCTATATTGATACCTTAATTTCCTTATCACTTTTTTTTTTATTGATAGTCTTGAAACGCTATTGAGTGCACCATTTGCCGCGGTATTTCGTTTCAACCTGTAGCTCATAAAACTCCACCCAACATTCTCTTTGAGGGATTAACTCCTATTACAGAAAGAGCTTTAGGTTTATGCCAGTGTGGATTCGGATAGGCGTGTGGATTACATTTTGTGGCGATATATGAAAAAAGAAAGGGAATATAAAGTGCAGGCACATCTCTTGTTTATTGGTTTTAAAAATGCACTTGACTTAGTCAATAGGGAACCATTATAAATGAGGAATGCAACATACTTGATAAATTTGTAAGGCTATGTCGGATAAACGACAGAATAGAAGTGAAGTGTGGACTCAGGATAGAATATTCAAAGAGTTTGAACTATTTCCATTCGTAGTCGATATTAGACAGAGAGAGATGCATTGGTCTTAATGCTCTGTATTCAAAATGCTGCTATTTATTGATAAAAATGACAACTTTGTCAAATTTGTAAAGCCACATTCTTATTGTTCATTGCAGGATATTTGTTTTAATAAATTAGTATTAGATATATTTAGATATAAATTAGATAATGTATTATTGATATAAAAAATTGATATCATTAATCGTATTTTTACGTGTCATTTCTTAAAATTCTTTAGATCTTAGGTATTTGTATCTTAAAAATATTTAGGACAGTTATGAGGCCTATTTGGACTTACGGAGTTGAGCTTGGGGGTTCTACTAAACCATCCAATTCATCTCGTATCCAGTCCTCGCAATCCAAAATCCTTCGTAAAATCCTCAATGCTCCTTATTATGTCACAAACAAACTCATTCATCATGATATCAATATCCCATATGTTACTGATTTGGCCCAAACTAGATACCTAAGCTTCCATGACAAGCTCCATACACACTTGAATCCGCTAGCCTCTCAACTTGCTTCCCATACTATTCCTGATAACCCTCCGAGGCGTCTCAAAAGAAGATGGCCTCGAGACCATCTACTATAGAACTTTATTGGAGTGCTACCGATGGGTAGTTTCTCCACAAGTGTTTTTCATGTCATATTGTACATATTAGCAGATTTACTTATTGTAATATTATTATTGTAAATTTCAATAAATTAAAAAAAAATATTTAGAACATTTAAACAAAGACAAAAAGAAAAAAAAATCTGTACCATTACAACCCATGAAGGGTCAATAGAGTTCTTACTGTTTCTAGGAAAATGATTGTGCAGGGGTTTTCTCCCGTTAAGGGCACTAGCTTCATAAATGTTTGGATGATCCCTTGAAGAGTCTGCAGGTTCCAAAGGGTCCATACTTGTGGCTAGCAAAAGAGTAAATAATTTATCTTCCTCAGCCGGATATGAACCGGGGACCCTCCGCACAGCAAATCAGTGTTCTACGTACGGAGTTACCCTGCTCCCAATTAAACACTGAAACCTATCAAATTTATTTTTAAAGCTCTATTCTACATTCACAGAGAGATGAATCGTATGACTAATAGTAAATCTTTTTTTTTATTTTTACGTAGGATATAGATAGTCTGGGGGTGTAGTCAATGTAACACAAAATAAGAAAAACTTATTTATTATGAGTGCCGACATTTCGACCTAGGTTGTAGGCCATCTTCAGGCATCTTTTTTATTTTTACATTTCAACAGACTATCTGAATAAACTGTACATTGGTAATTTTCTCCAATAATTCAATAACGTGAAGCTTCGATGAGTTGAAATTTGTTTGTTTTTTTCATTGCTGTAACGATCTTTAATTAGTATTTTACTTTATGATCTTAGGGCCATTATGAAAAGTTATATCTTCTCACAAAATGAACTATTTTTACATTTAATAAAAATAATATACTAAATTTTCATCTAGATGATGAATCGGAATAAATTTTTGACAACTTCATTCTAAACTACCTTTTATTGCATAAAAAATGTTAAGCGGGGTATAGGTTCTCTGGTGATAAATATCTTTCCTAGTTGTTACTTTCTGTTAGGAAGTAATATTTGTTTGCGAAAACACGATAATTTTCAAATTTCAAGGGAAGCATTATGGTTATTACTCAAACTATTACGGCTAGTATTTTTATATTTTTTTCGGGATTATAATTTTTTTTTTATATTTAACAATTTTTTTTATTGGCCGATAATTTGGACACAATCAAAATATTGGATGCTGTTTAAACAGATTTTAATTTGATTAAGCAACATTTTTATTATTATCAATTATTTAATCTGCAGACCCTCTTTTGGCCCACTCAACCTCTATAAAGTGGGTCTTGTAAAATAAACCCTTAACTGGTGGTAAAAATCTGGCGGTTGAGCGTTACCTCGGACAAATCATCTCTTCGCACAACCATTATCCTAGAAATAGTACTGTCTCTACCATGATACTGTACCCGAGCCCCTTGATAGTTAAGATTTTTTTTTTAAAGATCACTTATAGCTACTAATTCGCAGTTTCATAGGTGCACAAATAATTTGTTATCCACATCAAGTATAGTAAAAAACACTAACTTTACAATATTTGGATGGGCTCTGAAACGATTAGATTACTTCCTCGAGTTTTCCGAGTTGGAACTGTTTATAACAAGTTGAGGCTGATTTTTATAAGTTCAGAAATAACTTATATGACGGCTTGGTTTTTGTGAGGTAGATGCTGGCTGGATCCCACAACTCAACCGGGTTCAATTCCAAGAGATGAAAACTTTCTTTGGTCCATCACATTTTGGCCTTACTCCAGAAGCCACTTTTTCCTTCGACAATGGAGGCAAACATCAGAGCTTCCTTTCACTGATATTCCCTTCTTCTATTCCCCTCTTGGAATTCAATCCTATTTTGGTTCAGCGTTCAGAACAGCCAAGGGGTTCAGCTTGTCTGTATTTATTCGTCATAAATTGTTTATCGGTGGCATTTGGTTTGTTAATTTATTCCAGAACATTAATATTAGTATTTGTTTATTACAATATGTTCAGTTTTTTTCGGGTTCAGCTGGTCTTTTATTTATTTGTCATAAGTTATTATTTATGACAGTTGGGTAGTTCATTTTTTCGAGAAAAAAAAATCCTGTTTATAACTATGGGCTTGTGGCATAACATTTAGAATATTCCAGAGATATGATTCGTTTCATTCATACGATCATTTTATTCGTAAGTTGAACAATATTGAATCACTATTTGCAAGGTATTTCATAACTTCAGATTTTTTTTATAAATAAATGTATTAGATAAAAATATAACAGAGGCGTCCGTCGCATACTTTTTAACTAGAATAAAAATTATTTATGTTGAAATAATAATATAAAAATAGATCTCTTATCTTTAGTATTTTTTTTAATATTGTCTTTATTAAACATCTTTACTAGGTTAAAATTAGATAATGGGTGGCAATTAATGTTTATTGGTTCTAGATGGTCATATGCATCCTTCCTAGTTACAGTTAAAAATCTAACATTTAGTTTAATTTTGGAATATACATACTTGAACGCACAAAAGAGTTACACAAAAGAAAACCTTAGGATTTTCCAATTTTGGTGTAATCATAGCTAATAATGAGATGATTATTCTTTTTCATGATGAAGAGATTCCCTCCTAAAAAGTAATGAGTAACCGCTGGAGTTTTTTCTTCTTCTTTTTTTCTCTGTCACATCAAAAATGTAGATAGCATTGCCTAGCGAGCGTTTTCAAGAAATTATCCTTAGAATTGTTGGATAAGTATGTTATTTGGAAGCATTAAATACTTTATTGATAATATCGGTTTATATTTAAAAAAAGTAATAGAAACAAACATCTTTTAAAAAAAAAATGGTTTGTCAGCATCTTTGTTTATTATATTATATTATGTTATAATAACTGAAGAAATATGTAGTGTATAACAAAAGGGCATTTAGGATTTTAGGAGGATCATAATTCAAGCAATTTGCAAAAGAGACGATAATGGGTGTTACTCACCCATAACATAATAGTTGCTGTTCTTCACTGATACCATTCCCGGCTGGTTATTCACGAAGAAATGTCTAGGGAGAACTTAATATTACTGCATTGCGTATTCCGTATCCATTTCATCCATTTGCTAAATACGCTTAATAACAGTTACTCAATATGATATGTAACTTTTTAGCTCAGATTTTGAAACAATCACTAAAAAGTAAAAAATCAGTATTTAACGTCTAATAAGAAAGTGTTTAACGTCAAAAGTTTAGGTGAAAATTTGTGTTATTTTCTAACCCTCAGGGACTAGTGGGGAATAGACAGGGACCCCCGATTAACTGAGTTCAGCACAATCTCTCGACAAACAGTTCTGTTTACGCTTTATTCATAAACTTTGTCATTTATAGAACTCACATTATCGGGGGAGAGTCAAGGTGGTTAGGGGTGGTTACAAATGTGTATCCTAACCACTATTCGTCCAGTGCACCTGGAGTTAAGCAGATTCAAAGAAATTTATCTAGCCTAGAAAAAAAAAGAAGAGGCTATTCAAAGCTATAAATGGCAGGTGAGGAAGATAACGAAGAGAAGAAAACACTAGTCTTCTAACACTAGTATGGGAAAGGATGATGAAATATCGCAATGATATCATTACGGACGGCTTAGGTCAGTGGTTCCCAATCGTTTTTGTTCCACGCACTCCCCTGTTCAAATGCTACCTTCCGCACCTCCTCCCTTTTCAAATGAAAGCCTCCGACGCATCCTTGCACAAAATTTGTATGGATATATGAAAAAAAAAACAAAAGCTGTCCAATTGAAATCAAAACATTTAGTTTTATTTCACAAGATACAACAATATAAGTTTGTTTCTTCATTTAACGTCACTGTATGCTGCTATGGCTAATCAGACGATGCTAAGTGGGAGCTCTAAATGTTACTTATCCAAGTTTAATTAGGATTGGGATTTTTAAGGAGTACCTGACATCGTACAGGCCCTGGACCCTCGGTAACGTCCCTTCCACGAACAAGACGGAATATCTAAGGATTTTTTACTCTCTTTAAAAAATCCAAGCCCACCTGCCAGACGAAGAACCCGCGATCTTAGTAGTTTGTTATGTTAACCATTAGACCACATGTCGCCCCAAACATTGTAAGTTTCAATCTAAGATAAAGAAGTTCTGGTAAGAGAAAAAAAAACTAAGGGAGAATTTTTTTTTAATTTTTTATAATTATTGGTAAATTTTTTATGTTTAAATATTTCTATTTTTAAAGAGAAAAGATGGGCCCTCGGCCGGGATTCGAACCCGGAACCTTTGTCTTTCCGTGACAGCGCTCTACCATTTGAGCCACCTACCGGCAGAGGACAAATCTTTTCTCTTATCCGATCCCATGTCCTCGTGTTCTCGCAATTTTTGCGATGAATACACTAGAACGAAGTTCTTTGAACATTAATTAATTTTAGGATCTTATTGGCATACGTCATATTACTATTATAATTTTTTATAATTATTGGTCCCGGGATCCCGGCCGAGGGCCTATCTTTTCTCTTTAAAAATAAAAATATTTAAAAATCAAAAAATTTAACAATAATTATAAATAGTAATATGGCGTTAGTCAATAAGATCCTAAAATTAATTAATGTTCAATGAACTTCGTTTTAAAGTATTCATCGCAAAAATTGCGAGAACACGAGGACATGGGATCGTATAAGAGAAAAGATTTGTCCTCTTCCAGCAGGTGGCCTTGGTGGCTCAAATGGTAGTGCGCTGTCACGGAAAGACAAAGGTTCCGGGTTCGAATCCCGGCCGAGGGCCTATCTTTTCTCTTTAAAAATAAAAAGAATTTTTTTTATTTTCGACTGTCTCGCGAACTCTCCTGACATGTCTTCGCGCTTCCACCCCACTGGGATCCAGTACTGGTTTAGGCCTTTTCCTTACTATTTCGTATGCCAAGCCAGCTTTTTCCCTCTGGAAAACCAATCGGATGGAGAACATAGAGCAAATAGTGTAAGAAAATTTTCTATGATTTGGTTTGTGAGTTCATATAGACAATAGATATTAAAAGTAATGCAGGAGAGAAGAAGGAGAGGCTAATGAAGGAGTATTGTTCTTGGAGATTAGGCTGTTTGCTCCGGGCGAGGCTCACTTGACCCTCCAGTCTCTCTTCTCTCCTCACAATTTATTTCATCTTTACTTATCTTCTTTTCCGGGTCACCGCACGTCCCTACTTCAACTTCCTACGGTCCAGTTAGCCTATATCTCCCGCTTCTCGCTAATGCCTAATTTTATCATCAACTTTTTTCATTTCGTCTTATCAACAATTATTTATTATCTAGTATTTCACTTCTAAAACTTACACGGAGAGAGGACACGGACACGGTATCATAGAATCCTATGAAACTTTTTTTACTGATACTAGATCGAAAAATTCGTGACTTTAGTGATTTTCAGCAAAGCTTGATGGATAAGAATTTTCTCTTTTTAAGTAAATATTTCAAGGTGTTTAATTTACGTTTTGTTGAGCACATAACGTCGAATCAAAGGCTAAGTATTAAATATGGAAAACAAAAAAACATTTTTACACACATCTATAGCGATTGCTTTAGGATTGATATAATATTCATAGTCCTCTAAAAGACCCAAAAACAATGTATTATTTTATATAGACAAAATACGTTTGAGGGTATGGGCTGATTTTGAATGAACTTTGAAAAGTCTTTTTCTTTTATTTTATTGTTAGATGTTATAATTTTTTAAATATTTTATTTGAAAAGAAAAGATATTTTTAGGACCGGAACTCGAACTTTAGTATCCAATATTCTCTCCCTTAAAATTTATTTGTTTTTAATTCAAATGACCATAAATACGAATGTCTGCAGGAACCGAAAGATAAAATTCTTATTAGAAGCTAATAACAGCCAATATGACTTACATTACATGAAAAAGATTATTTTTGTCCTACTCTGTTGCGTTTATTTTTGTTTTTTCTAAATTACTGCATGTTGAAAATTATATAATTGTATTTTATAGTAATTATTGTACATTCCTCATTTCATTCAGTAGTTGATTTATTAATTTATTATTTCAAGGCAGTCGCTTAATCGCATTTTAATATATTACATTCAAGAATATTAATCAGTAATAACCATCGATTCTGACTTTTCATATTACGTTATTGAATAGAATTTTGGGCTTTTAATAAAACTTTACTACGTTTTATTAAATATAGAAGTTCAATTCAGTTTTAAATTACTTGGGTAGCAGAGTGGAAATAGTTAATAATATTGATTCGCAATTTCTTTATAATAAATGCGATGAGGTTTATTAAAATTGTTTTTTTGTTAAAAATCCCTTTGTTCTCTTACTTAGTTTATTTATTTATGTTAGAACAAGAGATATAAGAGGGACATAACGTTATTATTAGATATTGCTAACGAATTATTAAGCATTATTCTGTATTATTTAGCACCTATTATGGGTTCAAGAGGTAACCTATTTAAATTTAATTGATTTATGCCTATCTTATAATATGATTCTTCAATTATTATGTTAACTAGTTTCATTAAAATCTCTTCAACGCGGTCTTAAAATTTTAATGATTAATTTTATTTATTTTTTAAATTAGATCTTTACTGTATTGTACCAATATAACTATAGATAAAGAAATTTGAATTTTAAGAAATTCAAGAAGATTACTTTAAATTGTTGTACAGAGAAATTACGATCTTTGCCCTTCTCTTTTTACAATATTTTGGTCTCAATAAGCATGAATCAACCTTATCGATCAGAAGTGGGTAAATACATTTAAGAAGAAGGTGACATTTATTCTTCATGTGGGACAGTTATGTAATGCTTGAAAGTTTTTAACTTTAGTCTTTACGGACTTTAGTCCGTTTCATCTGAACTTCATTCTTATCTCTTCTTCTACTTGCTTTATCTCAATCTCTAATTTATTCCTTTTCCTTTATGTTAAAAAGGTGTGCGAGGTTAACCGAGTGTTCGTAACTATCCGTCAACTGATGTTCCCTCAGAATGAAATTCACTCTGATGTATTAAGTATTTTATTTACTGTGTCTAATATTCCAGCTCTAATTAACATTTCGAAATTATATCTTTACTTTGAACGTATGAAGACAAGGAGTTATTCCGTATGTTTACATGAAACATCATTTATAATTACCTGTTTCATCCAGCATCCCTTTCTTCCCTATTTCCTTCTCCTGTTCAAAGATCTGGCATTCACCTAATTAGTCCTTACACACAATGAGGAAATCATTATTACTGAAGTCGATAATTATAACGAAATAGTTGTAATGGACCATTTTACGGAAGAAATAATTTGTAAGCATGTCAGTAAATTTCATTATTTTTTAACCATCTGATCAGTAAGACGTAGTAGGTATATTTTGGTTACGATTGTTCAGTGTTCACTGTAAGTTACGAAGGAAAAAGGAAGCCGTTAGGAAGTTAGGAATAAGTTACGAAGGTTGTCCTGTAAGCATATTTTCTTTTTTTCTTAAAACGCGTTTTTGTGGTTCTTCTTCACTCACATTCAGTTTTAAGGTATTACTAAAATTTTGTACTATAATTTTACATGGTATTAAACTGAATGTGTATATATTTAGTGATTTGTGCATATGTGAGTAATTTTTGTACTGCAAAATTACAATCACTGTCGTTTTTCTTTAATTTATATTTTCTTTTCCATAAGCATCTGCATGGCTGAACCGATGGGAATTCTCTTTACCTAGTTCAATATAGGCAAATTGTTTATTTTATATCTGTGTGCGTACAAAGTCCTTGATGAGGTAAGTCTTCCTTGGATCTGGCTATCTTCTCTGTCCCAAGCCTGCTTCCTTGTCTTTCGGCTTCCACTGCCGGTACTCTTCTCTAGAAGTCAAAACTTCAGCACCTTTTTCTCTCTATAGTCTCTTCTACTAGCCTACGTGAACAATTTTTTATAATCGTGAGTTTTGACGATAGACCAGTAAACGACTGGCCAAAAGGGGTGTCTAGAAAGAAAGTAAAAAAAGCGTAAAGACCAACTGTGGTTGGTATGGGTACCTTGAGGGTAGTTTTTTGTTAGGTATCTAGTATTACGAGTAACACACAAAAAGTTCTTGACCCTTGAGATGGCGCAGGAGGGGGTGTTAAATGTCTTTTCTTGGTTTTTCGCCTCTATCTTAGTAGGGTTGGTCCTAATGAAAAAGATACGTATGCAAAATTAAAGCTAATTAAATGCTGTACATTTTTTTTTTTTATTGTTGTAATGCTATCTGTAACCGTTAATGAGAGGGTTATTGTATACTGTAACCGTAATGAGGTCAAGAAGTATGTACCCTCAACAACTTATCATGGTTGGTCTTTCCGTTTTTTTACTTTTCTTCTGGAGTCATTCATTGACTGGACTCGATTCATATACTAACTTAATTCTGACACTAACTTATTCTTATACTAAATCACTGTTTACATATTAAAAACATAAATAAAGAAAAACCTCTTGTTATGTAGAATTATACCTTATTAATGAAAGGAATTAGTTTCCTCCGAGATAGGGGAGAACTGAGGATGATAGCGGTGGCGGATTGATGGGGGAAGTTACAGGGCTGGGGTTGATCAGTTTGCATTAAGTGCAAGAGGAGAGGCAGCAAGGTAGCAGGTAGCGACTGGTCTCGTTAGAGCCGGCTCCCTAATCGACTCTGCAACCCGGCCCTCGGGGAAAGATGCTCAAACAGAATTAGCCTCAATCAGCAATCAGAAGTTCCCTTTTCCTTGTAAATATTTAGATAATATCATAAGGCGAAACGCTAAGTTCAAACTTAGTTTGGGCCCAACCCCAATTCATCCCCTCGTATGAGTCTTCACCCTATATATTTTTTTAAAGGCCATTATGAACCTCAAATAAAATATTAGGATGGATACCATCAGACCGTAGTAAAAGAGCAGTTGGAGTGACGATGTGGTCAGAGAGTTAAAGAAGGATATACACTGTGTCAAAAAAGGCTCCATATACTTAGTTAATGTTGGCATACTTGAACGTTATTTTTAGTCTCTTCCTAATGTTCTCAGGCATGAGAGTCGTGGCCATTTATATTTTATCAATGGGTTAGCTTGTCGTATAGTTTTTCTTGAAAGCGTTTGTAGTTTGTTCGTATGTCTTCGTCGACCATTGGTATTTTTAAGTCAATAGGCAGAGTTTAGTTATTGACATCTGGTGCTTTTGTCATCCTCACTATTTTGTATTGCAAAGATTGCAGTCGTTTTCTGTGAGTCTGTTTAGCGATGCCATAAATTTGTAATGCATGTGTCAAGATTGGTTTTAGTAAGTAAGTGTACGTGTTAAATTTTTGAAAGTGATTCTTCAATAAGTTATTTAATATTAACATTTCTATGAAGAACAAAGTATAATCGAATACAGAATCTTTAGATCAGAAATTCTAATTTGAAGAAAATCCATCAATAGTCAAAAAAGTCTCCATACATGTGAAGTGCTTGCAACTCTGCTACAAAGTAGTGATCTGTTTTCAAAAATTTTCTCCTTTTGGCTCTAATTCCCGCTATCAAACAATTCATTGAACCGACTTGTTTCTTAGTCACTTCTGTCTCTCTATTAAATTCCATTTTTAGATTATTCCATTTTTAAGCTCATTTTTGTTTTTAATACTTCATTCCAATTTGATCTCAAATGTGCTCAAATGGGTTGAGATAGGAATTATGAGGTGTGTACAGAGCTGTCTTAGGAAGTTAAAAATGAGAAATTCCTTAACAAGGTTTGCAGAAGGTTTCGGAATCATTTGCTGTTGAAAGATTAATGACTTTCCAAATCCCAGATCAAGGGCACTGGTTTTCGAAATTGTTTTTAAAATATCTAAATAAACATATTGACTCATTTTACTATCTATAAATATTACGTTTCTCACTTATGTTAGAGAAGAATTGGTCGACTGTATCTTCTAATGTAAGGAAGAAATAGTTGGGGGGGGGGCTGCAGTCAATCAAAACACCTAAATAAGTGTAACTTATTTATTATGTGCCGACGTTTCGGCCTACAATGTAGGCCATCTTCAGGGCGAACAAAACTGGCGGCAGCTAGGCGAGCTCAGAACCAAGACATTGTAGGCCGAAACGTCGGCACATAATAAATAAGTTACACTTATTTAGGTGTTTTGATTGACTGCACCCCCAACTATTTCTTCCTTACGTTTCTCACTTATGTTTGACAGTTCTATAATGTTCTTTTATTTAAATATTCATCGCGTCTCCTATAAACACAAGCCCTTCCGCCTGAGAACACATGGAATTTTGATTCTTCTTTGAAAATAATCGAATCTCAAAACATTTGTAGCTTGTCTGAATATGTTTTCAAATTTTAAACTTTTCTTGTTGTTAATTCCTCTAAGCAACCGTTTTTTTTTCTCGGTACACGTTTATCTTAGTACAGGTCTCACTATTTTGCACCCAACATTCACGTTATAAAATTTTGAAAGCATACCTGTTAATTTAGCCTGTTTTTTCCATGACATCTTTCGAAATTGTTCTTCTATTAATTCAGATAATTTTCTTGGGCGGTTTGAACGAGGTCTATTATCTTTTTCCAATTTCTCGCAATTGATAACGTTTTCCTATTAAATTAATCATCAGAAAGAATTTGTTTTGACACCATCATTTTAAATTTAAAAGTTTTGCTTTAAACCATGTGAAATGAACTTTACAATATCAATAGATACCTTAGAACATAATAATTCCCTCATTTCTTTTTCATAATTCCATTAAATATTTGTTATGCTTTAATCTGTGGAACGCTAGCTGTTTTATTTTCTTATCTTAACGAGACTTACCTCTGCCTATGTTTCTTCTAGTGATAAAAAAACCCTGTACCATTACTACCCGTGAACGGGTCTAGGGTTTGGTACATGGTAGAAAGTGTGCTGTTTCTTGGAGAATGGTTGTGCAAGGAGGTGATCTTGATCAAGCGCCAAATTCCCCCCCTCTTATTTTGGTTACTCACTTTATAAAGGCTTGGTGAGCCCCAGGAGGGTCCTAAATCCCATATGATCCATCTTTTTGTGCTAACAAATTGAATACAAATCTTGCCAGCAGCGAGATTTAAACCTTTGGCATTGCAAATCAGTGCCATACCGCTGAGCCACCTCGTTCCCTCTTCTAATGAAACCCTCTTCTAAACCAATATATTTTATTCTATTTTTTATGCAATTTAAAATTTATATAATTTAGGCATAGTAGGTATTTCGAATTTACAAACTTAATTTTAGGAAATCAATCATCGAATCCGTCGGGACCCCAAAGGCCGAGGGAGAGCCGAGTTCGGACCAGGAAGCGAACATAATGGATTAGGAAGGAGAAGTAGGATATTGTGGAAGGAAGACAATACGTGTTGTGCCTCCCTTCCTAACTATTAACTCTGGCCCTGAGGTTCTAATAGTCCTACTCAAGATAGGACTCGGGCGCAGGCACAAACTTGGATCGTTATTACTCTCGGGGGCCCCACATATTTCACTCCCCTCCCCCCCCCCACCGGGGGCCGGTTAAATGGGAAGGGGAGAGATTTTAGGCGGCAAAAATGTCCCAAACCGGCTAAACAGGTTAAGGATGAGGGAAGTTTCTCGGCCACAATAGCAGGCGAGCGTGAAGATAAAGTGGCCGGCTTGAGTTAATGCATGCTCCGAGTGCAGCTTGATAGGGAACTTTTCAAGGCGCCCCGCTAACCAAGTTATACCTAACTGATTTAGTAGCCGAGCCGTGCTGAGGAGAAAAAAAAAGGAAGGCCTTCTACCCACCACTCCCTGGCACACTTCCCGGCAAAACAACGGAAATTCAACCCCTCCCATATTTCATGCTCCCGATTTCCTCCCACAGCATCCGAGGGTTCTATTTATATCCGGGAATATACAAATCAATATTAGTCATTATACACAGCTTCTGGCGGGATGGAAAAGAGAAAGACTTCATTTTCAAGTCAACATTTCAAGACAACATGCTACTTTGAAGTGTTTGCTGATTTCAGAGAATATTATCGATGCATAATCCATTCATCAAATAAATCTTCTGGTTTCGACCGTGTGGTCATATTATTTGCTAATAGGTTCCTCATGCGTTAATCTAAGTATGAGACTAAGTGTTGAGGAATCAAGCAGAATACCTAGAGAAACTTTGGCAACAAATTAACGACATGGTTGAAACAATTCAAGATAGCATAATATTACATATTATTTGAATGTATCGTTGGTACAAATGCTAAGTATCAAATGTGAACAAAATTACACTTTTCGTTTTCAATCCATAGCGATTGCTTTAGAAATGATAATTGGTATAAAATTCATAAATAGTCATCTTTGACGATATGGACTGATTTTGAAGGAAACTTGAAAATAATTTTTTTCTTACAGTCAACCATTTCATTTTAATTATATTTCAATAATCAATTATCTCGGCCAACTCGCCTTCATGTACAACTGCTCCGTATCATGTAATTAGTACACATAATCATCATGATACAGGAATAATCAGTTTCCAGGATTTATTATTATTGACTTTTTTAATAACCTGAGATATTCGAGCATCTTTATAGAACTTCGTTAAATAAAAATGACAACAATCAAGGATATTGTCATCAAGTATGAACGAGTAATACGAATTAATTGGTCTGTGAATGTTTTTATTGTACTCATGCATAATTACGTATAATAAAGACGTATACAATAGACGTAGTATAAGTAGTATGGAGTATTAATATTCTATTAAATAAGTATTAATATTAGTATCATAGTTAAACCTTGATCAACAAAATTTAGTACTCCCATCGTAGCATAGTCCGACTAGTCATAGCTGCTTAAGTAAAGTTAAGTCAATGAACGATATAGGTATAATCGATGTATCAGTGTAAAATTGTACAAATGATAAACATTTTCGTAATTTTCGACAGTATCCGCTTTTCCTCGAAAGATAAGTATTTTAAGTATGTATAATTCATTTTAGTTTAATCTGATGATTATTACATCTCATAAATTTCGGTTTTTACAAAAGAAATACTGAATTAAGAGAAGAGACAAATTTAAGGAGGTTGACCTTATTTGAATGAACGACACGGAGACAGTGGAGAGAGCAGAGTTAAGGGAAGCTGGCTGGCTACGTCGTTAATTCTTATCATAAGTAAGTAGGAGTTAGTGGGCGAGGCTCAGCAGTTGGGACTCTATATAGAGTTGAGGTTGAGCTCCCTCCATTCCGAGTTTGGGCTTGGAACTGCCTCCGAATAGCAGCTTTCTCTATACCAACTGTCGTCAAATTATAGCTGTTTAATATTAATAATATGAATAATTAACTATATCACAATATTTCTTTACAAAGTAGACATTCTTTTAAGGAGCCAGCGCATGGTTCAAAAACCCAGGTTATCCGTAACAGGAATCTACTAGAAAACCTTACAAGTTTCTTTTTATACTATTTTATTTAAATTAGATGTATTCTTTGTTTTTGTTATCTATAGATATTATAAAAGGGAGTCCTCGGCCGCGTTTTTTCTCAACAATTACTGCACGGATTTTCAAGCGGTTTTCACCAATAAATAAAGTGATTCACTAGGAAGGTTTAGGTATATAATTTGTCTAGGTTTTGTGTAAATGGGTTGGATTATCGATGGGTTTCACCGAATAACCTGCTTGCCTAATCCCGTGCAATTATCTAACATGCAAGATAATTAATTCGTATATAAAGAAATATTTGGTTTTGTTTTTATTTTCATAATTTCTATATAATAAAGTACATCAGTTGAGATGGGAAGAGAGAAAATCAAGACTCCCAAAGAAGCCTAACCAATGATATTCATGTGGTCCTTTGTGGCCGGTATGTGATAAAAAATATTATGCAGTAATATTAACGGGTAATAAGGCAAATTATGTAAGCATAATATGCCTTATTACCCGAGCAAAGCTGGGGTTGGTCGCTTGTATTTTATATAACTAACGTTTATAATAACTTAATAAATTATCAGTCTTTAGATGTTCATTGCATTGTAATTTTAAACAAATTAAAAATGTATGCATATTACAATATTTCCGCATGTTAATAGATGTTATATAAAGAAAAAATACTAAAGTACTAACGACCAGTAAAGGGGTCACCTATGGTCAAGTGGTTAGCTTCATAACCTACTATGAAGACGATAACCTACCCCAAAGACGACGGTTCGAATCCTGGCAGGTTGCCTTAGGATTTTTTCCTATGAGTAAAAAGATAGGGGGGCTCTATGTTCCCACAGATGTAAATAATAGAAGAAAGGACTGTGGGGTGTCCTAAGATTCTATTTTATTTATGCGTAAAATTTAGGTTAATTATTAATCTTGGTACTTGTTCCGTTGATTGCCAGCTTGTTGTTAGGAGTAGTTTAAGTCCCGTCAAGTGACGTCACGTTGTTATTTCTCCGTCACACTCTTATCTTTATCGGCGGTGACCCCCATCATTTCTTCCCAATAAATAAGTAAAAAAAATAATATGTAAGGAATCAATAACCAAGCCAATATGTACTGATTTTGTCATTTTAATCTGGCATAATTTCTTGCTCCCTTTAATATAATGAAAGTTATATTAGAATTTTCATAAACAGGAAATTATTCATTAAATAAATTCATAAATCATCTTGAATTACCCATTACTGGCTTTGACAATCATTCTTAGATAAGCTGTCACTTGGCTTATTGATGTATATTTTCAAGTTTATTTATTTCTAACTGTTCCGATTTTATAGATTATAGAACGTATAAGTCCACGATTTTGAAATGTTGATTAATTAATATTTGTCCGTATTAAATAAATTTAATAATTCCTTAAAACCTTAATGGATATTTAGTATATATCTAATTATCATGAGAATGAAAAAGCCCCGGATACAGAAATGTTGGGTTTTCCTGTAAGCTCACTGGTTGGACCTGTGAAACTCTGTTTTTCCACTTTACTATCAAGGACAAGGATAATGTTAGCGTTGACATTCCATTTGTAATAAGTTGATTTTTACGGGGAGGTGGAGGGAGGGATACAAGAGCACCTGGCTTCAATAAGCAACCTGTGCCGGGCCCTAAGCCTTCTCTACTCTAGCCTCAATTTACAGTTGTTCCTTAGTCGCAGGGTCTCTCCTTCGCTTTTATTATATTAGCTGGCGCCATTTTGTATCTAATATAAACTCATTGTGCATATGACGGCATTTAGCAATGAGAAACCGACCTTCATTGCTAGTGTTTTTTCGAAAACCTAATCCAAATAGGAATTTAGTCTTGGAAAATATTAAAGCTTGCAAATAAGATTTTTTTTTTTTATGGAGGAAGCCTTAGGCCTGTCTCCTCATCGTCCAGCCATAGGAGTCTAAGCCAGTATTTTCCTTTTTCTCCATCTGGATGTCCGTCCCTCCTAGTTCTGCTTTGCAGCCTTCTTCTATCGATGTACATAGCCCAACCATCCTATTCTTCCTTTTGTAATATCAGATACTGTGACAGGTTGCTCTTGCTGGTCCTTAAGTTCTTCATTCTTTTCAATACGGAAAGGAATTCCTTTTATGGTTGGACCATGTACTCTTCTAAGGACTATTCTCTCCCAAGTATTAAGTAATGTATCTTCCTATTTGGATAGGGTTCACGCCCCATTTCATTTTAAAAATACTAGTTATTAAGATATAGATATAAGCCTTAACTGTCGAGTCATTCTCCTATTCAAACATTATCAGGACAGAAATATAATAATAGCAATACAAAAAAAACAATGAATAAATAACTTCCTAACCTCAAAATGCTGGTTGGGGGCTTGCTGTATTTTGAGGTTATGATATGCTTTGTTAGCATTTTTTCCCCTTTTCCATTTTTCTCTTTCTGTCCTGAAGATGCATGAATATTGACTGGAAGGAAGGAGAAATATCGACTAGTATTTTTTGATTCCTGTTTTTAGTTAAGAGACTTACGTCTTAGCGTGTGTCACTTTTGAGCATTTGTTCTTCTAAATCAATATTGTTCTTTGTTTTATTACCTCTATATTTCAATAGTTTGTTACTGTTTGGAAACAGTAGATTAAATTATCAACCATTTACTCATTATCGGTACACCCCCTAGCGTCAATACACTCCATTAGGATCCTATTTAGATGTTAACCAGGGAGCTGATGTGTCTTGAAAGACATGCTATTATCAGGTTGTCACGCGCACCTCGGTGAATCGAACCGCCGATCCAGGCTCGGGAAGATGAGCCTTCCATTGGAGGAGGGCACCGCTTTGTATTGATGATCCCCCATTTGATTGATTACAGGTTGGTCCAATTATCAGCCAGGGCACGCGGAACCGTATAGGCGGGTGATTTCTGGCCGGGTGTAATAACATACTATTGCGCCTCCTTGGCTCAAATAGATAATTACAGGAGATGGGGAGAGGTTTGGTATACGGGCGACGATTAATCTTGCTCAGAGCCGACCAAGATATTAATCAATCAATCATGCATATAAATGAAGGCCTGTCTTTAGGGGCCACCCAAACTGTTCAGTTATTACTTTCCTCTACCACCTTCGACATCACTCATCTAAATGAAACATCCCTGTTTCCGAATTTTACATGATCCTGATTTAGCGGATACCGAAAGGAGCTTAATGGTCTTAAAAGCCCAAAAGGAGCTTAATTGGCTCTTTGATTGTCCATTTTTCAAAAAAATGAATTATTAATTTCATATTGAATATTAATATTAGTTGACCTTACATATATGACGAAGAAAATGGTCCGGGTGGAAGTCGAACAAAATTCACTAAAGTATGGAGAACTATTTCATTAAATAGCCAACGTCTCAAAGATTAAGCCATATATATCATATTACGCGCCTTGGCAAAAGAAACTGCTTTGTCTTCGAATGTGAAATATCATTTATCCCGAAGAATGTGGTCAGGATAAAGAAGTAGACTTAATTAAATTATTGTATTGAAATCTGTACATTAAAATTGTGCAAAATTTCAATTCAATTCGATGCCTTGGAGTGGCAGAAAATAGAGTTCAAGATTCCGTTAAGCTAAGATTTAAAAAAACTGCACCGGTACAACCCAGGGTCTAGGCTTCCGACATGGTAGAAACTGTACTTTTCTTGGACATCAGTTGTGCAGGAAGGTGAGTTCTCTTAGATCATGCTCAATCGCCAGATCCCCCCCTCTTGTTTTGGGTACCCACTTTGTAGAGGATGCGTGAGCCCCATGAAGGTCCTAGTTCTTCGGCCGTTAACAGTTGAAAACAAAGTCTGACTGCGAGCGGGATTTGACCTCAAGCACCTTCGGCACTGAGCCAGCGTGTTAAAACATTTTTGTCCTAATATAAAAGTCTACACTACGAACTTTGCCCAACATGATAGTTACAATGATTAACGAAGGAAGGAAAATCGACTTGATCTGCATACGAATGATTATATAAATATTTTTGCTTTTTTATAGAGCAGATCCTGATCGGGGGCCTAGGGAGTGGAGATTACGGATTCTAGCAACCCTGTTATAAAAAATAAATGTTGATAATGAAAAAGAGGGCGAGTAAAATCTGAAATGAGACGCTGAGACTAATCGTGAACGTGGGGACAGTAAAGCTGATTGGAGCTGCTGGTGGCCCCGCTGAGAGCAATAGCAGCAATAGCAGGCCCTGCTATAACCGGGATGAATATAACATGAGCACCTTTTGTATTCCTCCGCCGCTTTGATATTTAAACTCCATCCCTCTATCCCTATCCCGCTCTGCTAATAAAACAGCTGTCTCTGACCCAGATATATCTCTTCCTGCCCCTTTTCTTAGAGCCAGCTTTCGGGGGCCATGAATATCGTACGCTATAGGAATAATAAACTGTTCTTGTGGATTGGTGGTTTGCTTAGTTTCCTTGGTACTATGAGGTTTGGGTTCGAGCCACGAAATCCATAGCCCCAATACAACATTTAAAATATTGTCCATGTAATGTTAAGTTAAATTTTAATTCAATGTTGGTATGTTTGTTACTTAAGGAAACCTAGTTTGAGTAGATCACCAAAAATATATTTTTTTACTTCAAAGATTGTATATATATATATAGGTTTCTACTTATCTTGACTGTTATGGAAATATTATGTTTGGTTCGCTTTAACTAATAGTTTAATAGATGGACTGAAACCCGAGAATCAAACATAATATATATATTTGGAAGTATAAATTCAAAGTTCAATGCAAAATAAAAACAACCTCCTTCAAAAAATAAAAGTAATGACCTAAGAAGAAAACTCCTTCTAGTACAAGAAAACCCTTAGAATAATTTGCATTTACGAAGTACATAAAAATATATTATGATATAATATGAAATATTTTGGAATACTTTTTATATTTAAAATGAGAGCTCAGTGATTCTACGGTAGAGCGGTGTGCTGTGCCGATGTCCCGGGTTAAAATCCGGAGGTTATATCTGGCTGTTGCAGATAAATTTATCTAATCTGTAAACTGCCGGGGTTGGATCATGTATGATCTCAAGACCCTCCTGTTGCTAACCCAGCAGCCTCTTTAAACTAGGGGAAAAGCCTGGTTGTTAAAGGTGAACTCAGACATATCGCCTTCCTTCTCAACTGTTGTCCAAGAAATAGTAGTGCTATGTTTCTACTCTTAAATTTATTTTGAATATTCTGATTTATATTTGGGATGCCAGAGTATCATTTAAGATAATTACTCAAATTATTATTTATATTAATTGTATTCTTTTCCAGGGGTCTGTTTTTCTGTTTACCAATTTACTCATCTATTATACCTTCAATATATTATTCATAAATAAATAGTGTATCTGGGCTATGTAAACACCAAAGGAATTATAATAAGTATAGTTTATTTATTCAATTTTAACAAGATTAATGATTCAAATTTTGATATACAAAGAGGATTGCCATAAAATACCTTACAGGAATAAATTACACTTATCTGTGAAACGGGTAGATTGGGCTACAGGTCGGTCTTCGCCTTGCCGCCTACGGGTCTCGCTGTCTTCTCCGTCCGCTTCGTTTGCCAGCTCCTCTTCTTTCGCTTCCTCCTCGCTCCTCGGGGTCTGTGTAAAGAGTCCTTTTCCAGTGGAGTTTGCTTGCCCCTCTTTTCTTTTTTCTCCAGCCATCTTGATTATAAAGATTTGTGCAAACCACATACCCTTTTATGATTGAAGCCCGGCATCACTTTCATGTTGCCGACAATACATAGCATTAGATGTACTGAACCTGAGTCTCTTTGTAGTGGTGTAAGTTGTTGTTTATATTTGAACTGTTCTTTTTGACGGTGGTATAAGTCCAATAGGATAAAAAAAAAAAAAATCGCTTATTATTTTAAATAATTTTAATGATTGTTATTTCATAATAAAATTTAAAAGTTGTATAGGGTAAAAACTACACTATTTGCTAAGTACTAAGGCTTGTAAGCATGCGCCATTCGCCCACGTTTTTAACGTAATTCAAATGTAAACATTCCGATATCGGGAATATGAAAAAATGGATTTATACCATTTTCAAAAATAACAGCTCATATTTATTTCTTTGCTGTATTGGGAAATGCTGTTAAGGCTAATATTATATCAGTTTTAAAAAAACTTCAAATTAGTACGGATGATATATTTGATTGTACATAACAGTGCCCCGTTAATGCTGGAAGGTTAAAATATCATTTTAATTTAATAGTTGACACATGGTATTAGTTAAAAGTAAAATATTGATACAGGCTCCAAATTATAAATTAATTCAACTAATTAATTAAATTAGAGAGAATAGCAATTTAGTTAACTGCTAAAAATCTAACGGTGGTGTTTGCGATTGAATGAATTGAATAGATTGAATGAAATGAATCTTTTGGTTAAGTTTATTTTAAATTAAAAAAAAATTAAAGAAAATAAACTGAGTACGCAAGATGATTTATTTTTTTTAAATTACTCCCGTTTATAGGGTAGCTAATAAAACATCCAGATTTTTAATATATGAATTAATCCCCTCTTAATGATGATATGAATTAAAATAATGATTGGCTAAGAACATTAATTCTTATTATTATTTCCAAAATAATATGTAATGATGAAAATTCAAATTTTCAATGAGAAACTTTTAACTTTTCAGGATTTTCTTTCACATCGTTAATTGCCATTTTCTTGAAAATGGTTTAAGGCAATGAATTATCTCCTCTGATTTTTCTTTTCCATCATTTCCAAGGCTTTGGCTAACTTAATAGCCAATTAAGGCAGCATTTAAATGAAGTTAATTGTTTTCTTCTTTATTATAATTTTCATAAATAAAGCTTCTTTATCCGAGAAATAAAAAGCATTTTGTTCGGATATCTTAGGCTGAACATCTACCTTTATTTTAGAATTTACTATGTTCTTATAATTTTATGTATATTATTATTTATAATATTTAAATATACGTTATTAAATAGGTATATATGAAATAAAATAATAATAATAATAATATACATATGTTATTATTGTTTAATGTAGAAAGATATAATAATAAATATTGATTTGCAAAAATTTATTAAAATTTGGTTATTAAAAAAATGAGAAAGAATGTACTTATTAGGTGGCGGTCCCCTAGCATTACCCTTATTTGTTAGCGCGAAAAGGCCTTAAAGACCACGCGAATATCATGCTTAGGTTTTCCTCCACACTTCTCTCATGAGCTCCGCGTTTCTGCCCTTCCTTTCCTCTTACCACGCGCAACCCCTTTTTGGGCGTTCTTTGTCCACGAAGACCTTTATATTGTTCAGTGACTTTCCGTAGGTTTCTGTATCCTGGCAGTCTGAGTCCTTCAGTCCTGCTGAATCCATGTCGACCCTGATCTTGAAAAACCCCGTCGTGTTCTTGCGCTAGTGGAATCGCCGGAAGATTTCCCGGTTTAACCTTTCAGGACCCATCCTCATCATATGTCCATAGAATTTAAGTCTTCTTACTCTGATGTCGGTCTCCAGGCTTTTGTTGTCACTGTATATTTCTTTTTTGGATTTTATCTTGTATCCTTCGGGTGTCTTTTTGGGCCAGTAGAGTTTCCTAAGGATTTTTCTTTCCACTTTCAGAAGCTTTTCCACGGGTAATTCACGGTGTTATAGTGTCGGACTTTGGCTTTGATGGATAAGTTCTTTTTGTTGTAGAAGTTCGTGAGGTCGAAACACAATTTTTCCAGTTTAGCGACTTTTCCTTTGAAGCTTTCTCGGTCCGAACCGTTATTGCAGATGACTTCTCCTAGGTATCTGAATTTGTGGGTTACCCTCATTTTTCTACGTATGGTGTCGACCGCCTTTTTCTTGTATTTTGAATCCGTGTTCATTAGTTCTGTCTATTCAGAGGAGATTCGTAGGCCTGTTTTTCTGGCAATCCCTGAGAGAGCATTTATCTGAGCGACCGCATCATCCTCCGGTCCCGTGAAGAGGGTGAGATCGTCTGCTTAGGCGAGACACTTTACCTTTTCGTGGTCATTCTTCGTTCTTAGGACCGCTCCGGAGTCGTTTTCCTTCCACAGTTGATGATCTTATCCAGGTCTACATTGAACAGTACCGGGGATAATCCATCTCTCTGCCTGAGTCCTGTTTGCTGATGTGTCCTTGGTATTTGACTTTCGACTCGGTCTCCGACAGGGTAGGACTTATCAGCGTCCTGGTTTTCTGGTCCACCCCGTATTCCTTGAGTACTGCGAGTAGGGTCTCCGTGTCCACCGAGTCGTACGCCTTCTTGAAGTTGACGAACGAGATGAACAGGTTTTTCCTGCTATTGGATCTGTAGTATCTGATCAGGAGTTTAAGGCTCAGGATCTGTTGTCGGCATGATCTGTTTTTCCTAAACCCCCCTGATATTCCCCGATCTTCGGATCCACTTGTGAGTACGACCGGTTCAGGAGTGCTTTGGAGAGAATTTTGTGTGTTACCGGTAATAGGGATATCCCTCTGTAGTTGTTCACATCAGATTTATCCCCTTTCTTGTATCAGCGTAGTTTGTGTATCATGGCGGTTTTTTATATAATTATAATATATTACAATACCCAGTTGTTGTATCATTTTACGCTATTAAAGTTATACAGACAGAAATCAAAATGTTCAAAAAAAAACTTATAAGGTTAAAATGGTGTTATTGCTAGTTTTTCATTCGATTATTGGTTGTAAAAAAAATCAGTTATCAGATGATGTATTGATCTATAAACCAATCGCAAATTTTTTTCTTTAAAACCAAGGACTGGATATTTTAGTAGTTTGAAATTCTTCAAATCTTCATAACAACTATTTAGAGAGTTATGTAGCATGTTTAGGTAAAATATATATGATTATATGATTATTTAAAAATTAATGTAAAAGAATAAATATATAATTCACTTTAATAGAAGTTTTTGCCCATGATCCGTTATTTTTAGCAATTCACAACAATGTCAAATGGCAAGATTATTAATGGCAATTAGATACTTTAGTCAGATAAAATTGTTTTTTCCGTTCTACCAAAAACCAATTGGTTGTTTAGCTTAAAATAAATCAGATTATATTTAAAGCAAAGTAAATAGAATAGCTGATAATCGCTTTTTTTTTGCCACGAAAATACGACACCTATTATTATTTATAGTAGGCTCCATCACTAAACGAAACTTCAACACATATTTATATAACTCGTATTGAACTGAATTTCTATGTCGTAATCGGTGGAGATCTATATTAACATTAGATTTAAATAGGAATACTAGCTAAAATCTTACGCTGAACATCGTTAATGAAGATCGATATGAAAGAATTCCAGTGCTACTTTCGAGTTCATGTTTTTGCTGTAGATAGCTTTCACATATAGAATGAGATAAGGCAAGATGTCTTCATTGAGTGCGTAAAATTTAAATTGGCTCTGGAACACTCGATAAGGGTATTAAAAATTCTAAAATAAGGTGCAAATCCCTAAAACATTATTAAGCGACAAGTCGAAGTTAGCCATTTTATTATTATTTCAGCCTTCCTACAACAGCACACCTTCTTATGAAACGAACCAAGTAAAATATGTTTGTCATTTCTTAAGAACGGACCTACCGAAAGAAATTGTATTGCAAGAGTCCGAGGTTTTAAAAATCTAAATTACCAAAAAATAAGCAGTTGTGACCTTACCGATCAATGAAAATGTTCAATAATTGAGGGGTTGACACGAAAATGTAGTAATTAATCATATCAGAAACACAGAAACAGGAGTAAGTTAGAACTGTGTTTTAGTTTCCATGAATGGAAGTGGTTGCTATTTTCTTCTTGAACCTTCCATTTTTAATTATCAAACCAATTTTTTGCTTCTCGTGTAAAGTTACCTTTTCCTAACGTCAACGCCCCCATTGTATTAGGAATGGCTAAGTCATTCATTACAGGCTTTTCGTTTTCAAGATCCCTGGATTGGTTGGTTTTTATTCGAATTAAAATGGTTTCTATTTGAAGGACAGGTTGAATAGGACATTGGAATATTTTTCTGTGTGGAAAGGAACGAATACGTTGGGGTAGAAAAGGGAAGGTGGACACTGAAGGCAAATGTCGGGGTCTGACCTTATTGTGGCCTCTTAAAAGCATCCATTGTTCAGCTTCCCCCTTTTATAATTGCCTCTATAAGTCCACTTCCTCTTTAAACACTGCTGTTATTCCATACTGCGATTTCGTTTTTTATTTCAGTTCTTTTCTTCCTTATTTTTGAGAATGCCGATTTTTTTTTAATCTAACCAACAGAAATAAAAAACGGGCCCTTGAACCATTGTTATTTTGCGAGGTATGCCCAGTTATATCTCCATGGAAGTTCAACTCATTGTCTACACTTTTGCACCATATGCAATACAAATATTTGTAAATTAGGATCTTCTTTATTGATTTTTTTCGATGAGATAGGAAAAATAAAACGATATTGCATGGAGTTATATTATTTTATAAACCATACATTTCATTAAATTTTCACTAATTTTAGTCATTAGTAAGACTCAATGGTGGCTGGGTACGAAACGTGGGTGTATCACTATATTCTTGAGTCAAAAAAGCAGACTCTACAGCCATATCCATTCACCACAAAATTCAATGTCCAATTTTCAGACAGGAAGATCATGACATCTGTCTTCGGGAATCAGAAAGTGATCCTTTTGGTCGATATCAGGCCCCAAGGAACCACTACCAATGCTGCAGGATAATGTGAGACCCTGGAAAGATTTTTAAAAAATAAAGACAAAAGGAGTGGAACAGTGACTCGTGGTGCGACATTCCTTCATCACAAGGCCAGACCGCAAAGACCTCTTTTAATGGGAAATTGTTACTAACCCACCTTACTCTTAAGGCCTGGCTCCATCGGATTAACATATTTTCAATGAACAGAAGGCTTTTTTGGGTGAACAACGATTTGAAATGGAGGCGGAGCCAACAAATAACGATAGGTTAGATGGGTTTGGCTTCTGTGCCATTTCATAACGGATTGAGGTGCCGAATTCTCTACACCTCAGTCGTGCCAAAAATAAAGGAAAAAGAAAATAAATTCCTATAGCTTTTGTACCCTTACTTTCTGGACGTACCTCGTATAAGATAACTCGGCCGATACTCGGACAATTTCGATTTTTATTTCTCTCGTAGATCATAAAATATGTAATCAGCCATTACATAACGATGGTGTCGAGATCTGAGGAATACCTTGGTTATATATAATTTCAGTTAGATTTGGTGATAAATCAGACACCTGAATGAAACAGCAGACACCTTCTGCTTTTTATTTTAGCATTCTACTAGCATCTAATTTTTGTCAATCAGCAAAAGGATTTTTTCTTCAATCGGTGTTTTCACTCTTGATCTGAGTAACTGTAAGAAAGAATATGTAAGCTATAATAACGAAAGATAGCAACCATGTTGCTTTACATACATTTTATCATTTAGATAAAATAATCATTAATCATATAATTTTTGTTTTTGTTTACCATAGTTTATTTATATAATAAGTTGTACTATGTAAATTGGAGGCAAGGCATAGCTTTATAATAAGGATGGCCTGGTTTGCAGCCTCGTCTTTTTGCCGCTACACTTTTTGTGTTTTAACCCGTTCTTTGTTGGGGGATAATTAAAGAGGGAGGAGTGGGGGTAAGAAAAACAGCTCATTACCCGGAAAATTACAGCGTTTTTATACAAAACTGGTGTCTTTTTTATTGCACATAAATTATGCAATTTTAAAATGATAATGATTCAATTTAGTCGTTTTTCTCCTACCGTGAGGCATTTTTAATGACCTTATTATTTGGCAGTTAAAAGATTTTCCATAAATGGAATAGAAAATATTTTATCCCTTGGAGCTCAAGCCATCAAAAAGCATACAAACTGTTGTCTATCTAGTTTAGTTTCAGTACATGGGTTATCATATAGGGTTGATTTATGTACTATGATGACCCTACTCCCTTAAAATGTAATTATATCATATGAATAGTTTACTCCGGAAAGGTAACTAGTTTGCTATTACCGATTATGTGTAAATCATTTTAAGCTTATGCCATGACACACTGATTGGTTTCCTAATGCTCGCTACGCACACTGACCATATTGGAGAGAACAAGCTTACAGCATTGGAGTTCGCAACATCATCTACGTTATTCGGTTATTCCACAGTTACATAAGCATAGGAAATTAGATTTTAGTTTATTTATTGTTTCTGAATATAGTATATTATTGTCGGTTATAATTAAGTTTAAAATAGGCTCTGGATTGGTTGGCCTGAAGATGATATATATCACCGAAGAGAGAAAAAAGTGTTGCAAGACTATAGGAGTGAAGGAGAAGGCTCTGAGGGCGGGACGAAGCCGTTATAGGAATTCCCAGCTGACATCGGAATGAGTTGGGAAATTTTCATTAAAGTGTGCTCCAAGGCAGGGATGCTCTTCCTCCGGTTCACTTCTCGCGCCCCTTGTCTGTAACTTCAGGTGTTCCCTCTTTTTTTTTTTTAAATTACTTCTTTTTTTTTACTTAGTTTATTTTTTTGCACCTTATATGAGGATCTGCTAAGTAGACGAGCGAATCTGCAATACTTATGTATGCATATTATTTATTTGGTTTTAAGTTGATATTGTGTCCATAGCAATATTTTATTTTAATTTACTTTATTGAAATATACAACTATAATAATATTACAATATGTAAATCTGCTAATATGTACTATATGACATGAAAAACACTTGTGGAGAAACTACCCATTGGTATCACTCCAATAAAGTTCTATAGTAGATGGTCTCGAGGCCATCTTTTTTTGAGACGCCTCGGAGGGTTATCAGGAATAGTATGGGAAGCAAGTTGAGAGACTAGCGGATTCAAGTGTGTATGGAGCTTGTCATGGAAGGTATCTAGTTTGGGCCAAATCAGTAACATATGGGATATTAAGATCATGATGGATGAGTGTGTCTGTGACATAATAAGGAGCTTTGAGGATTTTAAGAAGGATTTTGGATTGCAAGGATTGGATACGAGATGAATTCGATGGTTTAGATGGGCCCAAAGCTCAACTCCGTATGTCCAAATAGGCCTGATAACTGTCATGTAAATGAGCCTTTTGTAATTAATTGGGAGCTTAGTGCGTTTGTCCAGTAAATGTTGAAGTAGGCGAAAACGAGGAGCAGTTTCTTGTATTTTCAGTCTTGTATGATGAGGATTCCAAGTGAGACGTTTGTCCAGATGGAGTCCTAGGTAACGTATCTGTTCGACAGGGTTCAGTGGAATATTATTAAAGGATACATTAGGGCAGGAGTTGGTAGGTTTACGACGAAGGGTGAAGGTAATTTGATGGGATTTGTTAGGATTTATTTTAATTCTCCAATTTTGACACCATTCTTGAAGGTTTGAGATATGGAATTGAAGCGATTGGTATGCAACAAATGGATCCTTATTTACTGATAACACACATGTGTCATCAGCGTACGTAGTGAGGACAGTGCTTGGATGTGTTGGGATGTCAGCTGTATATATCGTGTATAGGATGGGACCCATGACTCTACCTTGAGGAACTCCGGTATAGTAATATTAAAATTATGTTTTGTTTTTTTCATTTTACGTCACTTCATTCAATGTTTTATTTTGTATTTTTGGAAATTCTCTACATGTCAGTGGTGTCAAAAAAGATAAAATTAATCCCCACGGTCTTTGTAACTTCACTTTCTGGGCATCACTCGTATACGAAATAAACGTTCTTTAACTCAACTGATTCCAGTAAAATTCAGATTTTTTATTTTCCTCGTAGATAATAAAAACGTCAATCAGCCGTCATTACAGAATGAAATGGTCTTTGGTGATGTTAAGTTTTAAGGAATACTTTTAGTTACATTTGGTGACAGAATAATAATGTTAATTAATTAATTAATGGACAGAATTAAACCACAGACACCGTGTGCTTTTGTTTGTTTATTTAACCTCACTTTAATCTTCTATGGCTAATCGGACGATCCCAAATCTTATCTAGGCTTAACTAGGATAGGGATCTTTTACGAGTACCTGATACCGCATAGGGTCGTGACCTTCATTTCAGTCTAGGGTACAGTAGGTTGTTATGCTAATCAGTAGAACACAGGTCACTCCTTAGTTTTGATTTATCTCTTTTCTTTTCTTGTTTCGTGTATTTTATTATGTTAATATTAAGTGTTGATTTTTAACATGTTGATAACTACTCGTAATTATTCCTTTATTTCTCTGCATTAAATAATCTTTCCTTTCGAAATCGTTTCTAACCATATTTTAGTTAGCCTACTCTGAGGTATAGTAGGTTAGGCCACAACATTCATTCTGAAACTTTGATGTGTTAAAGAATTCATTACTCATGGTTTTTAATAACTCCTGGACAGTAAGTAAATCTAATAATGGTGAGCTTTTAGTGAAGGATTTAGTGGCTATAAATGGCGCTTTACGCCCTAGATAATTTACGAGAGGTTGATGAAAGGAGGTTGAATATGGAAGTTTAAATTATGTAAAAGGGTGGTTAGTTGAGATGTCTCGTAACAAGTTGAGGGAGCCCGCTGATTGCTCACCCCCCTCGGGCCTGATAGCGCACGCATATTGCGGTTCTCCTTCAACTTTTAGGTTTGCCTGTTGTTGAACTTTGACCTTTTGGTGCGGTCATAGTTTGGTTTCCATTTTGGTATTCGGCTATATTGTTTCTGACACAGTAGGCGAGGAACGTAAGATATAGGCTTCAAGTCTATTCCAAATAGGATTGGTATTCTCTTAATAAACGGCTTAAACTTTTCTGTAATCAAAATTCCCTCCTAAGAATCTAAGAGATCATTTATTATTTTACACTATTACAACTCAAAATATAGTGCATGATTTTGCTTGATTATTTTTTCGATTAATCAAAAGTAAATCGAAACAAGGACATTTTTTTCTTGATACACATCCCTTGGTTTGCCAATCTCTTTCGAAATTAGAATGTTACGTGAGTTATGATATCTTCGATCCTAATGCAAAGAAAGGAAAGTGATAAACAGCATTTTTCAGGAGAATGAAAAACCGCTTAAGGGAGGGTTCATTCAAAATCAGTATGTATCCATACGCTGTGTCTATTATTATACCTAGTGAGTCCTAAAAGCAATCGCTACAGCTCGAATACGTTTTTTTTTTTTTCCACATTTGTTACTTTGCATTTCTGTCTACTATATACGATAACCATGTTCTCTCATCGTGCAGGCTTTGGTGTTGATTGACAGTTGTTAAGTCATAAGGTATAATTTCGAATAATAATAACAGTTACTTATTCGACCTGTATGTTGTGATATTTTTCTAGTTGATAGAAAGTGAGTAGCCAAGTTTGGTACCATCCGACCATGTTGAGAAATAGCATATTTACCAGAACGGATGATTATCGATTTCTCGTTGTTTTAAGTGGTTACGCGCTTCAGTTCTACAAATGATAAGTTTGGGGAAGGTTAAATCATTTACTTTGGAATTTTTTTAAAATATTTTTTATAGCTCATCATTACAAACTTTTGCTGATTCTCTTGAAAATTCCTTCTTTACATGTTAGATTACTGATAATGATAATGGAGAAGGCCAATGAATGAAAAGAAAATCTATCTGCTCATAAATTACTGAAGCGTGATATTTATGCTGTTATTCATAACATTCTTTACTTAAAATTTTACGTTTTTGTAAATTACTTATTTCGAATATGCTGTACATCTCTTAGGGGATTTAAGTAAAAAGCCCTATACCACTTCAACCCATGAGAGACTTGGTTTCATTATGTGGTTGAGACTGTACTGTTTCATGGACGGTGCAGGCAGTGATTTGTCGTAGATCACGCCAGATTTTTCCTCTATTATAGGTACCTACCTTATAGAGGCTGGGTGACCCCAAGAAGGGTTCTAGATCCCATAGGATCCATTTCCGGCTTCTAACAGAAAAAATTAAATTCTTCGAAGCACCGGGATATGAACCCTGGACGTTTGGCATGGCAACTCGGCGCTCTACCATTGAGCCACTCCGTTCCCGTCGATTTTAGAGCTTAGGAAAAAGTGAAGTTGTTTGATTTTAACAGGTAATTCCAATATGCCCGTCTGAAGAATCTGGTTATTTCCGGAATAAAGTGGTCGTATCTCTATACAGGAAAATGTTGGTTGTTTCCTGTTCCTTTATTAGTATTAGTGATGCCTTTAATTAAGAATATTAAGAAGGTATATGCCTAGTTAAACAAAAAATTAATAATGTTCAGTTAGGCATATTCTTTCTTCATTTTAACTAACAGTCATCATCCCATTAATGTATTATCGTATTAGTTATTTAATAAGATATGGATTTAATTCAAAATAACATTGAAACTGATAGTTTGTAGCGTCATACAATGCTGGTGGCATCCTCGATCATTAGTTACGTGCTATATTGTGTTACGCAATTTAAATGAATTTATTTCCATAATGGTCAAAGTACGTTATGCATTATTACAAAGCGTAAACAAATTACAGAGGACACCGATCTGACGCAACCTGCATATAAACGTGAGTATATCTCCCTGACAGTAGGGTCCTCATTATGCCTAGTCGTATCTCACCCCGACCTGTATGTGCCGGTACTGCAATAGCAGTCTGGGGTTAAACAGCCATTATTGTTATTTATAGCTAGTAACAATAACAATTGTTGACTAAATTAGTAATATTCTTATAGAATTTTTAAAATATTTAGATTTTAGTTATATTTTTCAGACGTTTTTGTTGCCCCAGATTTATCGGATCGTTCGGAAAAACTGCTTTTATAATTTTAATAATAGTCTGATTGAATATGTAAACATTACTGAATACAAAAAAAAAAAAAAAATTCATGCGTTATAGAGTTATATCTAGAACGATTTTATTGGTTTTCAAAAAACATTCCGTTTATCGCATTGATTTAATTTTTCAAATAAATTCTTTTTTTGATGGATTGAATTGGTCAGGGGCGCAGTCAAAGATAACACAAAATAAGTGATACTTATTCTTTACTTGTGCCAAAGTTTCGGCTTACGATGTAGGCCATCTTCAGGGCGAATGTGAGTGCCTGTTCGTGGTGAATCGTCTTAAAATTCTACAGAATTTATAGTAACGTGCAGAGATACAGAGAGTAGGATAAAATTATAATAGAATTGTGTATGGATAACAGAAATAGTGTACAGAATTGATAGAAATATAAAGAGATACGGAGAGTATGATAAATTATGAAATAACTAGTGAGAAGAGTAAAGAGTAAGGAACATTGCGTAAAACGGGGGAGGCATAATAAGAATGGAAAGCATAGTTAAATTACAGGTAATGTGAAAACTTTTTAAATATTCTTTTACACTATTTCTATTATCTATACAAAATTCTATTATAATTTTACCTTACTCTCTATATATCTGTACATTACTATCAATTCTGTAATTCTTCCTTTGTACTGCAATGATTTATATAGTCAGTTTCTGCTTCTTCGTTAGCCTTGAAGATGCCCCAACATAGGCCGAAACGTTGGCACAAATAAAAAGTAAGTTTCATTTATTTTGTGTCATCCCTTACTGCACCCTCGAACCAATTCAAACCCCCATTAAATAATATTTAATTTGACTTAAGTGTTTTGGGGCTTTGGTTGGCTTCGATTGGTTCGAATGTCGACAGCGAGTTAAAACGTTGGGAACCTCCAAATAATCCACAGATAATGTTTTATCAGTTTTTTTTTTACCATCGTGGTATTATTAAAAAAATAATTTGTAATTGGAATTTGAACTAGTTCAATCATTTATTTTATTTTTATTTTGAGCAGATTTTACAACAAATTTAACCAACCAGCTATTAAAGATATTGGATATTTGAGAAACATGGTATGGTAAGTAAATTTGCAACTCAGACTCTAGTGTTGACTCCATAAAATATTACTGACTGTATATTTAACTGAAAGACAAAAATATAATTCTTCACCATTAAAAGTTTTCCAAAATCGCACTCAAAAACTGAACAATTACATAGAGTATGTGACTATATATCGACTGCTCCAGAGCAGAAGTTGTATCCAACTGGATTGTTTCCGGATGCCATCGAAGCATTCGACAAGATGTAGCACAAGGAAGTTTTCTGTAAGCCCATAGTTAAGATACCCCACATATACGCAGATGTTTCTTTGTCTAACAGAGCTCAGTGTCTTTGTACGATTCGATGTACCTCAGGGATCAATACTTGCACAGCTATTGTACATCACATACCCACACGACATTCCACAAAGTCCTGACATACTGTCAGCATCCTACAATGACAAAGCTGTCATAATCACCTCACATCAAAACGCAACACAGGCTTCCCTAAACTTACAACACACCTTACAAAATGGTGGTGCCAATTGTGGAAGATTGGACTAAACCACGAAAATACGTATTTTTCTTACTATTAATTGTGATATTTGCCCTCTAATTTACAGTAGTAACTTGTCCACCCCTTAGACATACTAAATTTGTCTTGAATTAACGTTTAGTTGAAGAATGAAATTGGGTCCTCATTTTTAGAAAAAACTGCAGTCACTAAATCTCAAACTCAATTTAATATATTCACTATTCGGAAAAAACACGCGAAATTAAAAGCAAGGCATAAATTAAAGACGTACATTTACTTACTAGAACTATGCTTTACAATTAACAACATCTCTAAACAGACTCACAGAAAACGACTATAAACATTTCAATCCAAGATACTCAGACTTATCACAAAAGTACCAGGGTTAATAACAAAATATTGCATACCGACCGAAATACCAACAGTTGACGAACACATATGGACATACTACAGACGTAGAAAAATGACCAAGACTCTCATGAGGACACTAAACAGAACTTGGATGAGGGTTCTGCTATCATAAGATGTACTGTTCTTCTTCACGCCCTCTCCCATCCCATTTTGTTTAATCCTACTGACAGGCAATCTGCTGATTGTCGATTCGTTGTATTTGACAGGTGTGGATAAATATATTGAGGGGAGAAGTTAGATTTACTAATATCTGAATGGAGATATTTGTATTATAAGTATTTAATGGATTGTTTTATGAATGACATTACCCAATTATGCTCGCTGTTGAACTACAGTATAACTAGTTTTAGAGGGGAATATATTAATGGAAATGAAATTGAATTTTAAATTTGAATTTCATAAATTTTAGTTTTAAAATTGTGAAAAGCCTTCAGTCGATATCATTAATCACATCAAAAAGCCTAATTCTCCGACGGCTAGATATTCATTTTTTAGAACAATAATATACTCATATTAGGCGTTCAGGATCAAAAGCAAATAATTTACAAATCTCAAATAGTGACATTTTCACATTTTTCACTAGTTTAATCAAATAATGCTTTAAGCCATCGAAACTTCAGAAGTATATGGCGGCAAATTTTGCATTATCGTGCAAGACAAAATTTCTTGACTGAACTACCGTGTTGTTAAATTTTTCTTCACCAACGTTTCGCCAGACATGCTGCTAACTTCTTCAAGGCTGGATCAAGAAACTGTTATATTCTCGATCCAACCTTGAAGAAGCTAGCAGCATGTCTGGCGAAACGTTAAATTTTTATTTAATTTTATTTTATTTAATTTATATGCTAAATTTTTGTTCACCAACGTTTCGCCAGACATGCTGCTAGCTTCTTCAAGGCTGGATCGAGAATCTAGCAGTTTCTCGATCCAGCCTTGAAGAAGCTAGCAGCATGTCTGGCGAAACGTTGGCGAAGAAAAATTTAATAAAACGGTCTAAACCAGAAACCACTGAAGTTTTGTGTGTAAATAGTGGCCGTGGAAACTTTAAAGAGTATTTAGTACAAAGTTTTTGAATTTTTGGAGTTATCCGCTTTTGGTCCTGACCGACAATATAATTTACTCTTCATATTTTAAGTAAAATATATTCTATATTATATTCTAGGCTTTAAAGCATTCAATGAATGAAACATGGATTACAATCTTTTGAATAATTAAAATAATATTAATTAATAATGTTCACCATTAATGTATTGGAGCGGGGTATCGCAGTGATTGCTGAGTTAAAATCCGGCTTTGGTTGGAAACTTATTCAATATGTTATCGGCCTAAGATAGATTCAGTGGGATCTGAAGACACTCTTGGTGCTCCCCCAGGCTCTGTAAAGTGGACATCCTTAATAGGGAAAAAAACCTAGTGATTAAACGTAATGCCGGACACAATTTTTCGGGGTTGTGTGATTTTAATATTTTTTTAATTGTATTGGAGCGGGGTAGGTCTGTGGTAAAGCTCTGTGTTATCGTGCCGAAGGCTCCCGGTTCAAAGCCAGTGATAGCTGATAATTGATGTAATCTCTTAATTTGAGAGCTAGGGGTGGATTCTGTGAGATCTAGAGACACTCCTGGGGCTCACCCAGTCTCTAGAAGTGGATATTCTTAAAAAAGGAAAAACCGTTGTCCTAGAAATAGTACAGTAACTACCAAGTACTGAAACCAAGACCCTTCATGGGTCGTAATGGTACAGTTCTTTTCTTAATCGTAGTAATTATATGTTTATTATTTATTTATTTAAATTTTATGGTAATTTTAGTACTACATTAGTATCGATTATTTCATAATATAAATATGAATATCGAATGATAATCAATCGGAAAGGTGAGATATAGTTAG
Source organism: Arma custos (assembly GCA_037127475.1). NCBI lineage: Eukaryota > Metazoa > Arthropoda > Insecta > Hemiptera > Pentatomidae > Arma > Arma custos. The sequence continues at coordinate 39,145,529 of CM073759.1, forward strand.
CTCTCTAACCAAATTGGTTAGATTCATTACTTAGATTTCAGAGAATTGGGATTTGGGGCTCTAATGTGTTGTTGGTCCGACAGCGCTGGGCAGCGGAGAGTAAATTTTTTATTTCATTAGCGAGTTGGTGAAGGATAGAGGGGATTAGAACTGCGGCCGCTGCTAAATTAAGACAAGTTTGAGAAGAGGCGATGAGTTGTGGCCTGCTCATTAGCCGCTCATCGGGGCGACTAATTTATCCCAATTCAAGTGGCCCTTGGACAAATGAGCCCTAAAATGAAAGGCACTAGGAGTACGTGTACGTATTTGGAAGGGACGTGACCCCAGCGTGTGAGCGATGGGCGCCGCATACCTCCTCCACTTCCATTCCAATTGTCAACGATTTGCAAATGGCTCCCTTTTATTGAAACCTGTTCTAGGTCGATAGGATACGGGGGAAAAATGCTTTTTGTCAGGAAGGTTGAGCGCCTACATTATTCTCTGTTGTTTCCTTCTTGCTCTGATTGCGAACACTTATTTCTTTTTGTTGCTTTTATCCTAACAGTATGCTGTTGTGTTGCCCATTGTACTCTAGATATGCAACATGGCCCAATTTATGGAATCTATCCTGTTTAGATTACAGCTAGTACAAACTTCCAGATAATTAGCACTGGTAAAATAAATAAAAGTCAAATGATTCAATCCTCTTGTGCGAAATGGTATTGGGTTAGCTCAGTTGCAGAGCGCTGAGTTGCTGTTTTGTGGATGAGCACTATGGGATCTGGAGACCCTCTCAGCCTCTATAAACTGGATACCCTTGATGGAAGGACCACTGGAGGGTATTCCATACTAGGTATAGTGGTTGGCCAGCGTTTGAGAAAAATCACCTCCCTTTACAACCGAACAGTGCAGTTTCAAGGACCTCAGTTTCCACCATGTATTGAACCCATGACCCTTCCTGAGATTTATATATATATATTTTTTTTTATTTGAGCCGTTGAATTTGAAAGTGAGACAACTCCATTTTATGTTATTGCTAGATATTTACTTTTAAAATTAAAAAAAATTGGAATATTGTTAACGAAATAAATTTCTAGTAACAATTTTCACTGGTATTGAAATAAAATCGATTGTTAATTGATTAAAAATATAAAATTATGTTAATTTGTAATAAGATTGAGAATTCATTTTTTTTTTTTTTACAAAATTGAGTTGTCTCACATTCAAAATCAACGGCTTATTTGTGCTATATAAGGTTTTACATGTTCTTGGACTTTGGCTAATAAATGTATTATATTTTTTGGGAGCTTTTCAAGATTCTTTTGTTCTTATATTCATACTCTTATATTTATTTCCCTTATTAAATCTTGTGAGATTTTAGCAAATATATAGTAATTATTCATCAAGACCATTTACTAATTTGGAGACGTTACCTTCCTTTTGCATAACCCACCCCAGAGACATTCGTGATCATTAGTGATCTACCATTAGTAAGTTATTCTGTAGGTTAGTGATTACAGTAATTGCCTTATCAAACTCATGTAATATCTACTATATTTGTAATACATCTTTTGTAAAAAAACTCTAGAAGCGATTCTAAAAAGCTTAAAAATAAATAATTAATAACTACGTGTATGAGAGGAAAATAGTTGACTGGATGATAAAATGGAGAACGGAGATAGTTGGGGGGTGCAGTCAAAAAAACACCAAATAAGTACTAGACTTATATTTAGTTAGTGCCGACGTTTCGACCTACAATGTAGGCCATCTTCAGGGCGACTGGGAGAAGCGGCTGGATGAACCGGCTAACCAACAAATGTTGGCTAAGGGATTTGTTGATTAGCCGGTTCACCCAGCCGCTTCTCCCAGTCGCCCTGAAGATGGCCTACATTGTAGGTCGAAACGTCGGCACTAACTAAATATAAGTCTAGTACTTATTTGGTGTTTTTTTTACTGCACCCCCCCAACTATCTCCGTTCTCCAATTAATAACTACGTCTTCCGATTAATTTTCCATATTATTGTTGGAAAATTAAATTCATTATTTAAACAATCTTTTTGTACATCCAGAATTTGAATATATACATTATTCTGTTGATTCGGTGCGGAGTGATTGATGGAAGTTCTTACGGCTGTCAAAGATTTAAATTACTTGTGCCTCTTGTCACTCCCCCCAGGGATCGAAGAGAATAACCAAAATTCCTTCGGTCGTATTGAATGCCGGATAAACTATTTATCAAAGGAATCTGATGGAATTCCCTCACACAGCCTTCCCGACATGATTCCTTGTCTTATTTTCTTGCTTTTTGATGTCTCCTACTTTCTATTTCTAGTTTTATAAATATATTTATATTTTTATAATGCCAACTATTAGTCTTTAGATATTATGATTTAATTAACATTATGCTAATGTAGTTCTACATTTCAGGTATCATTACTTATGTTCTATATATCATAATAACACTAGATAATTAATTATTCAATTCAGTATTAATTTTGGTAAGTGGGCATATGTATTCATTTACCAGATTACCATTTATAGAAATATTTCTGAAATTCTTGTTGGTGTGGTTAAGGGTTATAATTATGAATAAGTTACAACCAGCATATGATTAAATAATTCAGTAATTTTAAATAATTGATCTTATAAAATAGAATCATGAGTGATATTTTAGGGGTTGTCTTTGGGAGGTGTAATAATTTTTTTTAATAGACATTATATATTTTATTTTATGAAAACTTTTTGTTCGTTCTGTTATTAACATTCTTGGACTTGGTATCTGTAAAATGTTCATTTTATTATAAATTATAAAAAATTGAATAAATCTAGAATTGAATAGTACAAATTATAAGGATCCCCATTTTGTTAGTCTGCCTGTGCTCCAATATTAATAACATTGATTGTAGTTTTTTAGCAATCGAGTCATAGATAGGACTCACCTAGAGTCATTCTGAAATGTTAGAATACATTGAAAATAAATTCTGGTGTTAAATATAGTCGTTTAATTTTCAATAATAATAAAACGATGTCTATTAATATGTTCATCCGGTATTAATAAAACAATATATCTGACATTGGTAAAGTAACCATGCTATACCTCTTGCAATAAGAGGGAGAGAATTCCAAATTAAGTTTTCATTACTAGTATATGCATGATGAAATTTTGACTGGCTATTGGTTGATTCAGTAGTTCAAACCTATAATTTGATATTAACTAGCATCATATAATCGCAATAAATATATATAATTTATTTTATTTTGTATTTTTACACACTTTTTATTTGTTTATTCACCCATAAATGTACGCTGTCTGTTATATATGAAGGTAATGAATGCATAAATATATTCGGAGGACGTGAAGAGGAAACTGTCATCAGCGGGAGAGCCGTGGTAATGCGGGGTAATACACAGCTCAACCTCGGCTTTTTGTTGTACCACAACCACACAACCACACAGCCACACAGTCCCAGTCCTCAGTCCTTCTAATGAAAAACTGAGATCCCCTGTGTTAATCAAGATGTGGTCCGGGGGACACCTATTGTTCCCTCCCGGACTCTCGTGCTTCAGATCTTGTCTTATACTTAACGGATTATGCCCTATTGGGGGCTAACATGCCGGAAATTCTTTAGAAAGGGCCGAGGTGCCATAAATGAGAAGGGCCTGTAAGCCAAGCCTTCGAAGCTGGGATGAAATGAAAATACGAGTATTTGAGCTCTCAACTCAGAGTAGGACTTAGTGATTAGAAAATAAAATATTTTGATATAAAATAAAATATTTAATATATATTTTAATATAATAAAATATTAAAGTATTATTTATTTATTATTATTACTTTACTTATTTATTTATTTTATAAGACGATATGAAATAACCAATAGGACTATGATTGACCTTTCATCTATTTAGTTGCTTTACTTAGAAACAGTTAGTACATTCATTTCAAAATTAACCACAGATAATAAAGGCCGTATTTTCACAACCATTGTCGAATCTATTTTGACTTATTCTTCGGAAACCTGAACTATGAGCCCCCGTCTGTGGGTGCAGGTGGTTGAAATGGATTTCTGAAGGAGGTGTCTTCGTGTCACTAGGCTGGATCGACTAAGAAACGAAGAGATTCGACAGAGGATGGATGTGAATATATCAACAAATGAAAAGACCTGTGCACACCGCCTAAGATGGTACGGCCATGTGAAGAAAATGGCGTTTGAATGTTGGCCGAAGAGAGTGCTGGATTGGGTTCCACCAGGGAGGAGAAGACGTGGACGACCCAGAAGCTGGTGGTTGGAGGGAGTCCAGGAAGAGATGGCCGGTAGAGGTCTCCAAGAAGGGGATTGATGGACCGAGAGGTGTGGAGCTCTGCTCTAACAGGTTGAGGCAACCCATGTTGGAACGCCTATAATAATAAATAAAATAATTAAGCATATGGGGTATGTAATATCATGTAAACATCTGAAATAACCACTGAGAACTATGTCTGTATAAGTGGAAACCCCCAGTGCTTTATTGCCGTACAATGAGACTAACACCCCCTGCCCTAAGTGGAAATAAGTGATGAAAGCCAGGTCTTAATAGTACGGAGGGAGGATGGACATTGTATGAACACTCCGAACTGTGTTGCGGCTGATGATATGAGTGATTGTTAGAATGTTACATGACGATCCGGGTAGAATTAATTCTACGGCATCCTTCAGCAAGCAGTTATCATTTTCTGATACCTTCATTGAACGGTTATATGATGTGTACTTACTACAGTGTTATCAATTTGAATGAATAATGTTCATATCTGAATAGATATGTAGTAAATAACCTCCGTAATATATTCCGGAGCAGCCGTGCACCAACATCTACACCTTCGCTGACGATACAGCCATTATTTCTTCTCACAGTGACCCAAACCTAGCATCTACAGCTCTTCAAAATCATTTATTTGATTTATAAAAGTGGTTCTATAAATGGAAAATCAGAATAAACGCCTCAAATCGAGCCATGTTAGGTTCTCTCTACGCAAAGCTTCGTGTCCAGCTGTCAAAATTGACAACGACGAAGTACCTTCCAAAAACTATGTCCGTTATCTCGGACTATACTTCGACAAAAGACTTACATGGAAGGTTCATACAAAATTAAAAAGACAAGAAATGACGAGACGCTACAAACTCACATCTTCTAGACTACAGATCAGAGACAAACGACTTATCTATAACAGTATGCTAAAACTTAGGTGGACATGTGGAGCAGAACTTTGGTGTTCAGTAAAACAAGTCCACATACACAATATACAAACAGCACAGTCCAACATTATCAGAAAAAATGTTAATGCACCATGCTAAATTTCAAATCACCCCATACACGACATGAACATTCCCTCTATAAGATCATATATTCATAACAAATACATAACATTCCCCTCATCGACACAAAATCACCCAAATCCACTCGTTCTCCCGCTTTCCTACTTCCTGTTGCCTGGACTTGATAGGAAAAGATTTAAAAGACATTGGCCAAGAGACCTTCCCATGACATTTCCATTCCAAAACTTGATGTTCCAGTAGAAAACCCAAGAGAATAAAACTTGGATCACATTTGCTGGATGCGCAGGTGCAAATGAAAATTAAAAAATAAATAAATAGCATATTAAAAGTTAATATCAGTTGTTTTCAGCAATTGCTTATGAAATTCACCCTACCCTCATAAATGGAAACTTCATTTCTCCTTTCTTGGCATTCACTGAATTGAATCCAGTCCCCTTTCGATGGTTCACAGAAGTTCTCATTACACAATTTGTATGTTATATCGCCACTTTTACCCTTATCCTACAACATAAACACCTTTATTCAGAATACAATCCTTGGTATGATTGATAAATCTTAAATAAGAGTGGAAAACTTAATCAAAATGTCCGGGGCACGAATTCTTATGCGAACTCTTGCCCAACAGGCAGTATTTTTACTTGTTCGTAGCTGTGTGTGTCGATGGAACTAAACGATCCAATTTTTAATTGAATGGCCTTTGAAACGGTTGAATGTTAGTTGTTATAGCTAACCTTATCTCCTATATGCTTTAATTATATTATATTAAATGAGCTGTAATAAGCTATTACATCACTGTTAGCTTAGTAATAACAGTGGAAACACCAAATAAGGTGGTAATGACGTCGATACTCCCTTGCATAGGCTGACACTCGCCGACACAAACTAGCCCGATTGCAAAGTAAAAATTCCCGCCTTGCGCACTCTTACCCCGACCTACCTATCGTATTTATAAATTAGTAATCTCACGCTTTTGGAAATGGGCCCAATCTAGAATTTTCGTCGACACAATTTCATATAATATTTTTAATTCTAGAATACTCAAAGCATCCGGTTTGCTATAAGAAATTACGCTCTTTTTAAGGCTGGAGATATATAAACATTTATTTTACTGTGAACCAAATTTTAAAGTTATATAGTATAAACTTAATTGTTAGCATTATTAGCACCTTCAAAGTTCTAACGTCTTTATATAGTTTGACATTTCAGAAGAGCTGTAAAATATCAGACTTCAATCTGCTAAGTTATATACTATTATTTAATTACTTTTTCACTGAGTCATTATGAATTGTTTGCTTCAACTGTCATTTCCTTCTGTTCTTCTCTTCGACTTTTCTCTCATCCATTGCCCGTGTTTTCGCTTTCTTTCTTCTGTCTAAATTGCGCCTGTTTTTCTTTTTGGCCTTTCTTAAAAGCCTTGAGCATTCTGAAGTTTTTTTCTTAAGTGAAGAACTTCCTTCAATGACATCCAGATAGACCTCCTGCTCTTCAATTTTTTTTGCAGTTTCCTTGATCTGTTGTTGGCCAATTTATTTTTTTAAAGATAAGTGAATACTCTTTTGTTGCTTGGTCATGTTGCTTGGGTTCGTTCTTTGAAGGTGTATATTATATTAATTATTTCCCATCATCTAAATAACTATATATCTTTCACATAAGTAGTGATTATTACGTTTATCCTTGAATAATTTATTTTATTCTTCCTTGATTGTACTTTTGCCTTATTTGTACATACATTATACGGACTCAGATTCCGTGCGTTCTTTTATAATAAATTCCTTGCCCAAAATCTCAATAAATTAAGACGGGAAGATAAAAATTTGCAAGTACTTATACTTCAGATAGGTCATTCAAACTTGATTTTATTGATTAATGTTACATATTTGAACAGTTAAGCTGGTATGATTTCAACCCACTCTAAACTACATCCTCTACGATTGTTTTAACCAAGTGAACATAGCGAATTTAATAATTAGAACTTTGGTAACAAAAATTTTATGAATAAAAAAAATATTTTATACAAAAATTTTTTCTTAACAATATTTATAGTAACCAGAGTGGGGTATTTTTTGAACACCTTTATAATTATTTACTAAATATCGTCTAAAGATAATGTTTTCCAGTAATCTAATGTTTCATTGATTCAGTATGATTATGCAAATAATATGATATTCAGTTCGATGTGATCAATCATTTTCATTTGATTTTTTCTCTTGCTGTAGTTTTTTTAAAAATTGGATCCAATTATTATATTTATTAGCCTATTTTCTTTTATACTTTTATATTATATTTTATATTAATTATTTCATAATGTGGATCATTTCTGTTAGTTAACATATCATATTACTGTCATTGATACAGCCTCTTTAGATATTGAGGTTAACTAGTATTTTGTTATTAGGAGTTTAATTATTCTTTTTTCCGTACTGTAAAGTTCCTAAAGTTAACCATACTTACAATCAACTGCACCCATTTTAAATTAAGTAGATTCAATGATGTGATGGATTCTCCTAATTTCATTATTTGTTTTTGGTTCCTATTTTAAATTATGATCATAAATGTACAAATTCATTAATTTATGAAAATATTTTTTTTAATTTTAATTTTCCCATATATAAATAAATATAATATGAAAAATATTTTGTTTTATTTTAATTTTAAATTATATAATATTTTAAAAATATTTTGTTTTATTTTATTTTAAATTATATAATATATACCCATGGGAGTATTTACTATGTTATTGATAAGTTATAAACAATAGTCAGTCAGTTGTTGGGAATAGAAGCATTTCAATATACATAACAGGGCTCGGGGCTTCGGCTTGGTGGTTATCCACTTCACAACCATCGAACCAGAAAGTCCGTATTGTTTTGAGTTGACTGGCTTACTGATGGTTCACTAGTTTGGCAACGTGGAGTCTAGTTTGATGAGATATTCTCATCAGGAACAGAGTTTCTGATTAGATTTATGATTAGAAATATTAGAAAAATGTATATTCATGGTATATGCAATATTTTTATTTTATTAATATTCTCCAATATTTTTTTTTTCTACCATTCCTTGTAGTTTTCTTTTTTCTTCATTTTCGTTTTACTGAGATGTCTAAACTGCTTGACAAGGTTTTTTCTACTGATCATTTCTTTTAATTTATATTAAATATTCTCTTTCTTTTTTTTATTACAATTGAACTATAAGCACTCAAATAAATATATATATTTGGCTTTATGGATGGAAGTATCCAATGCCATTAAATTTAAAAAAAAACTACAAGCACGCATTGTAACAAGTAACTACTAACCTTTTGATCGATTTCAGCCTGACGATTGTGAACTGAATTGTAATGTGTTGTTATGTAGAACATAACACCTAGAATGAAAGAAGCATAACTCAAAATTTATGTTCAGAAAAAAAATCAGTTACAATCAGTTAGGAGCGTTACAGTTTGTTCTTATTTCACAACCTATTGTCTGGGTCTAGCATTTGAGGTTTAATATGACATACATTTAACAAAAAACTTTTGACGATTTTTATTTTTAGTTGTTTCCGTTCATCTTTGATGCATAGCCGGACCCAGGAGGGGGGGAGGCACGGGGCACGTGCCCTCCCAGACGGTTTTTTGTGTACTGTGGAGAACCCATTACAGTTCATACTTATAGGCAAATCATGTGATGATAGTTGTTAAAATATATGAATAAAATAATAGAAATAACATTAGTAAAACTATTGTTTAGATATTTTAATAAACCTTTAAAACCTTTCCATAAATACTACAAGTTTATTTCTAAGTTATTGTTGATTTTTTTCCCCGTCTTCCCGTTGTTTCCCCCCAGAAAAAATCCTGGATCCGCCCTTGCTTGGATGTAGACTAATTTTATTAGATAAATGCTTTATTTTTGTGTCATTATTTTGGCTAATGTATCCTGGACACAATATATTGTTTGGTCAGATTTTCTTCTCTTCAGGAGTTTTTGATGTGTTCCATACTTAATAATATACACATTTTACTATTGTTTTATTTTTCTTTCAAATTTTTCAAAAACTTTTTATTTGACTTATGTAGTCAAATATTTATGTAACAGTGACTTATTTAGAATTTTAAAGCAATAGTTCAGATCTTGCCTTAGATGGGTATATAAAACGTACGTTTTTGTATTGTTGTAATTTATATTCTTGGTGCTGATGGTCATTTCCTTTGACAATTTTCTCCTAGTCGTTAGTGGCTAGAACTTTTAAAATTCTTCTTTCTCTTTCTTTCAAATTAGAGTAATAAGACAAATAAAAGAGAAAAAGCGAGGAACTACTTTCGGAATCAGGCGGTTTTATGTTAATAGAATGTACAAACTTTTGCAAATGTAAAGTCAATGACTCGATTTAAAGTTTGTAAAGCTTGTGATAAAGTTGAAGATCATTTTGGCTTCATAGTTCAGCTTGCCCGAGGATCGTCTTAGTAAAATTAAGTAAGGTTTAAAGGAAGGATTCTTCTTTCCCATCACGTTTAAATTGTCTTGAGGTTCATGAGCCGTGAAATGGGTTTCGCCATCCTTAATCTATATGTAAGCTAGGCTTAAAAAGTGTAGGACCCCGCTGCAATGGGGTTTTCCTCTCATCCTGTTTGTCCTCTTTGTTGAAGCTGTGTCTTAGGGTGTTTTCCCATTAATAAGAAACTTCATCCCGTGTTTATAAAAATAGCATTAAATTTTCTCGTGGAAATAACAAAACTTCATTATTGTGTAGACTTTTCGTTTATTCCTCTAGCCCTATAATCTGAATGAAGAAGGCTGAGAATGCGGTATGATAATTAAAATGGATAATTATACGTAATAATGCTGTGTAATTAGGGAACAAATATGTTTTATTTGGGATTCAATCTTCAATAATTACTCAACTTATTATATTCTGTAATGTTCTAACTTTATTTTAAATTAGATTTATTTCCGGAGGTTAGTTTTGTGTTTACCAATTTGCTAATCAGTCGAACTTAATACTTCAATAGAACCACCAATAATATAATAATGTATGGATAGTAGATAAGTAATTATATAGATTGTTCAAAACAATTATCATCCTTGGTATCAGGACCAATCAGACCAATGTGGTTGGCTTCCTCAATTGGCAGTTGGATTTGGCCGCCGCCGGTGTTCAGTAGTAGTTAGAGAATCCCAAATCAAGTATAATTTATGGAAATTATTTCGGATAAAATTATTATATACCATCAGAAGTGACTTTTTATGATTAAGATTGAGTCTTACCATAAAATACGTACATCAATAAATTAAATTTATCTTTATCTAAAAGGGGTAATTCTTAGTTCTTAATCCATTACATCCGGTATGGGCATCTTCTGACTCTTGCAAGCCAGCTTCTCCATCTTTCTGCGTCCACTCCGGTTCTCGCGTGTCCGTTTCCTCTCAAGAAGTGACTCTTGAAGTCATCTCCTCCGACTGTTTCCCCTCTTAGGCTTTCTTTCCCTTTTCGGAGTATTTTCCCCTTTTACAGGTATATCAACACCTGTTAAGCTCCCTTGGTTCCATGCCTAGTGGCTCAGCTTTAATAAACGTCAGTCAGTTCCGACAATTTATATTTCAACTTATCTCAAAACCCATGTCTGTACGATGCAGTGACTAGAAGCCACGTTTTATTAACTTAGATTTTGAAAGGTTTCAGTCTAGCGAGGCTGTGATTTTGGCCATTGATCTCTGGTCCTGTGCCTGAAGTTATGATTATTTAAGATTATAATCAATATGATAATATGCTACCTATCTTTTTATTTATTAATTTTATTATAATTATTTGTATTATTATTTAATTATTTATTAGTTGATAATAATGAATTTTGATTGCAACCGAATCTCATTGATAATACTGTTTAATTTTAATATGCCTTTAAAGAAACGAACAAAATATGTGGAAGTTGATCTTAAAGTATCATTCTATGTTATTCATTTATTATTCTTAAAAATAACTGTTGTAAATGTATAGCAGGAAATTACAACATAATTAGTGTTTATTTGGTAATCCTTAATGTTAAGTGCATACAAATAATTGATTTCGTTTTGTATATATATATATATATCAAATATGCAGCGAACAGCTCATTTGATCCTGAGGTAGATAGTTTGAAAGTTCAATGAGGTTTCTTACGGTTTCGGCTAAAGGACGACGGACATCCAATCATGGTTACAGCGGCCATGAAGTGACCATGGCTCTGGCACTAACGAGTGGTTCGCTGGACAGCGGCGGTTTAGAGCCCGTTTAACGAGAATCCAACAGTCACCGTGGGTCGAGTCGTCGAATAGATTTAATTGCGAACAGTCCCCAACCCTCTCCTAACCATTCCCCGCCCCGTAGCAAAAAAATCCAACCATTTAATCCTTCCCAAACACCCGTGGTGCCGTTGTTACTAGCCACTCACGAACTTAAAGTATTCTGTTAGCCGATTGGCTATTCACATAATAAATTGGTATTACTTTTGCAATAAAGCTGACCTTGATAATTATCTCCGCCCGGACCATTTTCTTCCACACAGACTTTCGATGGTTTTGAAACCTTTTTTCTTATTATTATTTGAAAAGTTTAATTTAATTTATGACTATAAGGATATATGTATTATTAAATCAATACACAATACATATATCTACAGCCCCGGTGAATAGGTAAGGTGGAATTTTTCCCCAAAATTTTTCTTGTACTTGAGTCAGTGGTTATTTTTGAAGTGAACTCGGTTATTTTTGTAGTGAATAAGTGACTAAACCAAACAATTGCTAGAAATGGGGTTATTTCTTATATTATAACTCCATTTCATGCCCAAAACTATGAGAATGACACAATTCCACTTCCCTCAATACGGTCTTTACTTATTCACTGGGGCAGCAGATGTATACCGTAATGTTGCATTAGTTAAATTTTGCTTCTGCTATCTTTTCAAGGATTGCAGGTGCAAATATCAATTTACAGCAAAAATTTCCATTCCTGGTTAGGGAGAGTTCTTTCTTGGAGAGTGAGCAGGACTTGGAGAAATCGATTTTTTTTTAGTTACGATTATCGAAAGACATCGAAGGATTAGTACGCGTTAGTTCCAGACGCCCTAAAGTTAAAAAGCGGTCATTGCCAGAATTCTAATGATTGTTTGTACAGAGGTCAAAGGGAGAGATGCCATTTCATTCTTAAATATGGGCTATAGGGAGAGGTGAAAGTAGTGATTAAGGAAGAGGATCGGGGTTTCATAAAAGTTTTGGTTCGGAGTATTTGGCAGGAATCAAGTCGAATTCTAAAGATATAAGAATGTATAAGAGGCGGTTGGGATCAAACCTCAGATAACTCCGAAATTTTAAAAATTGGCTTTTTCACATTATTCGCTAGTTTAATCAATTTAGTCTAACACGACACTTTGACGTTTTTTTTTCATGGTTTTAACGCGGTTATGAAGCTCAATTTTCGGGAGCATAAAATTGCTTGGCTAAATGTACGAAATATATGAAAGAGTCAATTTTTGAAATTTTGGAGTAATCCGCTTTTGATCCCAAACCCATATTTTATATTAAAGTCATTTGAAAGGTGCTGGTAACGTTTTATGTGCCTATTACAAAACTTATTACGTTGCTGAAAAGAATTAGCACCATTATGTAGAATTTATATTCAGGAAAAATAAATTTCTTCTGTTAAATACTTTTAATAGGAAGTTGAATAGAACAAATCCAGTTGTTATGATTTCAACAACTTAGATTATAAGCCAAAAATTTGAGGCTTATATTTATTTTATTTGTTCTTTTAAAATAAAATGAAGTCTTTTTTTCTTTGTATATATTCATGTATGGCCTGGATTGGGTGGAGAAATGTTGGCTCCAGGTACATACTTAAAGTACAGCCAATCCTTGGCTCCTGATTTATGAAGCCTGACGTATATTGTCCTGCATGATATATTGTATATTATAGACTATCGGGCGATCCCTTCCTCCTGGGATCCCTTGATTTATTGGAGTTGGGCCTGACTGTCAGAAACCTGCCTCCAGTTCATTCCGATATTGTGCAAGAGCGTAATAACCCCCATCTAGGGTACCGAGCTGAGTAATATATGCGACAATAAAATATAAAATAAAATAATTATCAATAAATCAGATACAATGATTTAATGAACTAAAATTAACTATTGTTTATAGTTATATGCCTTATTGGTTTAATCATTATAATTAATTATTTTTATATTTTTAATTTTTGAATCTGTACTACTTCAACCATTGAAGGGAATTGGATTCAGTAGCAGGTAGATTCTGTACAGTTTATCAGCCATCAGTTGTGCATGAGAGTAATTACTTATGAACCCCAGAAATACTCTGCAGATCCCAATTGTTATAATATCTAGAGTTGTTAACAGAATAAAAAATGTATCAGCTATTGTCAAATAAGAACTCTGGACTAGCAGCTCAGTAGTTTAGCGGTCTAACCACTGGGCTACTTCGGCCAAAAAATAGTTGTTGTTTTTTAAATACCAGATCAGTTTCTTCATGCTGGAAGATATTATTCCTTTTAATATCGAATATGCAGTATTCTCTCTAACCCTCTTCTTGGGGAAGAGTTTCGTTGCCAAGAGAAAGCCATTAAAATGTCTACTACCCATCTGACTTTCCTGCTTCTACACGCATCTGTCTATTTCCACTGGACTCCCTTTGTATCTTCATTGTTCATTGCTATTTAATCGTTCACGTCTATTTTAATTGCTTTGTGGGAGTGGGGGTAAACGTTGTTGGGAACGTTGAATAGTCTCCCATTACTCAGAGGACTTCTCATAGCGAATGCTCTGAAGTGTTTAAGTTATATCGATTGGGATCTGCTTTCGAAGATGCTTCTCTGTTGCTAAATTTCTTTTTCTTATTGTTGTAGGAAATGCTTATGCTCAAATCGTTGTTAGTAGCTTGTTGAACTAATCGTTGTGAAAAAAATGAACTACCTGATGATTTGATCTTATTTGACTTTTATTTCAATGATGTATCTCCGAAATATTAAAATTATACTGTTGATCACTGGAATGTTAATGCGGTATTCCTTAGTTCCTACACTATCTCTGTCATTCTTAATACTTCTCATATTTTCTATTTTCACCTTATTTTCTTATTCTGACATTTATATATATATATACATATATTATACATGTATTATTATGTTATTATAAGCGTTATAAGTCTTTCATCCGACCACTCGAAGCATTCATCTACCTGTTCTTCCAGCACTCCTTTCACAAAAGACCCTCTTCCTATCTTCGGTCCACTTTGGTCCTTGGCTAGGGGTGCTGTCATCTATGACATCACTTCCCATTTGTATACCTTTTGTCCGCTTTTCTTCTTTATGTTCTCTGAGTCTACTTGGGCGTTTTTCAGATCAGTTTTAACTAGTGTCATCCAGGATGTAGTAGATTTGAGGCGCTGTATGTATCCAAGAACTCGGTGTTGGTGAGTTTGGGCTGTGGAAGTCTATTGATTATAGTTAATTAATAATCATTAATTTATTATTTATTATAAATTTTTATTAATGTTAACTAGTTTATTTAGAACCTACTTTAAGGTTAGCATTTACTCACCTTGAGTGTTAAAAACAAACATGTAAAATAAGCTTCTAATTTTCTGTTTTTGAAAAATATGACGAAATTGAATAATTGCTTGAACAGGTGTGAAAATTAGTAATATTGATATCCAATTTATATTTCGAGTTTCTTATCTCATCTCATAGATATGAAGAAACAAATAAATATTTTCAAATTTAGTATGTACTAGCGACCCACCTTTTGCTCGGGTAATAAGGCATGTTATGCCTACATACTTTGTCTGTATAATGTATTTTTTTTTATCACTTACCGGCCACTAAGGACGTAAGGATAACGCAAATATCCTTGATTAGGCTTCTTTGGGAGTCTTGATTTTCTTTCTTCCCATCTCAGCTAAGGTACTTTATTATAACAATTATAAAAATAAAAACAAAACCAAATATTTCTTTATATAGAAGCATTTCCAGGAATTTCTGTAATTTTGTATCATATCGTTAATAAAATTTTTGGAGGAGGAGAAAAAAAAAATTTCTTTATATACCAATTTATTACCTTGCACCTGATAAGCTAGATAAGTGCACGGGATTAGGCAGCGTCTTCGGTGAAACCGATCGATATTCCAACCCATTTACACAAAACCTTGACAAATTATACACTTAAACCTTCCTGGTGAATCACTCTTATCTATTGATGAAAACCGCATTAAAATCCGTGCAGTAGTTATTGAGTTTACCGCGAACAAACGCGGCCGAGGACTTTGTTTTATAATATGTATAGTTAATTTACATTTTGTTCTTATGAAATGCGTTTTTATTAACAACAATAAAAATAAACACAACTACCCATGAAGAATTCCTTAAAACGGCAGGGAATGTACTGTCTGTCTCTAAGCAAATAATTGTATAGAAAGGTGATTTGTCTGAGACACTCACGACCTCCAGGTTGTTCCATAATTAGTCGATATAGTGTTGATTCATGACAGTTTACAACCTTTTTTTAAATTAAATAAAAAATAACTACTACTCATGAAGGGCATAGGGCAAAGCAAATAGTAGGGACTAGTCACTGCTTGTGTATTCAGTGGATTTGGTCAAGAGATTACTCAATGGTTAGTCTTCAAATCAAGGGTACTCACATTAATGAGTAAACCAGGAGGGTCTCCGATAGGATATTTATCTAATTGTTTCTCGGCTTAATAAATGATCTGCCAATGTCGAAATTAGGACCTAGATATCAGCAACTGAGCACCCTACCCACGGAACTACATAATTCAATCTTTTTCAAGTATAATTTTATTGTTTTTCTACTTCCAGTCCTTATCAACTTTCCTCAGTACAGAATTAGTATTTTCCCAGTGCATCGGCCCTAATCAAGGACTTATTATTAAATTCCAATTTCCTGAACCCGCCGAGAGAGGGAGTTGTTTGAATAACAAAGGGTCATCTTTCTGGTGTACGTGGTCGAGAGACGGCTACGGTTTGTCTAATTTATTAGGAGGCGGAGCGGAAGACCGCAGGCGGCACCTGGACCACCGCAATGCTAACCTTACACACTGGTGTCCGCTGCCTCGCCATGTTGGTTAGTTATTGTTACCTCTTATTGTCTCTCTCTCTCTCTCTCTCTCTCTCTCTCTCTCTCTCTCTCTCTCTCTCTCTCTCTCTCTCTCTCTCTCTCTCTCTCTCTCTCTCTCTCTCTCTCTCTCTCTCTCTCTCTCTCTCTCTCTCTCTCTCTCTCTCTCTCTCTCTCTCTCTCTC